>JBAJHW010000001.1:203766663-204366663 GCA_037013535.1 Intellagama lesueurii | reverse complement strand
ACCCAGGTGGACATTGAAAATAAAACACAGGCCTTGTTCTTTAATGTAAAGACTCACAAAAAAGACTATCAAGTGGAAAGGTTGAGGAAAAAGATAATTTTGACAATGCCAGAACGGTAACCTGAAAAGAGTGCTTACGTGCAAATGGAGCCAAACAAGCAACAATGTAAAGCATAAAACACCCTTGAGGGTATGAATGCCTGAAAAACATCCTACCTTAAAACAGCAAGAAAAAAACACAACCAAGCTGTAGATGGAGAAGCTCTGACTCAACAGCTTACCCTTCAGATGAAATAGTAAGTGCAAAGATCAACAGTGCTACACTGGATCATAGCCCTGAACTACAAAGAAGGAATTTAGCATTCTGTGATATAAGAGTGCTGCTAATGCTTTTTGACATATTCACTAATTAGTCAATAATGAGAACAAGGATTAGGGGACAGATTGCTATGGAATCTTAGGAAATAGGAAGTTGTTGACTGGGCAACCCTACACACGTGTAGGTATTTTAAATGTTGTATATTGTTTCACATTATGTTTTACTCTTTTGCCATGCTGCTTTGTGAATTGCCACGGAGAGTCTGCCCCTCAAAGGTGGTATAGAAATCTATTGTAGGAGCTCTGAAACCACAGGTTTTATTATGTAGGAAGAGAGAGCGGTGGGGACTCATGAGTTGCGCGACTTGCTGTCAAGTCCGACTTAAGTTGCATCACTGACTTGACTTGGACTCGACTTGGGTCTTTTAAAAAAAAGATTCCGACTTGACTCGCAGCTCAGAACCATTTTTCTGAGTCGTGTTTCAAGTCCCTATTAGGGATGGGCCTCCCTACCTCCTGCTGCTGCCCGCCACTGCCCCCCACTACTGCTGCCATTATCCTTAGAGTCAGCAGGCTCGGCTTCCCTTCCAGGAGCCGGCTGCTGCCTCTGGCCCTTCTCCCCGCCACCCAGCTGATAGGCCAGCACATGGGCAGAGGCAGAGGCTGGCTCTGGTAAGGAAAGCCAGACCTCCTGCCTCTGAGGATGATGGCAGTGGTGTGAACAATGGGCAGTGGCGGGTGGCAGAGGTGATGATGGCAGGTATGGAGGCACACTGTCTCTGCAAATGTGCCGGCCTATCAGCTGGGTGGCACATGTGCAGTCTGAGTCTTTGGGTCTGAGTCTCAAGTCCCAAACCTCGGGGAGGGGGTGGTGGTGGAAATGACTCGAGACTTGGACTTGAGGCTTGGGACTCAGGACTTGGGCCCAAATACTCAGACTTGGGACTCGGGTCTGAGGACTTGCCAATGTCCCTGGGAAAAGAGTCCGAAAGCGACATCAACATCAACAGTTGAACAATGGAAAGAAAGGAAGAAGAATAAAAAGGAAGAATCCCTTAAACACATTATTTTCACAATGCTGTACGGAATTCCTCAGATAATATGGTTCACAACACACCAGTCTTTGTTACTGGTGAGTTCTCTGTGATGAAGCAGTATTTCCAAGGTACCTTTACCGAGAAACACTTCTTCATTATTCCTTTTCACAGAGGGCTGCCCGATCCTTCACTCCTACCAGACATTCTGTCTCTCACTACCTAGATACTTCTGTCCTGCCTCCAGATTCTGCTGCCACCGTCAATGCCTTATCACCATTTCCCCCTTCACTAGATTCACTCCACTTGTTTTCCTCTGGATCTTTTCCTTCTCAGCTCCACCCCTCACTTCTCTCTCTCTTTCTCTTCCAACTGCCCACGTTCTTCCAGACTTTTTAACTGCCTCTCTCATCTCCATTGCAGTAGTTGTTGGGACTCATCCATGCTCTCATCCCACACACTCCACACACTTCTCCTTCACCTTACATTTCTTCAAAGAAACAAATGATTCTTACATGATAACTAAAGAAATATACACCTTAACTGCATAGCAACAATGTCAAACATAAACACACTTGAATTTCTGAAACCCTAAGCAGCAGCACTGGGAAACATACCAGCTTAAACCAGTAGAACAAAACACGACCACGCTGTATCTGTGGAAGCTCTGACTCAACAGCTTACCCTTCAGATGAAATAGTAAGTGCAAAGATCAACAGTGCTACACTGGATCATAGCCCTGAACTACAAAGAGAGAATTTAGCATTCTGTGATATAATAGCTACTACAGATACTGCTTGACAGTCCCTGATTAATTGGTAAAAATAACAAGGACTACAGGACTGATTGCTGTTGAGCCACTTGCTACACACAGAGAGACTCTCTCTCTCTCTCTCATTTCAGCAGTTCCTCTGTTTTTATTTTTACCCTATACAAGAAGCATCCAAATAACCATTCCAAAGAAATGCAAGTTAGGTACTTCAGTTATTTGGATTTGATAAAATATATACCTTCCTTAGATTTTTATTACTTTTTTAAAAATATGACATCTGATTTTCTTTGTAGGATATGATTTTGGTTAAGAGATGAAAAGTAGCTGTTCAGAAGAGGGAAACCAGATTGGAAGGACGCAATAGGGGGTTAAAGTCTCTCCCAAAACTTGCAGTTTGGTCTTGAGAACTCACTTTTCCCCACATGCTTGTCTCAAATTAAAGCTGAAGGTCTCAGGCGGATGCCACATAACATGGACATGTAGTGCTGTACAACCTAATACTAGAGTTTCCTGTAGGATTCGTAATATAGTTGTATGTCCTTAATTTTGGTCTTGCAAACACTGGCCCTCCCCTACCCCCCAAAAGTGTTGATAATGTCATTTAAGATGCATATGGATGGACAACAAGATTCTAATGGCACAACAGATGCAAGAATAGATGCAGAACAAAGACCAAACTAGACATAATGCTAAAAATGTATCACTCCATGCCAGGGGTTTTAAGAAAATTAATTCCAAGTGTAGTGGGAAGCTATTTGCATTGGAACTATATTTCATGAGTATATGTTCACTGTTACTTCTTCTCTTCTAGAAGCATCACAACAAAAATGCCCCACCCATGCAGTGGAATTATGTTTTCCACCATTGAAACAGTTTTCTGAATGTATGATGCTAGCCTCCTTTGGGCATAACACTTCACTGCGTTATTCAACATTCCCTGAACTAACCTTCATTTTTTAAACTCTCTTTTTTTCTTTCTCCCTTCCTCACTTCTAACTAAATCAACTGTTGCTTCTGTTTATAAATAATGAGAGTTATTTATGCTAATTAGGTCAGAACCTAAGCAGGCTGTGAAAGAACTTAACTACAGTTTGGAGGAAACAAGCAAACTTCACATTGCACACATTAACTTGGATTGTTTGCCCGAACCAGAGGTGAATAACTCCCCTGGCTTGAAACTGCTGTGGAAAGTCCCCCACTGCTGATGGTGTTTTTTGAGATATTTTTCAGCACAAAAATGGCCTTGGAGGCTAGGTATGGCCTATAGCTTGTCTCTTCCTCAACCCTTCCCAAAGCCATGATTCTATCTGACCAGATTTAAGTGGTTCTATCATAACAGGAAACCTCTGCACAGGGGGGAGTAACTTTTCTAAATAAGGTAAGGTAAAGGTTCCCCTTGACATTTAGTCCAGTTGTGTCCAACTCTAGGGCGCGGTGCTCATCCCCGTTTCCAAGCCATAGAGCCAGCGTTTGTCCGAAGACAGTTTCCGTGGTCACGTGGCCAGCGCGACTACACACGGAACGCCATTACCTTCCCACCAAGGTGGTACCTATTTATCTACTCGCATTTTTACATGCTTTCGAACTGCTAGGTTGGCAGGAGCTGGGACAAGCGACGGGAGCTCACTCCGTCACGTGGATTCGATCTTACGACTGCTGGTCTTCTGACCTTGCAGCACAGAGGCTTCTGCAGTTTAACCTGCAGCGCCACCACGTCCCTTTTTCTAAATAAACAGGAGTGTAAATTCAGAGCACTGACATGATGTGTCATCAGCCAAGGAAGGAATGAACATACATACGTAGTGACTGAGATAACAAATATTAAATACTCATGTGAGGAGAATGTATTTGGCTGCAAGCAATGCTTTATTACAGTGAAAATCCTTCTTTTGTTTTTGTATTGGCTAAGTAGTTCTCTCCAGCATGCTCAAAATGGCAGTGGGACAGTCTGGTTTTGTAAAACTAAGCATATTCATGAGAACCAGAGAGACATGGGGATGTAGAAACACTGACAGGTTGCTCCTCCTAACTCTTAGAAGAGCATCGTGGCAAAGTGAAGGTCAATGCTGTGAGCCAAAGAAAGAGCAACAGCACAGAGCTACTCTCCTCTGCCCAAAATAACACTAACAGTTCCTTGGGGAACCTTCACTGGAGGAACAACCAGTACCGACTCTCCCCATCAGAGCCACTGGGGAAGTGGATGAGCAGTTGCCCCAGGAGATAATCACAGAGATTCTATGCCCACGTAACTACCAGGTGACTATAAATTGCTTTTATTAACACCATGGCATATTGTGAGATGTTACCAGGCTCTCAGTTAGCTAGAAGTAGGATTTCTATCACCTTCCCTTTCTCAAGTATATTTCTCTAATGAACACAAGCTTTCTTAGAAAGAAATATGGATGTGATTTCCTTTACAAAGGGGGAAATGTGCTCAGGTATTCATTCTGATTTTCAAAGGGCTGAATCCACAAGGTAATGTTGCTCCAGTACACTGGCATATATATTCACCAACAGGGACAATGGGCTATTTGATTGTGTACATCTGTGATTAGTATGCTGCTATGGTCTGTTACGAAGCAATGCTGACTTGATGGAAGAAATGCTGGGGGACATTGGGAATGATGCTGGCATCCATCCATCCATCCATTTTGACTGGCAAATTACTTGTGAGTACCTTATACCTAGAAAACCCTGAGAAAGGTCACCATAACTCAGAATCAACCTGATGGCACACCATTATTATTATAAATAAGTATTAGATGAGTTGATCTAATTAGGTGAGTCCACCATCTTCATTTCACCAGAACTTCTCTATGCTCTGAGAAAGGTCCACAAGCATTCTAGGGAAATGGAGATTATGGTGTTTACTGCAGCTGCTCGTCTCTTATCAGCACTGGCCTGCCACTTGCCCTTACAGCTACCTGTTGTGGTGTTGTTGTTTCCCATTCATTTTCTGGTAAGTGTCCTGGGGCCCTGTTACAACAGCACACCACACCACTGGGGTTTTCATCCAGAGGAAAATAAACACTGTAACACTGACCCTGGAAATTCTTACTGCTCCAAAGTAAGATACACATAACAACTGTGTCTGGAATTTTGGCATGTTGTAAGATAAAGAATACAGAGAAATGCTGGCCTGGACAGAGAATAATAAGAGTATTTACATGCCTCTCAAAAAGCACTCTGTAAGATCCAACTGGTTTCGGCTGAGACTGTGCATGGGCACAATATGTTATGTAAGGAAGATACTGAAGCAGCCAAAACAAAGAGATTATTGTGGCATGAGCCTTCGTCTGATATTCAGGACAGAAGTAAAGATCCACAAAGCAAGGATTCTTCTATGCTCTTTTGTCGCTTAGAACCAAGGTCAGAAAAAAACACAGAAGTCAGTAACACAGTGAAAGATAAACACAGCAATATCACCCAGCAAACAGGTTTCAGCTATAGCTCATGGGACAGCTACTTTCCTGTGAACACAGGATGCTCATCCTGATTTAGGGCACAATTCTGACCAGCCAAGATGGCTGAGGGCTGGCTGAGCCAGCTGAGGTTGTGTTGAATCAAAACCTGATGAAAACTACTTAAGACTATCCTAACTGTGCCCCAACTTTGTATTGGCACAATGGCTGTAAATCTGGGCTTGGAGAAGTTTGAATCTGGCATGGTTCAGTTTCTCCCTGGCTTTTCTCCTTCTCCACTTCTTGCTTGGCTCTTCTGCTGGCTGATTTCAGTTTGCCAGAACAAGAGGCTTCTGCCCATTCTAAACCCACTAGTGCCAGCTTATAGCACTGCCTCTTTCAAGCAGCCACCATCCTGTTTTACCGTCCTGTGTCTTTTTAAAGAGAGAATTAAAATATAGCTTCTTAGTTTTACTTCAACAGAAACAAGGCTGTTTGTGTTGCGATTATGAGCAAATACATGGTACTAGATTTAATTAAAAGGGCAAAATATATAAGAATTCAAATATGTCACTATCAGCCTGTCTTTTTCTTTCTTATTCTGGAATATGTTCATGGGAACTAGAATGGAACCTGAGGGAGAGTGAGGGAACTTCACTCCAATCAAGCTTGTAAATTCTGTGCCTGCCATTTTATTAATTTGTTCTAATAAAACATTGTTTGCAAAAATGAAGTGCCATAAAAGTATTTTTGTGCACACACACGAGTGTGTGTTTTCATCTGTCTTTTAATTTATACTAAAACCTGTAATCACTGATTTTTCAAAATTTCAATTTCATGTTAATATAATAGCAATTTTTTTTTTAAATGCTGCTTTTCTTCTTGCCATTATCTTATTACAGTGTTGTGTTCTCCCTCCTTTTTTGTGTGCATTTTACTTAATGGTTTTTATTTACAGTTTTTCCAGAAATAATAATATACATAAAAGACCAAAAATATTTGGGAAAGGAACATTTATGTTATGTTTGAAGGCAAAGAACTGCCACATTGTTCTGCTAGTTGGCAAGGGCATAAGATATTTTCTGGCACTCCTGACGTGAGAACAACTTTTTGCACAATTCTGTCAAACAACAAGGGTTGCTGCTATGTTTCACAGACTTTTAAGAACTGGAAATATCAGGTGGGTGGTTTGCATCTTTTGGTACAATTGGCCAGTCTTTTTGTGCTAGTTACGTAAATATGTTTTGCCTTTCAAAGGGAAAAGGCACTGGTTTAGTATACGAACATTTTACATGAACCGTGTAGACCATGAGAAGGAAATGACAATATCTCCTTGTCTTGCTTTTGCACCAGACATGAAGAATCTTGTGGGATGTGAATATTTCTTTGTTGTTGTCACTGATGACATAAATGAATTAAGACAGCCTTAATCCTCAAGAACAATGAATTTAATGAGTACTTGTGATATCCTGAGTGTGCATAAACACACAAAGTACTGGACAACACCAGCAATCATTATGTTAGACTGCACAGGGAAGCCATTGAAATCCACAAACACCAGCAGAGCTTCAACAAAAAAGAAGAAAGTTTAAAACTCAACAAAGCCTGGCTCCCAGAACTGAAAAATACAGCCTGCAAAAGGTCAACGAACTCCACCCAGTCACAAGGACTGGTGATCACTGCACACAAAAGACCAGCTAATGACACCCATCAATCACAGTGACAGATAATCTCTCCCCCTTATCACAATACACCCAACAACAAAAACACGCTGATCACCATAATCACCCAATCTCCTAAAAAGGACAAAAGCTGATCCCACAGCTATAAATACTCAAGTATCCAAACAAACTGCACCAGAGCACAGCCGGAGTTCTGACTCCTGTCCTCTGAAGATGCCGGCCACAGAGACTGGCGAAACGTTAGGAAGAAAAACCTTAAGAACACGGCCAAACAGCCTGGAAAAACCACAACAACCATCGGATCCTGGCTGTGAAAGTCTTTGAGAATACACACAAAGTGTTATTGCTTTTTACCAAAGAATGGAAAATCAATTAGAATTTGCATGTTACTTATCATGGAAGCACAATGCTTTGATTGAATAGCGCTAGGAGTCAGTAGTCTAGTAAGCAATGTCAGCTGAAATCTTACTACTGGGCTCTTCTCTGCTTGAATGTTATCCATAAGCCAAATATCTCTGGAAGTATTCTCAAACACAAATTGAGATGTGCACAAACAAAAAATAAGATGTGCATGTAAGCTGCTCTTTGGCAAGGTATTGCTGGAGGCTATTCATTAGTACCTCAATAGGGCTGTTTGGCTGATTCTGAATATGGGCAGAACAGATTGGTGTATAAAGGTTGTCTTCTATAACCTAGCAGCAAACACATTCTCTAAATGGCAGTTTTTAAATGTAGCCCAAACAGTAACAAGGGGGAAGGCATTGGCAGACTTAGGGAAATCTTATGCAGGAAAAGGAGAATCAACCTGACAAGCAACTGAATGAGGATTGACCATCAGCAGTGGCTAAGGCATGATGCCTGGCTTTTTGGGAGGAGGGAGTGGAAAAACTGTAACTAGAAATCTTGGCAGTCAGGGCAAACAGGACCATTGCTCACTCATTCTGCCTTAAGACATGCTTTAAGGGGCAGGCGGGCTGAATAGGGCCAGGAGACATTGTTGATTGTTTTCTTGCCAGTCACAGACAGATCCACCTCTAGATGTTGATGCACTCTAAAGTTTGGCACCATAGGGCAAAGCATCAGTGGCCCCACCCTTGTTATGGCCTGGGTGTGTGTGTGATAAAACAACTGTGGGGAGGGAGAAGATGGGTTGAACAGAATAGCCTTGTCACGGCCAGAGATGGGAAAATGTATTATTTTGGACCACACCTCTCAGAATCCCCAGGCAGCATGGCCTCTACATCAGCTACCATGCAAATGTTGGGGTATGCTTAACTTCAGCAGGATTGTTCTGGTCTTTGGGGAGGGTAATTGGAAGAGCAGCAGGTATGTTGTAAGCTTAATTACCTGACAGTTTGCCTCTCACCCTGTGTAACAGACTGCTCTCTCTGAATCTAAAAGAAGGTAATTATGCAGGGGGGGAAATTGCTCAACCTTAAAAGCCTAAAACCATGAAGCTATTTTTGATACAATCAAACTATTGACATTTTCATCTAAATCAAAGGCCCAAGTCCTCTCGCATAGTTACACTACTATAGTACAAAGAGAATAACTTTTGCAAGCAAAAAGTTAAGGAATCACTGTAGACATTATCTGTTGCATATTGAGTTGTGTAGCTCAGCATGCAACTGCCAATGTCTGTGTTGATTTCTGAACTTCAGGCAATTCACCTCCAAAAGTTAATGCCATTTACGTAGCCACATAAGAGGATTCTGGGCATGATTGTCTGGACCAATGTTGGGGAACCTCTGGCCTTTGGAATGTTGTTGGACCACAGTTTCCATCATCTCTGACCATTGACCAGGCTGACTGGGGCTGAAGAGAGCTAACACCATCTGGAAGGCCATAGGTTAAGCACCACTAATCTATACAGAAGGACAGCAGCTCTGTAATCTTTCAAACTGGAATATTTTCCAGCTGTGTCTAAAAATGCAGGAGATTGAACCTGGCACCTTATGCATAAAAATCATGTGCTCTGCCACTGTGCTACAATCCCTCACCAATGACAACAGCTGCATGTAGCCTTAAGGCCCTCTCTGTAGTTCCATAACTGGATTTCGTCCTCTGAAGGCGCGCATGCGTGTGTGTATGATATCTGACTCAAAGATCCTTTGAACTATTGGAGAAGGTGGTTAATTCCTTTTATAGTTAGCTGAGTATCAAGTACAAAAACAATTGAACAAAGAAAGCATGAGAGAATAGCTTAGGTCTCAGTAGCCTGCCCACCCCCATTTTCACAGTGGCTAGCACTTTATATGTTTAAAACCCACACTGGAAGCATTTTAAGTGAAAAGAGATAGATAGATCTTTACTTACAGTTCCTGTCTATAGTTACAGTCAGTAGGAAAATAGGAAAAATGGAATCTCCACACATGAGAGAGATATTTCCATGCTTCCTGCATTCTCAGCAGTCAGGTCAGGAGAAAGAGAAACTAACAAAACAAAGGAAGTGAAGCAAACAAACAGGAAGAAGGGAGGGGCAAACCAGAAGTGGGGGAAAAACTTTACCAATAGCTTCGTGGGAAAGGTGAAATCCCATTATTTCCTAAAAGCTCCATTTCCACTGATACACCAGTGTTAGAAAACATGCATGAATTTTATTATCTCAACACCAAGCCCCTGCAGAAATTTCCACAGCACTTATTGATATTGGACCACTGATGACAAAGAAAGGGGAAAGGGGGTGAATTGGTGGGTGGCCCCTGTATGCACTGTTTTGGATCCAAAGGATCTGAAGTGCTCGAGTCTTTAGATGAGCAATTTATGCCAGCCCTGGAACTGGTGTAAGCAGTGTCTCTTCCATTGTTTGCAGAGTGTGCCATGCTTCCACCAGGAGGAAACAGATTGAATATACAAAGAAGAATGAAAGGAAAAATAAATCCTGTTCTTTTTTTTCTGTGTTGGGATTGCAGCCCCTGGGCTTTGGATACCTCTAGTCCTGGAAGATAATGAAACTTGCTAGGCATAAAATGCTCTAATTTAAAATGCATAGTTGAAAATGAGCTTAAAGACCACCAGTAGTGAATAGTTGGACAGTGTTACTTAGCCTGCGGTGTAGATGTTTGTATTCTTAGTGGGGGATTTTTAGTGGGGGGGAGTGTTTGGGGATTTTTTATGTGTGTGCATGTGGGTCTGGTCTCTGGGTGTCTGTGTGAATTTCGTTGTATGGGTATACTATGTATATACTTACAATGACAATAAATTTATTTGAATGTATTTGAATTTGAATTTCAACCTTTACTTAAAATTTTAAATTGTAAAACCCAAAATGTACTATTTCATGACATCTGCTAATATTCATATTTAACATAATTATTGGTTAAATACAGTCAATATAAAACTATGTTTCAGGGGCCAAAACTACACTCTCCAGAAAAACTAGATCGAGTCTGCAGCAACTCCTATTGCAGCAGAGAACACCAAGCCCTACTGCAGTTCAAAATAGCTCCCAATCTGCAATTATAGGCAGGGCAAGGCCTCCCCTTTCTTCTGCCATTTGTCTGCCTGCCCCTTCTCCACCATTCTCATTACCCCTCACTCCCCTCTAAATTGCCATCATGTCTTTAATTCCCCCCCTCCTTTGCACTTCTGTCCACACATAGGGATGTGTGGTTCCTTTTTTAAAAATGCCCCAAGATGTGCATAAACACCTTTTTAAAAAATAATAAAGGCCGTGGGAGCATAGCATCACATTCCCATCATGTGACATCACAGCTAGTCTCCAACACGCCCACAGTGCCAGTGTGCACACCCACCCACACTAAACAAAGGGGGGGGAAAACAGTGCAACGTGGGTATGTGTTACAAGCAGGTTTGTGCTGCCTGCAGCTAACCCACAGCAAATAACATTTTCCTTGGTGTATTGCATAAAGCCACAGTCCAGAACTCACCTAGTGTTTTGCCAGGAGCAGTGGGCTTTGGAGCTGCATAGTGAGTGCCTCTCAGAGGCGCTTCTTCCTCCAAGGGCTCTCCATGCTGTGGAACTGCTCCCACCCTTGGTTTTAATTTTGGCCAATTAGAATGGCTGATGGAGCAGAGGCATTCTGTTGGGTGGACCAGACCTCTTGGGGTGCCACATCTGTCCACTGGGAGAATCTAAAAAGTATTGGTGGCCACACAGAGCTCCCCTTGTTTCCTGTAGCTTCTCCCTCCCTCCTAGTCTGTGTTATTTGGAACTTTTTTTTGAAAGTGTTGTTCTAAGTGGGTATCTGGACTTATGTGGTTAGTCATTAAAGTGAACCCTCTAGGTTCATGTCACAGCTTTGTTGGGGTGTTTTCAAAGCATAGGGGCAGATCTAGGTGGTGGTGGTAGGGCACCGCAGATGCAGGATGCCCTCCATGGCTGACCTCCTTTATGGAGCAGGGGCAGGGAGGTCATGTGCAGGCCCCGGCTGGTGGGCTGTTGGACACCCCTGTTGTCTGGGGGATAGGGAGGGCCATGCAGGGCCTGTGTCTGTCTCCCTGGTTTGTATCAGACACTAGGTGGGGTGGCTAAATGTAAGAAAAATTTAAATGTGAACCTAGTCCCAAGGCTGATGGTAGCATGGGTGGTGAAATGTGTTTATGAAAAAGGTAATTCAGTGTTAGTGGAATTAATGATATGTAATGTAGATGTGTTTTTGGTTTATGTTCTAATATAATATTAATTTTTTTAAAAAAAATCAACAGTTAAATTCTAGCTTGAAATCACTCAATTGATGAGTCAATCCAGGGCTTTTTGATTGGGGCACACTTTTTCTCTCCAGAGTCCAAAATTCATTTCTGCAAAATACTTCAGTGTGATGTTCATTCCTCCGCTAATTTCACAGAAGGCAAAATGAAATATGCAGTGGCATTTGTACTCAATAGTCTGCCAGTTTTGAGCAACTGAAATGAAACTGACCAGACTTCTTTCAGCTACTGTTTGGCAAGGCTACAGCATTAGGGACGGCTAGTGTTCTTCTCAAGCTACACATTATTTACCCACTATTTAGAGTTCCCGGGTTAATCCACTTCCTCAGAGACAGGAGAAGTACCTTTTCCATATCACAGATCCCAGAACTGCACAGCTACAGTTCTGGCAAATATTCAACTCCAGATCCCATCAGCCTCAGCCAACCTGGCCAATGGACAGGGAAGATGGGCGTTGCAGTGTTTTAACATTAGAGAGTTACAGGTACCCTGCCCTTGATTTAAAATCTTGTTCCTAGGGTAGCAGCCTTGAAAGAAGTATCAGCATTCACTGTTGCATGCTGTAACAAACCTGTCCAAGTTATATATCCCCTGGAAATTCTTGTTTACATGGCTCCCAAGGGTACACAGCATTTTCTGTGGCATGGCAGGTCTGTACAGTTGGACGTCTTAATGTTCAACAGTAGTTTTAACTAGTGCTTTAGACTCTTAATGTTCAACAGTACTTACCTGCCTTGTGGCAGAAAATGTCATGTGCTCTTGGGAGCCATGTAAAAAGAAATTTCCAAGGGACATATGGCTTTGGCAGGTTTGGTACAAATGGCTCACTGTGATTTTGGTTTCACATAACATTCCTGTATGTTCTTTTTAGCCTGGTTCCATTTTGAAAACTTCATCTATACATTTTATTGCCTTGCCAACATGCACATTATAATTTGTTTCTGTTTTTAAAACAATTATGTGGTATGTGTAATTATCTAGAAGGTTTTAGCCTGTAACCCTGTAACCACTTATTTGGAGGTAAACATCAAAACAAAGCTAAATCAGTAAACCGACCTTAAGTGTGTATGCTTAGGGATACCCCGTATTATAACCAACCTCTGCATGGTCCATCATTGTTAAAATGAAGCTTTAATTTAGATGTCTAAAACCGGGAGAAAGCAAAGTACAAACACCTCCGTTACCTGTTCAGACCTAATTCTGCTTAACAGAAGCTTCACAATTTAGGCAGAACTTCTGATACGCATTCACTGAACATTAAAGAGGAGAATGGAATAGTGGTGGAGCTCACTGAACCCAGCTGAAATAACTCCTCTGAATATATGTAATGTCCCGAGTGGAAGCACACAGAAGCAGTATCTGTCTCCCAACAGGATCAGAGATATTATGTATCAATAAGCAAGAAACAATACTGATATTATTTGGAGGAATTATTGAAACAGTACAAGAGTTTAAAGCAGAATAATCTAACTGTAGCATTTATGTAAACAGAAATGAATACACATGCAATAAGCATTGTGAGTGTAATATGCAAAAATTCCCATACAAGATAAACATGTGGTGTAGCACAACAATAAACAAAGCCAAAAATCAAAGTTGAAAGCTAATATATAGAAACAAGTATGCATAAATAGGATTGCACATGTTTTGACCCACACATTTTTTGCAATGCAAGTTCTAATCTATGTCCCAATGATTTGCTATGTATCCAAGATACAAGTTTTGCAAATCTGTCAGCTTCTCACCCAGGATGGTGTCTTAAACCAAGTGCGGGGGCATGTGGCCCTCTGGGTACTGCTGGATTACAATTTCCCTTACTCCTAGCCAGAACAACTATGATCCCATACCATTAGATATGCTAGCTGGTGGGAGTTGTAGTGCAACAACATCTGGACAGCCACATGTTCCTCATCTTGGCCTTAGATCCAGCCTAACCTGGAGGTATTTCTACCTCTGTCAGTACCTGCGGTTTGGGTCTGGATTCTACTCCACTACTCCTAATGTGCTCCCTGTGTTCAAACAGCACTAGTGTGCATAAAGGCCCCTTTTGAAGAAAGCAACATGTCAGTGAATCTGAGTTCCCTTACTCCCATTTTTGTCCATTTCATCAGAGGACAGAAAGGGAGGGCGAACTGGCCATGCTGCAGATATCCAAACTCATGAAACAGGAGAGAAAAGGAATAGACATTTGTATGGCTATAGAGTTCAGAAAAATGTGAAAAATGTCCTCTGAAACTTTGTGAAGTTTTACTGAGTGGAAGATTTAATGGGGGGGGGGGAATGGACATGACACTCACACGCACCCAACAAATGCTGGAAGGTTGAAATACTCTGTTCGCCACACCCAGGGGGATAACTCTCTGGGTGCTTCCAGATGAGGTTTTTATTGTGCAATCCTTTTGCCTTGGACTCTTAAATAGATCCCTATAAAGATTCCTTTTGTAACCACTGTGAATCTACTCCCCACCCCCATTGCTTCCAGCCTTTCCCCACCCCCTTCAGTTAACCACAGAAAACCACTTAAGGAAAAGGGAATGGAATGGCTGCAGAACATATCATGACTGATAGAACTTATAAGCCTCCCATCTGGAAGTATCCTCTGAAAGTTTTGTTTAAGACTTTAGCCTTTTTCTTGATTTTTGTAGTTTGGACAAGCTGGTGAAGCTAACTTGCATTTAAGCCACCAGTAGCAGTCATTTTTCTACACTGCTACTAAGGAGTCTTTTGATAACTACTACTTCTGGCAGTGAAGAAGAGACGTCAGGTCATAATATTACTTGGGAATACAGAACTACAAAGGCAATGCTCAGCTGCACTTCACGCTTTGCTACACGTGGCTATTTAACCTTTCTGCAAAAGCCTCTGGTTTCTGCTGAGCCTCTGCTTTGCTTCCTCCTTCAAAGACAAGGGGAATAGAAATGAAAAAGTTTAAAGTACAAAACACACAGGACAGGTGGGATGGTGCACTTTGCCAGGGACTCTTCTTTTAGGTACAAGGTGTCAGTCTTTAGATTGACACTAGACTGGCATATTGCCAATGGAAGGATATACAAGGAAAGCATACTCATGGTGGAATGGTTTAGACAATTTTATACACCCTTTCAGTGGGAATCACATTCATTTGAATATCAGCATGGTACTCTGAAAACTGAAATTCTGTGTCATTTTAACGGAATCCTGCAGATTTTTTCCCTTCCAGAAAAGAATTAAAGGCCTGAGATAGAGGAGAAAACAAAGGAGAACACAGCAATGAAATGCAAGACAATAAACTGTGCATGAGCCAGCTTATTTGATAGGTGGCTCCCTGCCAAAGAACATAGCCAGTTAGTTCCTGCTTGCTAGTATCTCCCAATGTACATGAAAATACAGTGTTTTTTATAACTTCATGGACTGAGCCCTGTTTCAGTTACTCTCTTTCTCACATACTGTATATATAGTTACACTTGTTTCTTTAGTATCCAAGATCGTATTTCAGATCAGAAATTGTAGACTATAGTGGCATGGCAACTGGACGGCAACCAAGAAAAACATAATGGGTGGGCAGTAGAGGACAAGTTTCCATTGTTATTGGGATCAAGTTGGACCTGATCATAGTAAATCCTATATCCCCTACACCACAGACCAACTGGGTAAGTGATAGCAGAATATAAGGAGAGCTAGCATCAGATTCCTTGGGCAGCTGTCAGTGTGTTGACAGGGCCTGCTATTAATGCTTATCCTTGTTGTTATGTGCTGTCAAGTTCTTGAACTTATAACAACCCTTAATGACCATCTATCATTAACAGCTCTGCTCAGATCCCACAGACTAAAGGCTATGACTTTCCTTATTCAACCAATCCATCCCATGTTACATTGTCATCATTTCCTTCTTCCTTCAACTTTTCCTAGCATTATTGTCTTTGAGTGAGTTTCATGGGAAATCATTCTGTTTCTCTATATTCTAAACCTAAAAGTAGCCTCTGATTCAGAGTATAGATTACAAATCAGGATAAACAAACGTTGTTGCACACCTTGTAGAATAATCCATAGTTTTCCAAGACCTACATAATCAATTGTGATTTATAAAGCACAACTGCTTTTCAGAAACTGATTTTCTTCCGAATTTTTTTTAGTACCCTCTAATAAGTCAACATGTATTTGCAATATGGTCTCTAGTGCCTCTTCTTTTCTTGAATCCATCTAGACCATTTGGCATTTCTTGCTCTATATACGGTAAAAAGTCTTTTGAGCATTCTTTTTTTCATGGGAAATAAATGTGACAGTCAAGTAATTGCTCTAATATCCTTTCTTTGGGATTGGAATGTGTATCAAGTGTTTCCAGTCAGTTTTGTTTTCTATACTTATTGGTATATTCTGATTAGGCTTTTTGTAGATTCAATCTCTGTGGCTTGAAATATCTCTGTTGGCATCCTATCTATGATGGGTGATTCATTTCATCCAATTACTGTGAAACCAACTTTTACTTTACTTTCTAAAATCATGCAAAGGACTGAACCCTAATATGTTGATCTTTAACATGTTGCAAGGCACCATTTATCTCTCCCCAGAAGTGTAACTCATCATCTTCCTTGATTACCACATTTTTGGATTTTTCTTCTGGACAGGACTCATTCACAGACAAGATTTTTCATGTACATTTATATCCTATACAAAGGAGCAAGGGGTGCTGTTTTCCTCACCCTCACAATGTGAGATAGGTGATGCTGAAGGAGATTGACTGGCCCAGGGTCACCTTGTGAATAGCTTCATGACTCAGTGGAGACTTTAACCTGGATCTCCCAAATCCTGCTCCAGAAACTGATCACTCCACTGACTTCACCCCTGTTAGCCTATATGGGGAAAGATAGATGTGGCATGTTAAAGACCAACAGATTGGGCTTCGGTCCTTTGCATGCTTGTCTGGTAGGAAAGCACCTTTTTATGCTCTTATGTTATGCTGTCCTAAGCTTTCATGGGTAGGCTTTGGTCCAGAGGAGCTCCTGAGGAGGTAAATATATTCCTTTCTGAAGCGGCAGGAAGTGTTTGTTATTTTTGTTGTTCAGAGTACATTCAGATTTAGCTGAAAATTCAAGGCGTATGCCATTTTGCCTCATTATCTGTGATACTCATAAACTTTACTGCAACTTGATTGTAAGAAGGTCGTGACTAATGTACTATTAATCCTGGGTAGATGAAGACACATTTCTAATATTTATAACCTGTCTAGCAGGCAGACAGTAGATGGATCGCTGTAGCTATTTGCTTAGTGAGTGCATATTAAGCTCCGAAAAAATGCCAAATTGGATGAAAGGGCTTTAGTGCCTGTGAAATTCTGGATAGGAACAGCAAGCTATTCCAGCTGATTTGAAATGTGATTTCAATAACACATACTGAAAAGGCGAGTCTAGTTTTGATCATAAATATTGCTAGATCTGTTTAAACTACACTGTGGAACTGTACACATTTTATTTCTCTCTACAGTATGTGTGGCATAGCTTGGAAAGTTAGTTGTAGAAATGCACGGTCACCAAAAACATGAACTAAGTATTACCAAAGAGAGATTAATTTCTGTAGATTACTGTTAATGTTCTTCAGTTAGTAAAACATTTACTATACACAGGAGGCAGGGCTGGCCTCATCTTTCCTGTCCTTCTACAAGCAGGCAAAGACCTTTCTCTTCAGGCAGGCTTTCCCTTAGTTACTGGCTGCCTGAATGGGTTTTTTTAAATGGATTGTTGTGCCTTACTGCTTTGAATATGTTTTGTATTGATTTTGTTTACTGTTTTTTAGTGTGGTATTTGTTTGATCCTTTTAAAATATTTGTATATTTACTGTTTCTAGCTTGTAGATATTGTCTTTTAATTATGTAAGCCACCTTGGATCCTCTTTAAGAAGAAAGATGGGATATAAACAAACAAACAAACATCAGACAGCTACTGACAGGAATTCAATTACAGCACCTACAGCAGGCCAACTTAATTTATTTCGTTTGCTCCTGAGCCCAAATCAAAATGTTCTGCACAACTGGGATGCTGTCTCCGATATGAGACTTCCTGAATGTTTTGATCATTGGCAGGGCTGTGCTCTATCTTTTCCTACCCTTGAAGATGTGGTGGGAGGGACACAGCCTTCATGGTGGTGGCCCCCACCTTGTGCAATTCAGCATTCTGGAAACCAATTTATTTCTTCTCCACCTTCCAGAAGCAGGTCAAAAGCATGGGCCAGAACACATGAAATGGTTAAAGAAAAATGTTTAATAGTAGAAGAGGATACGCATTCTCTTTAATATCACTTTGATTCTCAGAGTTTCAGTCTGATGGACTGGAGCACCTGGGAGAGGGCTTCTGAGAAAACTTAAGGTCCAAGCAAGTACATATGGATGTAGAAAATATTTCAGGTAACTAATTATTAAACAATTCTTGGACTTTAAAAGTCAGATACAAGTGGAGTCAAAAACAAATAGCTTTGGTCTGTTGCTTCACATTCCCTGACACCTTGGCTGCTTTCCCTATTAATGAAATCATTTACAAACACTCATGACTTCTATTTTTTGAAAAAAAAATTGTGTGACAGCATTAGGTGAATTTTACACATGCAGTAGCCCCTTTTGAGGGGATGTCTGCTACTTTTCAGGAGGGATTTTTCTATGAGAAGGAAACATGTTGAAAGATGAGGACACTTTTCAAAGAGACTCGTGTCCTTTCTTGCAATTTTGTAGGCAAGAGGATCACCTGCTGCTGGTCATACCCATTTGGTTGGAATATCTGGCAAGAATTGCTCTATGTCTGTTGTTTGTGGCTGTGTGCACCCTGTGGAATTATGCTGTGTGTCACTCTGTGCACCTGCAGTCCTATAGTACGCACAAGCCTTCATTTAAAACACTTCATTTCCCTAATTTTCAGGGCCTATGCTCCAACCCTTTCGGGAAGACAAGGGTTGGGGTCCAGCTCTTGATTTATTTCCGAACTGATTCATTACTTCATTTTATTGCACAGTGAAATTTTGTGAGCTGTTGCAGGAATATGAATGCAGTTGTTGTTCTTATGTGCCATCAAGTGGCCTCCGACTTAATGGCGACCCTATGAATGAGTGATCTCCAAAATGTCCTGTCCTCAACAGCCCTGCTCGGCTCTTGTAGACTCAAGTCTGTGCCTTTCCTTTGACTGAAGGGCAGGATGTAAACAAACAAATAAATCTGGGCGTTTGGTTTCATTTTGCTTTTGAACAGTGCTCTGGAGCATATGCTTTTGTCAAAATCATTTCTGTTTTCTAATTTGCATTCTAATCTTTCTAAGTGTTTGTAATTCAGGCTTTGTACCATCTGCGAGCTTGAACTCATTACTGCATTTCAAGTCAAAATAGGGAAACAGCATGAGATCTTAGGAAGAGCTGTGGGGTTCAGTGGAACACTAGGCCAAACCAAACCATTTTGCTGCCTGAGAGGGAGCAGCCCACTTCCACCCACTGGAGGGTTAAGTTGCATCATACCCAAAGTGAATCTGGCACATAAGGCTGAAAACCTTACAAGTATCTCTCCATGGATAGTAAAACTACACTTGATTTAATAAGAATTTGTGGCTCTTTCACATCACTCCAAATCTGGTGCTCGAGGCAGTTCCTTCACCCTGCTCAACGATAGGATTGGTCTTGGGAAATACTGTTCTGTCCGATTAATTCTTTGGGGCCAAAGCCTTCCTAGCAAATGATAGGAAACATGGAGCTTGGAGCCGTGAACAGGTACTGAACTGCTGCATGTTTTCAAACTGTTCTTAAGTACAGCGAGGTACAGAAATTTCCCACTGGAGCTCCCAAATAAGCAAGACATGGTGTTCTTTCTCCCCTCCCAGCCAATGTGTACTGTAAATAAATTTGCACAACTCCATGTTAAATGGAAACAAACAATAGGAGCATTGTATTTTTAGTGGGGCTGATGAGTTGAGCACCTGCCATTTGCATCCATGCCATTGTCTTCAGTAACCTTCAGAACAATACAGGCGCAAATGGCTTCTCCTGGAGGTGATATATTAAGATTATGCTAGACTTGGCACAGATATGACAGATCCATAGCAGGCATAAAAGGCAAAACTAGGCTTGCGAAATGAGGGGTGGTGGTTTACAGTTAATTTGTGTGTGCACACATGATTCAATCTGAAGCCATCCTTCTTGCCAAAAAATGGAATAGGCTGATAGATGGGTGGGTGGACATGGGATTCTGTGCTGGTTGAAGTTTGGCTGCTGGCCGACCCTTGTGCCCAGACATCATCTTTACACTTGCCCTATAGCAGGGCTTCCCAACCATGGGTCCCCAGATGTTCTTGGATAACTCCCGAAACTCCTGGTCAGCACAACTAGTGGTGATGGTCTCCGGGAATTTTAGTCCCCAAACAGCTGGGGACCCAAGGTTGGGAACCACTGCCCTATAGCGAGACACCTGCTGTCCAATGCACCGTCTCTGTCAGGCAAGCGCGGCTGCCTGAGGGGAGAGGGAGGGAGAGACCCAACCAACCCCGGAGCCAAACCACCTGCTCCTCCGCTTGCTAGGCATCGCTTGAACGCACGGCAGGCCAGAGGGAGGGAGCGGGTGTTCGGCTGGCTGTGGCGCTCGCCCTGACGGCGGGGGAACAGCAACAGCTTGCCAGACTCACCACCATGCAGTGGCGGCGGCGGCGGCGAGGAGAGTTGTCTATTGGCCTCGCGCCCCTGGCCTCCTTCCCCCTGCTCTATGTAGCCCTAGACTGCCTGGTCGCCATTAGAGACACCTCAAGCCTGCCGCCTCCTTCCCGCCTTTTCCCCCTCGCGCCCTCCCCTCGCTTCGCCTCGCCTCGCCGGTCGGGCCAGAGCTTGCCCTCTGGGCCCACCTTGCTGGCCCCGGCCAGGCGCGTTGGCCACGCGAGCGCGCACCCTCCCACAATACCCCCAGACACAGCGAGTCGCCGCTCTTACGCCCCCGCGGTGCCGAGGTGTGGGCGTGCGTGTGTCTTCCTTCCTTTCTCCTCCTCCCCCTCCCCGCCCGGTTCGCCGGGAACCCAAACAGGGAGGCGCGACTGGAGCGGCGCTCGCCCCTGAGGAAACACCGAGCTGGGAACCAAAGGCTGCTTTGGAGACCGTGGGGAGGAGGGAGCCGAGGGTGTCTGGGGTGGAGGCGGCGTGGCTGGGGAAAGCCGCCCTTTCCCCCTCCTCCTCCTCCTCCTCCTCTTCCTCCTCCCTCTCCCGCTGCCCTCTCAGAGCATCTTGTGCCAACAGGAACGGCTGGCTGGAGGTTGCTGCCGCTCTCGCTCGGCTTTTGCCCGCCGGAATCCTCCAGCGGTGGCGGCGCGGCTGATGTAAGGCCCTGGCGGGAGTGGAGGGGAAAGCAGGAGGGGAGGTGAGGAAGGAGCGGGCAAGAGAGAGAGAGAGAGGCGGGGAGAGGGATGCGGCGCTCCTGCAAGCAGAGGGCTGGCTTTCCTGGGGAGCGTCGCCAGCCGGGCACTCAACCACACACGCACACACACAAACACGCGAGCGCGCACCCACCCGACCTCGGGAGCTGGCGAAGGCAGGCGAGGGCTGGTGGCTGGCCGGCTGGCAGGCAGGTAGGGGGATTGGGGGACAGCGGCCGAGCGGTGGCCATGGCCGGATGCCGGCGGCGGGAGCGGGAGGCGGGTTGCCTTTACCTGGCTTCCTCCGGCTGGGTCCCTTGGGGACGCTGGCACGGCTACCCTGGAGGGGTGGGGGGGTCTGGAAACACCCTCTTCTTAGCCGTGCCTCACTTTTTCTTAAATTTCGGCTGAGAGTGGCTTCCCGGCTGCGGTCTCCTCTAGCCATCAGCCGGCGTCTTTACTCGAGAGTCGATCCTACCGGGCGCCGAGGGGTGTTTCTCCCCGCGGAAGAGCGCATCCTGTTGTTCGGCGCGCTGCGCGGGTTGATGGGTGTGTGTGTGTGTGTGCGGCGGCTGATTTGGGATCGGTGGCCCTAGTGGGAACCCTCCCCCCCCTCCCCTCCCCTCCATAAACTCCTCTGGCCGACAGCTCTTCCGTTAAGCTTCACCTTGGCTTTGTTTCCAGCTACACACGGCGCCCCTCCGAACAAAAGCAAAATAAGCGTCGGTGGTACCCGGGGCACGTCTCCGCCTATTTATGCTCCTAGCTTGCATTTTGGCCTTCCTGTCCCCTCGCTTTCTCGCTCGCCATGGTTTTTAATTATTATTATTATTATTATTATTATTATTATTATTATTATTATTATTATTATTATTATTACTGCTTGCTGTCTGCTGCTGAGCAGGGCACCTTATTGATTTATCTCTCCTCCCCCCACCCCCCGCCACCCCCATGTGCATCCGGGATTAAATGTCAGCGTTATATGCGATGCTAAGAAATGTTTCTCCTGGCTTCCAGGCGAACTTTAGTTCTTCACCCAGAGAGGGAAAAGGGGGTGTATTTCGGGAAACAAGAGGTACTTTCCTGCCTTTCCCATGTAGCCTGAAAAGGTCCTGTTCATAAGTGGAGATTTGCTGCCCTTTACTCCTTGCTTCCCAGCACCGGTGTAGAAGGAGGTTACCAAGAAGCAGGTGTCCTGAGCAGGTGGCTTGCAGAACCCAACCGGGTGGCTGATCCTCGGTGGGGAGAGGCTAGTTCCTTCACCACATTTTGGGTTGCGGGCAGGTGCCTGGCATTGCCCTGATAATGATGACTATTTTGCCCCTTCCTCAAAAAACAACCCCCCTCCTCCCCAACTCCATCTTTCTCTGCTGTTGCTCTCCTCCTCACTTTCCCTCTCCTGCCTTCTTTCTTACTCTGATGAGGTAATACTTCAGGCCAAGAGAGTAATTTTTGCTGAATGCCAACAGGAGGCCAGGGGCTCCCCTAAAAATGCATTTGAGTTGATGTTGGTGATGAGCCAGCAGTATTAATTCCAACGTACTGTGAAGAATACACAAAGGGAAAAATAAGAATTTTATCATTATTCCTGGTCTCAACTAATTGTATAAGAGAGTATATGTCTGACTGGGAGTGGGTTTCTCCCATACCACAGGGCATTCTCTGTCCTCCACCCTTACTGCCAGTGTATATTTGTGCGTGTACATGGTGTTGCAAACTTGTGAAAAAGAAGAGAGAGGTGGTCCCATAAAATGAGCAGTGTGCCTGCATGTGGGAGGGACTGTGTCTCAGAGGCAGTACCCACACAGAATGGGAAACTCAGAGGTTTGATCTTTGGCATCCCCAGGTAGGGCTGGAAAAAACTACAGCCTGTAGTATCCGCAGAATATCAACAATACAGAACTAGAGGGATCGAGGCCCTGATTCAGTGTAGGGCAGTTTCCTAGGTACTTCTTGAGACTAAATTTCTATTCTCAGGGGAAGGTGGCTGATGTAGATGGCTGAGTACTGCTGGCATTAATGCTACTTTGGTGGGGGTGGACTATTGTCAGGGAGAAAACTCATAGCCACTGCTTCTGGAAGTCCTGCTGCCTTGCAGAAGCAAGGAAGAGAGAACTGGAATGTTTTGCCATGGGTAACATTTCGTTGGGGAGCTTTGATGTTGCTGTGACCCCGAACTTCTGCATGAACATGAGTATTTGTTGTTTATGGCAAGGACCTCTGTGTTGGAAAAACATACCGTATTTGTGCAGTGTGACGCAAGGTTTTGTTGTGTCACTAGTCTATGAGTCAGAAATCTGGTGCATGAATTATGACAATTAGAGGATATGTGTGTGCAGCAAGAAAGTTGGCTGGATAGCTCAGTGGTTTAGGCAGAGGTTGGGAGTTTGATTCCCCACTGTGCCTCCTCCAAGTGGAGCCAGCCTATGTGCCTTGAGCAGGCTATACAGTCCCAAGGTGCCCCCAGAAGAAGGGAATGATAAACCACTTCTTGGCATCCCAAGAAGTGTATTCTCTACCTGGAAACCCTGAAAAGGGTTGCCATAAATCAGAATTGACTTGACGGCACATGATAACAGCTGGCTGGATAGCTTGGTGGTTTAGGTATCTTGCTGCAGAGCTTCAGGTTGGGAATTCGATTCACCACTTTCCCTCCTGCAATTACAGTGTGCCTCCTGCAAGAAGAGCCAGTCTGTGTGGCCTTGGGCAAGCTGCACAATCCCAGGGCACCCACTTCTGCGTATTCTCTACCTGGAAACCCTAAAAAGGGTCACCATAAGTCAGAATTAACTTGACATTATTATTATTATTATTATTATTATTATTATTATTATTATTATTATTATTATTATTATTATTATTATTGGATAAGTGTGTGCAAGAAAGCAAAATGGAATTAGTCTTCATTTAGAGGTAAGCACTGCTTGAACTCTGGAGGATGTGTGGCCATGTAAACATGTTTAGGGGTAGATATATAATTGTACTATATATGTAGATGCCGCAAGAACCAGCAGAGATGGACCTATCTCATGAGTTTGAAGTTAAGTGGCCAAAATACTGCACCCTTCATTACGTCAATCAAACATTGTTAAGCCCAATATGCAGCGTTCCGTGAATGTTTTCAGGTGGTGCAACTGTTTAATTTTGCCTGTTGCTGGTGATCATTTATGCCAAAGAACTGAAGCTCTGAAACTCAGTAAGAGCAACAGTAATGTAAGTTGTCATGTAATTGTCATGTAAGTTATGTAAATATATTCAATATTAGTTGCTATTGGGAGTAATTTTGAGGTGATTTTCTGAAAATTACTTTGCATGGTGTGTTATTTCTAAAGACTGCCTTTTGGATCTAACTCCTAAATACAGGTTTTCATTTGTTTTGTATTTCAGCTCCACAACCCACAATTGATTTGTTGGCACATAATATAAATCTTGTATGCTGCAGCTAGGATTCAGTTTGATTCTGAAGTGAATACAGTGGTGCCTCGACTTATGACCATAATCCGTTCCAGAAGATGGACGTAACTCGAAATGGTCGTAAGTCGAAGCACCATTTCCCACTGAAATACATTGGAACGTGATTAATCCGTTCCGGCAAAAAACAAAACAAAACAAAAAACAAAAAATAAAGCACACAGCAAGCCCGGTTGGAAGGTGCTGGGGCTTTTTTAAAAAACAACCCCCCCCCCCCCAAAATAAAGAGCAAAGCAAGCTCCGTCGCTGGGGCTTAAAAAAACAAAAAAACAAAAAAAACAAAAATAAACAGCAAAGCAAGCTCCGTCACTGGGGCTTAAAAAAAACACACACCAAAAATAAAGCACACAGCAAGCTCCGTTGCTGGGGCTTTAAAAAAAAAACCCAAACAAAAAATAAATAGCAAAGCAAGCCCCAAAGGTGCTGGGACTGCAAAAAATAATAATAAAAATAAATAAAAAATAAAATCACCAAAAAACAAAACAACAACACAGCACAGAAACATACCACCCCAGCCCAAAACCATGCTGCAAAACCCACCCAGAACAGTTTTTAAAAAGCAGAAAACAGCACCTTACCTTACCAGGCAGCCTCCTCTGATCGCACACTCTCTAACTGCTGGGGCGAAAGAACTACAAAGAAGCAGCCTCGTCGCCACCTACAGTTAGAAATTTGAATTTCCCGCCTTTTTTCCCTGCCTTTTTCTGTTCGTAACTGGAAGTTCCGGATGCAAGTTGAAGCAAAATTTTGCGGCCAGAGCTGGTCGTAACTCAAAATGGTCGTTAGTAGGGATGGTCGTAAGTCGAGGCACCACTGTAGTTGCTGTGTAGATAATATGAAGGTGAGAAAGGATTTTTTTAACAAGGAACGTTGTTTCAAAATTATGTAGCATCCATACTTATAATACACTTATTCAATGTGTTTTTAGTGCACCTAACTCTCAGTGGTGTAGAAGTAAATTGGGAAGTGCAGGTGTTCATTGTGAGAGCCTCCATGGCCATCTCACCCCATAGCAACCTTAGGAGAGTCCAGATATCAGGCCATAGGGTTGGGGTGTATGTACAGTTGAGGAAATTGTATTTTTAAAAAAGTATTGGCTCTAAATTGCTTGTTCATTCAAACCGCCTTTGAAATATTTTGCTTTTGAACATGGAGAACAGTACACTGTTCCCTGGAAAATCCATTTTCCTCTCAGTTACTAAAAGAATTAGTGCTAAACTCAGAGGGAAATCGTGGGGTCAAGGGGTAACAGATGATGTCTCAGCCCCTCCTGCTTGCAAGCTCCCAGGGCTTCAGCCCTGCAAGCCCTGGCTTCCCTACACCTCTCGCTGTGTTGGATCGTGGCCCTTGTCTGTGCTGGCAGATCTGAGCAACACTGGAGCTGCGCTCGAGACTGTCAAAACAGTTTCAAAACCTTCCTTGATCATTGGGTATAGATTCATATCTGCTTGCATAACAACAGGCTTTGCTTTTCAGTAGCACTCCCCCGCTCCGAGGCTCTGTGATGAAGCACAGGTTTTCTTTTTTTAAAAAATAGGAGCCCAAAAATATCCAAAGCATAACCTCTAATCCAAAGAGTTCCTCTGGGAAAATCTCTGCAGGTGGATAAAGAGAGAGGGAAGCCAAATGATTATCACTCAGCTTCCCCTCTCCCCCTCCCATGCAAACATAACATGTTACATGACAGTCTTTGGGTCTCTGTGTATACCACCACAAATGTAGTGAATGGCAGTATTATATTGTTCCTATTCTGCTTCAAGTAAATCTATAATTCTCTTTTCTTGACATTCTTAGTGCTGCTTTTTAAAAAGTTTTTTTAAAAAAAAAAAGGGGGGGGAAATCTTCAGCTGTATTGTTCCAGTAAATTTTTGGCAGTTGTGTTGCACTTGAAACCCTGCTGGGTGTCTGTCAAATCCATTTGCCTCCTACCATGAAGGAGAAAGAGCTCCTTGTTTAAAGGAACTAAAGTATGGGATGTAAAGTGAGGGTGTGTATTGGTGCTTTAGGGACGGATAGATGGGCAAGTTTATCAGGGTTCAAGTCACTTCAGTGTCCTTAAATTTTGTGGTTTCCTCCACAGTAGTAAGAGAGTAGACCTTATTGACATCACTTAGTTTGAAGAAGGAAACAGAGGAGTTTTCGTAATCCACAGTAAAGCAAAGCCTTTATTAGAAACAGCTTAACAAATAGCACAAATAGCAAGCTTTTGTGTTCTCTAGAATTCTTCATCAGACAGAATATTACACCAAGCTAGGGAATGGCAGGTGTAGAGGAGAAGAATCTAGGAGTGAGGCAGTGCAGCACCATGGTTGAGAAAACCTGGTGTAGTTGCTTGCTTTCTAGAGACTAAAGGTCTATAGACCTCAGTGGGGCTTATTTTTGAGTAGATATTTATGGGACTGCGCTATAGTTACTGGTAGTAACTGCGCCACCCTGTTAGTCACAATCACTGTTAGTCAGTGTGGTGCAGTGGTTAGATGATTGTACTGGGACCTGGGATATCTCAATTCAAATTCCCAGCTAGCCATGAAATCATTGAGTGATCCTGAGCCAGTCATTCTCTTCCAGCTTCAGCTATGTCACAGAGTTGTTGTGGGGAGGCAGGGAGCGATGTATGCCATCCCAAATTCACTGGAAATAAAACAGGACACAAGCCTATTCAATCAATCAATCAATCAATCAACCCAATCATGTATTTTCAAGTAAATTCTGACTTACGGATACCCTTCTCGGGGTTTTCCAGGTAGAGAATGTACTCAGAAGTATAAAGACATCTCTAACAGGATGTTCTTTTAAAACAAAAACTGAAAGCTACCTGTATATTTTGATGATACTTTAGTAGTTGGTTCTAATGAGTGTATTAACTTACTGTGGATTTTTTGTTTGTTTCTTGTAATGAAACAACACAGGTATGTTGCTTGCGGAGAAAGTCTAAAAGAGTTGGCAATGTTGATATGGAAGACTATTTTTTAGCCCTCATTGTTAAACTGTCTTTTCCAGCCTGATACTCCTGAGATGTCGTGTTTGGGGGACTTCTATCATGTGCACACTGGACAGGAATGATGGGAGCTGTGGTTGAGACACCTGGAGCTCACCAGTTTAGGAAAGGCTGTTAGAGCTCTATAGCTGACTCATGAGCCTATGGTTTCATCAGCCCTGAGCAGTAGCTGTGATCAGGAAATCAGGACCAGTTCTGTGTACTTTTTTTTTTTTTTTGCATTAGATTAGAATACTAATGGCTAGGAACTAGGCTGCCTCTAGAATACTTTGTCTTTTTATTCATTTGTTCGTTTATGTTTTAGAAGGACTGTAATACTTTTTTCTGGTTTGATCAATTTTTTTTTAGTGCTGTTGTTTTTAGTTATTCTGCTACTGCTTGTAAGTGCACTCGTTTTTCATTTTTAACAGGTTTTTGTTCTCTGTTTTTTTTTTGCAAAACTGGCCTGGAAAGAGTTTTAGAAGAATGCAGTACTAGCAAAACCATACAACAAAATTTTATGCAGTGCTCCTGTTCAGCTTCTACGGTCTTCTTTCCATTCCTTCTCCACCCCATGGTTTTCAGATGTTTTCACATTTTTACAAAAATGTAACTACAGTATTTTAATTAATGTTGAGAAAAAGACAACTCAAGGGTTACTATTGAGTTTATAACTGTAATGCAACTGATGGGTTTTGTGGGGGCTCAGACACCTAACTCTAACTATTTTTTTCAATTAACTTTTCAAGCTCTTAGGATGTAGCTGGTTTCCGTGGTTCCTTGGGATAAATTTGTGGTGACAGTATAATGTGGGAACTTGACAGGGGCTGAACTCGATGATCCATAGGATTCCTTCTGGCTCTGCAGTTCTAAGTTGTTGATGATGTTGAACTTGTCTATAGTGGAGAAAATGCTGCTGTTTCAGGAATTTCAGCTGGCTGGATAGCCCTAGAAATCTAGTCTATTTGCATTTGACCACATGCATGCATGTCTGTCTGTGGATAGCTGGGGCTACTCATGTGAAAAAGCTCTTGGTTGAATCAGCTCTTGCTCTTCCCCAAAAAATGCATTACTAAAAACACAGCAAGCCTAGGAACGTGTTTTTAACTCAGAATATAAATTATAAGGTTATCTGGCATAATAAAACAAGCATGATAACATGGGGGGGGGGGGAATAGAGAGAGAGAGAGAAAGAGCAAGCAAAATTAAAAAAATGAAAAACAACCATCAACTAGGTTATTTACCAACCAGGTATCCAATGGTTTTTATATAGCAAGACACTGTTTTGGATCGTCATAACATTTGAAACTGGACAAACAATGGTTAGTCTTCACTATGATTTGTTAAAGCAAGCCAACTTCATGGGTTATGAAGCTGATCTCCTTCCGCCACCCTTAGTTTCAAAATCCCATAGTTAAGTTTAACTACAGTTAAGAGTTTAGATGAAGCAGGAAACTGTACTTAGTTTGAATGCAGACTTTTCCAGACTAAATCTTAGAACTGCAGAGCTGGAAGAGATCCTCTGGATCATTGAGTCGAACCTCTGACAAGGAGGCACAGTGGGGAATTGAACTCCCAACCTCTGGTTCCACAGCCTGATGCCTAACCCACTGAGCTATCTAGCAGTTTGCTCATGGCAGTGCTGGAAAAAGGGTTGGGGAGTATGTGAGCCTGAAGCTTGATGCAGCTTTTCTTGTGATGTGGAATTCTTGATGGCCACATGCACAATAATGTAGGTTACATGTTGTTGTTGTTTAGTCGTTAAGTCGTGTCCGACTCTTCGTGACCCCATAGACCAAAGCACGCCAGGCCCTCCTGTCTTCCACTGCCTCCCGGAGTTTGGTCAAATTCATGTTGGTAGCTTTGATGACACTGTCCAACCATCTCGTCCTCGGTCGTCCCCTTCTCCTCTTACCTTCACACTTTCCCAACATCAGGGTCTTTTCCAGGGAGTCTTCTCTTCTCATGAGATGGCCAAAGTATTGGAGCCTCAGCTTCAGGATCTGTCCTTCCAGTGAGCATTCAGGGTTGATTTCCTTCAAAATGGATAGGTTTGTTCTCCTTGCAGTCCAGGGGACTCTCAAGAGTCTCCTCCAGCACCACAATTCAAAAGCATCAATTCTTCGGCGGTCAGCCTTCTTTATGGTCCAGCTCTCACATCCATACATCGCTACTGGAAAAACCATAGCTTTGACTATGCGGACCTTTGTCAGCAAGGTGATGTCTCTGCTTTTTAAGATGCTGTCTAGGTTTGTCATCGCTTTCCTCCCAAGAAGCAAGCATCTTTTAATTTCGTGGCTGCTGTCACCATCTGCAGTGATCATGGAGCCCAAGAAAGTAAAATCTGTCACTGCCTCCATATCTTCCCCTTCTATTTGCCAGGAAGTGATGGGACCAGTGGCCATGATCTTAGTTTTTTTGATGTTGAGCTTCAGACCATTTTTTGCGCTCTCCTCTTTCACCCTCATTAAGAGGTTCTTTAATTCCTCCTCACTTTCAGCCATCAGAGTGGTATCATCTGCATATCTGAGGTTACTGATATTTCTTCCGGCAATCTTAATTCCGGTTTGGGATTCATCCAGTCCAGCCTTTCGCATGATGTATTCTGCATATAAGTTAAATAAGCAGGGAGACAATATACAGCCTTGTCGTACTCCTTTCCCAATTTTGAACCAATCAGTTGTTCCATATCCAGTTCTAACTGTTGCTTCCTGTCTTACATATAGATTTCTCAGGAGATAGATAAGGTGGCCAGGCACTCCCATTTCTTTAAGAACTTGCCATAGTTTGCTGTGGTCCACACAGTCAAAGGCTTTTGTGTAGTCAATGAAGCAGAAGTAGATGTTTTTCTGGAACTCTCTGGCTTTCTCCATAATCCAGCGCATGTTAGCAATTTGGTCTCTAGTTCCTCTGTCCCTTCGAAATCCAGCTTGTACTTCTGGGAGTTCTCGGTCCACATACTGCTGAAGCCTACCTTGTAGGATTTTGAGCATAAACTTGCTAGCGTGTGAAATGAGTTACATGATTTCTCGTTAATTTTCTTGACGTCCACAGGTTTCTGTAACAGGCAGGAAAACCATGTGTGTGAGGAGTTTTGAGAACTTTGAAAATGGACTCATTTTCTCCACATTGAAAAAGAGGAAGACAAAGAGTTTCTTGTTAGGCTGCTGAGGTGGTACAAGAAAATCTTATATCACATTTTCATATGTAATGTACCTGACTGCAAATTTTATTGTACTCTGTTACCATGCCATGGAAGTGTAGGAAAAAAAAATCTCTCAGGCTGGAAGGAAAAGTGAATGAGTAATATGTTTTGAATTGAACCAAAGAGCCTCTGTTACCTGACACAGCTCATTCTATCCCTTGTTCCTAAACGTAACTAATGCCAAACAAATGGAGACTTCTAGAAAATGTTGCTGTGTAGAACACTTGCTCTGCTTTACCTTCATCAAGCATACTCCATTTCATTCCTTCACATTTCAAAACACTTCTGCTCTCCAGCAAGACTTGGGGCTTCTCCAGGCTTCCTAATATCTTGCTCTTAATGTGTGGATGTGTTGTTTTTATTAAATAGGGCACAGGTACAGTTTAAAATGAGGCTCATACCCCAGAAGTAAGCAGTAGTATGCCTGACTTTATTTCGTATTTAGGCCCTGCCTAGTAACTGTAAAATGCATCATCTGATGATCACCTTAGCTTTCTAGCTCCCAGGAATAAGATCTATTTCTCAGGCAACTTAGACTTTACCTCCTTTGGGGCATAAATTGCCCAGTTTAGGATACTTAATGGAAAGACAGAATAAAACCTATAAAAATAGAATTCACCAGTGGCTTTCTGAACTGCAAACAGGTAATGCAATTAGCTTTGTGCCTGACAGGTGACAGTATTAGGATCCACACTGCATGTAGTTGGCTAGCTTTCAGTGAATCTGCAACAAAATTAATTTTGATCTGTGACTTCCAGCCCTGAAGTGTGAAATCCTGTTTAGGTTTACTCAAAAAGAAATCCAACCATGTTCAGTGAGGTACACTGTTTTATATGTGTTTCAAATGTCAGCTTAAATGTGATGCACAGTTGTGGCATTCATTGAGTAGCTTGTGTGACCAGCTGCGCTGGCGACAACATCTGACCTTGGCCATAGGCTTTCAGTGTGCATGCCACAAAGAGCTGTGATTCTTTAGTCAAATGTATGGCCACTTTTGTTCTTTTTGGTCTGCAACACTGAGACTACCCCAGGTGGTATGACTGTTTCCCATGCAGCGTGTGGACTTCTGGAAGGTGCCATTCAAACAGAATAACATTTCCAAGTTCTGACCACTGCTGCAGTTAAACATCCAGGAGCAAGCAGCAAGGGGCAGATCTGCTTATATGCTTTTAAAAAGAAGAGGATAATAGCTATTCCAAGGTTTGTTGACCTGTACAATGTATTCAGATGATCGATTCCTCATATTTCCAGTGCTCACACTGTGAGTGATGTCACTTAAATAGCCAAAATGAAACCATCAGCACACAAGAGGGGAAGGCATCTGGAAGCGTCAAGGAATCCTGAGGTTTAAGGAAGTACAAACATGTTTGAAAGGATGGGGAAATTGAGAACTCTGGATGAGGGTGTGGCTGAGGAGGAGCAAGTCTATATAAATGGCCTATAACACAAGTTGGGCTGTCCTCTCCAGTTATTATCTTTGTGAATAGAGCTTGCTTGTTTGTATTGGCAGCTCAAAGTGTCAGTATGTTATATGGTTACCAACATTTGTTAAAATGTCTTGAAAGCACAGTGTGGTAACACTTGCATCTTTCTTATTCTATTGACAGTGCTCACTGAATTTGGAATTTTCCCACAAGGTGAATGTGGAGATAACTCAGGTAGTTTTTCTGGGGTGGAGGATGGCAGTTCTGAAGGGATAGTAAGATATATTCACCTGCAAATGGACATAGCCCTTGTGGTTATCTCAATATGACAATATTTATGTTATATGGAAGTAATCAGAGGGACTATATCTATTTGCAGGTATATGCTGTCTTTCTTCTAGTGAGCTCATGACCCTCTTCCTTCCCCACATTATTCTAACAGCAACCCTGTGATGTAGCAGAGGCTGAGAGTGAGTCAGTGGCTGAAGATCACTCAGTGTGTCTTATAGTTCTGTGGAGACTATATGTTAGATCTCCAGAATCCCAGTCTGATATGCTGACTGCTGCACCACTCTGCATCTTTAATTTTTAAATTTGCCTTTTTTGGGGAATATATTGTTATATAATATGGATTAAAAATATGTTTAAAAAATTATCCCAGGATTACCAGCTTTCCCTTCCCTTTCTTTTTTTCCTTCTGAGGGTAGGGGAGAAGTAATTAGTGTTCCACTACTGAACTTGTTTCTTCTAAATTAATTTTGCAAGGCACATAATGGATCTGCCACTGTCTGTCGAACTGATTAATTCACAGAAATGAATTCACAAAAATAAATAAATAAACAGCGTTGTTTCCAAAAGGGAATAAAATACTAGCTTCCCTCACAGTCCCTATTTTGCCCTCTCCTGAGAATCCAGTATCCTCAAGCATTTGTTGTGGCAGTCTTCTATCCCCGGGGGATCAGCATATTTTACAGACTAGAGTCTGGGTTATATAAAACACATGGATGCAATTAGTCATGAGGGTTTCATTCACTTTAATAGTGGCCATAAAGATAAAGCATGGAAATGTTTCCAGGATTGTGTCCCAAGAATAAATTTAAAACTGATGGGAGTATGAAGACAATAAGGGGAATGAATGGGATGCAGAGGTGACCTGTAGCCATACTTGGTAGGTAGGTACGGTGTGCTTGCTTTTAGGGGTGGATTCCATTCTTAGACCCTGTGGACTGAAGTAAGTATAAATCAGAGCCAAGATAGGTTTCTAGCTTGCAAATGTATGTGCAAGTGGTAGCTATGAACAGAGCTTGGGAAAAAAATTGTCTTTTGTCCCCCTAGCTAGCTTACTTGCTATCATATCCTTTCAAATCTTTCTGGCTACAGCCCTATTCAGGTGTGTAGTGCATAAATCCTTTATATTTTATATTTTATGGAATAGTCTTATTACTGTTTTAAGTAATTTAGTGCTTCTTGTATCCTATTAACCAGTTGTATGGAAATAATGTTAGAACTGATTGAGTGGAGTATGTGAACATATATGTAAGGGGGATGAAGTTACATGCATTGGCCTTGCCTTCAGTGTCCATCGTGTTTCAACTCTACCCTCTCTACACCCAACTTCCTTGCATTGAGCAGGGAGGTTGAAAAGGGGCTTTTGTTTGCATCTGCTTGAAAACAAGTAGAACCCACTGGCACAATAGGTGACCTTGATCAAGCAAAGACCTCTGTGACATGGAGGCTTCTGTTTGTGTCTATGTGAATGCAAGTAGCATAACTCACCTCTTTGAGAACTAGCTGGTAACCTGGCTTGGTCAGGAACAGGAAGAGGCAAAGCTGGGGAAAGTGGGACTGTGATCAGTCTGCATGGACCTGTGCCCCGTACAGGCATTTATTTACCTCTTTGAGCAAAACATATTGACAGAGTGTATTATGTAGGGGCCTTATGCTAGAATAATGACTTAAATGGTCAGTCAGCTCAGACATCAGAGAACACCATGGTTGGCAAACCCACTCCAAATGGAGTTTTTGGTTCAGCTGATGGCAACTCAAGGTTTGTCATGCCAAAACATTATTAAATTTCCTACACTAGAGATTGGTTTGATACTTGAGTTGAGTCACAGTAGTGTGTGTGAAGGAACAGTGCTCCTTTAAATATTTCTAGCTGGTAACTGAGACAAGTAACTTTGTTTGAGAAATGACGGTCAATTCTAGTTCCAGTCAGTTGGTTTCGCAGAGGGATCTGCAACTCTGTTCTGAGTGAGTGCCGTGATCCGTTTGTTTGCTAGACAAATAGGCAGGCCATCTGATGGTTGTCCCTAATCCATTTGCTTACAGGATCAGGGAACAGACAGCTGGGAAATCCGGCTCTCCCTCCTTCTTTATGTGTGTGTGGTGTATGTGTGTGTAAGATATATGGCTTTCATCCATAGCAACCCTGGCATGGTTTTATAAATGAAACAATGTTTTGACTGTTTGAACAAAGTTTAAAATTTAATCCACTTCCTGTATTTCCCCCAAACATGGCAATAAAGAACAAAGCAATAATGCTGTAATGTTTCTTTTCCCCCTTCCGTTTACTGTCATGGGTCTTCAGGAGCTTTGTTATTCTTGGGTCTCAGATTAAAATAAAAAATGGAAGTAGGGACTTACATTCTCTTCCAGGTTTGGGGATGCCACCCATTTTTTAAAAAAATCTCAGAGCTTCTGTTTCTTTAGCATTTGTGCAGAGGGAGGGGGGCCTTCAATTTTGACAGCCGAAGAGGGCAGCTGCACAAGGTGGAACAAGTCTAACAAGATGTAAATAGATGGTGGCAGATTTTATTCAGAAGGAGCAAAAATGAACCAGCAAGTTTTAAAAATCCATGCTACCTCATTGTCAGTGGCGATTTTAATCTAGTGCTTTGCTCCCCAAATGCACCCCCAGACAAGCTACTCTTGCCACACCTATACATATCCTCAGGACTGGTGTTGCTTCTTCAAAGAACTTGGAAATGTTTGTTTGTTATCCCTCGGCACAATATAGATTAGACAATTTATGTTAGACAAAATGTGTCATTTAGTGCCCACAACGTCTTTAAGAAAGTAATTAACAATGGGTTAAAATGCAAGAGGAAATTGAAGGTGGCTTGCTCTTTTATCCCTGAAGACAAGTCTGTTTTAATTATGGTTATCTTTATTTACGTTAATTGCCTGGAGATGTTTTGGCAAGAATTGATATCCGGAATACATGAGGAGCAATCTTCCTTATTCAGAAGACAGACATAGTTTTCATCCTATTTTTAAAGACTCATCTGTGGACCTTGCAGTACTGCACTGTAATGTTTTCCTCATGGGTTTATGGAAGCTACATGTCTTTTCAGGAAGTTTTTAAAAAAAATAAAATACAGTAGTGGATGATGAGGCTGAGGACTGTGCAGTCCTCCAGGATATTGTTGCACGACAGCTCCCGTTAGTTATTGGAAACACAGCTAAATGTGAAGCATGATGGGACTTGGAGTCCAACAAGTCCCCATGTTATGTTTTTAAATTTTATGTTTTCCCCCTCTGCGACATCCATAGCACTGTGATGCCCAATTGGACGAAGACCTGCATAGGATAAAATGCAAACTTATACTTGTGATTTTTTAAAAAGTGATCTAATAAAGGTATCACTCACTCTTTGTGCAAAGCCACGGGGCAGCCTTATCTCTGCTTGCCTGAGAATTCACTGCTGAGCAAATGCAGCATTGGTTTATGTATTCATCAGCTCTGAAGTGAAGTGATAGGCAGTTAGCCTTCATGTTTGTATTGCATGTAGTGTACAAGAGTCTTAGTAACATCTTTATACTATTTTCATACTGCTCACATAGATGAGATTTGCCCAAATTGAATTCTAGGCATGCTTAACTAGTACATGTTTCGGTTGTGAGCTGGACCAGATCTTGATTGTTTCATGAGCAGCCTGAAATGAAAAAACAAATGGTAGCTGAGCTGATTGGCCAGACTGATAGAGGGAAACGAGGTGGTATAGGATAACCTTCCTCTGGATCTGGGTTGGGGAATATGTGGCCATCCAGATGTTTTTGAACTGCAGCTACTGTTGTGACTCACTAATGGCTAGGCTGGCTAATGGATAGGCATCTTTTCCAGCAACATCTGGAAGACCACACATTCCCCAACTGTGTTTGGGATCAGCTATATCTTCTTATTGTCAGATCTAGGGCAGGAATAGACACAATGGTATTCACCCAATTAGCAATCCAATTTTGTAGATAACTTTTGAAGAGTGAATAGGAGGTGTGCTTCGTGATCTGAACCACAATTGAGTTAGGGTGGATTTAACTTCCCTGCATCAGCATCCGTTTCCTTTCTATATTCAGTGGAAGAAAAAGTCAATTTGATCTCTGAAAGCTCTTTCTGTTCCTCCATGCAACTAGCAAGCAGTTGAGGCCAGTCAGGACTGTGGCAGGGAGCATCTTCTTAAAAAGCTTCCTGCCCCCTGCCAGGATCATAATACAGACGCTGCTATTTACTTTTAAAAAGCCAGTAATGCAATTTTATTAGCATGCAGGGTGCCTTGTGTGGTTGGTTCCTTTAAGCTCTCAGAATTAACGTTGAAGTAATTTCTGACATATGAAAGAATGTTCTCTTCAACCAATTTAGAATTGGTTATGGTAATCTGTGACCTCGGGCAATGCTTCCTGAGTTGTCTTGCTGGATGCAGAGATGCTTCTAATTCTTACACAAATGAAATACCTGGTTATTAACATTGCCTCTGAAGTATAAGGCAGTTATGAAATTTTGATCTAATTCTGCAACAGGTTACATGGAGGCAAATAATATTCTCCCTATCCCACCACTTTCATAAGCACCTTTAAGTACGGATTCTAGATAGGGATTTTTCTGTGGCTGTTTCCAGATGATGGAACTCCATTCCTTGGGAGACTTGATGGGCTCCTTCCTTCTTTTCCTTCCACTGGCAACTGAAAACTTACCTCTTTAGAGAGGCTTTTGAGAGAGTCAAATGGAAAGATCTTTTAGAAATCAGATGGGTAGTTTTTAAATAGTGTTTTTAAATGTTTAAATATATTATAGTTTCTAATTTAATTGGTATATATTTAGTTGTTTGTGGATTTTAAATATTTTTTTTCATATTTTTGTATGCCGCATTGGGTCTGCAGTAGGGCAGAAGGACTGGATTAAAATAAAATAAAATAAAATATGACCACAGCATTATCACAGACATATTTCAAATTACAGGAGGGTCTTTCCAAAATGTACTTATTTTTGTCCAGGGATGGACAATTTGCGTCCCTTCAGTTCCTTTGGATTGACATGCCCACTATCTCCCACCATTGGCTATGCTTAGCCATCCATCCATCCATCCACCCACCCACCTGGAGGATTTTCTGCTCATTCTCCCCTTTTACAGCCAGGAAAATGTCCTCAGTTTCTTCCCACAAAATCTTGTGCATAAGATTTGATGCAATTCTGGGCAGTGTTCCTTCTCTGGAACTCTTGTCCATTTCAGATTCTTACATCACTAACACAACCACTTGAAACTGAGCAGTGTAACAGCCTGAAATTGACAAGAGCAATATTCTTAGCAGAGCTGAACTAAGGCAGTCATTGGAAAGTGCATAGGCACTTGATATTGACAAAGGCAGCAAAAAGATAGGAAAATCCTGTGGAAGATTATACTTCAAGTGTAAACATCACAGGACTGTCAGTCTTGTGCTTGAAATTTAAAAGAAAGGGACCCCTCCCTACTGCTGCAGTGCTCCTTATTTTCCCCAGCTATTGCTTTGTGGAATTTCTCAACCTCCATAGGGGTCCTGGAGGGAGATTCCCCACTGGGGCAAAAATGGCTGGGATTGGAAAATATTACTTTCCTAGCTAAGGCTGATGTGAACAGCAGTCTAACAACATCTGAAGTTTCACTCCTCTGTACTGTTGTTGATTTGAGATCAAATCTTGAAATGTTGGGAAACTTTGATGAGGAATTTTCAGGCCTCTTGGGATTCTTACCTCTAGCCAAGAGAGAGAGAAAGTGAGACAAAAAGGTCTTCTTCCGTCCTGTAGGGTCTCTGCAATTTGCTTCAAAATTTTTCTAAGTTTTATTTTTCTTTGAGAAGCACACATACCGTAATCACAGAAGGACTGGCTGTTTGTTAGAAAATATGCAATTATTTTGTGCTTCAGATTATCAAAGCAAAAGGCAATGTAGTTTGGGGTAGTTTGTGCAAGTGCTCAAACTGTGGAAATCATTGCATTTTTAACACACACAAAAAGTGCAGTGATGTGGAAAAAACAAAATAATTATTTTGCACTAAACAACATTTGCATCAGTGAGGGAACACTTTTGAGATATCTGGAAGTTCCTTGACATCCTAGATAGCAAGGAAAAGAATGCTACAGTCCCTCATTCTTGCACAGAAGGACAAGCAAAACAAGTAAGGATTCATATTCAAATATAGAGTAATGTGAATAAAGTGGTCATTCTTAAATAAGGCTATGGTTGGCACATGCTTTGTTTACAAAACAACTGTGTCATGGCAGATTCTAGCTTCTTTTGGACCAGTGATCTATTTTCTACTATGAGCTGCCTTCCACAAAAGCAGGGGAAAAATGGAAACACACATGAGCCCTACTTCTGTGAATGATGGAGAACCTTCCCTCTAGAACTGCAAGTAAAGGGTTGTGCTGCATCAGAGAAGCATTAGGCATGGGGTCTTTGTCTTGTGAGTTGTTTCCTGGAGAGGAAAGCTGCTGTACCACGTTTGGGTGTCTGTGTCCATTCTAGAGTCCTAATAATCTTCATGTTGGTGTTGGCTGAATGCCTACTTTTTTTGAAAAACTTGCCAAAATTTTATCTGAGCACAGCTAGCTGACCTGCACCATGAAAGCCTTGCTTTGTCTCTGTGGTGAAGACATGGATATGCATGCTTCCCTTACAAGTATCATAACAGCCAGGTGGCAGCCATCTTTTTAAGGTCTTCAGAGCTCAGTGAGCCCTGGCTTCTGAAAGAAATCAGGACATGAATGGAAGGGAAATGTAGAGATGGCTCTTGGAGGCTCATCCGGTCCATGGCATGTTAGAAAGGGGATGCTGGCAGTCCAGCAACATTCAGATTGACCTGTCTACCATCCGAAGTGCAATGGTAAAATTAGAGTTCAAATTTTGTGTGGAACCTTTTGATTCCTTCAAGGGAAGCAGCCCCTGTGGGAACACCTTTTGGTGCCTGAGGCAAAGGATGATGCCTCTATCCTGTTAGAAGTGTAGAGAAAAACAAAACTGGCAGTTGAATTTTACTTTAAACTAATGATGTGATAGTATCCACCACTGGGAATGACCAGATGTCTCCGGCGGGATATCTAGGGATTTGCTTCTGTGGAACTCTGGCATGTGCTACCTTAAGGCCTATGCTTCAGTTCACCTAATGGTAGGGCCAGTTCTGGAGAAAAATTCTCTCCTCCCCCACAAAAAAACAGAAGCTGGAAGTGCAGATTTGCAGGTGACATATATGTATGTTTTTTTCTATTTAACTCTTGTTGTGCAGAAAACTCCCAAAACTGGATAACTTTTCAAGAAAAGTGTGGTGAATCGCTCATAAATAAGAAAATAGCGGCTAGGGAAAAATGAGTTAGTAAACAGGATATGATGAGTTAACACCTCTACCTTGCCACATGAACTGTTTTTGCGATATGAATGGTGGAATTTGTTTTGTGGGAAGGTACAATGTGCTAATAGCGCATGATGTTTGGGTTATATGTGGTCATTGTATAATTCTCTCTGTGAAGAACCAGACATTTAAGAGAACAGAGCAACTTCAGTTTGATCTTTGTTTATAGCACAGCATTCTGAAAGGAGTAAGCACGCTCCAACTTTGATGGATGACATGGCAAGAGAGTTCAACCTGTTTCTATTGAGTGTAGCCATACTTTATAGACATGGTGTTCCTAGATGGTAGATATAATTTTCTTGTGTGTGTGTGTGTGTGTGTGTGTGTGTGTGTGTGTGTGTGTGTGTGTGTGTGTGTGTGTGTGTGTGTGTGTGTGTGTGTGTGTGTGTGTTTGCAATGTGTTTTTGGTTCCATTGTTTCTTAGCAGCATGCTCATAGAAATGGTGTCACCTCACAAATAGCAAGGCTGGAAAAATCCCAAATACCTGGCTGAACAGGCAATGAAATGCTGTATGTCGTGCTTATGATTTTGAAATGCAATTTTGTTCATCCTTAAAAAACCTGAAAATGGCTCCTGAAATGTTGATGTGAATAGTTAGTAGACCATTTTCCAGCCATGGAAAATAGTATTTGCAAGTGTTTATTTTCTTCCTTCTCCTGGCATCAGGCTCTGTACATGTTTGAGTCTTAGAGGATCTTCTCTCTCCCTCTTTCTGTAGCTATTTTACTAAAACCTCAGAGCCCGCCAACCTGAGTCATGTGTCTACTGTCTTGTTGTGGAGAGGATTATATAAACAAGATGATACCTGCAGAGCCAGCCTGAGATGTTTTGCTATCAGATAAGCAGAGAATGTCACCCCACTCCGTTCTATGTAGAGAAGCTGAATGGATGGCTGTTTGAAGCTTAGTTGTGGGGAAGGGTCTGACATCACAACTGAGGGCACCAGACCAGTTTAGGACACAGGGCAGCACTGGCCCCCACAAGAAAGGCATGGCCAGAGGGATCCAGAGCTCTGAGGCTGCCCTTGCTGTCCCCCAAGATCTGCCCCCTGAGCTTTTTGGTTTGTTCTTCCTCTTGGTAGGGCCAGCTAGTTGTTCTTAGGATCCAAATTGAACATAAGTTTCTGATTTACAGATATCCATTCAAATTTTTTATTTCCCTCATCTTTTTTTTTTTATTTTCCTTCATCTCAGCAGTTAAATATTCAAGGGACAGGGAAGCAGGTAGGGCAAGCCTTTTTGTTATTGCTACTGTGAAATGTCTGGGAATCAGAAACCCTCATGCAGAGATCTGTCAGACCCTGAGCTGTCCTCTTTTATCTAAGTTTGTAAGATGTAAGTGTAAAAGATTTATAAACGAGCTAATATTTCTGCAAGGTCGCGTCAACTGGAAAAGGCAGAGTGTGCGGTAGGATCTTTGGTGCTTGTACTGCTCCTTGCTGCCTGACACTTAATTTGGTTATGTTTCATTGTGGGTATATTCATGAAAACCTGGGCATAGGCTGACTTTATTAACCAGAAGGTGAACAGGATATCATTTACCCCAAATTCATTCTCTTTCTCTCTGTCTCTCAGTTTCTTGGTGTTCATGATTTTTGTTACTTTTTTGCAGTGCTTTAAATCAAACTACGGTTGAACTAAACATTGGAACTATCATTATCCATCACTCGTGTAATGCTCTGTGACAGAAACTTGGCAAGAGGGCTCAGTCAGAGAGCTGTCCGGTTCTCAGACCATAAAGACAATAATGTTCAATTATTGTTCTTAAACCCATCTGCCCCTCCCTGGTTGGAATGAAGAAAATGCCTGAAATTACAAGGCCAATACAAGATTCTAGTTTGATTACATCCATACTGTGCAATGTGAAGTGTCTGTCTACTAGAACTGGTGGTGATTGCAAAGTGCTGGGGATGGTCTGCCACTAAGCTGTTGTACCAAACCTTTTGAGCATATTTTAGTAAAATAAAATAGAGCAATTATCTGCCTGTCTTTTCAAGTACTGTGTGTCATGTTCCACTTAATGTAACTTACTTCTAGGTATCTGCACTTGGAAGGAACGGGCAACTTTTGTCATTCTGGAGATTCGTCTCCCCCCCACCCCCACCTGCAGTGGTTGCACTGCCACTGTCAGTTTTGCCACCATAATTTGGCAATCCTCCCAAAATCACTTTTCAAAGGAAAATTTGCCTTTATATAAGGCATGTACTGACCTGCTGGCTTGCTTATGAGTAGATTTACAGTTCCCTGAGGAGCATGGACCTACTCATATGTAGGTGGGTGAGGAGCAGACTCCTGGTTAGAAGCAAAAGGATCCACTGTTCCTGTTGGTTGACCATGGAATTTCTGTAGCAGAATCTATGGCAGCAACAAGGAATCTTTGGAAATCTGAAAGTGTCTCTTAAAAAAGAAGAAGGCAACCATGTATGACATTTAGGTCACATGTAGTCAACATATAGGATTAGCACTTTGAAGAGTGGATAAAAGTCAATGACTAACTTTAAAAATTGGTTTTTAAAATATTTTTTTAAATTGTGAAAATGCCTTTTCTTTTCTTTTCTTTCTTTCTTTCTTTCTTTCTTTCTTTCTTTCTTTCTTTCTTTCTTTCTTTCTTTCTTTCTTTCTTTCTTTCTTTCTTTCTTTCAAAAAAGCACTAAGAAATGATAGTTTTAGTTATAATGTCTTATAAGTCAAAGATCCCATTATGCACTGGCTGAAATCCTGTTGTGCTGGTATGCAGAAGGCATAACATTGGAGATGAATTGGCTCAAGTTAAGAAATTAACTGTTGCATACCGAGTCATGTGTCTTGGTGTGTAACAAATAATGTCTACGGAGACTTCTTAACTTGATACAATTTGTCTCCAGAAGTTATACTGTTTGTGTAGCAGCACAGCAGGATTTGATCCAGTGTCAAGGGTTATGTGCTGTCAAGTTGCATCCAACATATGGCAAGTTTAAAAGGGTTTTCTGAATATGTGAAATATTTAAGGAGTGGCTTTACCATTGCTGTCCCACAGAGAGTTTCCATGGCTACATGGGGATTTGAGCCCAAATATCCTAAATCCTAGTATGCTGTTAAATCCACTATACTTGACTGACTGTCACATTATATCTTGTTATGGAATAGGGATTACGAATGCTAATTTTATACTGTGGAATGTGCTCATATAATTTTTAAAAAAACATTTTAAAAAAATAGGATCTAACAGTCCTTTGAGTTCCACAGGCTTCTGTGTAGATTATTAAAGTTAATGTTTTTGTCCGTCCTGGTACTGAGTCCAGGAGAAATCAGCAGAAACACCTCTAGTTCTCAAACTGGGGTTGTATCTCCAAACATGCATACATGCTTACAATAATATATGGAGAAACAATAAACTTGATGTCAGCCCTGTTTTCCTGCTCTCACTGAAGTTATTCATGAAGCTTTCTTCCCTCTTTCTTGACTTGACACAATGTTAGAAATTTTTGGAAGCCCAGCATTGTTTTCAGTAGTTTCTTTGTGAGATGCAACCCTAGCAACTGTTGCTCTGAAGCTTTGTGTAATAATAATAATTGCATGCTGTGAAATCAGTTCTGACTTATGGCAACCCTTTTCAGTTTTCCAGGTAGAGAATGCACAGAAGTGTTTTACCCTTCCCTTCCTTCTGGGGGTATCCTGGGACTGTGCAGTGTTTCCAAGGTCACACAGGCTGGCTCTGCTTGCAGGAGGCACTGTGAGGAATCGAACTCCTGACCTCTACCTAAGCCATTGAGCTATCTAAACTGCTGCAACTTTGTGTAGGCAGAGCCAATTCTTTATTTTTCTCTCTGGAAGTGCATTTTGGCCGGCAAGAGAAAGGATATGGATTTAATCTGAAACTGTGCCCCACCCCCCACCCCATCAGTGCACTCCTGCTTGCTATAGCCTTAATATATATTATTTCCCAGAGTCTTCTTGCCCACCTTGACTCTACATCCAGTAATCCTCTGTTCATTGAAACTTCCAGTGCAGTTTGTGTAGAAAACCAAATAAATGTGCACTGTAACAAATCATGCTTGGGGAAGAAGTCTGGATTTATAGTTGGTCCTCTCCATGGGACTTCGTATTTATAGCTCAGGCGAGTGTTGCCTTTTATTTCATTGCTATTCCTTTTATTCTGTTTTTTTTTTCCCCTGGGTGGTGGTGCTAGGCTTGGCATGCACCAGGCCCACAAAAAGTGGGTACGGCTGGAGAACTGAGTGGAAAATTCAGCACACACCTGTGCCCTGTTATTTTGCTGCTTCTGTGGTTTATGCACACAGTCACAGGGATGCCTCATTGTCCATCTTCATGCCATGTTGTCCTGGCATGGAAGAACTTCTGGCTCTCTGCTGCAAGGACACAGCACAGTGCTGGAAGCCTTTCCACATTGCCTAGGCAACGTGGAGACAGTTTGCTTTCTTTCCATGTTGTGCTGCAAAGACTGCAGCAGAGCACCAGAAGAGAATGAGTTTCCTGACTTTTAACCTGCAGTGGCTGGGCCTCATTCATCGGTTTTTAGATGTATGTTTCTAGATAAAGTTGCCTTCCAGTTGTAACTAAGTTCCCCTGGCTTTTTTCCTGCTTTTGTCTCTTTTCATTAAAAAAATTCTTGTAGAAAAGACAAAATGTACAGTTCTGTACAATGTCTTCTAATACACCCTGTATTTTCTTTGGTAACAATAGGAACCCCTTTCTTGAAACACTCTGAGTGTTTCCCTTTTTCCACTCTAGACAAAGTGGGCAGGTGGGTCTTGCTACTAGACTGTGGCATCTGGCTTCGAACGTTGTGCTGAAAGGCTGCAGTGCAGCATAAGGAGAGAGGGATGTGTCTTTGTATTGCTGAAACAATTTGTGGTCCCACTTTTACAGAGTGGGAAATTTTTTATAAACAAGTGGTTTGGCAGAGTTCAAGGAGGTACTATAATAGAATTTGGAATGAAAGAAGCCACGATACCTTCAAGTGGGATTGGGTTTGTGGTGGATGTGGTGGTGGATGGTTATGCATATGAATTAACTCTTTCCCAATAGTACAGTTTCTTCAAAAATCTGCTTCCTGCCCAACCTGGTTAGGTTTGGGAGAAAACAACCCACTGATGGGTGTAGAAGCTTCTGTCTCAGGTCTAACATCAGCTTTCAGTGGAGGTAGAATTCTGGATGGCAAGATGGTGTGGGAAAAGTTTATCCCCTTCTCCCAAACTGTCATGTGCTTAATCCTTCTTGCCCCACTCTCTTCACAGCTGTCTCTTGTTCAAAGAAAAAACATATATATATTTGTATAATCAGACCTGTAGATATGCTGAGATTTTATTCCATGAGTCAAGCAAAATCTAAATTTTAGGGATATGTTGAAATGTTTGGTCATGATCCTGCCTGTCCTTTCATGAAATGAGATTTAAATGCATGCTTAATTCCTGTTCCAATGGGATTTAAAAAGTGATTAAATCTAGATTGTGCTTTTGAGTATTACTTGGATGTCATTAATGGGGAAATATGCAAGTTACTTCTATATCTCTTAACAGTACCACAAACATAAGTTACAGAACTGTAATTTAACTTAGAGCATGGTAATTTTTAGCATACCACATAATGTTCACTGCTTGCTTGTTTTGTAGAAAAAGAGGAAATTCCTTGGCGTGAGGGTTTTGAAGATGTGATTTCGGTTGAAAAGGTAAGGATTCACTCAGTATATTAATATGAAAGAAGACTGAAAACTTTGAATTGCGAAGAGAACCGTTGAGATGTCCTTATTCGTAGAAATGAAAATAGAAATAGAAATGCAGAGCTTGGAAGTAATTATTTATTATTATTTATTTGTTATATTTATAATGTGTTACAAGCAATGAGGTTACCCGTAACACAGTAATTTGGAGAATAACAAGGGCAAAGCAACAGTCTTTTTGCATATAATGCGACAAATAGTAGCATTGCTTCTATTTCCCCCATGCTGGATCTTCTTTGTTTGTGTTTGAAACACATATAAAATCAATAAATATATAAAATATTTTTTGCTCTGCAACATCAAGAACATTTGGGGCAGCTAATGCCAAATCTTCTATGGTACATACTGAGGGACATAGATTTCACTGATAGGAAAGGGATGTTCGGATTAACCCAAAATGGAAAAACATGAAAGAGACCCTTTCTTTTGTTTTTAGTCTTTCTTGGCTTTATGATAGAGAGTTTCTGAAGCAAGGAAGATTTTGGAATCCGAGAGAGAGGTTAATGAAACCTATGACTTTATTATGCATTTTGTCATTTGGATTACTCTGCTATTTTGGTCTTTTATTTTATTGATTTTTGGAGTAACCCCCATCCATTTCCTTTATTGTTGCCTGGATTACCTGCCTGCTTGCCTGCCCTCACCTGGTGGACTACTGCCTGTGCTACTGGACTTAAGCTATCAAGACCTGTCTCCTCAATCTCCCATATTTGTGGTTTTGGGTTGGGGAGGGTTGATTTTATTGCCCTCAGTGATTGTGTGTGTGTATTTTATTTTAATTATGACCCTGATGATGATTTCTCTTTCTCATCTGTACTGTTTCCTGCTGATGAATTGATGAGGATGGTGAGGATGGTGATGCAATGATAAATGTGAATGTTAAAATACTATTCGTGTCTGCAGAGATCTGTGAATATACTGTTGTTATTGTCCACTTCTGGAGTGGATGATTATCTGTTGTCTTTTACCTTCCTTTTTTGGACTAGTTTTGAGTGATCGCTAGGGCTTAATTGGCTCTAGCACCAGAAACCAAAATAGGAAAACTGAAATAAAAGAACCTGAAAGGCTTGGGTATGTTCTGGTTTACCAAAGGGACTGGTACACAAAGAAACCTGAAACTGAAAGAAGAGCCCCCTGCCCCCCAAAAACCAAAAGTGTTATGAAAGTTTTCCTCCTGCACACTTCATTGATTTGCTGAAATGTCTGCATGAGTAGGGCTTTTTGTTGGGTTGTTGTTAAGCCACTTTAATAATCTCCAGGCCTTTTGACTGTTACTTGACATGTTTATTTTCTCCATGAGTTTTATCCAATTATCTCATTTAGTTCCTGAAACGAAAGGAATTAATTGCTACTCAGCCAAAATGGTTTCTTCGCTCAAGGGAATTTGTTCAAATAGTGAAAAATAATTATTCATTTGGGCGACTGTTTCCAGAGTTAGGCCTTGGATGTAGTTGGTTCTTCATCATCTGGGTATGGAGAGTTGGAATGATCTTTTTACTGCCTTGGCAAACTGATATGATTCCACCCAGTGTTACTCTGAACCTCTGCCTTTTAAAAACCTCAGGCTTTTAAAAAATTATTATTTCCTGCAGAATGGTACTGTTGATGGTGAGACTGCTGTCATGAGTTGGCATCCATTATGGCCCAGTGCTGTGTGTTTGGAATTGGGGTACAGACTATTTGCACACAGTGTTGGGCTATAGGTTCACTAGCGAATATTAAGTTCTATTTATAGGCATGTTGCCATCTTCCACTATTGAAAGAAAAAGTTTGCTATAATGAATAGAGATGGGCATGAACCGCCTTTTCAGTGGTTTGTCCTGGATCATTTACTGCCACAACAGGTGTTTGGTGGTTCGGTGCCCTGCCCTCTCTAGCAGGCGCCCACTCAGAAGCAGTGCCTGGAGGAGGTGGGGCAGGGAAGCTGGGATGGTTGCGGTGGTAAAAGAACCAGGACAAACTTGTCAAAACTGTGGTTTGTGCCCATCTCTAATCACAAATAAGGGTTAAGTGAGCTAGTGCACGGCAAGTATAAGGGCTAATGGGCTGAGTAATTCATCGTTCTTTCTTATTTATTCGAGAGGGGGTTATTTCAAGAAAAATCTTGCCATTTTCTTACTGTTTAAGATTTTCTTTAAAGGAACAGAATAGCAACATAATGAGTTTTCATGATTAATTTTTAACACTAATAATAATATGTTTGCTCTTGGGGCTTTGCAGTAAGTTGCACAACAAATTCCTTGCCACCCCCACCATTTAAAAAAAGAACAAGCTGTCTAAAAATATTTCTTTTAATGTGAGGTTTAGCAACAGCCATGACCTATGTTTCAAATGCAGACACCCTGCTCCCTGTGGTCCTTTACCTTAGAACATATCATTAAATGTTTGATGTCATGTTCAGTTCTTCGTAGTATAGGTTATGGTTGTGGTCACATAGGTTGTGATTAGAGATGGGGGTATTCGAATACGCGAATACCACCCGCACAGGTGGACATAACAAGGGTCCGGTGGTTGACTAGCCACTCCTGGCAGGAGGCAGGACAATGAGCCTCCCTGCCAGGTCGAAGAATGGCTAGTTGACCACGAGCTCTGGAGTGATAAGAAGGGAGCGCAGAGCCCATGGCAGCAGCAGAAGGGTGAGTGGACACCTGTGCGGGGGTATTTGTATATGAATATGAATACCCCTATCTCTAGTTGTGATCACATGGGGAAATATATCACATTCTGGACCACTTGTGGAGCAGTCCAGTGCAATTCATTTCCTGGAGATTACACAACATATGGGGAATTGTGCTCCAACTCAACTCCAGACCATGCCCAAGATGGAACTTTTTGGTTAAGCGATAGGGCTACTGCTTCTTGGTGCTAGACTGAAGCAGTTTCCTGGAGATGGGTTGCTTTAGGGGAGATCACTCCCAACAGAGCAACCCTTTCCAGTGCAATCGGGTGTATGCCTTTCCCACCATCTGATTGTACTCTCGGCATCCTGTAGAATTTGTTCTACAATTCACTAACCTGATTGACTTTCAACTTTTGCTAAAGCTAAATTTGTTTTAATTCTGTTTTAACTAGTGATATTTTAACATTAAATTGTATCTTAATATTAATAGCTTAATTTATTGTGATTTTAAACATATGTACTTTCTAGGTGTTGTACACCACCTAGAGTCACTGTACTGAGAGAAAGGCATGATCTAAATAAAGTAAATAAGTAAAACAAATAAATTATTTCTTAATTTTATTTTTTCTTCCATTTTAGATTAAGGGAAGGTTATTTCTGAACTTGGAGTAAATGTGCTTAGCTCTCATCTAGGTGGACTAAAAACAAACAAATTAAATGTGCACTGAGCAAGTTCTGGGTATATTTCTGATCCCAATAGAATCTCAGTGTAGTGAGAATTGGAATTAGGTCTTGGTTGATGGAGTGGTTAAAATTAAAATGCCCTGTAGTTTTTGAATCCCCCTCCCCAAATTCCAGACCCTTCCATGATGCCTGAATAGGGCTAGTTGGAATATTCTGCTTCTCTTGCCATCTTAATGGCTCACTGAAAAATTGTATGGGACATTTTATGTCCCAACATATTACATTGTATTGCTTGGGACGAAAAAAGTACCCCAATGGCAAAAAAGAATAGAATTCTTGGGACAATTTTTTTGTTCAAAAAATATTCTTCCATGTCAACGTTGCGAACTCTTTTAGACTTTCCCAACAAGCAACATACCTGTGTTGTTTCGCTACAAGAAACAAACGTCAAATGGGTTTTTGTTTTTATATGTTCATTTTTAAAATTGCCATATATTTTTGTTATTTCCTGGAAGCTGCCCAGAGTAGTGGCTTGTCCACAAATAGGTAGGTTTGTTTAAACAATCAACCAATCAAACAAACAAACAAATCCATAGTAAGTTAATACATTCATTAGAACCAACTACAAGTATCACCAAAATATACAGGTAGGTTTCAATTTTTTTTAAAAAAAGAGCATCCTGTTAGATATGTCTTTGTTTATGTATTAGAGCTGACTAGATAGCTCAGTGGTTTAAGTATCTGACTGTGGAGTTAGAAGTTGAGAGTTCAATTCTCCACTGTGTCTCCTGGAAATAGAGCCAGTCTGTGTAGCCTTGGGCAAGAATGCACCCAGAAGAGGGGAATGGTGAACCACTTCTGAGTACTGTCTAGAAAGCCCTGAAAATGGTCGCCATAAGTCAGAATTCACTAGACAGCACATGATTATTATTACCTTCTGCCGATTTTTTTTAAAGCTGCACATGGCAGGTGGTTGACATTCAGAGATCTGTTTGCAGATTTTCATATGACCATGTATAAACTACTGTCATCTTAGTTCTGTTTGGATCCTGCAGCAAACAATGGGAGACTCAAATATACCACCAAAATGGATATGGATTAGTGTGACCCTAACATAATTTTTTCTTTTTTTTCTTTTTCCCCTCTTTTCTCTCTTCTCCCTCCCTCCCTCCCTTCCTAACATTTGTATCCTGCCCAACTTAGTGGGACTACTACTGTGGACGGTCATTACAATATATAGACCCTAACCTCCCTCCCCCATTCCCCACACATAAATAAAAATAATCCCCAAACCCATAAAATAAACCAAATAAGACAGAATGATGGTGACAGCCCTCTGCAAAAGTGTGCTGCTTATATACCGCCCCATAGCACTTAAAGCACTCTCTAGGTGATTTACAATTTAATTGTGCAGGCTAACATTACTTGGAAGGATGGAAAGCTGAGTCAACCTCGATCCGGCTACCTGAATGCATTGGGATTAAATTCAGGTCATGAGCAGAGTCTTGACTGCAGTGCTGTGGTTTAACTACTGTGCCATGAGGTTCCTCAGGTGGCACAGGGTCAAAGGGTACACTAACTGGAAGAGAATATCCTTAAAGCCTTCCTTAAAATGTGTGGTTTTCAGCTGTCTTTTAAAACTGGAGGGAGGAGGCCTGCCGGATCTTAAGTGGGAGGTCATTCCATAGTATGGGGGCCACAACCAAGAAGGCATTCTAGTTAATGCCTTCCTTGCCTTCTTGGCATGGCCAGCCACAACAAGATTGGGTAAAACAGGCAGCATTTCTGTCAGAGAGATGCTCCAACAGGAAGTGAGGTCCTAAACCATTAAGGACTTTATATGTCAAAATTAATACCTTAAACCTGTCACAGGACACAACAGGTAGCCAGTACACGTGAGCCAGGACTGGGGATATATGATCTAATTTCCTCACTCTAGCAATCGACCTGGTTGCTGCATTCTGTACCTGCTATAGTCTCTGGGCCATTTTCAGGGGAAGCCCCATGAAGATTGCTAACAATCATGCCCGCACTTGCTACTATATATGCCAAGCAAACATGCAAGCTAACACACTGACAAGCAAGCAATCCAGACCAGCAGCCACATATTGTGGCCTGGCAATGACTTCATAAACTTCCTGTTTGTCTGCTTGATTCTACAAAAATGGCAAAGCTATTCATCATCTGGAAAGCTCATGAGCTGTATTTAGCTCGGTAAACCATAGGTTGTATATGTACAGTATAGAAATTTAATAGAAGTATGCAGAAAGATCTACAATCTTTCTCAAGTTGGTGTCTGGTCTTTTCTGACTGTCCCATGATGGTTTCTTCTAACTTCATTGCCTCCCATTCATTTTAAAAATGGCTAAATAGATAGCAGATGGACTTAGCACAGAGAGATGCTCCCACTGGCAGTCACTGGAAGTCAGAGAGCAATGGTCCCCTGCCATAAAATAAATTGGTGGGTATTGCTACCTCCCTACTGGGTAGAGGAGGAATGGAGACTATGTTGATGAGAATAGGGGAGTAAGGAAGCAAATTATGAAGATCCCTGTTGGGTTCAAATTGCAAAGAGCAGATTCTCTTGAAAGGGATTGGCAACATGGGAATAATGACTATTATTCTCCTTCAGATGAGCATCACTGTTCCTTGGGCAGGCAGAATCAGAATAAAGGCACAGTAGCTCCTTCAGGTAGATAGGATCAGCAATAAGGATGTGAGAGATACTCATTAAATTCCTTGTTGTCATCCACTTGAAACTGTATCAACACTACTAGACACCTGGGTGAGAAATTTCTAAGCCCTGTGAGATTCGTTGCCTCCAGAGCAAGAGAGACAAGGAGCACTTCCTTCTTTTGTTAAGACTTCTTCAACTTAGGACAGTGTCTCTGTCAGCAGTCTTTTGTAAATCTAGCATCCTTCCCTTTTAAAAACGTAGCACTTGCATACACAGCTACCATAGAAGAACTGCTGATGGTTAAAAACAGATGCAAATAACTCATCCAGTGCTTCTGATTTTTAGAAGTCCACACAGCAGGGCAACAGTAATTGTAATTTGGAATAATTTGCACAAATTATGCACATTATGCTACTTATGTAAGATATGTAATGTTGGTAAAAATTGGCAAGTTGATATCACCAGAAAAAACTCACCAGAAAATATCTCCTGCTCTCAGAGAGTGGGGAAAGAATCCTTGTAATTCATCATCCTTACAGGCAAGGAGAGCAGAAACAAGAACTTCTGTCCTTGATCAGCACAAGATCGCAATAGCCAGTTTCACTCCTTTAAGAAGGCAGCAACCATATAAGGGTACGGTGGCTAGCCTGTGACCAATCTTTTTTGCTTCAGGTAAACAGCTTCAGCAGTAGTTAGTCTCTTTACCTTTGGCAAGCAGCATCTGTACAAAGTCATAGTATGCTCTCTTCTTCAGCAGGTGATGTAAGCACAAGGTCACAATGGCTAGTCTCTGACCAGTCTTTTTGCTTCAAGTGGGCAATCATCAGCACAAGGTCATAATAGCTAGACTCTGACCTTCAGGCAGGCAGCCTCAGCACAGGGGCTAATTTCTTTCCTTTGGATAAGCAGCATCAGCACAAGGTCATAGCTAGTTCCTTTCCTTTCAATAGGCAGCATCAGCAGAACATCACATAGGCCAGTTTCTCTTTCTTTCCCTCCTCTCCTCTCTCACAACCCCCTATTCTGAGTCAGAAGCAGGAATAAATGGCTACAGTCTCTTTTCCCTGGTGGAGATGGGCAGTTGCCGGGAGCGCCAGTGCCTCTCCTGTTGAAATGAATAGCAGCGTGTGGTCTGAGAGTCAGCAGGAAAAGCAGAATGTAAATACAAAGAACTCTTAATTGTTTCAGTTCTTCTTCTCATAGTGAGTTTTAGAGGAGGTAGCTATGTTAGTCTGTTCTAGCATACCAGGCAAAAATAAAAATAAAAAAAGAAGAAGAAAGTGGACAAGTCCACTTCTGAGGAAATGAACATGTCCAGAAAAGCTCGTGTTAAAATATAGCAGTTAGTCTTTAAGGTGCCACAATGTTTTTGTCTTCCTTATTTTTTTATTTGTCTTTTTTTTTTTTTGCCTGATATTCTTGTAAGTGAGTACTCAGGGCTGGGTTGGCACTGAAAGAGATAAAGATGTGGGTACAGGAACATCAACAGCATCTAAAATCAGTGCCTGAACTGTGGAGGAAAAAGTAGTAAGGCCCATAAAGAAATACTTGAGCCCTACCTTCTTCCAGACTCCATCAGTTTAAATCCCCATCTCTGTAAGCCACACATTCCTACTTCTGTTCAGCTGCACTGAGACAGGAGACCCAAAATAAGAACTGTTCTTATTTGTTTTATTTTTAGGATTCCCATTATAAAACAGAACCACACCAAATTCTGCTGTGATGACCCTTCTTCCCTTTTGTTCTCTCTTTATTTCTAAGAGGTGGGGCCCAAGAGAAATTAGATGAGAGAAGGGTGAGGTAGTGGCTCATGGGACCACAGGCTATAGAAGAGGAAGCTATGGGAGAAAAAGGAAAGATAATATGGCAGAGGCAGTCAACATCCGAGGAAGAAGAGAGAGAAGCAGAGAGAGAAAGGGTATAAAAAGCATGTAGGCAGGCCATACTCAGCCTGGACATGGCAATTTGCCACCCATGCCAAATCACAGGGCAACTAGAACTCCAGCACTGGAAATTTAATGTTAAAGAACACCACCAGCAAAGGGACATGGGAAAAAATGCTCAAAGAGACTGAGTCAGATGCTTAAAATGAAATCAGACATGGTAATAAAAACCAAAACAGCAAGAACAGCACACAATTTGGTAATATTATGGAAGAAGGAACAGAACTGGGAGATAAATGCAAGGAGTGGGCTTGGATTAGGCCTTGGATTCAGAAAACAAACAGTGCAGAGGAACATATGCCAGGTTTTCTGCTCACAGAACTAGCAGCTGACAGGAGCTTAACGGAACAATCTCCTATAATAGCAGCTTTCACAGTTCCACCCCAGTTCCCCAACAACTTGGTGCCTCTAAGTGGGGGTTGCCAAAAGGTAGCCTCATCACACCACACCTTGTGATAACATTTCTCTCTGTATGTGTCCCAGGGCTAGCTGTTCGCTTGGCAAGAGTTCCAACCATATAATGATGAATCTTGCATAATCAGGCTATGAATTCACTATTGTCTTTTTAATCTCCTTGTTGCTTTCTTTTTTCTCAAACAGCTACATTCTGCACAACTAGCAATTTAAACACAACTGAACCAGAATCGGGACTTTCTTGTGTCAGTCTTCTGTGAAATGTATTGTCCTTTCTGTTTCTTGGTGATTTTTTGAGCCTAAGTTGCCTGTCAAAAGGGGGAGAGTTTCTCGTTTGTAATGATGACAAACAGCATTGCTTTTTATCATATTGAATGTTGTGACTTAATCACATCAGCTGGGATTGCACTGGGAAGACATCTATATTATCAAAGGAATTATCTGTGAAGAATATAATATCTGCTACAATGCCCTGAGAGAAGCGGTTGGTAACAATAAGTCCAAAGCAAGTTGTTGTTGTGCCAGAACAACACAATGGCTCAAATCCTGTTTCTAGCATAAGACCAAGGGTAACTTTCCATCTGTTCCTCTTTGGTAAAATAAAGCAGTAAAGAAAGGGTCTCGCAGATAGTGTACAAATATGATAATTGTGGATCCCCAAAGCCACCTATTCTATTAAACAAGAAGAGATGTGAAGAAAGCTTGGTGGTCTTGGGATTCTGATTGAGATTGGCTGTCTCAGTATCTCAAGAGAAGCAGAGATTTCACCTCCGGTGCAAGACTGAGATGTGAAAAGTGATCTGAGGAAATTGAGAATTTCATATAGAAGAACATGCTGATAAAGGACACCAGGGATCATGAAGTTATATTTTCTGTTAATCGGCAGTGATCATGTTGATGCTGGCTGAAAACTGCCTAGTAGTTCAGCAGCTGGCCAAACTGTGGGATCTTTGGACTTTATGGCTCATCATAAATGGATTTATGGCTCAAATAAAATCCTAGGAGGTAGAATAAGCAAAGGGACAATAAACAAACTATAGAGGTTAGGTGTATGCTTTGGATTTGGACAGAGCCCAAGCAGAAACAGGCTCCTTCACACCCATTTTGGTGCTTCTGAAGTTGAGTTGGGTTGTGCCCTGAGACTGACAGAAGTGAAAGTGGACCTTGCTGAAGTGTCATTCAGGCTTTCGACTGCAGGAGGGCTGCACTTGCATCAAAATACCTGCACTTGTTTGTCTGCAGTTTGGCAGATATAATACCCTTTTACAGGCTACTAATCCTGCAAATTTCATCTAATTGTGGTAAAGAGAAGTTAAAGAGGTGCTTCTATTTTCATATAGTTAATAGGCGGCTCAACTTGGATTCAAGATCTAAGTGGAAATTGGGTTACTCCAAATTGGTCAGAGCAGAAGTGGGTAGTTTTCTGAAGCAGGGGACTGGGATCTGAACTTTATTAGGGACAGAGAGGTCTGTCCCTAATAAAGGTAGGTGAAGTGAGTACCAATATAGATTTAGCGTGGACTAACAATTACTTGGAGAAAGCTAGAGAGACGATAGGAGATGGGAAAGGCCACAAAAGATACAATAAATGAAGTTGCTTGTACAAAGAATGGAAGGTAGGGCTGTTTGTGGAAACTAACACCAATTAAGGAAATAAAAGGGTGATTGATAAACCTAGCCACATGAAGAATTAAAATAGTGTTGTAGAGTGATAAAAATGCAGAGGAGACTTCAGTTTGATGTGGCATGGGTAATAGTACCTTGGTTGGAGTGGCAGAAAACAGAAATGGAATTAGAGAGGAAAATGAGACCAGGACATCAAAATTAGTCCTATAGTGGAATTTTCTTCCATGGAAGTTTTGAATAAGTTTTCATCATCCAAATTTGTGGAGAAGAAATTAACTTCAAAAATAATGGCAAAGGAGGATAAATTCTCATGGGTAGGGTTTAGAAGTCTTGTGCTTACCTTATTTATGAGCAGGCTGAGGGATGTCTGTGCACATCCTGTCTTTCATGCTACAATCATCTCCACGGCAACTGGTAGCCTCCCTAGCTTTCTCTATCTCAGTTAAAGCCCAATGGGAGATGTCATAAAGTAATTCCTTCCATGGGGTTTTTCAAGAACCATGGGCATCCAGGGAAACTGCAAAGTGATGAAGCAATTTGGGTAAAACAAAAACAAATGGAGTGCCCAAGGCTGTTTTGCAATGCTATGATAAGCACAGAAATATAATGAAAAGAAATTCTAAAGGACCGCAAGAATGAGACTGGGAAAACTGAGGCCTCTTTCATGGGGAAATAAAATGGGGGGGGGGGGGAGAATTGAAGGACAAATTATGGTACAGCACTAGTTTCATCTTTAACCTGGAATTGGATATAGCAGTGCCCTCATAGCTGCTACAGGGCTTACAGAGATGAAGTTCTCTGTTACGAGCTCCTGCAGTAGAGACAAAATATGTTTAAAGTGACTCCCTCAAAAATGTGGCTTTTGGAAAGCATGGGGAAAGTGAGCAACAGCAAGTGCTGAGGCAAAATTTCTCGGAAGACATTTTTAGAGAAACATTCTGAGGTGTTCTTTGTCATTACTCCCCTACAAGCAGTAGGCAGCTTTGCTGAATTATTTCCACAATTTGTCCACCATTTTGGGGTGGCTGCCTCTTCATCACAACCACCACCACACAGTGCCCCGAGATAGAAGGATATGACACTAGAAAGAAGAACTGGAAAGGAAGCAAAATAGTAGCTATTGCTACTTGCTGTGGCAATGCAAAAACCATAAATCCTTTAAGGCATGCTGTACTACAACCAATGCTAACAGCAAGCCCTGCCTCTGAGAATTTGTTGGAGAAGTTTTCTTCTCCCTGGAGAAATTCATTGAAGTGGTCCCCTGACTTCCTCTGTCCACCAACTGGATAGAAAATTTCAAGCAAATATTTTTGCTCAGCTATAAAGAATGGTTACCTCTGCCAAGGCAAGGGGTATGGATAGACAGTTCTCTTGGGGTTTGCTATGAAATGGGAGACTATCCTTTGCCTCCTGTGCATTATTACTTCTAGTTTACCAATCAGTTATGGTGCCTTAGCCTTCTGAAAACAAGCTGCAGCTTTTTCCTTACAAGCATCTAGCAAAAAGGCAGTGATAGGCATGGTTAAACTTCTAGTATTTTGCTAGTTAATTTTAGTTTGGATGCACCCAGGATTGTATCTTGAAGAGAGGGTGCGTATGTCAGTTTGACCATTGTTCTGTTTCCCATGGGTGGGGACTGTGTTATCTTTAATGCTGAATTGAACAATTGTGTAATGACCGGCTGAAATTATAATATTGAAGTGCTCTCTCTTTCTCTGTTGATTACTTTAACTAAACATTCAGGACTGGAGTAGCTGTCTGTCTATCTTAAATGAGTGCTTGGAGGCCATGGCTGAATAGGTAATAAAGCCCAATAGACAGAAGCACTGTGGCTGCCGTTGAACTCTTGACTGTTTTATAGTAGTTTTTTATGATAGGGTTGATGGCTTGTTTGGTTCTTCCAGAGGCTGTTCCTTTAATCATTACAATTTACTGAGAGCTAGTATAAGCCAAAGTGATTGTACCATGTGGTGCAAAATGAACGTGTAAAATTGGTAAAAGCTTGACATAGGACATTCTCCTAATGTGTGAAAAGAAAGAGATGTTCTGTGTCTTAATGGATATCTGATCTTTTAAGTTGTACATTTAGTGATTGTAAAATAGATGGCTGGGTATTAACATGGCTAGTAATATCAATATTTAGAGAGCTCAATTCTGGTACCTGTGATTTTTTTTTTTTTTTGGTCATGGAATGTTTGTGTTCTGCACACAGATGGTGGTTACTCTCTCAATCCCCTGCAACTCTAGTTCAAAGGTTCAGACAAACTCTGCCTAAACTATTAGAGAGGAATGTGAATAATACTTGTTACTCATTTTATTCCTTATGCCAAGAAAATTGTTGAGAAATTGGTAGCCTCCATAAAAGTTCTTCCTTCCAGCACAAAGACAAGAGGCGGGTAACAGGTTTGTGTCAAGGCTACTATCATTTGCACTGAGTAAAAATGCTGTCTCTTCTATTTGTGAAGCAAAGCACATACTCAGCATGCACAGAAAATACTGGTTGATTTCTCAAAAAGATGCAAACAATCCATTCAGTGGTTTAATTTTTAAAAGTCCATGCAACAATACAGCAGTTTGCTCAGTTTGTCTGGGTGTTGCTGGGAGAAGGGCTGTCTCCTTGTCGGGCCATCCACCGATCCTGAATTGGCCAAAAGCATTTTAATGCCTGAAGTGAAGGAAAAGATGGCACATTTGTCTCACTCCATGGATAGAAACCAACCAGACCTGTGGTTGACTCTTACTTTAGTATAGGTGACAGGACAACTATGTAGAGCAGGATGACTTAGGGGACACATAGCAGACCGGCTTTGTCATCTAAACCTCTTAGCTGCTCCTCATTGCCTCTTGAAGTAGCACCTCTGAAGAACTTAAGTGGTAGGCAGAGTTACATGACAGGAGGTTGTATTCTTAGTGACTGATGCTGCCTGCCTCTAACTTTGCAATACTGAGCTCCAGAAAGTAGTTCCTTCTCCATATGAGGAGACTGGAAGACATGAAGTTGATGGAGATGCTTCAAATAGAAGGTAACCACCTCTTCAGTATATTTGATTAACAATGCATGTGTAGCCATACTAAAACTTATGTATCTCCAGATTATCGATGCATATATAACTCAGCAGTTCTTCTGGGTTGCACAATTAAAAAAGATTTGTACTGAGAGATTTACTTTGACAGGTTGCCTACTGCTTTGTGGCAAATGGAATTTGCATTCCTGTCATTGCCTGTAATAAACCACATCACATACTTTTGAGTTACTGCTCAATGATGTAAGTTTACAATGCCAGAGAGACAACTGAAAAGCTGTTGCCAGCTGTCATGCAGGTTTTCAGTTAATGGGGGATGAGACATCAAAGCTTGCTAATGAAGTAAATGTAATAGGCTTGCTTTATCCAGGCCTCTGTATCCCCCCCTCCCCCCCCCGAGTGGTTTGATTTCAAATCTTGATATACCTTATCATCTGTAGAATAGTTTTCAAATCACTGATTTATAATAAGCTTCCTATTTGTACTTAGGAAATATCTAAGCCAATGTCTATGTTGTTTGCTTTATATAAACAAAGGAGGCAGGCTTTTTCCTCACCTAACAAGCTAAATGTAATCTTACTCAGAAAACTGAATCAACCCACTTTAACACGTCATTCTGGAAAGGGATTCCCTTCCAATTTTTGTTTTTGGCTTCTGAAGAGAAGTGATTCTGTAGTGTGAAGGCTAGAATTTTTATTTTTATTTCTGAGGTGAAGCAGAAGATGGTACATTTGTCACTTTCCAAGTATAGAAACTTGATTTTTTAAAAACTTTTTTATCAGCCTTTATTTTTGTGTTCCATTATTACTTTTTGCCTCCCAGATGGTACCAATCTGTTATGTTCAATCTGTGTGCAGTATGTGCACATATATGATCCTGTGAACTCATGCTTTTATTCGTATTAGACATTCAACATGTGTTCACTGTACACAAATTCTGATCTGTGCACTCATGCATTTGAGCTCTCTTCCGGTGTACTGCAGTGGTTAAACTGCAGTACTTCAGCCAAAACTCTGCTCATGACCTGGGTTCAATCCCAAGTAGCCTGCTCAAGGTTCACTCAGCCTTCCATTCTTCTGAGGTCGGTAAATTGAGTTGTCCCCCCGGGGGGGGGGGCAATGTGTAGACTGCATAATTAAATTGTAAATGACCCAGAGAGTGTCTGTGAAGATTCTCAGTCATCCAGGTGAGGTTATGTGGAAGTTGAGTCATGGCAACTGGACTTCTCATTAGGTTGAAATGTTTCGTCATCCAAGTAGCTTCTTCAGTCTGAGGAGAGTTGGTAGGAGACCCCTGATATATCCTCCATCTTGGTTTCACTTCCCCCTGGTCTGAATAGGCTCGTTAGATGGGCAAAGGATGGGGGGAGGTGAGTGAAAATCCCACTTCTGCAGTCCTTCTCCATCCATTGTCATGCTGCCCTTTCATCTGTCCCCAGAAAGACCAGGAACATACACACTGGAAAGACCATTGTTAACTACTGTTAACGACCCTCTTCCTCAGCAAGTATCTGTCATGGCATGGAGAGGGATGAGATGGGGGATGGGCTAGCATGTGCCCTTCCTTGATTATTGTACCAAGTGGAATAATACCTTAGGAAGGCTTTATTCACATGTGATGAATTGTACATGTGTTCATATCCATTTGTCTGCTGATTGGAGTTGCTTTATCAGAAGGAACACTTGATACTATGTTGTAATTCATATATGACTATTGCATAGATCCAGCTTCCTGACTAGCAGATAAAATGAGGAATTTGGGGGTCTTATGCAAATCATTCTGGATTGTATCATATTCTCAGTCAGAACAGTGGCCTCAGGTATTGCATTGTCTGCAGCAAACTGTGGTTGAAACCTGGAAAGGTGGGAAACAGATCTAGGTTTAATATTTCCACTGGTCCATTCCTCTTCAATGCATCATTTAGAGTCCTTTGGAGTACACTGACTGAACCCAAAGACCGTGTGTTTGCCCTCTGGAGCAGATAGGGATTGACCACAGAGTGGATGGAGAAATCCAACTATGTAAATAGGTAGCTGCTGTCTAGTGTTGGAAGGAAGTCTTTGTGTCTGTTTTCTCTTAAAAGGCAAACACATTATATTAATATTTGAATCAAAATTATAATTGCCACAACATTCTTAAGTTTCTGAAAGTGTATGGTATCTGATACAGCTTTTTCCTCTAACATATAATTGACACCTTCCCATAGGAAATGATGGTTATTGGTACAGAAAATGCAATTCAGTATCCACCTGGTTTGGGGAATGAAAGCTTTTGCAAAAGATCAGAATAAAATATGCTCTCAATTATGCTAATGACAGCTGCTACAGTGATCCACGGGAAAGCTAAGTGGCTGAAAATTCATCTTACTGTTACAATTTGTTACCAAATTGTGAAAGCACTGACTTTTCCTCCCACAATTATTGGTGAACTAGTAAAAGGACAGCTAACTGGCCTGCTCAGTGAGTTTGGCTTCTGGCTGCAGAGCCAGAGGTTGGGAGTTCAATTCAACTACTGTACATTCCAGAAGAGCCAGCCTGTGTAGCCTTGGGCGAGCTGCACAGTCTCAGGATGCCAATAGGAAGAAGGGAATAGTAAACCGCTTCTGCGTATACTTCTCCCTTCAACAACACTGAGTTTAGGGGCTCTGGACCCGCGTGTAGTTCAAAATCTGTATATAAGTCTTATGTCCCCCCAAACATAACTACAAAGCATAAACAGGAGAGAGAGAGAGAGAGAGAGAGAGAGAGAGAGAGAGAGAGAGAGAGAGCAGATAAGTTTACTGTATTAACTATACAGCACCCTCCCCAACTGCCACATGGAGCTGCCATGCCAGGAGACGGGGCACGCCAGGCTGCCACCATGGGACTGGGGGAACGGAATGCCACAGCAGCAGACCCACCTTTCTCAGATCATTCTCAGGAACCAAATGGCAGCACAGTATTTACTGAATATTTATTTATCCAAATAGTTATTTATTTGTTTGAATATTTATCTATTTATTTATTGATAAAAAAATATGTGTATAATCAAAACTACTTCTCAAACCTGTGCAGTTCAAGGGAGAAATGTGTTCTCTACCTAGAAACCAAGCTAGAGGGGACACTCAGCAAGTACATGATCAAATGACACACCAAACACACTCACACCATGTGCCTCCTACCCTAAACAGGACCACCATAAATCAGAATTGACAGCATATGATTATTACTGTTAGTCGTAAAAGGACCTAATTTTGCTTTGGGTCAGGGTTGCCATCCAATCCATAGCCACCCCTCCTTCTACTGTATTGCACGTCATTTTCTTTCTCCACTCCAGTACCCTTTCAGCATGTACAATCTTAGCCAGATTTAAGAACGCCTTAAATTTCCCCTATATTTCTTCTCTTTTTCTTACTGGTCTTCCTTTCTTCCCACCCTTACCAGATGGTAGTAGTGTCTCATTTCTTCTCTTCCCCTCTCCCATTCTCTCTCCCTCTCATTCTCTCAGCATTGTGGTATTCTAATTTCCTAAATCCAGCCACATTTTCAGATTATGGAAATTATTTGCTTATTATGTGTGTGCATGCTCAAACACCCCCCACTACTTTCCTATTTAGAAATGAGTCTTTTAAAATTGTTTTGTGAGATACGGAAAGAGAAATTTGGGTTTTCTTAGATTCACTGCATGCAGTGCAAGCATGCACAGACTGCCTCCAATTGTTTTCTGTGCACCCCAATGGTCTCTCCCACTACCACTTTTTCTTCTTGCAGAGTTCCTGTGTATCTTAAGAGACAGAGCTCTCAGAGGTGCAGGTATTGGTTCTCAGGAATGAGAAACGGAATGCTACGAAGTTAGGAATTTCTGACCCTTAATCCAGGTGTTGTAGATCTTGGATCCACTTTCCACACTTCAGAGCAGGGATCCAGGCCTTCTAGGAGGAGAGCAGGAAAGTATCATGTGGACCCTTTACCCTTTGGATGGGTGAACTGACACAGGTGGGATTCTCTCTCTCTCTCTCTCTGTACCTTACACTCCATCCTTGTGATCATTCCCCCCACCTGCCACAATGTATCTGCAAGGTGTCTTCTTCCACATTCAACGACTCATTAATATTTGCAGAGGAAACCAGTCCTGCACTGCAGGGTAGGAGGCACATGGTGTGAGTGTGTTTGGTGTGTCATTTGATCATGTGTCCCCTCTAGCTTGGTTTCTAAGGCTGTGATATGGTAAATAGAAAATGATATTTAATTACTACTGACGTTGCACCAAATAGTGTTTAATGAACATTCTGTTCAAAAGCAGCCTCCCCGAAGTTGCATAAGGGCATGCTTACTTACAGCTCCAAGCATTAATGTTAAATCACATGACCAAAGAGAATGATTAGATGATATTAAACATAGGCAGGGACCATATCTTAGCAAACAGATGTCGAGGATGCCTCAATATCTGTTGAAATTTGATTCCACTCCACCCCTGCCCTTTCTTCCAAGCTTTCATACCAGCAATAGACTCATAGGTAAGGACTTATATCCTTTTAGTGTACTAGCAGCAACTCAGTCTTTTTGACAGAAAAAAAAGAATAATCAGACCTTCCAGCTTTAACTATAGAGTAAGCTGACATAGCAAAAGAGTCTATTTCTTAAGGCCTGTACAAACCATGGTGGAAAATATCTGAACATTCAGTGCTTCAAACCAAATCCACTGTGAAATGTTTGTCTTGGAAACTCTGGGTATTAGGTGAATTTCATTGCATTTCCCCAACTCACAAATAATTTGTCTTCATTTGAAGATGAATTATTTGTGGAAACAGATAACTTATTTTAAACAACAACAACAACAGTGTTCTGTCAAGTCAATTCTTTTTTTAAAAAAAAATATTTTTATTAAACAAACATCCAACCTAAACAACATAAACCTAATACCACAATAAAATACAGTTACATAATGCACCAGTGCCACCTTCACCCTCAGGGCTAGCATTAATAATATTTTTAAAATTCATTCAATCCATTTTCTCTCCAATAATTCATTGTTTCTTCCCTCGGCGTATACCCCTTCCCTCTCCGAAATACATATTCCAGTAATACACTCCATGTTTTCTTAAAATCATTGTTTTTTGATAGGCCTCTTCTTATTTTCATATCACATATCAATTTATCATTAATTGCCATATCCCATAATTCTCTATACCATTCCTCTAAATTAATTTGGTTATCATTTTTCCAATTTCTTGCAAATATTAAGCTTGCTGCCGTAAACATTATTCTGACTTATGGCAACCCTTTCCAGGGTTTTCTAGGTAAAGAATACTCAGAAGTGGTTTCCCATTCCCTTCTTCTGGGAGCATCCTGGTACTGTGCAGCTTGCCCAAGGATACACATGCTGGCTCTTCTCCCAGGAGACACAGTGGAGAATTGAACTCTCAACCTCTGGCTCTGCAGTCAGATACTTAAAGCACTGAGCTATCCAGTCAGCTGACTTATTTTATACTTGAGGCTAATGAATCTAATGTGTGCTCTTCTATACTGTATATATGGTTTGTTGTTAAGCAAGTCATTATGAATTCGTTGGGAAGGGTAATAATGGACAGCAATCAGAAACTGAATTATGATTGTTCTTGATATGTGGAACATTTGCTGTTTCACTTTTTAAAAAATGTTTCTTGTAATTAGGACACATCTAGACTCAGAAGGAATAAAACACCCAATGTTAAATGCTGGGAACAAAAAGATGAGTTAACTTGATTATGGACTTCAGCGTGGTTATTCATAGTTGCAGCCATTGCAGTATTCCTCACTGGCCTTACCTTTTCATTGAGTATGTAACTGTTGGCAATCTAGCTAACTGTGGTGGACTTGAACTGTGAGACATTTCATAAAACTTTTGCGAAAAGGATCCAGTTTGCCTTCGTTTCAGGGCTGTTCTTGTATGTGCTTGATAAAAAGCCAACCTCTTCAGTTATGAACTGAAAGAGGAGGCAGATCTGAGATTTAAGTACTTGGTAATTCCTAGGGTATTAAACTGGCTCAAAGCTGAAGAATTAAATATTAGATAGCAGCAGCTGAACATTTTCTCTTACAGGCAAAAAAGCATAGCAGCTTGCCATTACAGCTGTTCTTTGGAGTCTGCTATATGAACACAAGTGGGTGGATGATAAAAATTGGTATAGTATGGTGTAATTGAAGCTGTCTGTATGAGTTGCTTGGTTCAGTCTTCAGTGACATTTGCTGTTGCACCATCTTTCCCATCTATTCAAAGACACAGTTTGAGAGAATTGCTGTCATGTTTTGTTTTTGACAGGAATGGTCAGTACGTTTTCCACTCCAAGTTTCACTCAGCCCTCAGTGGTTGCAATAACCACTTGTTGCTTTTTGAGGCATTTGTTTCCAGGGCATAAAACATGTACTTAAGCCCACTTCCAGCCCTCTCCAGCACAGGTAGATTGTGTACATGTTTTCTGCCCTGGAAACAAACTGAAAATTTTCAACTAGTTAGTTAACAAGCCAACTTTATTAGCCTTTGACTCTGACCAGAATTTGGTATGAACCATTATGCTGGGATTGCTTTTAATGACAGAGAGAAACTCGAGGAAACTGAAAATGCTTATTGCTGAAATCTCACCCTGACGATGAAGAAAGAGATGCGAAGGGGGATTGCATAGGCCCATGGCTTGTTCATGGACATATTCCAGTTCTTTTGTTTGTGTTCTTGAAAGAGGGGAAGTCATTATAAATAATGGAAAGGCTGTTAATATCAGCCTCTGCAGCGAACACAAGTTAATGCATGTGGGAAAACATTTATAATTATTTTTATCTTCCGTATAGAGAGAGCATATGAAATTAAATGTTGAGTTAACGTGAGTTAAATGTTGCTAAAAGCAAAATAAAGGAAGTAAATGTCAGAGGCAGGACAAGTGTATGTTCTGTTATATGCTTTCATGTCTGAATTGATTTATAGTGACCCTAATAGGCTTTCAAGGTGAGTGAGCTATTTAAGGAGTGCTTTTTGTCAGTTCCACCCCACCCCCTCTCCTAGACCTCCTGAGGTCTAGTCTATCACTCTATCCACTGCACCACACAGAGTGTCCAGTATACTACAAGCATAATACATGCACATGGAGGCACTTACAGTTGGGTATAACAAATCTTTGCTTGTCTAACTTCCACTTGCATTGTGGGTATAAATTAATCTGGTATTCAAGCACTAGTTTTGATGGCTGTAGGTAAAAGGGAATTGAATATGTGCAAGTGTATAGAATTTTGTGCAGTGGCGTGGGATGAGAGAGAAGTAAGAAGTACTTCTTACAAGAAGTAGCAAAGCACTCTGGCTATCCTTTGTACTTGGAATTGAAACCAAACGGACTCACAGAAAAGAAAAGGCCTTTACTCCATGACCAGTTGAGAGAAGCTGCAGGTTGCTATAGGAAGGGATCACACACTCTCTCTTTCCTCTGCCGGTCTCTCCAAGTGGCTAGTGGTTTTATATTCATCTTTATAAGTGTGGTGAGTAGGTACTATGTTAGGATGTTACAGGCAACGTGAGCTCATATACTTTGACCAAGCAGAAAAGAGATTGGTAATGTTTGGGAAGGCTGCACAAAAAAAGACTCTTCTGTCTTAGATCAGAATGAGGATAGCAAAGAGTCCTAAAAAAAACCTTCTGTCGTCTTTGAACCCAGCCAGCCAGCTATTAAGGGAATCAAGGAAAGGATCAGGTCAACATGCAGGCGAATTACAATAGCAATCTAGCATTGTTCTGAGTAGCTGATGGTTCAATGAGAAAAATCAGGGTGTAATCAGTGGGTTATTCTTCATGCATTTCATAGTGACTATTGGCAGATTTTTGTCTCACTTGTTGATGTTCCTCCTAAAATATATTTTACTTGTACTAGTATTAAGACATCTGATTTATAATTCATTAGGAATGCAGGTTTAGTTGTTGTTTTGCAAAGAGTTGTGCATATTGTTGTTATGTGCTGTCAAGTTGGTTCTGAGTTATGATGGCCCTCATAGTATTTTCAAGGTATCTGTGATATTCAAGGAGTAGTTTGCCATTGCCACATCCCAGTGGGCTTCCATGGTCAAGTGGACATTTGAACTCAGGTTTCCTGAGTCCTAGTTTAACATCTAATTTACCACACCACATTGGCTTTCTATACGTATTAATACTGATATATGAATAATACCAATTGCAGGGTTGCAGATTGGTTCCAGAGTTGAGCAAAATAAGTCCTGAATAGCATCCGGGGCTGGCTCTTGGACTGCGTTCTTCTCTGTTTCTCTTAAGTAAACTTAATGAAACATAATCAGCCATGGTTCAAAGTCTGCATTCAATAGATGGCTGGGTTTAGACAACTGGGAACAATGTGGTCCCTTTTCCATAGTTTTCTAGATCAATTATGGGCCAAATAAACATAGTACAGAACACTCACAGAGGTTTCTGTACTAATTTTCTATCTTAATTGATACTCTTAGAAGACTTAATTTCAAGAACTCATTATCCCCAGATCACAGTGTGTTAAGCACCTTTTATCCAGGGATATCAGTTCTATTAACTTACTTCCAAATCAAATTTAGGCCTTGCCCCTGCTTTTACTCTAATTACCAGGTTTGACTTTCCAAATTTATGTAAGGGCTATTTTGTATCAAGAGCGACTTGCAACAGAAATGCATAGCAAATGTTGACTCTGTCACTTCCCACATTTTGGTACATCTAGGTTTCAGGTGGACCAAAAAGCTGAATGGAAAAACTGGGAAGAGGAAACTAGCAACCGTGGTCAGATGAACTGGTTTATTGGAAGGAATTTTGGATCGTGTGAATCTTGAAGGCATGGTGACCTATAGGGTCTGACAGTGTGGATTTTGTAAATATTTAAGTATTATTCTTGTATTTTGCCTTTTTGCTAAATATGTTGTTCATGGCAGCTTACAATAGTGAAATAAAGTACAAATGCAAAAATATAATTGAAATATATATATATATATAAACCCATGAATACATTGTTAAAAATAAACAAAAAACACCACAAGTTAAATCCTACATTGGCACACAAATCAGCCCAAATACAGTCCAAATAAAACCTTTCTTTCTTTCTTTCTTTCTTTCTTTCTTTCTTTCTTTCTTTCTTTCTTTCTTTCTTTCTTTCTTTCTTTCTTTCTTTAATACATGTCTTTATCCTGCTAGTGGAAGGACAATAAGAATATATTTATTCTGAGATAGATGGGGGAGAGAATGAACACAATGTTCAACTATTATTGTGTGAAATTGCTCCACCTTTTCACCTGTTTTTAACTAGGAAAATGTCTCAAATAAACTTCAGAATTTGTGCATATGGTTATTCTTAGTTTTCTGTTTGCATCTGTTTTTCCTCTTACGGAGAGCACCAGTGCCCATTGTTTTAAAGCACATCACAAAAAGGAAACCGTGATGTGATTGCATGATAGCATCAAGATTTGTTTTTTAATTGTAATTTAAGAAGTGCACATATGTGCTGATGCACAGTGGTAAGGGGTGAGAAAAAAGGATGCATGCTGGAACTGTAGCAGGTGGCATTTACACAATGTACTGAACAAAGTATGGAAATGGGATAATGCTGGATCATTAGTGTTGTTCCAGATATACGAAAAGCTATTTTGGCCTCCACACATCTGAAGAGAAGTTTGCCTGGGGAAAAATCTATAACTTTCCTGGTTTGCAAGAGACTGAACAAGCTCTTGTGATACATAAGAACATTTTTAAAAATTAGATTCTTGTGTTATACAATGCCGTAGTACAAGATGTAGAACAAGCTTTCTATTGGTGGAAAATACAAAACATTGTTTGAATTGTTCTGGCTTTGAAAAAGCAGAAGCCCCCAGCAATAGAGGGGAAAAACCCTCCAAACTGAAAGCAAAAAGGGCTGGGCTGATTTTCATTGGCCTTTGTGTTGCATGGTCATTGAAAAATACTTTAAATTCACTCGTGCTAATTGCAGAGCAAAACTCAAAGTGTTTATCAATGTAGTTGCAAGCTAAGGGTCTTTTATAATTTAAATTGATGAGAACAGTACTGCTACATTTCAAAGAACATAAGATGGCTCTGTTTCTGTTGACACATTAGTTCAAGAGGTTATTTTAACTTAGACATTTCAAATAAGAGTTCATAAAAAGCATGATTCTGGGCAAACCTAGTGTTTAGCTTTTAAACAGTTTGTTGCATTTTGGCATTCATCTGTAGAGATGGGCACGAACCTGTGGTGCCACCTGTAACCTTCCCCTGCCTCCTTGGACAATGTCCCACTCGGAGTGTGCACCTCTCCTTTTCCTCTTTGGATGCTCATCCAGGCCCCAGCAGGAGCACAGGCTTACCTGTCCCGCCTCCTTGTCTGAGTGGGCGATCAGCCAAGGAGATGGGGCAGAGAAGCCTGTGCTCCTACCAGGGACCGGGTGAACCGCTGAAGAGGAGGAGGGGAGGGGCGGCACACGCCAGCTAGTGAGTGAGGGAATCCAGCTGGGGAGGTGGGTTCATGCCCATGTCTTTTCATCAGTCTTTAAAACTAATATGCCTGGCATATGATCTTCAAACTAGCATGCAATAAAGTTACCCTCTTTGCATTTGTTTTGACTGTTTTACCATTGCTTCCTTCACACAAGGGATCTGAATTAGTACAACTGTCAGTAAAAATCTACGGAATTGAAGAATGTTTTCCCGTTAAGAGAGTTTCCCAGTGACCACTGCTTATGTGTGCAATTTTTATATGATTTATTAATGTCTTTGTGGTAGGGCTCTTATCCACTCTCTTTATAACTGAACACCACTAATTTGCGTAGTGAGATTTCTGTGTAGTGTTCTGATGTAGGATCCTCATTAATCTGAACGTCACTGATTTAATTTCAAGCCACACACTTTGTTTGCTCACTAATAATGTCTGCTTGTTTCTATGACTGTGAAGGGGTTCTGTTCACCAGGGCAAATTGGAGTGTGAAGCCTCCCGGGTCAAGCTGTATTTTTGCATTAAACAATGTCTGAAAGGCCACATGTAGGCTGTAGTACACCTAGTATGTCAGTGGAGGTATCTTTAATCTCCTCCCCTTCAATGTGAGAAAGTGAGCTTTGACAACGACAACAACAACAACAATAAAATGGTGTAAATACAACCAAAGCCATAAGCACATGGGCAGTTCCAGTATTTAGATACCCAGCTGGAATAATAGATTGGAATCAAAACAAATTAGAAGAATTAGATTGAAAAACATGGAAACTAATGACCATGCATTACGCACTACAACCAAAAAGTGATGTGGACAGATTATATTTACCATGAAAAATTGGAGGCCATGGATTACTGCAAATACAGCAGGTAGTAGAGGAGGAAAAAAGAAGTACAAACAGAGAAAAATTACTTAAGGCAGTGAAAATGGAGAATATTTTTAAAACAACAGAAACAAAGGCTCAGTATGAGAAACAACAATTTCAAAATAAATTAAACAGCTGGAAAAATGAACCACTACATGGACTACACCTGAGAAATATTGATAGAAAGCATGATCATAATTCAACATGGGCATGGCTAAAACTGGGGACCCTTAAGAAAGAAACCAAAGGCTTGATTTTTGCTGCCCAAGAACAAGCACTCCAAACCAGCATGATGAAAGCTAAGATCCAAGGAATTAGTGCTGACAGCAAATGTTGACTCTGCCAAGAAAAAGATGAAACTGTGTCACACCTCATCTGTGAATGTCCAAAGATTGCACAAACAGATTACAAAGTTAGATATGATAAGAGTGGCAAAGTTAGTGCACTGGACATTATGCAAAAAATATAACTTGCCAGCCTCCAAAAACCTGTGGGAACATCAGGTAGAGAAGGTGTCAGAAAATGAGGTAGTCAAGATCTTGTGGGATTTCCGGATCCAAAGACACCTTGAACATAACACACCAGACATAGTAGTAATAGAATGAAGAAATATCTGGATCATTGACATTGCAATTCCAGGGGATGCCAGAGTTGGAAAAACTAACAAAGTACAGAGACCTGGCAATTGAAACATCTCATCTCTGGGAGAAACACACTTCAATGGTCCCCATAGTCATTGGGGCTTTGGGAACAATATCAAGAAATTTCACACAGTAATATAAGCAGTTGAAGATCTCAGAAATCACACCATTAGAGCTACAAAAAATGGTAATATGAGGAGGAGCATACATACTGCACCAATATTTAACAGATATTTAGGGTTTTGGTTAAAACTTGTATCTGTTATATGATACCAGTCAATGTGTTTATAATGTTGACTGTGCCTGGTGTTTTTGAATAATAATAATAATAACAATAACAACAACAACCATCATCATCACCACCTTAGAACTGCAGAGCTGGAAGGGATCTTATGGATCATTAAGCCCAGTCCCTGAGAAGGAGGCACAGTGGGGAATCAAGCTCCCAACCTCTGCCTGAACCACTGAGCTATCCAGCAGTACCCTGTATCCTGCTTATGGTATATATGGTACTCCTAGTTACCTCTTGCCCAGAGCTGAGTTGCTTGAGGGGAACATTGTTCCTCTTGCCTTTCCTCCAGTCACTTCATGGCAGGATCCATAGTTCTTCTCCTCCCATTTTGCCCTCCCAACAATCTTATGAGGTATGTTAGGTTGAGAGGGACTGGCTTAATTTACCCAACAAAGTTTCCTGCCAGAGTGGAGATTTGAACCTGCATCTCGCTTGTCGTAATGAGGTACTCTAACTAGTACATGATGCTGTTGTTCAGACTGCAGAGGGGGAAAATAGTCCTTAGGATCAGTACAGGGATTCACAAATGTTGCTCATCTTTAACCTCCCAGCCAAAATTGGCAATATTGCCAATGGTTGCAATTATTTGAGTTAATGCATAGGTTTGACCTTCTTGCACTGTTTGGCTGTATAATTAATCAACCACCATTTACCTGAGAAAATCTTGACTTAATGTATTTTTCACTGCCCAGTGTCTCCCACTGCAGCATGACTTATACATTCAGAGCGAGACTGTATTATGTTGTCTGCTTTTCAAAGGAAATGACTGTGATTGGCACCATGACTGCTAAACAGAAACAAAAGGAGGGGGCAAAATCTGTTTTCCATGCAACCCCCTCCCCAAATTCAGGTTACTTTGGGCAGTGGTACCTTGGCAGCCATCTCAGCTATATTCTTGCATGTGTGACTTCACTTGGTTGCATGTTGTATACCATTCCTTTATTTGAGGATAGATTCATAGTGGGGAAGACCTTACCAAACTGCTTCAGTCATTGTAGTTGATGGGTGGGAACCTCCATTCAGAAGGTCAAGGATTTCAAGATCACAGAAAGAGAGTGCTCCTGATCTCCATTCTTGCAGTAAGCTTGATTTCTTTCCAGTCCAGCCTATGGTGATAATGGGTATTTTGTTGCTCTCAGTTTTTTTAAAAAATGTGTTTCCACTCTAGTTTATTTAGTGCAATCAAGACTGAAGTATTTTCACAGAACAAGAACGAAGAGTGTCTTTTGTTTCTGTTTAGCAGCACTTGAGTAAGGGAGGCTTAATCAGAACAGCTTGGCTTTTTTCCCAATGTGGTCATGTATATTTCTGTAATTAGTCTTTAAAATAAAACCGATACTTCTCAGTGCACCAGGGATCCCCCTCCTCCTCCAAGTGCCTTTAGAATACCAAATTACTAAGGTAATAAGCATTGTTACTAGTAAGAAATTGAAGCCATAATTGAAGTATAGATTTAAACCACTTCTCTAAACAGTAGAGGCAACACTGGTAATTGTGTGCTCCTAGGAAGCCTATCCAGTAGTGTGAGTATTTCTTCCCAAGTTCACAGTTCTGTGGTGATTTCTCTCCAAAGGAGACTGGAATCTATGTCAAGGGTGTCAGGGAGAGATACTCAGCCACAAAGGAATGTTTTATTCCAATGTAAGGCAAGGGAGGAGAGGGGATAGTTCTGAATGGCTATCTGCCCTCTGTCACATGAACTTGGAGGGACAATCCAGACAACATTGCACGTGTCCAGTTGGGTATGTAGATTGTTGTTTGTATCACTGTTGGTACAGTTTGATGTGAACCAAATTGCAGCCTCCACACTAAATGTTTCTACTTAGATCAATCCACCCATCCGGCCCAGCACTAGGAGCTTCTGCTTTTTTGGTACAATTCAGCATGCTTCTAATCACGTAGCCTGTGTGGATGGCCAGTTCACACCCAAATAAAGCTGTGGGCAGCATTAACTGAGTTATAACATTAAATGGGAGGCTTGAGAAACCCCCTCTATTTTCATTTTAATGTAATACAGTATATATATACCTAGAGGTTCCAAGACCTCTATTCAGAGCACGTTACCATAGTCTCTCGAGACCGAAGGATGCCTACACATATACCTAATTGATAAAGTGCAATTCTGATACCATGCTAGGTTGATGCATCACTCATTAAATATGACACTTTATTTAACACACACACACAAAAGGAAAGCTCCTGCAGCTGCTGAATGATGGCGGCGAGAAAAGGCAGGGAAGGGGGCTAGTTCACTCCATGGGCTCCAGCCCCACAAGGCAGAGTGGTGTCAGCAGAGCTGCAGCTGAGGGGGAAGGGGGATTATCTCCCTTCCAACATTTTCCCCTTGCACCATCACTGTTTTCTGCTGCTGTTACTGCTGCCTTCTTACTCATGAATAGACCAGGTAAATTTTGGTCATGAGTAAACCGACTAAACCTGCTTGCAAGTAAAGCAGTGAGCCTAAGACCTGTGTGGACCATTCTCACAGGAGAATAAACATCTCCAGTGTGAACAGAAGGATTGTTCAAGTGAGAGATTAAAAGGATCATGCTAAATACAAGAACCTTGTAAGCACAAACCCGACCACTCTAAGCTCCCCCTGTCTGGACAGGCCCATTGACAGAAGTGGAATCTGAATCCAACAGTCGTCATTTAATTTTGCAGCCCTCATTCTGAAATTCACTCTCAACAAAGAGTCCGGGCAGAAACGTCTAGCCATGATTTTTTGGAGTTTTTGTATTTTTTTCTTCACTCTCCACATCTAAGGGGTGAGTGATAAAGGCTCATATAGGCCACGAGCTAGCTTCTGTTTCTAATTTTTTTTTAGTATTCTAACAAAGATATCCCCTTCACAGATTGCTGCCTTGTCGTGGCGAAGGGGCTTGAGTAATTCAGAGAAGCTATGGGCTATGCCGTGCAGGGACACCCAAGACGGACAAGTCATAGTGGAGAGTTCTTACTAAACGCGATCCACCTGGAGCAGGAACTGGCAAGCCAATCCAGTATCTTTGCCAAGAAAACTCCATGGACAGAAACAAAAAGCTAAAAGATATGATGCTGGAAGATGAGCCCCTCAGGTCGGAAGGCGTCCAACATGCTACTGAGGAAGAGTGGAGGACAAGTACAAGTAGCTCCAGAGCTAATGAAGTGGTTGGGCCAAAGCCGAAAGGACGCTCAGCTGCGGACGCGCCTGGAAGTGAAAGGAAAGTCCGATGTTGCAAAGAAAAATTCTGCATAGGAACCTGGAATGTAAGATCTATGAACCTTGGTAAGCTGGATGTGGTCAAACAGGAGATGGCAAGAATAAACATTGACATCCTGGGCGTCAGTGAACTAAAATGGACGGGAATAGGCGAATTCAATTCAGACGATTATAATATCTACTATTGTGGGCAAGAATCCCGTAGAAGAAATAGAGTAGCCCTCATAGTCAACAAAAGAGTGGGAAAAGCTGTACTGGGATACAATCTCAAAAATGATAGAATGATTTCAATACGAATCCAAGGCAGACCTTTCAACATCACAGTCATCCAAGTTTATGCACCAACCACCGATGCTGAAGAGGCTGAAATTGACCAATTCTATGAAGACTTACAACACCTTCTAGAACTGACACCAAAGAAAGATGTTCTTCTTATTCTAGGGGACTGGAATGCTAAAGTAGGGAGTCAAGAGATAAAAGGAACAGGTAAGTTTGGCCTTGGAGTTCAAAACGAAGCAGGGCAAAGGCTAATAGAGTTTTGTCAAGAGAACAAGCTGGTCATCACAAACACTCTTTTCCAACAACACAAGAGGTGACTCTACACATGGACATCACCAGATGGGCAATACCGAAATCAGATTGATTATGTTCTCTGCAGCCAAAGATGGAGAAGCTCTATACAGTCAGCAAAAACAAGACCTGGAGCCGATTGTGGCTCTGATCATCAGCTTCTTATAGCAAAACTCAAGCTTAAACTGAAGAAAGTAGGAAAAACCACTGGGCTAGTCAGGTATAATCTAAACCAAATCCCTTATGAATACACAGTGGAAGTGAAGAACAGATTTAAGGAACTAGATTTGGTGGACAGAGTCCCTGAAGAACTATGGATGGAGGCTCGTAACATTGTACAGGAGGCAGCAACAAAAACCATCCCAAAGAAAAGGAAAGGCAAGAAAGCAAAGTGGCTGTCCAACGAGGTCTTACAAATAGCAGAGAAGAGGACACAAAATGCAAGGGAGATAGGGAAAGTTACAGAAAACTGAATGCAGATTTCCAAAGAATAGCAAGGAGAGACAAGAGGGCCTTCTTAAATTAAGAGTGCAAAGAAATAGAGGAAAATAATAGAAAGGGAAAAACCAGAGATCTGTTCAAGAAAATTGGAGATGTTAAAGGAACATTTTGTGCAAAGATGGACATGATAAAGGACAAAAATGGTAGGGACCTAACAGTAGCAGAAGACATCAAGAAGAGGTGGCAAGAATGCACAGAGGAATTATACCAGAAAGATCTGGATGTCCCGGACAACCCAGATAGTGTGGTTGCTGACCTTGAGCCAGACATCCTGGAGAGTGAAGTCAAGTGGGCCTTAGAAAGCATGGCTAACAACAAGGCCAGTGGAGGTGACGGCATTCCAGTTGAACTATTTAAAATCTTAAAAGATGACACTGTTAAGGTGCTACACTCAATATGCCAGCAAGTTTGGAAAACTCAGCAGTGGCCAGAGGATTGGAAAAGATCAGTCTACATCACAGTCCCAAAGAAGGGCAGTGCCAAAGAATGCTCCAACTACCGTACAATTGCACTCATTTCACACGCTAGCAAGGTTATGCTCAAAATCCTACAAGGTAGGCTTCAGCAGTATGTGGACCGAGAACTCCCAGAAGTACAAGCTGGATTTCGAAGGGGCAGAGGAACTAGAGACCAAATTGCTAACATATGCTGGATTATGGAGAAAGCCAGAGAGTTCCAGAAAAAGATCTACTTCTGCTTCATTGACTACGCAAAAGCCTTTGACTGTGTGGACCACAACAAACTATGGCAAGTTCTTAAAGAAATGAGAGTGCCTGACCACCTTATCTATCTCCTGAGAAATCTATATGTGGGACAGGAAGCAACAGTTAGAACTGAGGAGGAATTAAGGAACCTCTTAATGAGGGTGAAAGAGGAGAGTACCAAAAATGGTCTGAAGCTCAACATCAAAAAAACTAAGATCATGGCCACTCGTCCCATCACCTCCTGGCAAATAGAAGGGGAAGATATGGAGGCAGTGACAGATTTTACTTTCTTGGGCTCCATGATCACTGCAGATGGTGACAGCAGCCACGAAATTAAAAGATGCTTGCTTCTTGGGAGGAAAGCGATGACAAACCTAGACAGCATCTTAAAAAGCAGAGACATCACCTTGCCGACAAAGGTCCGCATAGTCCAAGCTATGGTTTTTCCAGTAGCGATGTATGGAAGTGAGAGCTGGACTATAAAGAAGGCTGACCGCCGAAGAATTGATGCTTTTGAATTGTGGTGCTGGAGGAGACTGTTGAGAGTCCCCTGGACTGCAAAGAGAACAAACCTATCCATTTTGAAGGAAATCAACCCTGAGTGCTCACTGGAAGGACAGATCCTGAAGCTGAGGCTCCATTACTTTGGCCATCTCATGGGAAGAGAAGACTCCCTGGAAAAGACCCTGATGCTGGAAAAGTGTGAAGGCAAGAGGAGAAGGGGACGACAGAGGACGAGATGGTTGGACAGTGTCACCGAAGCTACCAACATGAATTTGACCCAACTCTGGGAGGCACTGGAAGACAGGAGGGCCTGGCATGCTCTGGTCCATGGGGTCACGAAGAGTCAGACACGACTTAACGACTAAAGAGCAACAAAGATATCACCAACCCTGCCTTCTGATTGTGTTTTAAAGCCTCTGTTTTGGTAGTTGATGAAATAACACGAATTGCGAACACCTGTTTTGAGTTTTGTATCTTGTCTGAAAACATGAAAGGCTCCTCCCTCCTAGGAAACATAGCTGCTGGTGAGGAATTAACAGGATTTGCAGTATCGAAACATCTGAAAGGCTTCAGTTGCTCATCCCAATGTAATGGATTATTGCATTGCCCTGTTGTAGAAGTTTAGGATTTTCCAGGAATAACAATTGTGTTGACGTGAAACTGAGGAACAATTTTTGAGAGGAAGACAGTATATCTATGGCTTGCTTGAGGGACTTTTATTGTTTTGGTCTGGATGAAGAGTAGATGAAGTAATATGCATTTCTTTCCACTTTGTCCTGAAATACTGTAAATGTGAATGCACATTGAATCTAGGCCAAATGTATGTTGTAAATTTCAGTCAAAATATCTGTCAATCATTATTTCTGTCATCTCTTCTTGAACTAAACCTGTAGGTTATTTGTAGAAAGGGAAGATTCACCTTTACAAATATGGAACAGTAGATCTTTTCTGCTTCTTCCCATATACTTCAATTACCAGAGGTGTACAATATGTAACAAAGTGATTTTTTAATGATTTGACACTCCCTTGACCTGTATGAATGAGTTGGAAAATATAGACAATCCATTTTGAAGGTGAACCCCGCCCACACAATTCTAGGACGCTTATGTATTGTAGCTTGAATGTCACCTTTTGTACAACCAATCTCTTTGAAAACTCCCATTTAATTTCACATTTGTCTAACTGAGTTTTGAACAGTAACCTTATATAAGAATTAGTTTCGCATTATTCTTGGCCCACTGGAGTCTCAGTAACTCCTTTTGTCTTTTCTATATTTACTGATATATGTATATCAGATAAGAAACAAAACAAAACAAAAGCAAAAACAAAAAAAGAGAAGTTTTTAAAATAAATAAAAACACTGTGAATATTATATATTTTTATTTGTATATTTTTTATTTTATAATAACCAGTAAAAAATAAAATGAGACACAACTGACCAAGAAAACCCCAATAACACAAAACCACAAAAGAAAGAGAAAAAAGTGCTCCCCCTCCCTGGGACCAGCTTGACTCATTTTTCCTTCATTATGTAGCCCCATTCCCTTTCAAAACTGTGTTGAATTTTGTGAAGTTACACAACCCTTCCCTTTACACAAACTCAATAAATTCTCACTGTATATCAATAAAAATATTCTTATGTAACAATCCCTTTTTAATTTTCAAAATGCACATTAATTTATCATTAATAGGTATATTCCGAACTCCTGTATAACATTCATATAATTTAAAATCATGCTTAAGTTTCCAATTCCTTGTTACCATAAATTTTGCTGCTGTTAATAAATTTGAAATAAATTATTTTATTGTCCAGCTCCATCGCTTCTTATCAAATATTTATAAGAAAGCTGTCTTAGTGCAAACCTTTATATTTAACTTAATTATTTCATTTATTTCCTTGATGATCAACCTCCAGAATTTCAATATGTTCTCAAATTCCCACTGCATATGGCAATAAGTACCTACATCCTCATATTATTTCCAATATAAATTAGAATATTTAGTATCTATATGATTTTATTTCACTAGAGTTAAATACCATCTCCAGACTAATTTATCAAAGTTTTTCTTTATAGACATACACTTTAATATTCTTTTATCCCATATATTCTTCCACACTTTGGGACTTATTTCTTGTCCAAAAGACTAACTGCTATATTTTACTGTGAGGTTTCATGGATCAAGTCCACTTCCTCAGACGTAAGAGTGAGACTACATGGCCCCAAGGTAAAGAAACAGTGAGTGGTTCAAACCCTTACTAGACCGAAGTTGCAAATTGTGTGACTCATTGTGTATTTCACACCTCGTAATGACTTAAGACCCAGTTCTTTTTCTTTGAAGCTTTTTTCTGTAAAAAAATGACAATGTTTAGTGAATAAAGGAACCCCAGGTAGTAGAAAACAACAGCAGAATCAACCTAATTGTTGTGACATTAGCCATATGGTGGTGAGTTAAGAATCCATGACTTTACAGTTACCTTTATTTTATATGCTGATTTTCTCCCCATAGGGGTCTCACGGTGGCTCACAATAATTAAAATCATACAATAAAAACAAGTTATAAATACCACACAAAACTATACATTAGTTGAAGCTTGTTATGTAAAAGTGGCAATGATTTGTTGGGAAGGAACCTGGGCTATGGAAAATATTGGCAGATAACAGCATAATTGTATTTTATCTCAGTTCTCTCCCTCTGGATTCTTGTTCTGTAATGTTTCTTCCAGGTTGCAGTAACATATATGTATATTACTGCAAAATCATCATCATCACCATCCTCAGCTTAGAACTGCAGAGCTGGAAAGGACCCTATAGATCATTGAGTCTAGCTCCTCTCCAGGAGGCACTGTGCGGAATAGTCACCTGTTCTGATTACAAAACAAATATCTTACTGCATTTAAAATGTACAGACTAAATATTTTCTGCTTTGGAGTTCAAATTCAAGTATCAAATCCATATTTGGAACTGTTGTGGTGGTTAGATCATTTTTGTATTTTTATTTTTGGATTTGGTAGACTTGTATAATATTAAAATCTGAGAAGCAAGGCTTTGGAAGCTTTAATGTTTTTTAACTATGCTTTTTATTGCATCAATACCATCACAATCCATGTGCATTGCCTTTGCAGCATGAAGAACTGCAGTGGTACTTTGTCCGCCTCCTCTCCACATGCACACACAATGCATGTTACTTGTGTCCAGTGCACAAAGATCTAAGGAGGCATAATGTGGAGGGCTGAAGGAGTATGTTGGATAGACTTGCACAGGACTCCTAGCTCCCTATGTCCCATTACAATGTATGTGCGCATGTAGACAGAAAAGGAGGTAAAACAAGGTTTTACTGACCCTTATGGAGATAATTTAGAAGCATTGTACTTTTACTGAGTGAATTGTGCACGTTGGGTTTTGGGAGGCCATCAGATACATAGAAGTCAGCACACAAAAAATAGAGGCATACACATGTGAAACCTTTCTGTTTAGCTTTCTGAGCTACACAGAAAGCCCCCCTTCATTTCGAGATGGGGCAGAACTGAATGAACCATGAACTGGTTCATTTTTTTAAAAAATCTGCATGGTTCATGGACACCGACGAACCACCATGAGTTGCCATTGTGTTAGTTTGTGCCCATCTCTGGTCCTAAAATAGATGTCTAAATGCATGGGAGATGTAGAGAGAGAAACTGTTTGTGCTTCTTTGTGTGTGTGGATTCCCATGCATACACACACACACACACACACACACACACACACACAAACTTAATTGTCCCTCTACAGAAATAGTCAGTGGTTAGGTATTTGAAAACTATGCATGTGGTGGTTAACCTTTCCTCTGCTTATTTGGGGATCCAAATTAACAGGAAATAACAATTTCCACGTTGAGAATGGGTGTAGTGAACCTTGGGCTGATGCCTTCCCTGTCTTTTCTATTTGAGAGGAATATCTCATCTTGATTTTGAGCTAATGACAGTTTCCCAAGATATTTAAGCCCAGAAAGCCTGTGAGGCTTTTTTTAAACTATGTTTTGCAAGGAAGCCTGAAAAACATGGTTTCATCTTGGTTTGTTCTCAGTAAGTACAGTTTGCATGAACTGTGGTTCTGTGAATTTAGGCATTATCAGCACTTGCAGTATGTTTAAAAGTGAGAGTTTAAGATGTACTTGTAGACCCAAGAGAGAAAGAATGGAGATGGGCATGTGTGAGAGCTCAGTGTTGCAAGGAAAAGGTGCACTGGCACATACTCTTATGGCAGAATGTCATGGGTATCCTGTTTTTATGTCAGAGCCAAGCCACAGTCTTCCAAAATGGGGCCTAAAGACATCCTAGGTGCTGCTTAAATTCATTTCCTGGCAGTTTAGTAATTTCTGTGATGGTATGTGGAACATGGAGTGCAGCCATTGATGTCTATGCTGTTGGTTTTGAACTACTTTTAAAGGCCTTGCTCTCCCCATGAATAGTGTTTTTTATGCTATCTCCTCTTTTAATTCGCAGTCGGTTTTCGACGATGGGAAGAGATGCCATCAAAATAGGCAGCCTTTAGCAGAATCACTGCTTTTTCATTTCAGTCTTCCCTTCTTCCTCTTGAATCAGATCAGTTTGAAATGAACGGATACTTCACTGTGCTTTTAAGCCTTCTGTGAGAGTAAAAAGGTCATGAAACAAATGATGCATCTCTTGATGCCTGGTTCAGAGACGTTCTTTTGTGTGTGTGTTTTGTTTAATACAGTGCGGTGCTTTTGTAAAAAAATAAAAAGTGGGAAACTTAATGGCACCCACCCCCTAAAATAATGCATGTGAATGCAAGGGAAGAACATGTTGGTCTTTGTTTTAAAGAAAGTAAGAGAGGCAGGGGGTGGAGATGAGGAGGTAAACTCTTAGAGAACAAGGCTGATCTCACAGAGGCAGGCAGCGGATGCAACCATGTGATATAGCCAGAGGCAAATTTGCAACTCGGTCAGCTCAGGGAACCTTTTAGCTTGGTGACACTGGAATATTTCCCAAAGCTGTGTTTGGAAGCTCCTATACAATGGAGAACAACTTAACGGACACGACTTAACGACTAAACAACATACAATGGAGAAGTAATCATCCCATAAAGAAGGAGAAGCTGGGGGAAAAAATAAAGGTAAAATACAGAATCACTTTGTATCTGAGAAATTCATTTGTTTCAAACAGCCTTTCTGAAAGTTTGCAATATATATTTTTTGAAATGTTAAGAGTTGTTAATGCAGCATGCCTCTTGGTCAGGACAATTAGGGATGAATGAGGGGAGGCGGAAAAATAAATTTCATGTTCAAGAGAGGCATGCTGTGATTTCTTACTGTTTAATCAAGTGAGGCTGCTTTTCTCTCCAGCCCATTTGATAAAGAGATTCAGAGTTACATCTGTTTGATGCAAAGCAGCAGGGATCACGTCAAGAAGCTTTTTAATGCCAACATGTCACAGATGAAAATAGAAATAAGCTTGTGTAATTTTTGATCACCAAGGACTGTTACCTGAGCTCTCTCACCCACCCAACTGCAAGTTAGACATACGGCGAAGACTTTTCTTGGCGTGCTGTATTTAATAGTTTGCCCTGCAGCACCGACGTCCAAAATGGGGTGAGTGGGAATGTTATCAAACGGAACACAACTGCTATTTTTCTCTTTTTCTCTTGAACATAAAGTTTAGTAGAATTATGAAGCTTTCAGTGGGTATGCTTGCACTTACAGTTGATTGGGTACATCTCAAGCACCTTCAGGAAAACTTAGTGCCTGCATTGGCAGGAATGGAGTGAGTGGGTGGAGAGAGGAGGATGAAGGGAAAGGAAACTGAGAATGGGCATTTTGTATCCAAACAGCTGGGTAAAAGATATTGTTTAGTGAATTTATTAGAAAAAAATGTGATTGTTATGTTTACTTTTGGTTAAAGATATTTTTTGGGGGAAAGACTTATTGCATGGTGATTCAAGATCTGAGCACATGTATTAGCAATTTATGCAGTATTATTTATTCTCCTTAAAAAGGAACCAAGGCAGCTTAGTATACATTCAGGTTGTTCTGCATCTGTTCCTCACGCAGTGATTTAACTTCTAGGGGAAAGGAGCAGTAAATTGAAGAAAATAAACTCTTCCGCAAGTATCCACAGTAGCTACTCTTCTTATCCACCCCCACTTTGCTTTCTCTGTTGAAAACCCTTTTCTTTTTCTAAAGAGCTGAGGGCTCTTTTTTCTTTTAAATTGGATGCTAAACTTAGAACCAGTCAGCCCTCCTTGTTAAGGGCTAATAGCTCATGGGGGAGTGGGATCATACCTACTTGGCAAATATTTCATGGACCACCATTCACCTCCACCCTTCTGACTTTCTATGTTTAGCAAAAGCTTCAAGGGTGAATTACCCGTAGTCATGCAACCCCCTGCATATGTTCAGGAGCAATTAAAGAGGTGAAAAAAATGTGTGAAGAGGACTGAGAGTTCACAAGAAAAGTAGAGTTTGGTGTGGAAGACTGGGAACAGTAGAAATGCTGGCAAATGTATTATGAATAGAATATGAAATACCAAGTAGGCACTGCAATGTACTATGTTATGGGGCCTTTTGTGCCCTTGTATATTAGGATTTTTCAGGATTCTTGCTATTGTGAACTTTACCAAAGATAGTGATGATGCCACATAGCTATTCGGTAGTGGAAGATATCAACAACAACAAGCTAGGCTAGACAGAGCTTTTAGATTTGATTAAGAAATCAGAATGGTTATCTGATCCCTGTTATACATGGTTTATGACTGGGGTGGGGGGTGCTCCCTGAAATCTTGGGATGAGGTGGCCTCCTGGTTTGGTCCACAACCTACCCATATCTATGTCCAGACTTAATTATGGGGTATAAGGAAACAGCTGAACTGGACTTAGCTGAATTTTTCAATTTTACTTTATAATATTGTGTAGGGACTAATATTTCACTATGAACTTGATCAGGTGTAGCTCAAAATGTTTGCAATGATCTTGGTTAGATTTAGTAATGTAATGCTGAGTTAGAATCTCATTGACATGGAGCTCACAACTTACTTGAAATAATTTATTTTTCTGTCTTGACAAAGTATTTCATACCTGCCTTTTTATTTCTCTGACAGAAATTGGTAATGATGATTGTAGAAATTGGTATATTCATTTTGTTATTGCTGTTTTTGTTTTGGAGAAATCTGCTGGGGCAGACTGCAAAGGGCAAAATATATTGTATTTTGGTCATTTGATATGGACCAAATATACAAAATATATTGTATAGTGGTCATTTGATATGGACAGTAATATCCTGCAGCAAAATGTGTGTCGGAAGGGGGCTAGAAAAAGGCTGCCAAAAGGAAGCAAGTGGTTGCAGGTGCATGATAGGTATAGAGAAAAGCCACTGAAATCAATGGCCAAAAAGCTGTTGAGATTTTATGCATATGCAAGGAGGATCACGTTAAGTTGCCGTGGCTGACAAGATGCCCAGCGAAAGCTGGTTAAACCCACAAGCAACATCCTAGTTGTATGCCTAGGAGTTTGTCAATGAGATGCAGTAACTTAGATTATTCCTCTTTTGCACGCATGAAAACCCAAGAGAGTTTGGCTGATGGGAGTTAAGTTACTCAAGGCCAATTTAGACCACATGGATTTCAAACTTAAACCCTTTTCTTTCTCTCTCATATGAGCTGTGCTTTTGAATTCTAGTAAAAAGATGGTTCCGTTGAGTATACATCAAGAGTACACCTGCTATTTGAATAAAGGAGCCTGTGTCAACAATGATCTTTAGTTTCCAAAATACTTCACTCATGTGCTTTGGCTTGTTTGTAATTAGATTTGACAAGTGATGAAGTCTACCTGGTTTCAGACTGAAAGACAGATTTGTTCAGCTTATCACGCTCACCTCCATTATAATGCAAGCTCAACCTTGTTCCTAAATTCTTATTTAACATATGCATGATACAGGCCAGTAGGCTTCTCTTTCTGTCCCTAGGAGGGTTGTTTTGGCAGTATGTTAGATGTTTTGGGAAATATAGCTGTTTCATGACTTTTTATCCGGGCTTGGGCCTGCTAGGAATTACATGTCTTAGGGCTCTTTGCACTTGGGAAGCATGGCCACTGACATTCTAGCTGCAAGAAACTGTGAAACATAAACTTTCAGTAGTTTTGGTGACCACTGTATAGATTCAGGTGCCATGGAAAACTAGTGTGTCTTAGTCCCCTGGTATGTGAATTGCTGCCATCACAGAATTTAAAGTGTCAAGGAGGAAAATAGGTTTCCTAGATAAGCTTCTAGTGAGATACTGCTGCAGGAGGAACTGCGGGAGGTGGTTCCTTGAGAAGCAGTGATTCATATAGTCGAGGGAAGGTAGAGTGTGTTCTCACTGTTCTCCTTTGACTGCCTGCATGGTCTTAAATCGCAGAAGCCTCTGTGCTGCAAGGTCAGAAGACCATCTGTCGTAAGATCGAATCCACGCGACGGAGTGAGCTCCCGTCGCTTCTCCCAGCTCCTGCCAACCTAGCGGTTCGAAAGCATGTAAATGCAAGTAGATAAATAGGTACCACCACAGTGGGAAGGTAACGGCGTTCTGTGTCTAGTCGCGCTGGCCACGTGACCACGAAAACTGCCTATGGACAAACGCTGGCTCTACGGCTTGGAGACAGGGATGAGCACCACGCCCTAGAGTCGGACACGACTGGACTAAATGTCAAGGGGAACCTTTACCTTTACTTACAGCCTTTCAGAGTATTTTTTTTCTGAATAAATCACATCGGAGCTACAAAACCAGTTGTTCAGATACAATCCTAAACTTTCAAACCTGTAGTATAGATGTTCAATATATTATAGACTCTTTGGAAAACAGTGGTGTTATTTGAGCTTGTTGGCTTACAAAACAGTGTGCGAATAGTATTGTTTTGTTTCCTTCGACCTTTAGAATTTGCTTTGTATGTCTTAGAAAGCAAGATACCTTAACAGTAATTATTCTCCTTCGTTTACCACATACCACCTTGGTTCCAGGGTATTAATGTTTCATTAGACAATGATACTGAGAGCCATGTTGAAAACACAGTGCAATACTTGATAACACAGGGAAATGTTGGTTAAGATAAACACCGTGACCTCATAAAGTGTTTATGGAATTTTCCTAACAATTGCTTCTGGCAAAGATGAAAAGAAATACAGATTATTTCCACTTCCAAGCCACTAAGCAGGACTGAACCCACAGCCAACCAAGTCAGTACACAGTGTCACAAAGAGCTAGAGCTAGACTGTTCTAGTATGAAACCAGCCCTTGATATGGACCAGGTAAGCTACAGTAAAAAGTGGGAAAATTTCCTGGAGAAACACTCTTTTTTAAAAGAGCGGTTAACATAGTTGTGACCAGTATATACTATTTTAACACATATGGAACTAGCCATTAACAGCCTCTGAAATAAAAATATACTGAAGGAAGAAAAGTATAACTTTTAAGCTAGTTTATCACTGGCCACATTGACAGAGTAACCTAGAATCTTGCTTTGAAAGCTTCACTGGGAAATTTTATGCACATACTGATATACACATTAACAGAAATTGTTTCATGATTGGAGTTTGTGTGCTGAAAACACTCTAAAAGACAGGTGTGGCAAGGAAGGAGCATAATATGTCTCACAACAGCCATTTCGCCTTCATTTAAGACAACAAGCCTGTGCATCCCCTAACAGAAATGCTACTGTTTCATACTGGAAGTACTGTACAAGATTGCCTGCCACCTTATCAGTGTCAAGGCAGGTTGAATTGTATAAAGTGAGGGTGAGGAAAAAGCAAGATGTGCTGCTCATATATCGTCCCATAGCGCTCTCTAGGTGGTTTACAATTTAATTATGCAGGCTACACATTGCCTCCCCAGCAAATTGGGTACTCAATTTATTGACCTAAGAAGAATGGAAGGCTGAGTGAACCTTGAGCGGGCTACTTGGGATTGAACCCAGGTTGTGAGCAGAGTTTTGGCTGCAATGCAGCAGTTTAACCGCTGTGCCTAAGTGTGGCCCTCCCCTTGAGGTTGGTCCCATCAGCCCTAGCTAACACCGCCAGTGGGGAGAGATCATGGGAAATCCAGTCCAGCTATCTCTAGAGAACCACACAATGCTCTTCTATGAAGTAAGGGAAAAACATTGTAACAGAGGCAAAGTGAATTGCAGGTCTGCTCTGTCTACCTCTGGGAGCATGGCAATATCGCATCACAAGTGTTATCCTCATCTCAGCAGGATAACACTTGCCACTACATGTGTGGCAATATGTTGATTCTTGACCTTGATTCTAGGAATCTAGGCATGAGCTCCAGATAATAGAAGAGGGCAATTGTTTTCAAGATCTGCAAATGGACCTTTCTTGGAATGTTTCTTAAATTACTGGCTAGCACAGGTTCAATTTGCTTGCAACTGCTTTACCACAGAACTGTGCAAGACAACTGGCGAGAAAGACACTGGAGTGAGTGCTGACATGTATCTTTATGCAGATATCTTTATGCACTTTCTTGTATACCTGTTAATGGCCTCCAGCTCACAACGTATGGATTGTCTCATCCCTTTACAATGAGCCAGGTCAGTGATGCATTACCCTAACTTTACTCCCATCATTCTTCTTTGATCACTCACGGTGTTATAGGTTCAAGACAGGCAAAAGAATGTGGTTCCTGCAAAGCATAATTAACTTATGTGATTTGCTCCTCTAAAACAGGATAATGCTCTCTGGCTTAAACAATTGAAAAGGACGCCACAGGGGGATTAGACAAATTCTGGGAAAACAGGTCTACCAGCAGTCTACAATTTTGTTTTATTGAGAAATAAAACATCCATGTTCAGCACTGGGGTGCTTATAAATATCCCTGGCTGGGAGGCTATGCTTTCCCAAGACACAATATGTTGGCCAAAGCTGGCAAAAGAACCCTGGAGAAACGGCAACCACAATCTATCTCCCTTTATTATAGAAAAAGTCAAACACCATGTTCTAACCAGAAGTGCCAGAACTTTTAACAAGTCTGTTCATGGAGTTCCAGTACTCACACTGAAAAGATTAGTGCTGATTAAAGAAAGCAGGAGTTCCCAAGCTAATTTTTCTAACATTTTTATAACATGAGAAGAGACAGGCTGAATTAGATCAAACATGCATTGTCTCCAAGGTACATGTCAGTTTCACTTGGTGATTGTAATTAGTATTAGGAGAGAAAACCCATTATCCACTTTCCCCATGCAACTAGATCTTCATCCATCCTGTAGTGTGTTCTGCATCTGGAATAACATATATGACCATTTAAAGCCTCTAACCCCACTGACGTAATTACACCCAGCATTTAAAATTACCTAGCTGTATCACTAAAAGTTGTGTCTTCCTGAACAGAATGTGGCTTATTCTTGGGAAGTAGGTACAGGCTTGCAGCCTTAATTTTAGCCCTTTTCTGTGAAGAGCTTATTGGGAACTAAAATATGTCATTAATTAGAAATGAGCCTTTAAAAAAACACATTTTATCCACTTGAAAAAGATGTGTTTTTGGGTTATGGGGAGGACGGGTATGGCGAAAATGTGCTGGTTCTTTAAAGGGACAGTTTTAAACTTTGTTGGAACTTGCTCTTTTGGCAGGTGCTTTTGCCAAGAGAAAGGGAGGGACAGAGTGACAAATGATGATGTGAATCATTTTGTTTAAAAGGGCAGCAGGAGCTTTTTTTTAAAAGAGCAGTGCCCAGTATTATTTCTTCCCCTTTCCTTGCAAGCGCTTTGCTGAGAGTCAAGGGATCTGGACTCAGTTTTCACAATCTAGGGTAAGAGAGAATTTTTCCCCCTATGCTAGTACTGCTGTTTGAGTGAATGTGACAGGTGATCAATTTACATTTTTGTAATGAATTTTTAAATGTTTTTTTTAATGGTACAGTCATACTAATTATTTCCAAATATCTCTTTCTTTCCTCCTTCACCATTCAATTTTCTTTGAAATGATTCTGAGTGTTGTGCGTGATGACTGCTTTCTCTTTTCTTTGTCCTCCTCTTCTTCTTTTTGACGTTCTGCTTCTTTTTAACCCTTTGCTAATATACCCTTTATGTATATTAGCAAAGACTGTACCGCTACCTAACTGAAGAGAGATCTGATGTTGCTTTTGATCAATTGATCTCCCTCAAAATGGAAACCGTTCACAGTATAAAGTTTGTGATGCCATTTGCCCAGTGCTAGGTGGAACAGTGCTATTTAAATGAAACAGCTGGCTTTTTAAATTGCAGGATGACGTATATTAAACCCTAATGGATTGAATTTCTTTGAAGTTGAGAATACAACTCACCCCTCTTCTCCAGGAGAGGAAAGTTTCTAACCACAGTGGTGATTCCCAAAACTGTTATCAACAAAAGGACTGATGGTATTGCTAGTGGGGGCACGGGGGAATCAAATGCAGGGTGTACTGGGGTGGAGGAACTGAGTCTTTGCTCCAGAGCACCAAAATCTAGAGGTGAATATACAGGTGAGTATTGGGAAAATAATTGCAATATTTCCTTCCTTTGGAGGCGTAACACATTCTCCTTCCACTTTTTCATGCCTGAGGGCAGAGTGAGGAGAAGACAGCATCGCTGGTCCCAGGTGCCAAAACTACTGCTTGGGGCTCTGCAGAAATGTTAACACTCTTATTTTTCTGAAACCTGGGTTCATCAGGATGTTTTGAATGTACATAGGAGAAACATGGATGAGTAAAAAATTTAAGAATGTCTCAAGTGTATAGACATTTTTTAGGCAGCTAGTGGCAACATTTCAGAAAGAACAGTCTCTTGGGAGACACTTTACATTTTCAGCATTTCTATTCTGAGGGTTTGCCCCCTGCCCCATAAAAGATTTCCTTTTAAAGTTTATCAGGCAAAATCCAAAGAAACAAAACTAAGGAAAACAAAAAAGGACAAAAACATGTCTCACCTTAAAACTGTGAACTGGTGAGGAAAAAAAATACTGCTGTAAAACTTAATTTCCTTGATCTGGAGGCGGTGAATTGATTAGTGAGGGATTAGTGAACTGTATTTTAGCGGCAACCACTAAATTAATCAAAGACAGATACTGCCATTGTTAACATCACTAATGCAGGCATTTTTCACCATCATGTTTTTTGCTGCCTTTTAAAAATCCATGCTACAAAATCATTGCTATCTTTGAATACTCATTAGCTTGAAATGTATCATGGAATAATGTTCCTTTCAATATCATTTGTTATTGTAACTTTTTGTTTACTTTAGTGGGTAAGTATGGAAAAATCCCACCATGGTAATGGGTGCAATCTTACGCGTTTTTTGGAATTTACTCCCGGGTATTGTGTTTGCTTGCTTGCTTGCCTGTTTGTTTCCTTGTTTGTTTTGGTAGACTGTATAGGATACCCATTCTGGTCATGAAAAGTGCAATTACTTCAAGACAATATGATTATTTGTACATTTGGTCTAATTTGTGGGGACATCTCTTTCTGAAATTTTGATCAGACCGTCAGTTGTCCCTAATGTAAACCAGTGTTACAATCTGCGTGCATTTAATGTGGAAGGGTGGAACATACAGGGGAATCCTTAAGTAAATTATGAAGTCTGGTTTAATGACCATTTCTTTCCTGAGAAGTTTATGGGTGTATTATTTAACATAGTGTATCCACTGATTTTGAAACCCCTGTTTAAAGCAATAGAAATAACTCTATTTTTAATGATCCATTCAAAGTAAAGCTGTCAACATGGACAAGATCTGGGGTGCATATGTTGAAGATGTAAAACAAACACTACTGACTGCAAGAGAAGAAGAAATGGCAAAACTAACATTGTTTGGGTACATCATGAGAAGATAAGACTCCTAGAAAAAGATAATAATGCAAGCAGAAATCGAAAGCAGCAGGAAAAGATCACATGGTGGGGTGAGTCAATTAAGGAACCCATGGCCTTGAATTTGCAAGAGCTGAGGAGGGCTATTGATGATAGGGTCACTTATTCATAGGGTGGCCATACATTGGAGGCAAGTTGATGACACATAATTATAAATTACAAGATATATTTTGAAATCTGTTTGTCAGACTGATTGTTATTGTTTTGCTCAGTGAGAAGTAAGGCTGATTGTTTCTAAATATTATTTTAAAATTGTACTCTATTTTTCATTATTTGTACAGTGCTTGAAGGGGAACATTTTGGGACCTTACAGAACTTAGAACTAAAATAATCTGCTACTGAGTACTTGGAGTATTGTCTGTGTGTGTTATGTGCTGCCAATTTAGAACTGACTTATAGTCAGAAAGCCTGATAGGGCTTTCAGGGTTGAGTAAGATATTTCAGGAATGGTTTTACCAGTGCCACTGGATCTCTCTGTGAGTTTCTGAGGCTGAGCAGGGATTCAAACCCAAGTCTCCTGAGTCCTAGTCCGTCACTCTATCCATTCTACCACACTTTGAACATGGGTTTGAAAATTAATTCATTGTTAAAATAGTCAAAATGGGGGAATTAATTGGTTGCTGTTAACATTTATAACGAAAAGCATTAAATTGGTTGTAGTAGCCTTACTGATTTTAAAATTAAATTGTTGTAAAATAAATGGTGGGGTTTCCAGAGAATGGTACATAGGTTGTCCCCATTAACCCTTGCTGGCATGTATGTTACTGACTCTTTCAAAAGGGCAGTATTTGTCATTTTGGAATCATTTCCCTTACCTGGCATTATTTCCCACATGGGCTACAAATCCCATAGTGCAATTGTTGGCTAGGGATGGTGGTTCCAGCTGGAAAACTATTAAGTTCAGGAAGAATATTTGTCCTAACACAGAATCATCTCTCCACTTGCAGAGAAAGTGACACACATGAACATTCAACTGCATTCAACTACAAAGAGCCAATAATTTATTTGACCACTTTCAATGCGCTTCTTAAGCAGAACACTATAAAATTTCACTGGCTGGGTAGTTCAGGGAGGTAGGTATCTGGCTGCAGAATCAGAGGTTGGGAATTTGATTCCCCATTATGTGTCCCAGGAGAAGAGCCAGCCTTTGTATCCTTGTGCAAGCTATACAGTCCCACATCACCGAAAAAGGAGAGCAATAAACCTCTTCTGAGTACTCTGTACCTAGAAAACCCTGAAAAGGGTTGGCATAAGTTGGAATCAACTTGATGGCACATAACATTATCAGTATAAAACTTTGCCTGAAAGTATAGCCCTGACAATAAGTGGCACACCTCTGCCTTACTATCCCCCAGGCTGTACAGGGGCAGAGTTGCTCATTCTTGTTGCTGACCGTGTTGGCCCCTAGATTCAAGATACTTTGCCCATTGCCATTCTGGCTAGTGCTTTTGGTGAATGTGTGTTTTATGTCAGGGGAGAAGCAGTTTGGATACATGTATTATAGGTAACTGTTTTAGCTCATGTAAAATGTTTTCACATTACCTTTGAAGTGCTTTTGGAGTGTTAGATAAAGTAATGCCTTTTCATCATTTGATGGACCTGGGAGAAGAAATTGTAAAGCTAACACATTAATTGTAACACATTATTTCAAAGTTCTGGTTTTATTTAAATTATATCTCCCCCTGCCCAAACTGAAAAGCTTAAGGTGTATTAGCCTTTTCTCTAGGAAAGATGCTCCCATCCTTTCGTGTTTCAATGGCCTCTCATGTGCTTCTCTCAGAACTATGATGTTCTTTCTGTAGATGTAGGAAAAATTTGGGGTCTTGGACCACAGCTCCCATAATCCCACAGGCAGCATGTTTCCCATCTCTGTGTTTTTGGAAGGTGTGACCAGAAGTATATACAACATTCCGAATGTAGCTGCAGCACAGATTATATAAATGTCTTATGATATTCAGTATTTTGTCTCCAGTCTTTTCCTGAATAATTCCCATCACTGAGAACATAAGACATCCTAGAATGCAAAAGCATGCTTCTGGTTTTCCATTCCCAGAATGGCAGTATGGCTCAAAAACCATTTGCCACTCAAGAGTATCTGCACATGCAAGCTAGTCCTCATCTGTTAACCCACAACATCACATTGTTTTTCCTTTAAAGGAGAAAATTGCATCAGTAAGCACAACTGAAAGAAGTTTCCACACTGAATGGAATCTGAATGATCAAATCTTTCAGTCACCCGATATATTGTGACAATGAGGAAAGAAAAGTATGCATGTTGAATGGGAACAGTTATAATTCATTCAAAACAAATTATGTGCCATTAGATGTAATTCCATTTTTAGGATCTTCCATTCTAGGCAGTTGTGACCATAGACCACAGGGCTCAGAATATTTACCCATTTTATCTGCCGTTTCTCTTATCAAATTCTGCATTTCTGCCTACAACAGTTAACATTTCCCAGTGGTTTTGATGGCTACTGGGGAGGGTTTCATCCTTTAACATTAGTAAATCCCACTCTTAGAAAATAATTTAATTTAATTGAAAGCAATTGACATGTTTTGTGACTGGTGCTTATTGAGAGATATTGGATAAAATTATATTTGTTGATTAATGTTTTGATCCCTAAAACATCGTTCCAGTAGATCAGCCTTATAGGATATGATGATGGGTTGTTGCTTTGGAAATGGACAGGGACAGGCAGGCGGATTTTAGATAGGACTTCAAGACACTTGAAATGCATCCTGGAGCTGGCATGTTTTTGCCTTGATAATTAACAAGATGTTCCCCTCCATGCCTGTTTGGATGATTACAACTGTCCGGAGGAAGGGAAGGCCTGTGAGGCAGCCAAGCATTGCTGAAAAACATTGTTCTCTCCCTAGGTCAGAGGCCCCAGGGATGTGAGGTGGGGTGTAAAGCTAGAACTTTGCTTCTTCTGCTCATGACCGTAGTAATGTACAATATGGTACTTTCTCTTGGTGTGTGTTATGTGTGTACAGTACCTGTAATGTATTGCACTTTCCCTCTTGTTATGCATGGTACACTTGCATCCTACAGGAGGGGTCTCCACTCTAAGGAGAGATGAGCAAACAAATAACAGCACCCAACCACCTAGCACTCACCTTTGTTAGACCGCTCACCTTCTGGATGAGAGTAAAGAGGTCAGGGAAGTTAAGGGTTTGCATATGGCCCCAGTGGTTGCTGTGAGCATGTAATGTACATGTTCCCAGTGCTCTCAGATAAGAAGAAGGTGGCAAAAATAGGTTCCCTTCCCTGGATGCCACCCTGTGTTCCAGGTCTGGGAGCTACTAAAACTCAACAGGCCATGGGTCTGTTGTGGGGAAAAAAATCTGTTCACACTTGCAGCTCTGATTCATATCTCAAATGCAGTGTGAACCTTTGTCCAAAATATGCAGTATTCTTGGGAAAGTGTCTGTTGGTCCATAGAATCATGAAGTTGGAAGGGGCCTGTAAAGCCATCAAGTCCAACCCCCTACTCAATACAGGACTACAAATCAAAGGGTATCTGCCAGGTGGTTGTCTAAATTTATCTTGAGTGCCTCCAGTGTTGGAGGCATTCAAGGCACCCATCACCTTTCAAGGTAATTGGTTCCGCTATCTTACTGCTCTAACGATTAGGACGTTTTTCCTGATATTCAACTGAAATCTGGCTTCCTGTAACCTGAGCATGTTGTTACATGTCTTGTATTCTGGGATGATCAAGAAGAAATCCTGCCCCTCCTCTGTATGACAGCCTTTCAAGTATTTGAAAAGTGTTATCATATCACCCCTTTGTCTTCTTTTCTCAAGGCCAAACATGCCCAATTCTTTCAGCCTTTCCTCATAAGGCTTGGTTTCCAGCCCCCTGATCATTCTTGTAGTCCTCCTTTGAACTTGTTCGAACTTGTCACCATCCTTCTTGAAATGCAGTGTCCAGAACTGGACACAGTACTCAGGATGAGGCCTAACCAGTGCCGAGTAGAGGGGAACTAGTACCTCATGGGATTTGGAGACTATACTTCTGTCAATGCAATCTAAAATAGCATTTGCTTTTTTTGTAGCCACATCACACTGTTGGCTCATATTCAGCTTATGATCTATGACGATTCCAAGATCCTTCTTGCTTGTAGTATTGTTGAGCCAGGTGTCCTCCATCTTGTAACTGCATGTTTGATTTCTTTTTCTTAGATGCAATACTTTGCACTTATCCCTGTTAAATTTCATTCTGTTGTTTTCAGCCCAGTGCTCAAGCCTATCCAGATCATTTTGAATTTTGTTTCTGTCTTCCAGGGTATTAGCTATTCCATCCAATGTTGTGTCATCTGCAGATTTGATTAGCATTCCCTGCAAAGCCCACATGCTTAACTTCTACCTTTTAGATAATGGTTCTTTAATACTTAAAGTGACCATGTAGTTAAAAAAAAAATTGCTAATGTACCTTGATCCAGATGCCATTTTTGAAGACACAGCTAGCTATGGTATCTGAAAATTTAGAGGAGACAATAATCTCTCCAAAGACAGAGGAACTTATAAATGTGTAACTGTAGTAGATATAATGTGTTTCTTGTTTAGTTTTACCTCTCCAACTTCTGGCTTAAAAACGGTACCCAGATTCTTGCAGCACCCTCTTCCATCTCACATGGCAGCTTCAGACAGGATAATTTGTTTCTGTTGATAATGTGTATAAAATTGGTTGTTGGGTCTGAGGAGACATGTATCCAGTATTGATTTAGAAAAACAAACTGGTGGTGAAGAGGAATAAAATTGATGAGTCACTAGTGTTTGATGAAATTACTTCTTGCTAAGCTGCATAAGCTATGGTTGTCTTCCTAGCCTGAGGAAAGGTGAAGGATGACAGCTGAGGGCAGTTAACCCCTGAAGTTTCTTCTACTTTAGTGTCTAGTGTTGCTCTTTGCTAATTTCAGAACAGCAAGTGTAGTCCTACATTTTGGGTATGCCTGTCTGTCTGTATTCCCCCTCCTCCCTTTCTTTCTTTGTGTATGCATTCAGCTACAAGTAGAAACATATATGAGCCTATTAGCAACACTGCATACGATACTTACTTACTTATTTCTAAGCAGCCCTTCACCTGTTTGGATACTAGGTTGGTATATAAATGCAATTAAAACAATAAAACGACAAAGGCAATAAAAACTTTGAACATTTCACCAAGACAAAGAGAAATATCAAAAACCAACATTCAGAACCAGCTAGTCCTGGCTTGGCAAACATAAAGGTGTTCGTCCAGTGCTGAAATTATTGCAGTGTGGGTGCCTCTTGCACCTCTGGGGGAAGAATATTGAAAACCTCTTTAGTGGCAGCAGTGTGTGGGCTACCTTGGCAAATGAATTCCTTCAATTGTCATACCAGGATACACAGTATAGGATCTACCTCTAAGAGGACGGCAGACCTTTTCCAGGCATATGACTTGAAATCCTATGGCTGGGGTGTGGCATATTTGTGGATACAAAATGGTTGCCTGGAGAATGGAGAATGGAGCTATGGCATGCTTTCAAGCAAACACCGAGACTTTCTGTACTTCAAAAATTTAAATCTCATTCTGTATATAGACTGAGCTGGATTAGTCAGCAGAGAACAGTTTGTTCATTTTAGAGGGATAGGGACGGGAAACTGTAATCCCGTGAGAAGATAGGCCTTAAAATGGTGCAGATTGGAATTGTAAAACAGTTGGGGGCTAATCCCTAGTAATATATGCAGAGGAGTTTTGTTGTTGTCTGGTTTTCCAGTTGTGAAAAGTGTATGCCCTCCCCCTATTTTAGCTTGTTTCTGTAGATTAGTGATTCCCAACCTTTTTTGAGTTGTGACCCCCCTTTTATAATAGTCTAGTAGCCCGTGACCCCTATACCACATTTGCATAAAAAGGAATTTTTTTATAGGTTTAAGTCATCCCTTCTCGGAAATTAGAGGCTTCTTTCTCTTCCCAAAGGGCCTGTTTCTCATACATACACTCACGCAGTAACTTTAATATCCCACTCTGAAAGGTCAAGGAAGAAATTATTAAACAAGGGCTACAACACCTATAAGGTGACCTGCAACCCCCCAGAAAACATTTCAGGGTCACTACCCCCAGGTTGGGAAACACTGGTGGAGAGAGACTGTGCACAGTGACTTTATAGGAAATATTTTCTGGCATACCATTGGTAAATCAAGATGGAAGGTATTAGAAGTAGAGTGGGCATGAACTGCCAGTTTGTTGGTTCATGTTGGTTCATCTGTCAGGCCAACAGGTGTTCTGCAGTTCCGAGTCCCACCTCCTCCAGCAAACACCCACTCAGAGACAGTGCCCTGACTTCCCTGCCATTACTCCTCTGGGCACTGTCTCTGGGTGCCTGCCAGAGGAGGTGGGGTTTGGAACTGTGGGACATCTATTGGACTGATGGATGAACCGGCATGAACCAATGAACCAGCAGTTCATGCCCATCTCTAATTAAAAGTGTTAAAAGCAGTATACTTAGTCAACATAGCTCCTGGATTTCAGCAGAAGTGTTATGGATTTCATGGAGGGAAGTAATTTTTTCCCTTACTTTTATATCTCAGGTTTTATAACAGATGTTTGGGCATTCTTCATATTTTGAATAAGGTGCATCCTTGCAAGCTGCATAGTAGCAAAATGTATGTGCATAGCACACACTGTGACATTACAGTATGTCTGTATACATGCATTAAGATAATAAAAGCATTTAGGATTCAGGAGCATTTCCCTATCTCCCCCCCCCCCCCCGCAGAGTTCCTACATAGTTTGAGATTAATTATTTACTTAGAGTTAATTATTTACTTTGCAGTTATAGCAATTAGTAGTATGGCTCTAATTTTTTCTTCTTCACCTATGTACAATGGTAGACATTTATGATTTAATCATGTTGGATATAGAGAGGAGATTCTGAAGGATGCACTACTAAATAATATACCAAGAAGATTCAGCAACACAAGGAACCACACAATGGTAGTCTTGATTGCCACCTTTTTGTCTTTTACCTGAGCCTTAAAATAATGTCAGGCAAAATCCAAAGGACACCCCCCCCACACAAAAATTAAAAATAAAATTAAATACAAAAACCTTATGGCACCTTAACTATTATATTTTAATGTGAGCTTTTCTGGATCAAGTCCATGGTGGCTTTTATTTCATTTGTATTAAATTTTTTTGCTAATTTTCAAGTCCCACCTGTTTTTAAAGCAGTAGGTTTGACTGTTTTTAATAGCTCTTCTCCTTTCCTCTGTTGGCTGATGAGCACAAGCTAATTAACTGAGCTATGGAAACCAACTAAAATTATGCTCTCTGTGAAATTGCATACACTTGGTAGGAGGGCACTGCATATCTTAACCCTCTTGCACATCTGCGGTTGTGGCCGATTTCAAAGGGTAAGAACATGGAAAAAGTATTTTTGCAAAACCAATGAATGTACTTACTCCCCATCTTCTGACATGTATTTCCAGAATTTGTAAATCTGCTTTACATATGCACTTTGCTATTACATATGCACTTTGCTATGTGGTTTTTTCTTTCCTTTTTTTTTAAAGCAGGTAAGCCAAGTGTAAAAGCAGTCATGCAGTGGTACATCCTCACCAGGCATGCAGTGGTACATTGTACACAGTTGCATCAAGAGTCTTAAATTAACGGGAAGGAATTGACTCATTAGCATAGATCCTAGTGTGTATTGTTTAATTCTTTTTTTCATTTGAAGGCACAGAAACAAAACAAATAACAAATGAAAGGAATAGACATTTCCTGTTTTTTAAAAAAGTATAATACGGGCTGGATCCCACAGATAGCCCTAGTGGAGTGCACCTGCTGAAACAATGGGACTCGATTCACTCTTCAGCAATTGATTCAGTGGGTCTGCTATAACTGGGAATAGCAACGGGATTTAAGCCTGTTTATGTTCATAGCTTTCCTCTTCAAAAAAAAAATCAAAAGATCTGTAGGGCTTAACTGTGAATGGAGGGAAATCAAAGGAATCTAGAGAATAGAACAGGCACTTTAGCATTTGTGGTGCTCCATTGTAGACCTTTTCTGACTTGCCAGTAAGATTGTTAGGTCAAAGATGCTGTTAACTGCCCATGGAACTTGAGCTGCATAAATCAGGTGCTGTACAAGAGTCTATGCAGAGGTGATGGATTTTTGCAATTAGAGATCATGGATGCTTGCAAAGTGCACCTTACCCTAAACCCAACCAGGGGCAAGTCTGAAAGGGCTGGCCCAACCTGAACTGGGACTACTGTTTTGATTTTAGCAAGGTGCTCACATTCTTAAAATTCTGTGTATTTATTTATTTGTTTGTTTGTTTGTTTAATTTAAATACTGCTCCATTAGTGCGGATGCATTATTCTGTATTCTTGGTGGTTTAACAACAAATTAAAACATATATTAGAGAAACAATAAACAGTAAAATTAAAACACAACAACAGCAGAAAAGCCAGTTTCCCAAGGACAGGAGGCAAGCAATCGATCAACCAAGGTTGGTATGAAAGGCCTCCCTGAAAAACAGTGTTTTGAGTTGCCTCCTAAATGACAACAAGGAGGGAGCCTGGTGTAACTCCCCCAGGAACTGGTCCCATGTGGTCGAAGCCACCATGGAGAAGGCGTTGCCTCTTGTAGAAGATTTTTGGGGCTCCCTAGGGGTGGCTACAGAGAGGAACCTAGCCTGGGAAGATCAGGTGAGTCAGGCAGATAACATCAGGGAGAGATTCTCCGACAAGTAAGGTGGTCCCAAACCATGGAGGGCTTTGTACATGAGCACCAAAAACCTGAATCTGTTTGGGGATACAATGGGTAACCAGTGAAGATGAGCCAGAACTGGGGTGATGTGATCAAATTTGCTCGCACCAGTCACCAGTCTGACTGCCACATTCTGGACCCACTGTAGGCTTTGGGTCAGTCTCAAGGGAAGCCTCATGTAAACAGCATTTAAGTAGTCAAGCCGGTGACCAGTGCTTGCACCAATGTCCTGAGGGAGCCCTCATCTAGGTAGAGGTGGAGTTGGGCAATGAGCCTCAGCTGGTTAAGCTTAATCTGAACACAGCTGCAATCTGGGAATCCCAAGAACGAGCCAGGTTCAGAAGAACACCATATTGCGAACTTGGTCCCTAAATGGAATGACAGCAACATCCAGTCCAGGGATAACCCCCCAACCTGTCAGAGAGGCCCCCAAGGAACAAAATCTCAGTTTTGTCCAGGTTCAGTTTGAGCCTGCTGGCCCTGGTCCATTCCAAAACTGAAGCCAGGCATTGTTTGAGCATCTGGACGGCATCCACTGCAGAGGTGGTAGAGAGGTAGATTTACTCCAAATCTCCTGATGACTTCTCTCAGGGGCTTAACATAGATGTTAAACAGCATTGGAGATATTGACAATCCCTGAGGTACCCCACAATTGAGGGTCCTGGGAGCCAACATCTCATCCCCAAGGTACACTTTCTAGACACAGTCCTTGAGGAAGGACAGGAGCCAGCTCAGTGCTAGAACCCTACTTCCAGTCACCCAAGAGCCTGTCCAGCAGGATGTCATGGTTGACAGTATCAGAAGCCGCTGAGAGATCAAGGAGAATCAGCAGGGTACATGTACTCCCATTGGCCTCTTCTAAAGGTCATCTTGTAGTGCAACCAGTGTCATCTCACTACCCTGTTGCAGTCCAAATCCAGACTAGAATGGGTCAAGGCAATTTTCCTCATAGAAAGCATTGCTGTCCCTGCCATCATTGGGACCATTGAATAAGTCTTCTAGATAGTCTTATTTTAAAAAGTGAAACACAGTTGGCTGTGTGTCTGTGGAGCAGTGGGAGCCTGCAGGGTGTGTTAATCCTGTTTTTCTACTGCCCATCTTAATCTGCAGGGGGGAAAATAGAATAAAAATATGCTTTTAGAAAATGATATAATATAGTAATACATTAGGAATATTCATATCCTACTGTTTCTCCAATGAGCTCATGGCAGTGTGTGTGGTTTCTTTTTTGGGGGCCTACTTTTATCCTCACAGCAGCTTTGTGAGGTACACCAGATTCAGAGACAGCAACTGAGCCCCATGTCAATACTTTAATCACTATACCATATTGTTGTAGCAACTAATATGGAGGACATTAAATTGCATCAACAATGACAGTGTGCTGGCTTCAGATGTCCAAAATTCTGTAAGTATCTAGTGCTTTGGGTAATAACTCTAACAAGTGATTGAATGAACAGCAGTGGAGTTGATTAATATCTTTTTTGTGGAAAAATAATGTAAGTATGGATTCTTCTTCTCCCATTTGATGCTCACCAAATATCTTGGACTATATCTCTCATCATCTCTGATCATTGGCTATGGTACCTGGGGATGGAGACATGGACACCATATTGGGAGAAGCTGTTTTAAGGCTTTACTGTGCTGATGCTTTTGTAGTATGAGCAGTTCATGTCATTTTGGTTGTCACTGATCTGTACTATGATCTATGCATCCTTTCTCCAAAAGTCATTTTATCTGTTGTGGTCTTTCTCCATTCTCTCTCTTCCTCCAGTCCTCCTGTTCTTGCTTCAGTGTTGCTTTTAAGGCTGAGTTGAAAAACGGAACCATAAACTAAAACTTCTACTTTGATATCACTTGGCTTGAATTGATGCTGACACAGCAATCCCCAAGCTACCTGTTGTCCTTATACTATAGCTTTCTAGTACTCGTATTCAAAGTAAAAAAGGCCTGTGGCATTTAGGGATCTGCATGGCTAAAGAATCCATGTTTTTGTGGAGAAATGCCTTCATCACATAATTGTTACAAATGGCTGTGGGGAAGCTCGTGCCAGAGCTTGGAAAGATCACTGGCTATTCGTGATGAGGCCCACTGGAAGTTGTGGTCCCAAAAAGTAAGTTTCTCAAGCTGTGACTTGAAGTAGGGATCAATGAACCAGGCAAGACTGAAAGATAAATTAGGATATAGGGACTGGGAGCAAGCCAGTTGAGTTTCTTCAGTTGGTTCTTTGGTGAAAAGCTGCTGTTTACAGTTCACTGACTGACCTGTTGTTCCTGATAGCCTGGGTGTAGTTGGGCTGCAGTGTTTTCTTTGTTGTGTTTGCTTTCCCAGCAAAACTCATGACAGTAATGCACTTTCCAGTCTCACGGCCAGTGGTTGTGATTGTGAAATTTTCAGTTGCTCTTACACTCTGTACTTGCCTAACAATAACTTATCACTTTTTTGGAACAGGTGATACATTGTTGCTGAGTTTTGTGTTGCCAATTCAAATACACGTGTGTGTTGTGCTGGGAAATTTGTTGGAGGAGATAGTAAAGCATGCATGCGTGTGTGTTAGGGATGTGAATCTTGCAGCCTCTAGGTCTTGGAGAGGAAAAAGCGGGGACGGCCCATTCTTCTTGCAGTGAGGGTGCAGCTACCTTAGCGCCCATGAGCGATCTAGCCTGGGTCAATTTGGAATGGTCAGGCTTGATCAGGATGATCTAATCAAGACTGACCATTCACATGGAAATGGTCCCTGCCATTTAATAAGTGAGCCACTTCCAGATATTGGTGAATTAATTACTTCTTGCTTGGTAGAGAGCTGGGGAAGTTGAAAATACTTTTAAAAGAAAAAGAAAAAGAAACACAGTGAGGCAAAGAAAAGATTTTGATTTTTCATAACTAACATATCACATTAGCAATAGTGTTAAAAAGAAAAAAGGTTTTTTTCTCACTTCCCCTGCCCTCTGCCAAGCAGGGGAAGTGATTAATTTGCTTACATCTGGAAGAAGCTCACTAAACCACTTCCTGATATTGGCAAGTTGACACTGGAGTGATCTAGGTGATCACATTTCAAGAAAATGTGTTTATTTGGACCAGTTCTTAATTGTTCCGAATAAACAGTAAGTTCTAACCTTAGACCAATCTGGGATGGATTGGCCTGCATTGGGGACCATTTGGAACACTCTAAGACAAATGTCATGTAGTTGACGTCTTTTAGAGTGATCCCAACCTTCCCAGCAAGGGGATATAGAGTGGGATAAACGCCTGTGTAGCCAACCTCTGAGGTTTCTTTTTACCAAATATATTTTTCCTGAAAAAATCTCATTAAAAAACCGAACAAGATTTCTTAGGACATTTCATAGCTACTTCTTCTTCTTTCTTTCTTTTTTGGAAGGAATGCCAACAGTGCAGAATTATTACATCTTCTGTGCAGAATTTCCTGTGCGTGACTCATAAGGAAAAAGTACTAAACTGTGCTCACGTGGCAGTTTCCTGCAGAGAAAGACACAAAATGGAAAAGGTGTTATCTGAAGTGATGAAAGATATCTGATGGTTTGGCTTCTGGTTGTTGGACATAAACACAGGCTTCATCTGAATAATGATGGAGCTGTCAAGGTATCACACAGCCAGAGAGAAAATCTGCTAACAATTTTTAATTGTGAGCTGAATACCCTATGCAGTTTCACCTTTATTCCTTACCTCTAAAGCACCAGACACTGACTAGGTTCTCCTCCTAAACTGTTGGATGCTATTCTTCCTTCTCTCCAACCTCACCCCAATCTGTCATCTTTAGCTCTTTAGCTTTCTGGATCCACCCCTTTTGTTTTAGGATCTGAAAGAACCCCAGGAGGCACTAACACCTTTATTTAATTTGTGATTATATTTATCAAGCACCCAAAACTAACTGGCAGTCTTTTCTAGAAGAGCTGTCTTCTGATCCCTTCTACAAAGAATTCATGGCATTGACAAAAAATGTTTGCTATACCTTGATGTTACAGTATATGATGCTTGTGTAAATACATTTAATTCTTGAAGCACTTCGTTCTTTAGCAGATTCGCACACTTGTATACTCTGCAAGTTTCAGTAACTAGAGGATTAATACGGCTGCTTGCCTCAAAACAAGTTTTCTGCATGTTAAACTTGATCTTTGATTTCTGGGAAGGCTATGTTGGACATCAATCCTTTTGCCTTCAGGGCTCCACAGCAGCATACTTTTACTGTAATGAACAATGCTACAGAAGCTGATAGACCTCTCAGTATTGCTAGTTAAAAAGCTGGCATTTTAAGAACAAATTGGCTGGCCCATATTGCTACAGGACATGAAATGCAGCCTGTGGTACAGGCAGCATCTGTCCACAAAGCACTAGTTGACTAAAGGTAAGAAAGAAAAAGTACCACTGTCTAGACATCATAAAGAATTGCTTCCCCTGCCCCCATTTTGGAGAGCTGGGTCCCTGATGTGTAGGTAGCAGGTGGAGTGGTGATGGCAAAAGTAGATGTGGAAAAAGCCAAGAAATGATTCCTTCTCCTTCACTGCTGGAAAGAGGTAGGGGAGAGACTTTCAGCCAAAGTGGTACACTCTGGAGGTAAACCAGAGGATGAGGCAGAAAGGTGGAATACTATAGAAATGGGGTGAAGGAGCAAGCATTTCTGATACATGCTTACTGGCACTTGTGTATCTTGTCCGTCGGCAGCTAGAGAAGAAGAACTAGCTGCATCTGAAGTGCAGGGATGCTCGGTATTGGCTTAGCATGTATGAGAGGGGTCATAGCTAATCATGGAATTGGGAGAGATCTAGCCTGGTCTCCTCCTTAATGCAGAGTGCAGCTGCATCATCTGTGTCAGATGGCTGTTCACCCTCTGCTTAAATACATACAGCGAAGGAGCACCACCTATTGTGCAGGTGGTTTCGCTGCTGAGCAGCTCTCCTAATGTCTAAGTCAAATCTTTTTCCCTCCCACTTGCATTTATTGGTTCTCTGTGCCCTCTGAAGCAACCATTTTGCTAAGTCTGGGTGCAGGCTCTTCTTCATTTTACTGGACTTGGGCAAAAGTCAGCAACCAACAACAACAGACTGGTCCTGTGAGCAGCGCAAGTTGTCACTGCAGAGCATGGCATATGACAATCAGTAGATCAGTAATAAAACAGTTGGATTTATTAATGGGCTTCCATTAATCATGGCACTCTGTTGCATGAACACTGCATGTCAAGGCTGCAGGACAGGAAGACTGATGCACTGGTGTGGACATCTGGCAGCCCAATCTGTTCTTAAATTTAGAAATGGATTTTATCACCCTTTTGCAGCCCTCTTTAATAAAGTGTAATGCTTTTTTTTTTACTGTCAGAGAGCAGTAAAATGAAATCCGAATCTGTTTTAAATCTCTGTAGCAATTCTAATCTCTTATTCTTACAACCAGCAAAGTCATGGCTTCTAAAGATGTATAACAATTGAAGTGAGAAACTGGAGATAGGGAAAAGCAGGGGGAATTCTTCAAGACTATCATCTCAGAACAAATTGTAGACCAGTTATATCAGTATGATTCCTTGGGTTTCAACAGTATATCTTCAGGATTCTGTTTATTGAAGACAGCAGCCTTGGTTTCTTTCTAATGTCTTGCAGAATCCCATTACTATGTAACTCTATGGGTAATAGAGAAGATTTAGGGTTGCCCATTTCCCCCACCAGAAGGTAGAACAATCTAATATTTGGAAGATAATGATTAATATTGCCATTCATATTGGTCTTTGCTGAAAGTCTATCCTCAACACTTTGTATGCTGTTATTTCTGTGAGAAACCCACTTTTGCAAGACTGCTGGTTGAAATCCTGGATGGCTCTCATAAGTAAGAAACCATATTTCTATTATCAGAATTGCACAAAAGATAAAGAGAAATGGAGAGGCACATTCTTCTAGGGTAGTGGTTCCCAACCTTGGGTAACCCAGGTGTTCTTGGACTGCAATTCTCAGAAGCCTTCACCACTAACTGTGCTGGGTGGGATTTCTGGGAGTTGCAGTTCAGGAACACCTGGGTTACCCAAGGTTGGGGACCATTGTTTGAGGGTGTCCAGCTGCTGTGTTGGCAAGTAAAGTTTCTGAGAATGAGTAGCTGAGACTGAGGTAGAAGGAGGGAAGAGAAGAGGTCTCTGGAGACAGTAGAGGTGAAAGTGGTGGAAAAATACATTCTTGATTTTAAATCACAAAAGTGTTCTTTAGAAAATCAATAGTTGCCTTCTATAGGGTCAGATCAGTGGTCCCTCTAGCCCAAGATTGTGGTCCTTCTAGCCCAGTACTGTCAACTCGGACAGACATTAGCTTTCTGCCATTTGAGGCAGGATTCTGTCCTTGTCCATTTAGGGTGATCAGGTGGCCTCCCATTGAGCCTGGACCCTGCTTAGCTTCTAAAACCTGGAAAGATTGGTGCATTTAGGGTAGCATGGTGTCTCTCTCACGCTTGCTTCATCTCTCAATCTCTCTCACATATGGTGGAAGAGTCTGTTCTCAAGGTAAGATCTAGTGTGTGGAGACAGATAATCATGGAATTGGAAATATGGAAGGGGGCTTGGAGATAATCTAGCTCCAACTGTGGTGTGATAGCTCTTTAGATATTAAAAGACCAGTTTCATGTTTCCCTTTAGTCTCCTGGCTAAGCATCTTCATGACTTCTAACCATTTTTCTTAGGACTTGTATCCCTAAGTGCTCTAACCTGTCAGTAAAGACAGCAAAGGGTCTCATGGCATCTTAAAAACAAACAAGTATTATTTGATCTGAGTGTTTGAGGTTTACAATCTGTTTCATCAGGTGTGAATGGGCTGCATCTGATGAAAAGCTATGCCAAAGAAACATTTTTGGTCTGTAAAGTACCAATTATGTATGTATGTATGTATGTATGTATGTATGTATGTATGTATGTATGTATGTATGTATGTATGTATGTATGTATGTATGTATGTATGTATGTTTGTATGTACAGTCATGGCCAAAAATATTGGCACTCTTGCAATTCTGTCAGAAAATGCAACCCTTCTCTCAGAAAATTGTTGCAGTTGCAAATGTTTTGGTACTCACATGTTCAAATGCACCGGCCAAAATTATTGGCACCCTTAACTTAATATTTGGCCGCACCCCCTTTGGAAAAAATAACTGAAATCAATCGCTTCCTGTAACCATGAATGAGTTTCTTACACCTCTCGACTGGAATTTTGGACCACTCTTCTTTTGCAAACTGCTCCAGGGCCTTTGGATTTGAAGGATGCCTTCTCCCAACTGCTGTTTTGAGATCTCTCCACAGGTGTTCTATGGGATTCAGATCTGGACTCATTGCTGGCCATTTCAGAACTCTCCAGCGCTTTGTTTGTAACCATTTCTGAGTGCTTTTGGAAGTGTGTTTCGAGTCATTGTCCTGCTGGAAGACCCATGACCTCTGGTGGAGATGCAGCTTTCTGACACTGGCCACTACATTGTGCCCCAAAATTCTTTGGTAATCATCAGATTTCATGATACCGTTCACACGGTCAAGGCATCCAGTGCCAGAAGCAGCAAAGCAACCCCAAAACATATTTGAACCTCCACCATGTTTGACTGTAGGGACTGTGTTCTTTTCTTTGAATGCCTCATTTCTTTTTCTGTGCCATGATGTCCTTGACCAAAAAGCTCTACTTTTATCTCATCTGTCCACAGTACGTTCTCCCAGAAGGATTGTGGTTTTGTCACATGAGTTTTGGCATACTCCAGTCTTGCTTTTTTATGCCTTTGTGTCAGCAGTGGTGTCCTCCTGGGTCTCCTACAATAGCGTCCCTTTTCATTCAGATGGCGACGGATAGTGTGAGCTGACACTGTTGTACCCTGTGTCTGCATATCAGCTTGAATTTGTTTGGAAGTTAATCTGGGTTCTGTATCCACCATTCGAACAACCCTTTGTTGTAATTTTTTGGGAATTTTGCTCTTCCGTCCATGTCCAGGGAGGTTAGCTACAGTGCCATGGGCTATAAACCTCTTGATGATATTGCGCACAGTGGACACAGGAACATTAAAATCTCTGGAGATGGACTTGTAGCCTTGAGATTGTCGATCTTTTTCCATAATTTTTTATCTCAAATCCACAGACAACTCTTTACACTTCATTCTTTTCTCCATGCTCAGTGTCACACACAAGACAAAGGTTGAGTCAACTTTTCTCCATCTTAACTGTTTGCAAGTGTGATTACTATATTGCCCACACCTCTTACTTGCGACAGATGTTTCTAAATACAAATTAAAGGAGCATCACACGCTTGAAAAGCAATTATTTCTTACAATTTAGACAGGGTGCCAATAATTTTGGCCAGTGCATTTTTGAGTTTCTGTGTGGGATTGTATCATTTGACTTTTCTTCTCTGTTTTTTTGTGTTGTTCCAACGCAAACCAAAGAAATGAAAATGTGAGTACCAAAACATTTCCAACTGCAACAATTTTCTGAGAGAAAGGTTGCATTTTCTGACAGAATTGCAAGGGTGCCAATATTTTTGGCCATGACTGCATGTATGTATGTATGTATGTATGTATGTATGTATGTATGTATGTATGTATGTATGTATGTATGATGTTATTTGCATACAGGCCAATTAGTGCAAAGCAGTACTTTGGGCAATTGACAATGATGTACTAAACCCAGTACATCTCCTCCCACAAACAAATCCCATAAAACATCCCCTAACAGACCAAAGGAAAAAGTAGAAAAGAAAAGCACACACATTGATGGCTGGTAACATGCTCACAATTATTGCAGGGCAGAATCTCACTAAAGGCTTCCTCAAAGAGACAGGTTTTTAACTGCTTCTTGCAGGCCAGGAAGGAGGGGGCCTGACAGATCTCCACAGAGAGATCTGTTCCAAAGATGTGGGGCCATGAATGAGATGGCTTAGCTCCTCATGGAGACCTTCTTCACCTCCCTCAGGGTGGCTACCCATAGGAGATTGTCCTGAGTGGAACAGTTGAGGCGGGCTGATGTTCTCCAGTGAGACACTCTGACTGTGAGACTTATTGTTTTTTGTTTTTGCTCAAGCAAACTAACACAGCTACCCTCCCCCATGAGGATCTATTCTGGACAGATGTACGAGAGCAAAGATTAGGGAATAACTGTGGAAAATTATTGATGGATTCACCTGCCTCATGAATGTACATGTTGGAAGTCACATCTCTTTGAGAAGTTTGATTAATAAGCTTAGAGAAAACAAGGCAAAGTAGTGATTCGATAATCCTGTTGTACAGTTTCTCACTGAAAGAAGAGAAGTGAACAGGGAGTGATGACTCCATTTTGTCTGGAGGCACCTGGTGCCCCACGGGACTGGCTTGTAGTTTGAAAATCCAGATTTGTTCCCTCAGTAACTGTGTGTTACAGCATCCAGTGGAATCTGTAGTGCTTATGCTTCATACAATGGGAATTGGAGACAGATCGTCGTGTTGATGTTGGCAGCAAGAAACTGAAATGTTTCTCTACTCCCTTTTTTGTTTTCTTTTGCAATCATTTAAAATACAGACCTTTGGAGTTATGTCAGGAATATCTACTTGGTTTTGTTTTTGCCTTTTTCGGTTATTATTCCTAGTCATTTGATAGCTTTAATGTTTCTGTACAGGGAAAAAAAAAAGTCATGAGTGAAATGCTGCAACTGAAAAAAGAGTTTTAGCAGTATGAAGGGAATGGGGTATGTATGAGGTTTTCTCGTTCTAGGAACTTCCTAAAAATAGTTTTGCCAAGCCCTCCTATCAAAGATAGGGAATATGTGGGGTCCTCTTTTTACCACCCAGCAACACCGATGTTTTTGGATAAGACTGATGAGACTTGCAGTCCAACAAGATCTGGATGAACACATATTCCTCATCCTTGAGTTATATAACTCTGTGGGACAGCCCGGGTTGGAAGAATCCAAAAGGTTATCACAAAGTTAAGGAAAAGTTCAGGAACGGAAAATGAAAATTAGAGGTTGGTGCATACTCCTTACAAATAAAGGCTGATGTGTTTTGTAGTTCAGGGGGGAAATAATGACATAAATAAATATGCTCTATAGGTTTCCTGTGTTTTCTAGAGAAAGGGACTCTAGACACATTTCCCCTTTCTTTTGCAATCCTGGATCTCAGAGTCTAGCATAAGGATAGATGTGTCAGTTCTTCTATTTTCCGCATAGGAATTGTTTTAAATTTCAAGTTTGAAATTCTTTGAAGAAATTTGAGGGTTTAAAAAAATACATTCTTCTGAAAAAAAGGAACAAATGAAATTCTTAACCATTTACACTGACCAAATTAAATATGCATAATTATACAAAATAAGAAAAGGATTATGTTCTACCTGCCTACCATGTTGCCGTTAAAGATGAGCTTATCAAGGGGTGGGGAGGGGAGAGGTAGCAACCTGAACTATAAATTTGCACAGGAATTCCAACTCAGATTTAATATTCAGAGTTCCCTGCTGAGTGGATGGATCTATCAGTTCAGCTTTCTCCAATACTTGATTTAAAAAAAAATATCTCAGAAACAACGAAGAGTGACATGGCACCTCAGATACTAAAAAAATATTTCGGCTTGAGCTTTTGTGGATTACTGTCAGATGGAAGTGGACTTGCTGAAGGCTTATGCTAAATTAAACTTCTCAGCACACACCCCATTGTTGGTTTTGGTACAACAGACTAACACAGCGACACCCTTGAAACTTTAAAATCAGGTTCTTATGTTTGAATTTTGGAAGATAGCTTCAAGGTTTAGAAAACGTTTATCAATGAACTAGCCAGACAAAATCATAATCCACTTTTACTCGCTAAATGCAGTTTAGTGGTAGGTTTGAGATGAACAGATTCCTTTATTCTTCACAGAATGCATCATTTGCACCTTGAAATTCCTTCCACAAGATACAGTGATGGCCTGTGACTGCTATGTCATTAAAGATTTGATAAATTCATGGAGGATAGTTTTGCAGGTTGTTATTAGTCATATTACCTCTTGGATGCATGCTGCTGGGGGTTTGGGTGTGTCAGGAGAGTCTAGAACAATAACTTCTAGGCTAGTCTCAATTAGAAGTCTGGACTCCTAGTAGGGTCACCCAAGGTAGAATGGTCAACTTGTGGCACCAGACCAAGATGCATCTACTTTGTTTAGCATTAATGGTCACATCAGCAGAACAGAATTGAGAGTTCCAAATGTGGTGAGGGTGGAAAAGCTCTTGAAGAGCAGCTACTCTACAGCAGCAGTAATGGAAGGTGACATTGGTGGAGAATCTTTTGTAGACAGTGGCACTGACACTCTGGTTAAGTCTTGATAGCACTGTAGAGAAGAAGGCAATGCTAAACCAGTTCTAAATATTTTATACTTTGAAAACACTACGATGAGACAACCCAAAATGAAACAAGAGACAGTTAAAAAATGGGGAACATTTTGCCCTCCAGATGTTGTAGGTTTTCAGCCCAGTAATCTATTATCATTAATCATGGAGGCCGGGGTTAATGGCAGTTGTGAAACAACATCTTGCAGGTTACTCATCCGTGAAGATACAGAAGCCATGTACAGTGCATGTAGGGAATTGTTATGGCTCCATTTCCCTCATTTAACACACTTATGAAGTCTAGATGCCCTGTTTTTCCTGATTTTTTTTTCTTCATTAGGCTTTGTAAGTGATATGACAGAAGAAGAAAGTGACCTCAACTCCCCACCCTGTGATGACAGTGGTTTGGATACAAATAACTACTTGAGGTGCACCTAACAGCCTGGTTGTGCCAAGTGTGATTTTTTTTTTTACTGTGAGTGTCATATCACAAATTGCTTTTGAAACTCCTTTTCAGTTGTGTGTGAGGTCTTCCATGTAGTATGGAGGGCTATTTGATAGGCAAGGGCTATCGGCATTGTATTAGCTTTATGTGCTATATTTTTTATACTGCTTTTTCTCCATTGAGCTCAAGAGAGTCTCTGTGGCTATCTTCCTTGTACTCCTCACAGCATCCTGTGAGGCATGTCACGCTCAGAGTGTGTAACAGCCCTAGAGACACCAAGTGAGCTTTCTGACTAAGTGGGGATTCAAACCCAGGTATCCTGCTTCCTAATCTAGCACCCTAACCACTATACCAGTGGTTCCCAAACTTTTTGAGGGGAGGCGAGCAGGAGGAGCGGCAAGGGGTGTGGGGCGGAGCAGGAAGCAAAGGAGCCCAAAGGAGCCGGAACTGGAGCCAGAAGAGCAGCATCACTACCACCAGCTCAGTGAAAAACAAAACAAAGAGAAGCTTCTGTGTTGCTCCTGGCTAGCTTGGTGGCGCACCAGGGAGCCACGGGGTACTGCAAGACCCACAGGCTGCTAGAGCACACACTTTAAGAAGCTCTGCACTATACCATACTGGCTTGATGATATATTCTTGACAGGTTTTGATCCATGTCATCCTTTCCTCTGCTTCCCTGTATATGCATGAATTAGCAAAGAATTTATTGCCATTGCTTCTACAAAACATCACTCATACCATATTCACCTCCAATGTACAGAAGTCATAAGTCACACTTTTGTGCCTGTGGCTGAAATCCTGTTGTGCTGCAATGCAAAAGGCAAATTTTTGGAAGCAAATTGCCTTAAGTTAGGATATCCGAGTAGACCTTATCTGTTGCATACTGAATCACACAACTCAGCCTGCAACATATAATGTCTATGAAGAGTTCTTAACTTGAGCCAATTCGCCTTCAAAACGTATGTATTTTGCATTACAGTGCAACAGGATTTCAGCCATTGGCCGATAGGTGTAACTTAATACTTCTGTACATTGGAGGTCAGCAAGTTTATAATCATGTTTTCCACTTCTGCTGCACACCTCTGTCTGTTCTGAAGGGAGCTCTCTTATCAATTGTTCAAAGTCACTTTTCTGAAGAACCCATCAGAACAAAGCTTTTAGAAATAGAACACGTTTTGTTCTGAAAAGGGCATGAATGTGGCAGTAGCATTTGTGCCTTTTGTGATTGCAGGAGATTAGAATGTTGGAAATCTAATTTAACTTGACAAGCCTAGTCAGAGATTTTCCTGAACTTCATATGAAATGCAGTGTTCTTTACAGGTTCTTTAATACTTGACTTCAACACAATAATGTTCTTTTCAGGGCCATTAGGTGCTTTCTTTACAAGGGCAGAGGTTTGCATGTACCAAACACTCTTTCCTTATTCAGCTGCTTCAGAAAAAAAAATCTGACTGGACCCAGAACGAGTTAGTTTTCTGATGTCAAAGCTAACAACAGCCTTCCCTAACCGCTGGTGTTGTCCAGATGTATTTAACTTATGACTCCCCTTATTGCCAGCCAATGTAGCCTCATGGTAGTCTATGTTTATGCAGTTACAGATTTGTGTGGGTACAGAGTTTTGTGGGTGAGTGCATACAAGTACACTAGAAGCATGGTGTTTGGTTATTTAGGGGGGGGGGAATGAAAGTGTGTCCCCTATCCCTCAGAAATTGCTCTGCTATGATTGAAGGCAACCATTGGCCAAAATCCTGTTACTTAGCCTAGTAAACTGTGAGAGTAGGCCTAATAGATATCCCCATTGATTCAGTGGACCTGCTCTAGTATAATTTACTAAGCTAAGCAACAAGATTTTGATCTTTCAATGAATCCTGTTTAGATGTAATCCCATATTGCTTCATAAAGGTGACCTCACCTAATGGGGATTGTTTCAGTGATGCCATATTATCTTTTGCTTTTTACAGAACGAGAAGTGTTGCTTTAAAACCAAAGACAACTTTCTTTTTCTGCTGAAATAAGTAGTTCTTGGTAAGTTTCCTGTCTCTGCACAAAAGTGCAAATTTTGGCATCACTTGGTGGGTGGGGGGGAGAGAGAAAACATAATCTCTTGTTTGATTGAATCAGTATTGTAGAATTTTGCATTGATAGTACCCGATTGCCATCCAACAGGTAAAGGAGCCTGTAAACTTGCTGCTTCCAGCCAATTACAGTTACCCAGGCACCAGCTCCTCCTGAGTTCCTTACATGCAGCGGAAAAGGGAGGCCATAAGCAAGAGAAGGTGTTAAGGGGTTACAACCAGTGAAGTAGGCAGCGTTTGAAAAGAAAAGAAAAGAAAAAAACACTCAGAAGGCAATTTATTTTTGTAGCTTTAATCTGATATATTGAGTTGTTCTTTTTGTTTGGAGAAATTTGTACATCCTTGGAGGAGCTGCACTTGCGTATTACAGAAATCTAAAAATACAAATATCTCCTGTTACCTGTTGTCAAGGCTAAGAGGTGCCGTTATCTCAAGGTTATACCGAGTCAGGATTCGTGTGTGTGCCTGTGCATGCCTGTGTGGTGGGGAGGTTGCTCACTGAGTTGTTTAAAGCTCTCTTTTTATTATTAAAGTGAAGATTGTTTGTTGCTCCGATGTGTGTCATTATTTACGTAGTTACTTCTGGGTACCTAAAATAGCACCAAAGTTAGCTTGCGCTGAAAGCTGGCAGAGGAAGATCAGGCTGGTTACTATGAAAATAAGATGGAAAACACTTGTAGCTGAGTTGAAGTTTGTGTTTGAGCTACTTATAGTTTGGGTATCATAAGCCCACCATCACCTCTTTCCTAAAATGTGAGCATCCTAAACCCATTATCTTTTCCCAGTGTTAGTACTGCTTGGAATGGCACTGATACCACTTCTTCTCTGAAGTAGCTTTTTCTTTCCGTGAAGGCAGGAAGCAGCAGCCTTGCTCTGAATTGGCTTTATGTGCCACAAGGTAGCCAAATCTCAGCTGGCTGTGCAGTATCATTGCAAAGACAAATTGAAGAGAGAGCAATGTTTCCTACCCTCATGGACAATACTGAACTAGATGGGCCTTGTGATCTGATCTGCCCACTGTGACACACACCCTAGTTACTTCCTGGCTGGATTACTGTGACATGCTCTATCTGGGGCTGCTAATGGAAAGTGCCAGAAAACTTCAGCAGGACCCAAATGCAGAAATCAGGTTGCTGACTGGGGCTGGTTACAGGGATCACATAACCCCCTGTTACAGCAGCTCCACTGGCTGCTGATCCATTTCTGGGCACGATTCAAAGTGCTGGTTTTAACCTGCAAAGCCCTAAATGGCCTGGATCCACCCAGGATTTGAAATTGAATTGAAACCACAATTCAAAATGCTGGTTTTTAAAACCCTAAATGGCCTGGCTCCAAGCTATCTTAAAGATTGTATCTCCCGTCCCGCCAATTTCTCAGATGGGGACACAGGAGAGAGCCTGTTGATTCTCCCACACTTTGGAACTCCCTCCCACAGGAGGCTAGTCTGGCCCCATCTTTGCTGTCCTTCTGCAAGCAGACCTTTCTCTTCAGGCAAGCCTTCCCTCAGTGACTGGCTACCTGAGTGTGATTTTTCTATGGATTGTTATGCATTACTGCTTTGACTGGGTTTTAAATACTATTTGTGTTTTCCATTTTTCAGAGTGGTATTTGTTTGTTCCTTTCTAATATTTTTATACTTATGGTTTTTAGCTTTAATCTTGTCTTCTAATGATGTAAGCTGCCCCTTTATACTCATTGTTCTTAGCTTTAAATACTGCCTTTTAATGATGTGAGCCAACTTAGGCCTTTTTTAAAGGAGAAAGGCAGGGTAAAATATTTTTAAATAAATAAATACAGTAAGACCCCTGTATCTGTTGGCTCAGTGTTCACGGTTTTGCTTATCCACGGTCTGAAAATATTAAAAGAAAAAAAAATCCAGAAAAAACTATTTTCATATGTATTACCAGAACCAGACACTAGAGGGAGCATGCTATGAATTCTGTGGTCAGTTGTGCAAGCAGTTTGGCTGAAGAATACATAGCATGATCTCTGGCACCCTTTAGTGGCCAGTTACACACACACACACACACACACACACACCTATACCTATATCTATATATTGATATTGATTAGACATGGGGGTGAATATAAAAACGAATTGGGGTATTCAACAAATATCCCTTATTCGTCAGATATTCGTTGCTTCATATTCTTGGGGTCCAGAGACCCTGACAAATACGAAGCAACAAATATAACACTTTTATATTCGTCCCTTCTTCTATCCTTATCTGCTTATGCCTCCACAGATCAGCTATTTCTTGGGGGCATAAGCAGAGGGGGGTTTCCCTTTGGGCAGTTTTCTAAAGCCTTCCCGAAGGGAATCGCACCCCCCTGTTTAAAAAAACAGGGGGATCACTTTGCTCAGGTTTCCCCTGTCTTTCTATACACAGGGGAAGCCTGACCAAAGGAATTCTCCCCGCTGTCTTTCCAAAGACAGCGGGGATGGGGGATTGCTTTGATCCCGCTTTGATCCCGCTTCCCCCCATCTTTCTATGCCTGCCTGGGCATAGAAAAAGGAGGGAAGGGAGACCCAAGCAATCCCCCACTCCTGCTGTATTTGCAAAGACAGGGAGATGGGGGATCGCTTAGATCAGGCTTCGCTCCTCTTCCTATCCCTGCCGGGGCATAGGAACGGGAGGGAAGGAGGACCTGTCTGTCTTTGCACATACAGCATAGGTGGGGGATTGCTTGGGTCCCACTTCCCTTGTCTTTCTATGCCTGCTGGGGCACAGAAAGATGGAGGAAGCCTGAGTGAAGCAATCCCCTACCCCTGCTGTCTGTGCAAAGACAACGGGGGAATCGACTGAGTCAGACTTGCTGAAAGGAAAGCCCTCCCTGCTCCTCCTTGCAAAAACTAGGCTGCTGGAACTGGAACCACGGTTCCAGCAGTCTAGTTTATGTTTCCGCGGAAGTGCCGCAGAGCAGGAGGAGGCAGCTGGGAAGGTAAGCAGCAGTGGGAAGGGGGTGGGGGCAGGGTGTCTAAAAAAAAATTAAAAGACCTGGCGAACCAACAAATTGATTTGTGGTTCATTGGTCTACTGGGGGGCAATTCATGTTTCATGGTTCATCAAGTTTGATGATCCACAAACCAAAATGAAGGGCTATTTTGGTGCTTCGTCCCCATCTCTAATATTGATATATATAGTGTTCGTTATTATCCATGGTTTTCAGTATCTGCAGTAGAGTTTGGAACAAATCCCCAGCGAATATGGAGGTGCTACTGTAAATAAATTACTTGATATAAGGCAGTTTCCAATATAGTGAATGATTTAGTTGATGATTCAGCAGATCCTCTTGAACAACAACAATTGCCTTCTTTGGTGTGGAGACGGCCTCTCTCACACTGGAGCATTGTGAGCTTTGTTTGGTCTGTGCTAATTTGGTTAGTGTCACTTTGTTGATCCTAAGCATCTGGCATTAAAAGGTGTCATCAATAATAAGTGCTTCCTCCATTTCCAGTGTTCAGAAGTGAATGTTCTTACTCTTAGAGCCAACACAGGACATCCATGCAGAAGAGGGATCAATATCAATGCAAAAGCAGACAATACCTTTATTATACCTCTAAAAAAATCAAGTAGATTGCAAGCTTCAATGGTAATGTACCCCATCTTCCCCAGGCAGTTTCAAAGGTTTATTAGCATGGTTCTTGTAGTACATGCCAGGTGAACATTCTTGAGCAGCATGCAAACAGCTTGGGGGATGGATGGGTGGAAATTCCCCCTCAAGCAGCATTGAATAGCATCTTAGAACTGATGTCCCATCTCTTCAAACAGAGAGTCACCAAGTGGTCTGCATCCCCTCTCCCACCTATTCTTTAAAGCTGTAGGCTTTAATATGGCCAGGGAGGGGGAATGGCAACCCAGTCACATGGCAGGCCTCCATCAGAGAGCTGGGATTAAAATTTAGTTTAAGGACCAGAGAAGGCCAATTTTAGCAAATTCACAGTCCAATTAGCTGGTGGATGTTTTATTTAGTGTGCAGTGGTGGCATGTATTACCAACAACCATGCTAAGAAACTTTTGAAACTGTCAGAGGAAGATGAGATATGTTACCATCAAAACCCTGCAACCTATTTTTCCAGTGGTGTAATAAAGTTATTGCCTACTTCTGCATTTATATTGTTTTCTTTGGAAACCACGTGGCCTCCCCCCCCCCCCCCCAGAAGAGGGATGTATCAGATGGTTTGGGTAAAACCCCAGGTTTTCTGAAGTACATCAGATCTTGGAGAGGGGACTGTTGGTGAGCTAAGAGGAAAGGAAATCTTTAAAAACGGCCCGACTTCTTCAGTACAAAGACTGAGTGAGGCTGCTCAGGTCAGTGGACTACTGTGTGCTGGCTGGGTGTTAGAAACAGGAAACCAGGAAGGTAGTAGGTTAGAGTGGTTCACCTAGAGCAACAGTAGTTCACACTGCGAGAATCTGTTGCAACTGGCACTTCACTTAAGATCAGAGATTGCTATTCGCTGTCATGGCTTTTTTGGTTGCTGGTAATGGATCTTCTAATGGAGGGACGTGGTGGCGCTGCGGGTTAAACCGCAGAAGCCTCTGTGCTGTAAGATCTATAGATCTGCAGCTGTAAGATCGAATCCACGCGACGGAGTGAGCGCCCGTCGCTTGTCCCAGCTCCCGCCAACCTAGTGGTTCGAAAGCATGCAAATGCAAGTAGATAAATAGGGACCACCTCGGTGGGAAGGTAACAGCGTTCCGTGTCTAAGTCGCACTGGCCATGTGACCACGGAAGATTGTCTTCGGACAAACGCTGGCTCTATGGCTTGGAAACGGGGATGAACACCGCCCCCTAGAGTCGAACACGACTGGACAAATTGTCAAGGGGAACCTTTGCCTTTACCTTTAATGGATCTTCTGTGAACATTTCTCAGACTCTTCTGTATTCTGTGTCCTTTTCATATGAGAACTTATGACAACAAAGCGATAGTTTTGCAAATGGCATTTGTGCCCCCCCCTTCTGTGCAATGCCAGTGGGCACAACTAATATTTAATGTAAATAAAGTACTTGGAGACCTGCTCAGGTTAATAACCTTAGTTAAACTAACTTTAGTAGCTGGGCAACGGTGTTTGCTTGACTTCAGCTTTGTCTGGTTATGCCTGATTCTGGAGGCACTGCCTTAAGATTTCTCATGATGTATGTACACAGAGCTAATTGTAGTGTATAGTGTCGTGCTTGTGTGGTGAGGTGGGACCTTCTGTGGTCCCATCCCAATCAGAATGTGACCACTACTCTTTTGCACACGCTGTACCAATTAAAGTTGTCCAAATATATCTGTGCCATCAAATAGCTTTGAGGCTTGGCTGTAGAAAGAAGTAAGTGTTATGGTATAAGGAGGGATCAAACCATTTAAGTATTTAAACCCTAACCCTAACCTATGAGTTGTGCATATCTTGTCTTCTTCCATGGATCTTCCTCCTTGCCTAAGGAATGTTGAACTGGTAGCTAAGACAAGTACTGTACCTGTGTCCCAAGTTAATATGCTATAATTAGGTTTCTCCAACGTTTCTTCTGCGCATTTGGGTTTTGTCTTGATGAATTCAAGAGCTTCTAGGAGGGAGGCCATGTTGATAAATGGCTCATTAGGGTTATCATGGCAGCGTGGCATTTTATTTGAAGATGGACATTATGTGCAAATTCAGCTTCATAATTATATTAAGCCATAATCATGCCCTGTGTTTAACTTCCCAAGGACATCTGATGGGCTATTGGTAGAAACAGGATACAGATAAAACTTTGGCTTAATTGGGCAATTTTTTTTCTTAACGGTGTGTATCACCTTCAAGGGGGAAGTTTGAAACAGTGTTTTTCTGAAGTTTGATGGAAGAGCAACAGCATTTCGATGTTTGGGTGGTAGTGTCTCATTAACTCAGAATATAAATTTTTGTAGCATGGACCCTTCTCACTATAATCTACTGCCTGCTTGGTTATAGCTGGTGGCTGGGCCTAGGCTGTGGAATTCCCTGCCGAGGGAGGCTACCCCTTTCCCCGTTGTCCTACTGGCAGGCAAAAGCCTTTTATAAAGGTGGTGGTTTCGGTCTATCTATAATTGACTCATTTCTGAGGAAGGAGCTTTGAATAGATTAGTGCAACACTTTTCTATTGATGTATTTTACATTGCTTTTTAATTCAGTCACATTTTAATATTATTTGCGTAATTGAATTTTACAGTTCTAACTTTCTGCCTGTTTTATCTGTAAGTGTTTTCACCTGAACTGGTTTCTCATATTATTGGGAGTCCCCTTGAGTCTCCATTCTGGGACAATGAGAGCATCTGAGAGAGAGAGAGAGAGAGAGAGAGAGAGAGAGAGAGAGAGAGAGAGAGAGAGAGAGAGAGAGAGAATGGAGCTCCTGTAAATGACAGGTGGTGGTCACAATCTCAGGGAGTTCATTTCTACTTCTTTATCATGCAGATGGTAAATGTTTCCTCTAAGATGTGTCGACTTTTCCACATGGTATTAGCAACTAAAACAAAAAGCTGGTCTCTGCCTGAAAAAGGACACGTACATTACATCCTAGGCACGATAGTTTCCCCTGCTGGGAAGTGCAGCCTTTCAGATATGGAATAGGTATAACTGTTCCAAAACATGGGATACATGTTGGCAAGAATAAATTGAAGAGGGCTGTTAAAGTACTGTTAAAATTCCCTGGCACTGGCCCACTCCTCAATGTCCAGAAACACTCTTCCTCCTTGCAAAGTTCTGAGACGGTGCAACCCAACTTTCTGATGATTTGAACTAGTTTTTTGTTTGTTTGTGGGATTTTAGGGTTTTGGGGGGTTAATGGGGAAAAGACATATGATTAATTTTTAAAAAACCCAATAACCATGTTTCCTTCCTGCAAGGGTGCCAGACATATAATAAGAAAAACAACATCTGCACCAAACACATTTATAATAGTACACAGTAACACACATGCATTAGTATTTTTGTTTCATGAATTAATATTTGCATATCTAATTATCTTTCAACTATCAATGTGGTTTTTTAGAGTTTTCTTGTAATTTAGTCTGGTGCTGCGGGTTAAACCGCAGAAGCCTCTGTGCTGCAAGGTCAGAAGACCAGCAGTCGTAAGATCGAATCCACGCAACGGAGTGAGCTCCCGTTGCTTGTCCCAGCTCCTGCCAACCTAGCAGTTCGAAAGCATGCAGATGCGAGTAGATAAATAGGTACCACCACGGTGGGAAGGTAACGGCGTTCCGTGTGTAGTCGCGCTGGCCACGTGACCACGGAAACTGTCTTCGGACAAACGCTGGCTCTATGGCTTGGAAACGGGGATGAGCACCGCCCCCTAGAGTTGGACACGACTGGACTAAATGTCAACGGGAACCTTTACCTTTACCTAAGAAGACTATAAAATATATTACAAAACTGTGAAATTTGAGAGATTAAAAATTAGGTCTTCTCCTATATTACATTAAACATTTTGATGCTTGCTTTTTGTTTGATGTAAGACTTCTGCATTTGTTCTACAAACTGTATTTTCCTCAATGTCATTTGCCTCTGGCTAGTTAATTGTCCCAACAATTAACAGTATCTCAAAGAATTGTTGTTATCGGATGATCAAATGGAGTGTTAAACTGTAATACTTTACTTTCCTGAATGACTAGGCAGCAAAAACTTTGATAGAAAAACTTTTTGTATAATAGGCAAAACAAGTATAGATATATTTACTTTCCAGCCTTATTGACCCAAGAACAATGTCAATGTTATCAAATACCAAAAGAATCTTATTAAAAGTGGGAGGTTTCTCTCTTATCTCTGGGGCAGCCTTCCTGAAATTGTCTACATGTGCGTAAACTATGCCAAGGGAGGTCTGTCCTTAGATGAATGCTGCCAACCTGGTGACAAAAGCTGACCTAGGTGTGTCTCCTATCTTTAAAATGAACTACTTTTTTTTACATGCAGCATTGAAAGAACCTTAATTGATTGAACTAAAAGTTTGTCTAATCCAGCAATTTGCTTCTCACAGCAATCAACCAGATGCCTATGAAAAGGCCACAAAGAATGTACAAGCACAATGGGATCCCCTTGCCCCTAGTAATTTTGTTGCCATTTTCAGCACCTTCTACAACATCCTTACTGGTATGAAATGACCAGAATTGTGGATGACACATTGTACGAATGACTGCACTATGGATTTGTCTAAAACTTTTATATTATTGGCAGTTTAAAAAAAACACCACTTGAATTGCATTTATCTTTTTCACATCAAGCACACACATCAAGCACAAACTCATTTCGTTCCTTATGACATGGCTATGGCCAAACATTAGGCATGTGCCATTCATGTTTTTTTTAACACCAGCATTTAGAATTCTGCAAGAATTTCCCAGGCAGAACTTTGGGAGTTCCAGCTCACAGACCTGCACTTTCAGACACCTATATTTTGTTCACCTGGACTAGAGCCTAGTTCTGGCTTTGTTTCCTGTTGGTAGTGTACAAAAAAGGAAGCTACCACAGAGCTTCCTGGGAGTCATAGTATCACTGTCTTGTAAGTTCTTTAGGTTTCTTCCTAATTGAAATTCATGCTTTTATTTCCATTTCTTTGCTATGAATATTTTGTGTAATTCTTGAAGAATTCTGGCAGTAGGCAATCCAGAAAAACAAATGGCACATCTCTACCAAATATTCCATATAGTTAAGGTGAATGCCTGTGTAATAAGGATATGTTGCTTGTTACCATTTCTTTCCATTCTTATTCTGTGGCTATGCTCAGCCCCATGTTCACATCTGATTTCTAGTTTAATTTGGGGAATTTCTACAGCTCATTTGGGAAATGGTGCAGGCACAGTTTGCTGCAATTTTCAGTTTACCTCTTTCCCCAGCATTACTGGCTGCTAATGAATAATACGCCTCAGTTAAATCAAAGCATGAGATAATCTTGATACAACCATGTAATTGCATCAGGATTTGGTTGTGACCCTGCTATCCATAGGTAACACACATTTCTTTTGTTTAAGGGTCGGTATTTCACTGAGCACTGCTTGCTGGATTCTTAGAGGCATCTTGTTGACCATTGTGCAAATGGCATTCACCTAGATAGAACTGTGGTCTGATCCAGTATGGTTCTTCTTATATCTTTATATTCTAGTCATATAGGACCATTGTTACTCCAGGGAGGTTGAGGGTAAACATAAAATCCTGGAGGCAAGCAAGAAAATTTTTGCAAAAGGCACATGAAATCATGGTTCACATCGACAGTTCTTGTGTTGCATCTCCATTGAGTAAACAGTGGCTGCAACTGAGTTCCTTGTGCATTTGGCTGTTAAACATTCACTACACCACCTCACATCCACAAACGACCCTAAATGTATTTGCAAGGTGCAATGTTTGCCTGAGAGAAGCTGCCTGGATTCTGTAGCCTAATTGTGGTGACTGGCTCTGTTTGTATGGCAAAAATATTATAGGCAGGGAAACAACATGATACATCTGGTTGCACTCCATTTAGGAGGGGTGCTTTTTGAGAGCAAAGATTAATGAGCATTTTATTAGAAAGGCCTCTTTGTTTTTCCCAGCTGGCCTTTATGTAATCTGATAATGGCATGAAAACTGATAGTAAGAGCATATCTAGTAAAACTGCTCACTGTTTTTGTTGTTGCTGCTGCTCTTCCCCCCCATTCTATTGCATCAATTTAAACAGTGCTTTGTTTTGTTAGAACTGATTTGGAATACAGAATAATTAAGATGCCTCTGTATGGTTTAATGTGGCACCTTTATCTTAGATTTCAAGTGTTAAGGGGGAGAGTTAAAATTACTTCAGCTACTGATCTTTTCCACATATGTTTCTTGGCCTCAGTCAGCAGCTGTAGGATGGATGGTACCCAATCTTTTGCTCAAAATGATGTGGACTGACAGCATTTATTTCAGTCTAAGAAGGTTTCCATGGTGATTATCAATTTCAGGAAGAGGAGTTACATGGGAGATGCAATACATTTGCTTCAGAGGAAAGAGAAAAAACAGCTTTCCTTTTGGTAGTGAACACTAACTGCTGTGAAAAGTGTTCTCTTGCTGCACCAGAATTATTGGTCTGCACCGTAGTGTACAGTCATTTTAGAAATGGGAGTTGATAATATGGTCCTATAGTCCCCGTGATCCTATAGTCTACATTATATTGTCTGGCTTGTACAGCAATTAGTTTGTGTTGGGAAGTCTGCTTTATTCCTTACCCCATTCTTATTGATGTGCATGTATGTACTCACAAACCCAAACATACATACATTGTGAAGCAGCAAAGTTTGCTAGCATTATGTAACCTCTCCCAACTTTTAACATTTTACTTCAAAACAGATGGGAAAAATGTTAACCCCCTCTCTCAGCATAGGATGTTAGCTGTGCCACTTAATAGTTAGGCGGGATTTGAAATCTCACGATTTCACATGAAACAAGCAGGGTCTGTGCGTTTACCTCTCAATCATTAGGATGGAGGCCAAAAAGAAGATTCAGTGGAAATTGGTCCTTGGGTTTCATTTTGAAAGGCACTGTTGACGTGGTGCATTTGTGTTCATTTTGGGAACAACCTTTGTTCTGTCAAGGACTTTGACAAAGATGAATCTCTGTGTGCATGTGTTATGAAAAAGAAATCAAATGGAAGGACAGTAATAAAAATACCTATTTTGTGCTTCTTCAAATTTCCTGTCAATACGTATTTGTGTGGAGAAGGTTTTCATCTTCAGTATGTTATGAAAGGTTTATAATACAACATACAGTAATGGCTCATGAGAATTAGTTTATAAACAGGGTTGGGAAAAAAATAATATTGCTTTGCAAATGAAACAAATAAGTGATTTCTTTTTCGTAAGCTAGTCAAGCAGTTGTAGCAAGGAAACATACATGTATAGGAATACTATTTGGTTTAATGGCCACACAAACCTCCCTGTACAACTATGGTACATGGTAGCACTGAGTACATGGGCCAGAGAAATTTAGCGGAAGCTAATCTTCTGTTTACATAACTAGTACTTTAACTTCTATGATTAACAACCAGGTGACTGAAGTAAGAGAAAGTTTCTTGGATAAACACAAGCAGAGTCACTTAGTACAGTCTGGGGAAAGACAAAACAAGGTCTTCAAAGATATTTTTAAATGGGATATACTGGGGGAAAAGTCAGGTCTAACTTCTGCATTTGTTTAAAAACACCTTAACAAAGAATATACTTAAGTACACAGCATATTTGTTATGCATGGTTATGTGTCTTGAGCCCTCCACCCAGTTCTCTGTGGAAAATAAATCTGGGACAGTGTTCAGTTCATCCTCTGCTGAACCATATTCTGCAGCCTGACATATTTTTTTTTTTGCCCTGGACAAAGCTGCTTTGTTGTCTGTGTTCACGCAGACCTTAACATCAAGACACCTGAAAGCTGCTGTGGTACAAACAGCGTATGTTTTCTACTCTCTTTGCAATGCCGACTACTAATAAATGTGACCACGACTCTCATTATGACAAAGTCAAAGATGGCCTGTTTTTTTTATTTAAAAATTTTAAAATAAATTTCTTCTTTTTAAATGGATAATCAAAAACATGTCTCTTCCAGGTGGAGCTTGAAAAAAACACTGGGTATCCTGGAAACTATAGTTCAAAATGGTGGCTGTTACGAGCTCCGGTACAGCTCCATTTATGACATGTCATCAGCACATTGAGAGCTAAGGTCCTGATGAATCCCCACCACCACCACCAATATGTCTGCAAAACTACTTTGGGTTTTGTTCCACTACTAGCAGAGCTACAGTGGCAGAACCTGGGCTTTCTGGAGAAGGCCTCCCACTCCACCGGCAGAGAGGAAGTTCAGCTGTATCCCATTGCCCTTCAACCAATGTTCCACAGAGCATAGTTTTGTCTCCTTAACACTAAGGCCAGAATTCATTCAAGGAACACTGCATGCGTAAGGGCAGTTGTTCAGCATTCCCCCCCCCCCCGACAGGCCCCTCCATCATTTAACGAATTGCACAATCAGTGCCAGATGGAGAACATGAAGGAGAGCCTGCTGTAGCTCATGGGACTGGCCTTCTGCTCCACATTTCCTCATCAGGATCCTCGCCTTGTTCTTCAGTGGCTATAATTTTTTAAATTAGTTATATGCAGGCTGGCTGAAGTGACTGTAAATTGAGTGGCAAATCTATATTAGAGACCTCTTTCAACTAATTTTCATAGAACCAAGCATGGAAAGTTAACTGCTGTGGTGTTATAAACATTAGAAATGCTTAGAAACAAACACATCCCTCAGTGCTTGATTTTAGAATTCAGAATGCTCATTTACAGAGAAGTGCTGCACTATAGCAATAATTTGGAAATGCTTTTGCCAGCCCCAGAACCATTAGAATCGGCAGTCATGGTAGTGATAAGATCAATCACTCCTGTGTCAGAAGGCTACATTGCCCTTGCCTAGAGGAATAGCCATGAAAAATCCTTACAAAGAAGTAAAAAAGAACATTTTTTTTCCTGCAAAGTTAGCAAAATTGCGCAAACAATACCTTAGTGCAAATTAACACCATTGCCCAAAATGACGATGACAGCTGCTGCTTTGTGTCTTTGTCTTTTAAGAGTTAGAAGCAACAGGGGTTATTTGCTTCTATTTTAATGATCAGTCAGTTATTGATGAGAGAGAAAAAAAGTCTTGTTCTTTCCTAGAGACAAAAAATACGATGGGGCTTGGAAAATTCCCTCTTGATGTGCCTTGTTGAGAAAGCCCAAACCAACAACAGTGAAGAACTAAAGCATTCCATACATCTCTGATATGGAAAAGATATGTGTACATATAAATATGTAAATATATGCATCTATCTCTGCATACAGGTATATGTGCACACATATATGTGTACAGTATGTGTGGGGAGGAAAGACCTTGAACATACAGCACAGTTGTGTGCTAGATACTGTGTAGCATGCTGTGGAACAAAATCTTCTCTTTCTGTAGCTTCAGCACGCCTACATTTTTGCTGCAGAAAGTAAACAAGAGATATAGTAAAAACGGGTGTAATGTAAAATAGGCTGAGGTGGGTTTCCCATACAAAAAAGGACCTTAGTCCCTTCTTCTCTACCCAAGAGCACAACCCAATAGGAATGCTGTCCATGTGCTTCCAGGGGCTACTGCCCTTAGCATTGCTAATAATGCATGTCTGTGAATGGGGTGGAAAGAAATCCTTACTGCTTGTGTGGATCTTCTCTATCCCCTTGTCTTTATGGTTTGCTTTCATGGAGTTTACAGGACTGTACCTCAACATGGAAAACCTTTCTGCCTCAAAAAAAAAAAAAAAAAAAAAAAAAAAAAAAAAAAAGGACAAGAGCGCTGAGAGGCTCTGTGACATTTCTAGAGGAAGCAGCATTAGCCTCCTGAAAAGATGATGGACAACTTGCTGCAAACTAGTCTGTTTTATCCTGATGGGCTCATACTTCCATTGCTGGTCATGTTTACTGCATGTGGCCAGGAGGCAGATGGTTTTAGAGACTGATGGCTGCAGCGAAGAGACCATCTCTTCCTTTCATGGGTCAGCCATTCTTCTCCCATCAGAAGAGGACACGGGCTCCTCTGAGCACTCAGCTGATCAATTTTATTCTTTTGCAAATGGCTCTGAAGCCTTTTTTTAAATACATGAACTGAATTTGAGAAATTTGTTAACAGATCAAGAAACAAGTCCACATCTTGTTTGCACTGTTTTGTGCTTTTGATCTCATTTGAGGCTCTGGGTTGTGCCTGTTTTCCTTATCTTTTTGCATAAAGTTGTTTTATTTTATGTTTTTATTTCGATCTCCTCTGTTTCCCGCACTCTGACAATACTGATTTGTCCTGCTCTTTTCCTGCTGAACATGGTGGCATGCAGACTGGCCTCTGCAATGCCATCCTTAGAATGTCAGCAGTGAAATTTGCATCCAGCACTACACCTCCCTCCCTTTTCTCTCTAGCACTGAGGCCTGCTCTATAGGGAGCTTCTTCATGGCAGTACGTATTGCCAAAATTCAGAGGATGGATACAGTTAGAACACTTCATCATAAGGGGATCATTAAGGGGACTAGAAAGAGTTACGTTGTAGCACAGGAAGGTTCTTATTGTTAGGTGTCTATAAATCTGGATCCAGGAGCATTTTAGTATCATAGGGTGGGTTGGGGGGAAATGGGGGCTGTCATTTGGAAAGAACATGTGTGACTTTTCTTGAAAGTTATAAGAGTGATCAGGAATGAAAGCTCAAAGATGGTATCCCTATTGACAGAAAAGTTTTCAATAGTGGAGACTGCAAGAAAACTTTGCTATGCAGAGCATTTCCTGCTCATGTTTCCAGCTGTGTTGTTCTGCCCTCCACCCAAAAGAGTTAGCCTTCTGTAGCCTTCCCTTCATTGAGAAGTTTGGGGTTTCCCTGTGATCTTTTTTTCCCTAATGAATTTTTGCACTTTTGCAAATCTGGGGTAGTTCCAAACCTCCCAATACCTCCCTTTCATGGGCAGATGATGCCATTTTGACTGCATAAAATTCTGCACTCAGAAAACTATCCTCACAGAATGCAATTAGCATGTCTGATGGCTAGAGCAAAGCATTTAGAACATATTAGAAAGGATATAGACTCCATTAGTGTAACTAAAACGATGCAGCTGAAATGGGTGTTCTAGCCCCTTTGATGTCAATCACAGTCCACTAAACACTCTGTATTGAGGCCCAGTGATGACAGAGATACCAATACAAAGTTGGTATTCTTGTTGTGTTTTCTTTCTACCAAGGGAAAGACAACCAGGGTGACACACTCTGAAGAGAACATTCCATCTGTCAAGGGAGTTACGGTCTCCAAGGATTCAACTGAAAAGGCTACATCTCTTTAGCTTTAATCTGTGCTTGGCATTTCCGGCTAGCTTAATATCAGTTTATATTTTACAAGGGTTATGGTGTTCTTTGATCAAAGGAAGGGCGGAATTCAACAGCAAAGCACAGGAGAAGAAACTACAGCAAAATCAGAAACAATGTACGGGTGAAAGTGTGGTAAAAGTGCAACAAGCTTGAGAATATTTATTACATTTATTATTATAAGAAATGTTAATTATAGTTATTAAAATGGATCTGATGTATTCAAGCTCCAAGTTGGCATATCTTTCTGCAAGGAAACGTGATATGTTAATTCTTGGAAGGAATATGTCTGTTCATCACTAGCAGTTTTTCCCGTGGGTAAACAGTCTTTCCAGAGCCTTTATAAAATGTTCTTGTATGTATGATAGAGAGCATGGCTTTCCCCTCCTTCTCTCCAATGTTCTTTTTACAAGGTCTGTGCTCTGAACTTCAGTGAATGCAAGTGAACCTTGAGGGTCTACAAGACCATTAAACAGGAGACAGAGACAGCAATTCATAGGAGTCCCTGGGGGCTGATTCTGAATATTCTTCTTCAGCTGTTGTAATGTCTAATCATAGAGGGGACATGGGGATGTGTATTCAGGCTGCGCTCCATCTCCCAATGTTGGTGGTTTTGACCTAAGGCAGTTACAACCTCTCTTCAGATCTTCTCTGTTAACACAAGAAGGTTAAGAATGGAAGGAGTGGGATGGCGATGATCAACCCCAGATCCTCTCCACACTTAGACATTTGAACGTCCACCAGGTGCTCACGTTTCAGTAAATTCATGGAAGTACATGCCAGTCCTTAAGCTAAGAGCTGTACAAACTGCCATAAAACTAACCACAAAGTTGTCTGGAAACATCCTTTCTTTGTAAACTTGTAGAAATTTCTCCCGTTCGCCCTTGCTGGATTTGAGCCCTAACTCTTTTATTCCATGGAGATTAGAACCTGAATTATTTCCCACAACCAATCGTTTTGAAGCAAGTGTAAAAATCACACTCCAGCCAGGCCATTACATCCATTATAAACCTTCTCATGTCAGCATCACAGAAAAGCTCCTCCTGCTCAGCCATAGCACTAGACAGAGGCAACATCGGCCATTTCCCCCTAGTGCCAGCCTTGAGAACCAGACATATATACCAGGATTCCATGGGTTAAAGGCAATTGTGCTCAGCGACGTCTACGTTGGCTTGGGCATGTCGTGAGAATGGCTGATGGTCGGATTCCAAAAGATCTGCTGTATGGAGAATTAGTGCAGGGAAAGCACCCCAGAGGGAGACCACAGCTGCGATACAAGGATATCTGCAAGCGGGATCTGAAGGCCTTAGGAATGGACCTCAACAGATGGGAAACCTTGACATCTGAGCGTTCAACCTGGAGGCAGGTGGTGCATCATGGCCTCTCCAGTTTTGAAGAGACACTTGTTCAGCAGGCCGAGGCAAAGAGGCAGTCCCGAAACCAGCAAAATCAGGGAGCTGGACAGGGGACAGATTGTATTTGTCTTCAGTGTGGAAGGGATTGTCACTCTCGAATTGGCCTCCTCAGCCACACTAGACGCTGTTCCAAGACCTCTATTCAGAGCACGTTACCATAGTCTCTCGAGACTGAAGGATGTCTACATGGGTTAAAGGCAGTTGTGCTCAGTGTGCATGACTTCTTGGTGCTTAAATGTATCCCAGTTTGCCCACCATAGTTATAGCCCTGTTCACATGTTTGGGCAAACACCTGAACAGGGCTCAATGTCCACTGGATTAGCTGGATTAGTCAAAGTTTTGCCTGTAGAGGGGCAAGGGGGACACACAGAGAGCGCAGTGAACAATGGAAAAGCTGGAATGCCTGAGCCCAGGATGGAATGCCTACAGTGTTTATAGGGCAGCGGGAGAAGAATAAGTAGAGTGATGCCTCGCAAGACGAATGCCTCGCCCGACGAAAAACTCGCAAGACGAAAGCGTTTTGTGATTGTTTTGGTGACTCGCAAGATGACTTTTTCCCCCGCAAGAGCGATGCAATGCATTCCTATGGGAAGCTGCTTTTTCGCAAGACGAAAATTTCGCAATACGACGCTACTCGCGGAACGAATTACTTTCGTCTTGCGAGGCATCACTGTAGTGCTGAATTCAATACCCTGGTCTGTAAGTGTAGGGGAAAGATTTAGTTTCTGAGGCATTATTTCCCCCTTCATCTGTAGGGGTTGTAGTAGCCACCAGCAGTAGCTGAGTGTCACTTTAAACACTAACAAGTATTAGGCACAAGCTTTCAAGGACTGCAGTCCTCAGAAGCCCTCCTTGAATCCCAGTGAACTGGGTAACTACCATCCAGTCTCTAATATCTCATTCTTAACTAAGGTGTTGAAGAGTGTGGCAGCTTCTCAGCTCCAGCGATTTCAGAGTCAGATGGAACACCCAATCATTGATTAGTAGATTAAAATATGTAACGTATTAGTATACTGCATGTTAAGATTCACAGATACAACACATTGGCTGAAATCTTGTTGTACAGCTCCACATACACAACACCAATGACATCATCAACAGTGTTAAATTGCTGCTGATTAAAGGCTTTCTTTGGGTGATTTTGGGGTGCGTGTAGCTTTGTTGCATTGAGTATGAGTTGCCTGCACCCTGAAATTGCTTTTAAACAGGAATGATTTGCCACTGATAATGACATAATCACCTTTGTTCTCAAGGAGGGTTTTTGTCCTTAACATGTAAAAATACTAAGAAAGATTGACGGTCTTGTTGTAAAACTGTTTATTCTGTTATATGGAGTCATATATGGAGTTATATCTAGTGCGTTGGAGAAGGTAGGCATTCGCAGCAGTTCTGTATCCTACAGGCCTACTGCTATTGCTGTTCAACACATGATGGCATTCTTAATTTCTTGTGGTGCTTCCATGGCATTTTCATCTTAGGAACCTATTACTCTAAAGCTTCCCCTGCTTCTTCTTTGGCAAGGTTCCAGAAGTAGTTGAGCTTCTGAGCTGAATTTACGTAGTAAAAATAAATAAATAAATAAATAAATAAAATCTATGTCCTTTGCAGCAACATTGGTAATCCTATATTTTGCTTTTTCTTGGCATTGTTTAAATTTGCTGTCTTCATAATCTGCACTTCCTGTCAGTCAGAAGAAAATTAGTGTCCCAATTTAAACTCAAAATTTTGGGTTGGACTGGAGCCCATTTCAGATAATGATCTTTTCAGATAATTCCATTTTCTCTTATTACAGCTCAACCATTTCTTTTTGTTTGTTTGTTAAAATCTTTATATCTAGTTTTTTTTAGACCCAGGTCACACACTGGAAATCACCAGAAGGTCACACTCAGTTCAGTACCCCAAGATGGGATCCTCATAAGATTCCCAGGTTTTTGTGAGATTTACTCAAGGGTGGCATTTATTTATTTTTTTGGATCAGCAAGCAGAGTCTGACAATATATAGGTTGTCATTTATCATGGTTACCTTACTTAAAAATCTGTTTATGGCTGTTAGCACAGCCTGCAAAGGAATCTGCCTTGTGCCGAGTCAGTCCCTTGCTTTGCCTAGCTCGTTATTGCCTGTACTGCCCAGGAGCAGCTTTCCAAGCCTTCAGGCGGCAGCAGTCTTTGTAGCCTTAAAGGGAGAGGCTGGAAGATGGGGTCTTCTTCCTTCAAAGCATATGCTCTTCTTTTTGCCTGGCTTCAATTTTCTTTTGAAGTTACAACATTCATTTGTTCACTAAAGATTTGTAGATTCTTGAGCGTTCTTCCAGTGTCATGTAAGTTTGCTGCTGATAAGAAATTAATATTAAAGCCATATCAAGACTGTTATTTTTAAATAGAAGTATTGCCTGCTTTTCAAGATAACCCCCCCCCCTTTCCAAGATAAAAACAAATTAAAACTAATTAGAAATACAAAATAACCAGATCTTGAAAGCACATGTAAGATAGGAGCTTCCTTTATGCAGAGTCAGACTATTTGCCTGTCTAGCCCGGTATAGTCAGTCCTGACTGGCAGCAACAGCTCTCCAGGTTTCAGGCAGGATTTTATCCTTGGCCTGCCTGGGGATCCAGATATGCCCTGGTGTTCTCCCATTTAAATACTCAACCAGGTCTTACTCTACTTAGCTTCAGAAAATCAGGTAAGATTAGGCGTATTCAGGGTGGTGCAGTCGTAAAACACTATTTGGTACTGCATAGAAATAAGTGTGTATTGTATATATTGTCTACATGCCACAATGCTGTTCAGATTGTACAGTTGTAGCCTCTCTGGCATTGCCTAGTTAATCCTAAACATAATCTTTTGTACAGGACCTGCTTGGTTGATCTGCTCATGAGCACGGGATCATGATGTACTTTAATTTATATTGAATTTTCCGAACATAGTTAATGTTTATGGGATAGAGGATTAGTATGCTGTAAGCTACAGCAAAGTTTCTTCTGAGGTTCCACCTACAATAATAATTTATCAGATGCCAATCATAAAAAGGGATAAACATTTTTATCTGTAAAAAGTAATTGCGTGGACTTCAATTTAGTAAAGTTAAATTGGAAGATGGACTTTCTTTTATAGCAACAAAGGGGTACATAACAATGAATGCAACTCAGTATGTCTGATCCTTATATTTGGGAACTGGAATATTTGAAAGGAAAAAAAAGATGTTTAATATATCAAGTACTTTAAAGTGTTATAATACACTACAGTGGATACCGTTCTGTCCCTGCAACGCTGCCTGGGGTCTGTATTGCAATGGATGCAGGAAAATGGGCTGAGGCTCAACCCGGACAAGACGGAGGTCCTGAGGGTCGGGGGGCCTACCATCAGCGGTTTGGGAAACTCCCTCTCTTTTGGGGGGGTGACTCTCACCGCGAAGAGTGAGGTGCGCAGCTTGGGGGTCTATCTGGACCAGGCACTTGCCATGGAATCCCAGGTAGCGTCAGTGGTCCGCACCGCTTATTTCCATCTCTGGTGGATAGCCCAGCTGCGTCCCTATCTAGATGTTGGGTCGCTCACCACTTTGGTCCATGCGCTCGTAATCTCGAGATTAGACTACTGTAATGCTCTCTACGTGGGGCTGCCTTTGAGATCTATGCGGAAACTCCAGATGGTGCAGAATGCGGCAACCAGACTTCTTAGTGGGGTAAGGAAACATCAACATATTACTCCCACTCTGGCCGCCTTGCATTGGCTGCCCGTTCGGTTCCGCGTAGATTTCAAAGTTTTAATGCTTACGTATAAAGCCCTAAACGGTTTAGGGCCTCGCTACCTGACGGAACGCCTTCTCCCACCTAGATCTACCCGTATCACCCGATCTAGCCAGGAGGTGAGGCTGAGGAGCCTAACGCCGAGGGAGGCCCGGAAGGAAAAAACAAGAAACCGGGCCTTCTCGGCAGTGGCTCCTTGTCTTTGGAACAGCCTCCCTCCTGAGATTCACATGGCCCCGTCGCTGGGCATCTTTAAATGCCAACTGAAAACCTGGCTGTTTAAGCAAACCTTCCCTCCACCCACCGTCTGAATTTAGTTATTTTGTGTTTTCTTCCATCTTGGATCATTGCTTATTTAGTAATATATTGTTATGATTTTAAATTGTTAAATTGTTACATCATATGTTGTTACCCGCCCAGAGTAGTCTATATGACTAGATGGGCGGGCTATAAATGTAATAAATAAATAAATAAATAAATAAATAAATAAATAAATAATATAACAAGTGTTCTAATATAACAAACAAGTGTCAATTTTGGATAGCAATTGTGTTTTTGAGAAGCATATATTCTCTAGTCCCATCAGTGATTAAAGTGTACGTGTTTGAGCACAATGGCTTTCTTGGAAAAAAATTAACAAAGTCTGGTTGTGCACAGAAGGAGATCTTTAAACTCCTTTGCTCAGGAGAACTTGTTAACTATTTTGACCTAAGTTGTTCTAGTCACCTTGAATCCTGTTCTGGAAGAAAAGTATGGAAGAAACAAAAAGAAAAGACGGAAGCCAAAAGCTACAGTGACTGTGTGATTCTGGCAACTCAGGTTTCTTCAAAAGAAGAATCAAAAATGAATTTATCATCTTGAATATGAAGTCATCAATCTAAGCTGTTATGAAGATATACATGAGTTTGTTTGGCCAGTGTATTGTGAGAGTAGAAGGAAAGATAAATCTTTCATCCTCCTGATGTGTAAATAAATGGGTGAAGAGCTGAAATTGGACAGATTCATTCTCTATCTTCTTTGGCATGTGCTGTAGCAACTACTGAAGTGATGGATCGATAACACATGATTAAAACATCTTTTGAGCTGCACTGTGGTCTCATTCTAGCTTTTTCTGTAGTGCAGGAGGTTCTCTCGTACTTAATGATTCTCCTACACATTGGTCACACTCAAATTAATTGGAAAGCATAATATACACATTCCTTCTCTTTTGTTATCCCTACTCCCCCCCCCCCATACAGCAAGTTCTTAGTTGTAATGGAAGGATGTATGGTTGGATCTGATTCTTGCAATTCTATGGAACAATTTGTTTTCTAGAATTGAGGAGGGCTAAAATGCCATAGAAAGTTTGGAGGCTCTGTACAACATCTTAAAGTTAAAATGCATGAAGAAGCAGAATATAAAATCTGTACCACTTAATGTAAAATGGCATTTAGATCTTAAAGATATGGGTATATGAGAAAAGGCATTTCCTAAAGAATGAAGTGTACATTGGATAGTATTTTAGGTATATATTTTAGGTTTTGTTATAGGGATTAATTTGAAAGCTGTATCTGCAGCCATTTGACTTGTGTGATTTCTCTCTTTTACTGATGTAACCTGGAATAATAATTTTGGAAGTATGTGTGACATAGCGGGAGGTGGTGAGCACTCCAACGCTGGAGGCATTCAAGAGAAAATTGGACAATCTGTCAGATATGCTTTGATCTAGATTCTTGCATTGAGCAGAGGGTTGGACTCGATGACCCTCCCAACTTCCAATTATTCTATGAGTCTCTGGCAGTATACCCAAAAGGGATGGCTAGTGGTCAACTTGTTTAATAGCTGCTGGTGGTTGTGTGTGGTTCTGACTCCATGCCACTTTGGATACACATGTCATGGCAAGGGCAGCAGCTCCATTAGAAATGGTATACATACTTTGGAAACAGCACCTTATCTGCCTTATATTTTGGCATGGATTTGAGAAAGGTTGCCAGTTAGAACATAAAAGACTGCCTTATGCCAAGTCAGATTACTTGTGTTGTAACCTAATTGTCTAATGTAACTGGGAACCATTCCCCAAAGTCTCAGGTAGATATTTTTTCACATCTCTGGGTTTCTCTGAACCTGTTTTTAACTTCAGATAGCAGGGCTCAGACATGGGACTCAGCGTACAGCTCTACCACTGAGCTACAATCTTATCCCAGATTAATGAAGAATGAATTCAAATTTATAATAGCATCCCAGTAGCTACGGATTTACAGAGTAGGGTTTTGTTCTTTTCGTTAATGCTTTCTTTTTTCTGGAAATTTTATTTTCACAGAATTCTTTGCCATGAAAATTCCTGCCTCTGTCTCACTGACTCTTCAGCTTTGTTCGCTACAGTAGTATAATTTGAAAAGGAGCTGTGAGATTAGAAGAACAATTGAGCAAGTGTGTGATGAACCTACAAGCATGATAGATTCCCAGACTGACCCTGTGATAGTCTGAGATAGTTTCCACAGTGATTGCAATTGTTTGCTGATTGTGCTAGGCATTCATTTTAAAAATTATTTCAGTATATCCTGCTGACCTGTCTATACATAATAGACATCACTGAAGAAATCTAATAACTTAAAGGGTGTGAGATTGGGGATATGTGTGTCTACCCCATCTCCAGAAGCTCATCCAAATGGAGGGAAAAAACCCAAGTAATGAAAGAAATGAAGTGGTTTTAATCTTGAATGGAATCATTCTACATGGCAATGTTTTGTAAATACTGTATATAATATGTACAGATTGTAAAGGTGATGACTGACTGTTCACTCAGTTCCCTCCCACGACATAGTGACACTTGGTTACCCTTGTATTCTTCCCTCCTAATTATGATAGTTAATTATGTGTAGGGCAGATATGGCTGGATCACAAACAGTGGAGACAATGGGTTGTATTCTTGATGACTGACATCTTCCTTTGTATACCTTATATTCTTTGATGTACTAATAATAGGTTCTTTTCTTTTGCACTGCTCATATTACTGCACCTGTACAAATATAAACATTGTGTGTAAGTGTTTGTGTGTGTATGTGTTGTATAATACATGAATCAGTGGTAAGAATTATTATGAAATCATTGATTACCAAGGGTGGACAAGAGTAACTCTTGACGTGTTTATGTTGTGGGAATGACAATTCTACAACATGTTCTTATTAAACATATGCACAAAAGAAGCATGTGTCATTCAAATACACAACATTGGAAACTTTCTGAATAAAAATGAAACTGATGTACATAATGCAGAAAGAGAGAAGGAGGCTGACAGAGGGTGAGTGGGTGGTGATGTACTCATTTCACTGAGCCCTCTGGCTGATCTCCTCAAGTGGATCTTTCCGGGTCCTCAAGCTGATTTACACTCGAAGGTTACTTTATTTACTCCAGTGTTACTGCTTTTCAATCATGTATCATATCTTGTATCAGGGGAAGAGATTATTAGGTCTCTAATTTGCCTGTAAAATAGCAACATTTCCCCTTCATCCATACCAAAATGTCTACCTAGCCAGAAAATTATCAATCTAAACCACTGCTAAAAATGATTCATGGTTTCAGTATGTTTTTATAACAAACTTTGCAAAAGCATGGGGCTAAATCCAATTTTAGTCCCACCTAGAGTAGATTCATTGAAATGACTGAGATTTAGTGTTGACTAACTCTCATTCATTTCAGATGCTCTACTCTAGTTGGGTTTAAATTAGATTTTGCTGATAGGAGAATAACATTTTGACCATCTGGTCACTCAAGAAGCAGTGATGGGGAGGGTAAGGAGATGTTTCCAAGGAAAGAATAAAACATGTAACTCCCTTATTGCAACAGCTTCATTGGGGAGAAAAGGGCTGAGGATTCATTCTAGCGTGGACTTTTTCATGAAGGAATGAGCAGAACAAAGACTGATACATGATTGCTGTGGCAACATGGCTCTGGCCAAGCTGGAAGACACTGGAGCAGTATGGACAGGCTACAAGGTTGAATATTTTCAGTGGCTCCAGGACAAGTGTGTACCCTGTTAAGATGACACAGTCACATCATGTGCCGCAGGACAAAGGGATGATTTAATTTTTGTAAATAAAGGAATGTGGCGCAATGCACTTTTTCTCTGAGTTTGCCATCTACTAATGCAGAACTAAATTTTAGGGGTGAAGGCAAAGAAGCCAACCAGAATGCTGGAAGTTTAGGGGCACCAGTGGAGCAAAAAGTAGTTGTTGGTTGGGATTCAGAGTCATATTCTTTCACACTCACATCCATGCTTACATGCAGATGCTTTTCAGTTCATTTTTTCTCATGTAATTTTTACTTTTACAGATTTTGACTGCTCTGGGGCCTTTAAGCCTTAGCTTGCTGTGGCGTTTATCATGTGGCCCCTGTTTGTTTCACGAAAGAAAGAGCTCACGCTACGTATACTGACACGTCCTTTACCACGCTGCCACCAGTTGATCTCTTTACCAACTATGTTTCCTATGAAAGACTGAGGTCCATTCAGTACTTAACTTTGAAATAAGAACAGGTTTATTAGTTACAAGTTGTTTCAGGAATAGTTCTTAAGCACATTCTTAAAGTTACTCAAAGCGTTCAGTATTTTCCTTTAACCTCTTCTATCTTTAACTAATGCAGACTAACTAACACTCTGACTGTTCACTCCCTAAACTCTCTCTGCCTCCAAATCCAAACTATCTACCTTCCACTTCAAACCTCTCTTCCCTATCTCTTCTCTTCTACCCTCTCTGCTACAGCCCCCCTTCTATATAGCTGGCTCCGCCTCCCACCAGCTCCCTATTGGTTCATGCAAATGCACTGCTGAATATTCATGCCAGGGTGACCGCTACACTTGCCTTGATTTTGAGAAGCTTCAGTTTTACAATGGGGTAGACCAGGGGTCTCCAAAGTACAGCCCGCAGGCCATATCCGGCCCACCCAGCCTTTTTATCCAGCCTGTGCATGTGGGTGTGTGTGCGGGCGGGCTGGTGGGCGTGTGTGCATGCGTGTGGGTGAACGCACGCATACACATGCATTCCTTCAGCCCTCGAAAATATAAAAAGTATATTTGTGGCCCTCCGTGTGAAAAATTTGAAGACCCCTGGGGTAGACTAATCCTTCTGGGAGATACTACACCTCCCTTATTGTTTCCTTTCTCTCTCACACACACACACACACACACACGGACGGACGCGCGCACACACACACACACACACACACACACACACACACACACACAGAGATATTTCACTACTCTATTTTATATTTTCCTTCTGATTTTGCTTGGATCTTCTTCTGGACCAATTCTCCAGCACATTCCCCTGACTCTTCAGGAACCTGTTCCTTGGAATAGGTAGCTATGTCTTCTTCTTCTTCTTTTTTCTTTTTCTTTCAATTTTTAGGCCAAACAGCTGGAACATTGTGAGCTTCAGCTAGAGAACTGGTAGAAGGTTGGGGCAAATATAGTGTGTTATAAATTGCTAACTTTGGCTGATTTTGCATAACTGTAATTTTATCTGATACTTAATACAGGTTTGCACTTTTCATTTCATCATTGCATTGTATTGTTAGAAATTCATTGATTTTCCTTAGATTTCTTTTATATTGTATCTTTATTTCTTGGATCTTATTTCCTGTTTATCTGCTGTGATTTAAATAAATCTTCAAATTAATTGCACCAATGAATAGGTGCACATCGTCTTTGGTTATACCTTCTGCCCACTGGGGCAAATAAAGAACCTCATTTTCACCCAGCATAGTCAATCAAAATTATAAAAACATTGTATTCTCGAAGGCTTTCACAGCCGGGATCCAATGGTTGTTTTTTGGACTGTTTGGCCGTGTTCTGGAGGTTTTTCTTCCTAACGTTTCGCCAGTCTCTGTGGCCAGCATCTTCAGAGGACAGGAGTTAGAACTCTTGTGTTCTGGTTCTAACAGAGTTCTAACTCCTGTCCTCTGAAGATGCTGGCCACAGAGACTGGTGAAATGTTAGGAAGAAAAACGTCCAGAACACAGCCAAAAGCCCGAAAAACCTACAGCAACCATATAGAAACATTGACTAGTATTATATAACAGATACAAATTTTAACCAAAAACCTAAGTATCTGTTAAGTATCAACACAGTATATATGCTGTTCCTAATATTGCTGCTTTTTGTAGCTTTTATGGTCTTATTTTGGAAATCTGCAACTGCTCATAATACTGTGTGTAGAGATACAGAAACCAGAACTTTACATGTAATTCCAAGTGTTATTGTAACATAAAACTATTATAATATTGGCAGTTTTGGTTTAAGATCTCTTTGGAGGATCCCTAGCATGCAATTTGCCTTTTTCACAGTGGTTGGATATAGGGTCAAAGTTTTGATCAGACTAATGTCTGCAACTCTTAAGAGCCCTGTCCCAGTCAGCTACTGTCTGCTCAGGTCTCATACTCTGTAAGGTTTTGTTTTGTTTTGTTTTTGTTTTGTTTAAATAGGAAGTACCAGTCAGGTGTATGGTTCCATCTCAGCTGAAGTGGAGCCTGATCTTCTTGTAATGGCCCAGCATATTCCCAGTGCCTAACAAATTCAGATCTTTGCTTCTAACTTTGGGGACCACTCAGCTCTGCTTAGGAGGATGGATAAATTCATGAAGGATGGGGAAATGTTTTTTTTATATTGCCATCGAGTTATTTCTGACTTGCGGCAACTATATGAATTAATTACCTCCAAAAGGTCCTACCATTAAAAGCTCTGCTCACGTCTTGCAAGTCTGTAGCATCCTTCACTGGGTCACACCATCTCTTTTTCTACTGCCTCCCACTTTTCCTAACATTGTTGGGTGTTTTTTTTTAGCATGGCCAAAGTACAATAGCCTCAGTTCTTTCATTTTAACTTTTGTCTTATTTGTCTCTCTGGTTATGCATGGTATTCATAAAGTTATCTTCCAATACCATATTTCAAATAAATAAATTATTTTCCCTGTCAGGTTTCTTCCTTGTCCAGCTTTCATGTCTATCCAGAGTAACATGGAATATCATAGGATGAATGATCTTGGTTTCTAACAACACATCCTTACTCTTAAGGATTTTTTCTATTTTCCTTTTATTTGCCCTTCCAAGTCTCAGTCTTCTGCTTTCTTGGCTGCAGTCTTCATTTAGATTGATGACTGAACCAAGAGATAGGAAATCTTTTAACTATTTTTATTTCTTCTTTATTATCATTAAAATATATAGATCGTGAATTTCACAGCTTAATGATATGCTATGGGAAGAAATGCCTCTTTTCATCTGTTGTGAATATCTCTGAGGCTGATCTTAGAGGCATAGTACTCTTTTTAGTTAGAAAATTGTAAGTTGCACATTTAATTTGTTCAAGAGTTCTTGTGTGGACTGTTATTTCAACTGACTGATTTGTTTGCTTGTAGGTAATTTCTTGGAATTTCCTCTCTTTCCACCGCAGTTTACCTCCGCCTTTTATTCTCATATCCCGTGCTCACAAGTTCAGGCGCAGGTATCTGCCCTGGATTTTTTGCAGTAAAAACCAGTAAAAGCATAACAAGTGCAATCTCCTGATTTTCTACTGGTATTTCTTTCTTTCCATTGTCATCCACTAGTCCAAAAGCCCACCTGGCATGGTTTCCTATACTTGACGTATTTAAATCATTCTTTATTGTCTGTCACTGACATGCTCCTGAAAATCCTTTTTTTTTTGCATCTCTAAATTCGTGCACATATTTCTGTTGTGCACACTTGTATTCTTTTTTATTTGCTACATTGGGATGCAACTTTCTATGTCTGAAGGAAACCTCTCCCCTTTCTACTTGTTTCCTTCACATGGCTTGTCCGTGTTACTTAGCTTTTTGATTCTGTGTCTGAAATCCTATTGCACAGCTATGTTTGCATAACATGAAGCTGTAGAAGAAGTGGAAAAAAATGTTGGTGAGCTGGAAGTAATATGGATAGCTTAATGGTTTAGGTCTCTGGTTGCGGAGTCAGAGATTTGGAGTTCGGTTCCCCACTGTGCCTCCTTGACAGAGACTGGACTTGATGAACAAATAATTGAATATCAAAATTAAAAACAAAATACAACAACAAGTAAAATAATTAAAATAATAAAAAGGCATGGTGGAAGGAGTTGAAGATGTAATTGTTGAAAGCACCACTGTATTGAGATGTTCTAAAGTCCAGGCCTGTCTGAACAACCATGTTTTTAGTAGTCTCTTAAAAGTTCCCATTCTCGTATTGGCCTTCTCAGCCACACTAGACGCTGTTCCAAGATTCAGAGCACGTTACCATAGTCTCTTGAGACTGAAGGATGCCTACAAGAAAAGTTCCCATTGAAGGGGCTGGGTGAATTTCATACGGGAGACTATTCCGGAGTTGTGGAGTGATGTCGTGAAGGCCTGGTTTGTATTTGTTACTTTCCGAGTCTCTCTCAGGGTTAAGACTCTCAACTGCCTGGCCTGAGAGGATCATACAGGATGGGCAGATCTAGTCAGAATGAGGCATTCTGCTAAGTATCAAGCTCCAAAACCGTTTAGGGCCTTATAGGTTAACACCATCACCTTGAAGCTGGCACGGAAACGGACAGGTAACCAGTACAGGGCAGCCAGAGTAGGGGAAATATGTTGATGTCTCTTTACCCCACTCAGTAATCTGACTGTTGTGTTCTGAACCTGCTGAAGTTTCCATAACAGCCCCATGGGCGGCCCCACATAGAGAGCATTGCAGTAGTCTAATCTCAAATCTACCAATGCATGAACCAGTGTGGTGAGGGACCTAGTGTCAAGGTAGGGATGCAGCTGGACAATCCACCATACATTCTAGTTGAGCTCTGTTATTCTACTTTTGAGTCACCCTTAAGGATAGGGGAGAGATTTACACCTCTTGACCCTTTCTCTGAATTTCCTTTTTACCATTATTCCCATTTTAGAGAAATTTCTCCTCCTGAAGTGAAATGTGATTGTGCTGGGAATTCCCTGTTCTCTTTCTACTTACAAGTAGATTAGTTTTGATTACATGGAAGTCAATGTTTCTATTTAGCTCAGTTATACTCATATCTTGGACTAGGTCCTGGACACTCATATCTTGAACTAGGCCACCTTTGCTCTAGCTGGTTCTGTGATGAGTTGTCCTAAGGCACCAGTCCATTCAGGTGTTATAGAATCAGCATTGCCAGTGTACTTGGCAGAGGGCACCTATGCTTTCTTCCCACAATATTGCTTTCTTCACACAAGTAATAATGAGTCTGAAGAGAAGATGTTCCTGCTTGGAAGGATACTCTGCAGATGAGCAAGAACTCTGGAAAACCTGGCTTCTTGCCCACATATAGAGCATACCTCCAGGCAGGAGTATCTCTTCTGCTTCGATGTGTGGAAAAAGCAACAGTGAAAGACAGGCACTCCTCTCTAAGCTGGCAGTGCTAGATTTTATAATGCCTGAGCAGGGCTGCCATCATTAGGGCTGTCTAATATTTTTGTTTCTTTGTTATGACCATAACATGAATTTGCCCAGTCATTAGAAGGATAGCTAAAGACACCCATTATTGCAACACTATAGCCTTTGGATGCAATCTTGATTTTGTTGCCAAGATCATCCTGAGTATTTGGGCAGGTCAAGGGAATGATAGCAGAAACACTATACCAAATTGATGTTGAATCGTAGCACTGCTAGCAACAGCAAATCCGTCTAGGAATTCACCCCCTTGTAAGGAATTTGGAAATTATAAGGCCAACTGTTTTTAAAGCCGGGGTGGGTGAAGCTTAGCCTTCAGTGTTGTTGGACTGCAGTTCCCATCAGCCAACCTAGACAATGGTGAGGCATTCTGGGAGTTGCAAAACAACAATAATACCTAGAGGGCCACACTCTGCTCATCTACTGGCACAAACCTATGTGTTTTATATATACAACTACATTTTCATGCTCTCTTTGTCCTTAGAGGAAGAGGCATGTGGTCATGCATCAGGCTCAGTTTGAGTGACAGATGAACTTACTGGTGTTAGCTATTTTTAGTTCAGAATGAGCTTTTTTCCCATCTAAGGCTATCACAATTATAATTACATTTGAGCTCCTCCTTAACCAAAATAAGCAGCTGCTGGAGAATGAAAATTCTTCTTAAGGCAGCTGGGGATTATAATGCTTTGAATGCGCTGATCCATGTTTGATTAAGATGCTCCTACCTTCCCACAGAGATAGCTTGCTCCACATCTTTGTGTATTTATGTCATTATGGAGTAACATCCTAATATTTTTTTTCAAGCTTAAGATCTTATGCCTCGCATTGCGTGGTTCGTGTTGTAATTTTTGAATATTTATATAATATAATATTCTCCTTTTTAATTCCTTTTGCAGCATTTGCACTCATTCTCCTAAAGCCTATTGTTTTGCTTCTTTGTGTGACAGGGATACGTTCTTGGTTACACAGCAAACCAGGGATGCCTAGCGTACCATTTTATCTCCAGGTGACTGTGGCATCACAATGCATTGATATAGATGTTGGAAGTGTGATTTCAGTGTGTAAAAACTGTGATATCAACCAGCATGGTCTTTGCTGCAGTTTTCTGAGAAAAAGGAAAGAGGAAGGAGAATGGTAGCCAAGGGCATAACACTTCTTCACAAACAGGTGGTGGACTTCCCTGACAGACATTTGCGGCATGATTTTTTAATTAAGCTGTTCACAGTGTGTGGGACAAGGCATACGGATTGGTTTTATTATGCATCTTGAGGGAACAAGTGGCCCAAACTAACTTTTTCTTCTGGGGGAAAAAATCCCTCAGTATAGTTCTGCACATCTTCAGAGAGAGAAAAATCATAGTTACATTATGGATTTATTCATTTGTGCTGCCATGTCCCATCCTTCTTCCAAAGCCCTCCACATGTTGTGCATGGCTTCCCTTCATGACAGCTGAAGTTGATTTGGCTGAGAGCTGACTTGTCTGGTCAGTGTTGTCATGTTACCCAATGAATTTTATAAGCGACCAAGGACTTGATGGTAATCAAACTCTGGCATCTATAAATACCATGACTACATGGTTTTCTAGTACAAAGCCTATAGTCCACCAGTCCATGGATATGCATGAAATCAATCTTTCAGTCAAATTAAATGTGTTCTCCAGCATCCTGTATAAATAGAAGGCTTCATGGATCTAGTGTCCTATCCATGGTTCTTCCTTGTGGCCCTTATAGGAGCTCTCTGTCTTCTAACCAAGAGGTGGACAACTGTGGCCCTCCAGATACTTTTGGACTGCCTTTCCCATCACCCAACACCCCTGGCTGGGGTGAGGGATGCAGAGGGCAGGTCTTGGGGAAGTTCCTTTTTTCCCCTCCTACAGCTCCCAGAATCCCTCATACAGCATGGCCTGTGGCGTCTTTGGGAATCCCCCAGCCAATTTGACCAAGATTTTGTGTCTTGTCTTGGGGAGGGGGCATCATTTCCTGCTCCATCTCAGGCAACATAATATCTTGGGCCACCCTGGCATTATTTTCTGTGACTAAACTGTCCTCTCCAGTGTAAAACTAATACAGGGGTTAAAAATCAAAGCTGTAACAAATCTAGCAAATAAAAGATTCTCGGACAGTGGTTTGAAACTGTGCTTTTGGGATGTGTTTTCTGAATTAGTCCTCTTTGCAAAGGATTCACAAATGCCTCAGTGTACTTTTATATATATTTAATATTCTAAGGTTTTGCTTTATCTGGCTGTCTTAGGAGTATGCAATGGGAACAAATTAAAGGGCATGTGTATATTAATTTCTTCAGAAAAAGCAAATAGCATCTGCATTGTTAGAACATGCTGTTATTGTCCAACTTTATTAAAAATTTTATTCCTTTAATATTTAACCATACTAGGGATTCTTACCAGTATGAGTTTAAAAGTATTACAAAAATCTGATCTTGACGGTTGGTTTTTTTTTTAATGTAATAATGGAGGATCTGGGTTTAAATAATGCCTCAGGCAGAGAAGAGATTGTCCATGAGGAATTTTGACAGGAGACAATGATTGAGGGAAAAGACAAAGGGGTTCAGGAAAAGTTATCTGTCTGTCTTTTAATTGTACATATTTGTTCATGTATCTGTACCAAAACTAATTGCTTGACATTAAACTTAAAAAGAGGGAGAACGCTCAAATGTCAATAATTTCCTTTGCCCTTCTTTAAAGGTCTGAAATATTTTTCATTAGTAGGCAAAGTCATGTGTTTGTATTGGCTGCTTGTCTCCTAGGAACACAAATTCTAATCTAAATCATAATTTTCTGAAGGTCATGAGCTTTTTGCTTAAATTGATGTACTTGTCTTTATTAATCTCTCTCTTCTCAGAAAATCCCCTTTCAATTAAAATGCTGGTCTTGATTCTTCTTTTAAAACAGAAACATTGTGTTTAAATTCTATGGAAAAAAGTTTTAGAAAGGATCTGTCCAGCAATTTCCTCAGAACTCCTTTGCTAATGCTGCCTGCCGATTGCTAGCACACAGTTTTTTGATTGGCTGAATTGGAAGGTTTTGTGAAATTGTGGGCCTATTTTAGTTTATCCAGGTGAAAATTCTGTTATTAAGTACTATTTGTCATCAAAATATTAGGGCACCACGAAATGTGTTTCTCCTTCTCCTTCTTCTCTCTGTCTCTTTAGGTGTCTGTATGGTGAAATCACAAGTTTATTACATTATTTATGTCCCTTCTGGCTTCTTGTGATATCCATCTTTTCTGGCTTCTGGTCATGTGCTTTAATTTAGATTTCCCTCTGTTTAAGGAGAAAGAAGACCAGGAATAAACACAAGGTTGTTTGCGGGGTCTTTTAATTTATATTACAGAATATCTGTAAACCTCATTGCAGGCTGGAACATTTTGTGTCAAAGATCACAATGAGCATTACTTACATTCTAACTCTCTAATTTCATGGCATACAATGAATAGATCATTCATATAATACAGCTTGATGAATTTTAAACAATTTTCTCTAAAGGCAACAGGCTATATCTACGCTTCTTGTGATGTTGACCCATTTTTCCCCCTGTGACTCAGCAAAATCCTGCTCTGGAGGGTTGGGAGATGTAAGCAGCTGTAAAGATGAAGGGGGGGGGGATGGTGGAAATTGCCCCCCCCCCACTTGCTTCTCCCAGGAAGGTAGATCTACTAACTCTTGAACCTGCCTATTTAGAGAATGAACTTTTCCATTCATAGAAACGCAAGTCTCAATGCATTTCCATTCATGAAAGAAATCAAAGTATGAAAAATGAAAATTTTAAAGCAAAGAATAAATTTATGGTTTGATGTTACCTGACTTTAATTAAACTGAGTCAGCCCACTGGCCTATCTGGACCAGTATTGTCACCCTGCACCAGGCTCGTGCTTTCCACCACCCTTCTGCCTAGGATCCTATCAGAGTGGATTTCATCTCTGATATTATGAACAAAATCCTTTTGCTTAGTGTAGTATATCTCACTAGAGTTGGCCCATCGACTCAATGAGAGCTTGATGAATTAACTCCCCCATAAGTTCCATTGATTTAAATGACCCTAGTCTAAGTGCAACTTACTTTAGCATAGAAAATCAGATCACTAAATCTCCACTGGGTCAATGGGGCTACTCCAGTGTGATTTATTGTGGTAAGCAGCAGGATTTTGGCCTATATGTGGAAAGCATCTGCTCAGCCAGAATGTTGTGGAGTCTCCTGCATTTAGCATGGTTATGTTGTGGTTAAATTTTGTCTGATACACAGCGAAGTCCTATATGTGCATATTCAGAAGTAAATAATATGAATTGATTGCAATTGAACTTTCCACTAATTATATTCTTGGACTGAGTCTCTAGTTAATATTTTTCCCTTAATCATTTTAAAAGAAAAGTGATTTGATCTTTAACTCCCCCCCCCCAAAGATCCTTTGAAGATTATTAAAGACAGAACTGTTTGAGGAGGCTTTTGGAAACATCTTAGGCTAATTTCTGAGAGCTGTATGCTATTGTCACTATTGATTATTTTTATTATACTACTATATATTTTCTTTAGCATTTTATGTTTTATGTAACTTGATTTGATTTATCAGCTATCAGTCTTAGTCCCTTTTTCTGTTTTAGTTTGTGGTGCCATGCATTTTGTTTTTTTATTATTATTATTTTAGTTGTTGTATGTTTTGTTAAATGATGTGAACAACCCCAAGTAGTGTTCTCACTAAGTCAGGTGGTCTATAAGCTCTATGCATCAATCTGTCAATCAGTCTAGGGACAGAGTAGTATGAATGGGAGTGTTCCTCCCATTCTAATCCAGACTGTGATGGATTAAACCTCTTCCCCCAGCTGAATGGGCACTACCCCTTTTTAACCTGGTAGAAGAGTACCGATCCTTAACTCTGGTGTTTATTTCTCTTGAAAGGAAGATGAGAGAACTTGTAGAATAAGTTCATTTCCTTTCACTTGTCTTAGGCAACAGGTCAAGGAGAGACTTCTGCATAAGAGCTTCTTCCAGTCAGGGAAGGCATCTGTGAGTTACATGGATGCCCCGACTCAATATAAAGGGACTTCATAGAATGACACAGTTATTTATTTATTTATTTATTTAATGTTTTACAGAAATAAAGAAATAAATAACATTTATGTATAAATATGTCATGAGATATTAGCTTTTATTGTGAATAGTTTGTATTTTCATTACAATTCTTGAATTGTCAAATCGTGAAAATGCTAGCCCAGATTTTTCTTCAAGGAGATATGTTTTGGTAGCCTAACCAATCTGACATTCTGGCTGATACATTTGCAAAATTAAAACCAGTGTGCCAACTGCGACTGTTTCTTGAGAGATCTGATCTGTCCACAGTGACACATGCCTTCATTACTTCCTGGCTGGATCACGTTAATGCACTCTATGTGCGCCTGCCTATGGAAAGTGTTGGGAAACTTCAGTGGTTCTGAAATGCAGCAGCCAAACTGCTGACTGGGGCAGGTTAAAGGAATCGCATAACTCCCCATTACAGCAACTCCACTGGCTGCCGATCCAATTTCCAGGCCCAATTCAAAGTGCTGGTTTTAACCTATAAAGCCCTAAACTGGCCAAGCTACCTCAAAGACTGTATTTCCCATTACAAACCTGCTCAGGTACTAAAGATCATCGGGGAGGTCTTTCTCTTGGTCCCACCACCTTCACATGTGTTTGATGGGGACACAAGAGAGGGGCTTCTCTGTTGCTGCTCCAAGACTTTGGAACTCCCTCCCACAGGAGGCTAGTCTTTTTATATGGATTGTTACGTGTTACTGCTTTGACTGTGTTTATAGTATTGCTTGTGTTTCCCATTTCTAAGAGGAGTATTTTGTTCGTTGCTTTTTAATATTTCTATACTTGTTGTTTTTAGCTTTAAATACTGCCTTTTAATGATGTATGCCACCTTTGTATATTCATTGTTCTATTCTTAAATATTGTCTTTAAATGCTGTAAGCCGCCTTGGGTCCTTTTGTAAGGAGAAAGGCGGGGTAAAAAAAATTAAATACAAAAATAATAAATAAATACATTTGACACACAAATATGTGCGCTGATCCCTATCAGGGATTAACTATAATGGGTAATAAACAGTTTTGGTTTTTTTTGTAATTAGAGAACAAGTTAGTCTCACCGGTCTTTGCTGCCGCATATACTGAGGTCAAGGTTTGATTTCACTTATTTGTTTTTGTTACAGGCTTGTTCTATATAATGGCGAAACCATATGAATTTAACTGGCAAAAGGCTGTCCCATCTTTTCTACAAGAGGGAGCTGTTTTTGACAGATATGAAGAGGTAAGAAGCCTTCTTTATTGCATCCCAAAAGGAAACATCAAAAAATGAAGTCTGAAAAATGAAAGAATGAGTGTTCTGCCTCCAGTGAGTAGATTACTAGTACTTGATGGATACAGACTAGAGATGGGGGTATTCGTATTTGTATACGAATGTGAATATCCCCACGCAGCTGGACTTAACGAGGGTCCAGCCCCCGGGGCCAGACTGTCCACTCACGAGTCTTGCTGTGGTGCCGGCCCCATTCATCCTTCCAGTTGCACCCGGAGTGCCGCTCTCTTCCCGCTCGGCTGGCCACTCCAGGCAGGGGGAGGGAGTAGGAGTCTCTCTGCATGGCTGCCGAGTATCCGTAGTTCCCCATCTGTAATCTAGAGTAGATTTCACCTATGTACCATATTACTCTCATTTAAACTTGTTCAAGTAGGCTTATAAAGCTGAGCACGCTGATTGTATGTGGGGGGGAAATAAGATATTTTTGTTTAAAGACTTATTGCTGTATGTTCATTAACAAATTTTATATTTGAAATTAAAAAAACAACAACTTAGTTATGATTCTTCCAAAATTGCCTTCCCCTGAATTTCACCTCAGAGTTTCGGTATGCTTAGTAAATAGCTCCTTGTCAGTGAGGTGAGCAAAGCATGTCTGTCTGGATGTTTGGGGGCTACTACCCGCGTGAAACCTAGTCATCATAGTCAGTAATGAGGAATGCTAACAGTTGCAGTCAAGCAGCATCTGGAAATCACACTTTACCCACTGCAGGTGTAACTATGCATTTGCCTATTCATAAATAAACCCAACTGCAGCCTTTGCTGGCATATTGGAAGCTGTAAAAAATATAATCCATGCACAGTTGGCTGTTGGTTACAGGTCTCCTTAGTTGCCATTAATCTGTGTGTGTTTTTGTGTGCTTTGTTCTCTTCCTTGCTAATAAGTCACACACTCAGCCCTAGTGATAGCACCCATTAAACTGCACTTCAGGTTGCATAGGTTTATTCCCCTTCTTGGATGCGCCCCTTAACATGTTGAAGGGGTTTGTGTGTATGTGAAGCTGAGAGCAATGCTATCAGGAGGCTAGACTCCTTTACAAGCCTGAACTCCCAGAAGGGTCACCCAAGGCAGTCACAACTGAGAGACCACACTAAGATGTGTCCACCTTTTTCAAGAGTAACAGCCACATCAGCAGAAGACAATGGATGGTTCCAATGGAAGTGGGGGTGGCAGCTACTGGGTAGCAGCAGTAGCTGAAGGTGATGCTGGCGGAAGAGGTAATGGTGGTAACACTCAAGCTAACATTTGCAAGTACTGCACAGAAGGTGCAATGGTAAACCATTACTGAACTTTCCTTACCGTGAACCCCCCCTGATGAGACAGTCCAAAATGAAACAAGAGATTGTGCAGAGAGATGAGACTCCCAGGTCAGAAAGCACTCAATCAGTTACTGGGGCAGAGCAAAGGATAAATAGCATTGTTGCTAATGACGCAACTAAATTAAACCTGAAAAGATGTCTAGTGGTCAGCATGCAGAGAAGTTAAAGGACAATCCAATGCTGCACAACACATACAATTGAAACATAGAAAATGAGAAGTATGAATCAAGGTAAACTGGAGACTGTGAAGCAAGAAGTAGAACACATAAACATTGCAGTACTTGGTGCCAGTGAACTAAAGTGGATTGGAACAGGACAGTCAGACAACTACAAAATGTTCTACTCTGGAAATGAAAAACACAGAAGAAATAGAGTGGCTCTAATATTGATGAAAGATGTTGCACAAGCAGTTAGAGGCTATAATACAAAGTCTGACCCAATAACATACATCATACTCTGTGGAAAACCTATCAACATAACCATCATTCAAGTTGATGTGCCAACTAGAGATGCTGCAGAAGATGAAATAGAAAGCTTTTGTGCAAGTATTCAGGAGGAAATTGATCATACACCAAAAACAAGACATTCTACAGTCATAGGTGACTAGAATGCAAAAGTAGGAAACAAAACAGAACCAAATGTTGGAATAGTTGGTCTAGGGGACAGAAATGAAGCAAGAGAATGACTCATAGAGTCTTGTGAAGCCAACAATCTGTTTATTGCAAATACATGCTTAAAGCAACCCAACAGAAAACTACACATGCACATCATGTGATGTGCAGTAGACTATGGAATTGGAAGCAGAAGATGGAGAATTTGTATTCTCTCTGCAATAACAAGACCCAGAGTAGACTGTGGTACTGATCATGAACTGTTACTATCCAACATTAGAGAAAAGCTAAAAAAAGAATACTAAAAGAATCATATATCTGTGAAGATTCTCAGTCATCCAGGTGAGGTTATCTGGAAGCTGAATCATGGCAACTGGACTTCTTTCTTGTTAGATTGAAACGTTTTAATACTCCATCCAAGTAGCTTCTTCAGTCTGAGGAGAGTTGGTAGGAGATCCCTGATATATCCTCCACATTGGTTTCACTTCCCCCTGGTCTGAATAGGCTTGTTAGAAGGACAAAGGACTGGGGGTGAGGGATAATCCCACTTCTGCAGTCCTTCTCCATGGGTCGTTAACAGTTATTAACAATGGTCTTTCTGGTGGGTGTAGTCCTAATCTTTCTGGGGATGGATGAAAGGGCAGCATGATATATAGGAGACAGATTGTATCTAAGGCCTCCACCCCTGTTGAGTGAGGGATTTTCTATATGCATATGTATGGCCTCCCTGACCCCTCTCTCAAACCACCTATCTTCTTGGTACCCAAGACTGTATAGCAAATATCCACTGAAGCACATCAAATTATTTCCGAAGAAGATGGATTGTTCTGAAAGAAATGGGTGTGCCTCAGCACTTGATTGCCCTAATATGTAACCTCTATTGTGGACAAGAAGCCACCTTTAGGACAAAATATGGAGAGAGAGAATGAAATTGGAAAATATCACCAAGTGTAAGGAAGAATGTGTCACTGGAGACCAAAGCCAAGATCATCCATACTCTTTTATTTCTGATCACCATGTATGGTTGTGAAAGCCGGGCAGTCAAGAAAGCTGTCAGGAAGAAAATTGATTTCTTTTAAATTATGGTGCTGGAGGAGAGTTTTACAGATACCCTGGTCTGCCAGAAAGACAAACAAGTGAGTCCTAGATCAAATCAATTCTGAACTATCACTGGAGGCAAAAATTGAAACTGAGGCTGTCTTACATTGGGGACATCATGAGAAGGAAAGGTTCTCTGGATCGACTCCCTAAAGGAAGCCACAGGCTTGAGTTTACAAGAGCCGAGCAGGGCTGTTGAGGACAGAACATTTTGGAGATCTCTCATTCATAGGGTTTCTATAAGTCAGAAGTGACTTGACAGCATGTAACAATAACAGGGCTTATTTGTGGGGTGAGTCTAATAATTCAAGAACTATTCCTGTCTATAGAAATTCCTCTTTGAGTGGTGCACATAGGAAAAGAGCGCACTGCCAGGCTGCATTGCAGTGAGTGCTGGAAAAGGCCAGGCCATTTTCATCCCAGTCCAAATCAGTTTTATGCACATCCAAGAGCGGCTTTAGAGAACTACTAACTGTTGAGCTCCAGGAAGACATACTTATTACAAGACAATTCACTGCAATTTGCATGTCTGTAAATTTATACCAAGAAATAATCCCAAGAAATGTGAGAAGTAGCACATGAGACTGCAAAGATAACATTTCTCACATGCTTCTCTTTTATTTAACCATGTAATCAACATTCTTTCTAAGGAACAGATAGCCGGATACTGTTTGTTTAACTCAATTTAGTAGGTGGGCATGGTTTGTTTTGTTAACATTCTCCTCATAAACAGAATCTCCAGCCAATCTACCAAGCATTGGCAAGATTAGCTAGAGCCCCTGCTGAACAAGATAAATAACAGAAAATAAAAGCACAAATTTCAATAAATCCCTGTAGTAATTTTTTACTTCATTCTCTAATCTCTTGAAATAAAGAAAAGGTATTTTTAAATGTAAAGGCCTGCCAAGACAGCTAAGTCTTACACCCTATATTCATGGCAGCAGCAAGCAAGTGAGCTAGGGATTTAAATAGCTGGCTGAACGTTACTTGTTTGCAAAAGTATCCTTTGGCCCTTAATCTCCCCTCTCCTGGCTCACTACAAATATTGTCCCCCAAAACTTCAGGTGGTATTAGAAATAAGCAGACAGGTTTCACTCTAACCTGTTTGCGTGCAGTATCTATGGATGATGTTGTCTCAATTAGATTAGGTATCCTTCAGTCTCGAGAGACTATGGTAACGTGCTCTGAATGGAGAACTTGGAACAGCGTCTAGTGTGGCTGAGAAGGCCAATTCGAGAGTGACAATCCCTTCCACCCTGAAGACAAATACAGTCTGTCCCCTGTCCAGCTCCCTGATTTTGCTGGTTTCGGGACTGCCTCTTTGCCTCGGCCTGCTGGACAAGTGCCTCTTCAAAATGGGAGAGGCCATGATGCACCGACTGCCTCCAGACTGAACGCTCAGATGTCAAGGTTTCCCATCTGTTGAGGTGCATTCCTAAGTCCTTCATAGTCTCCATAGTGCATTGTCTCCATAGTGCATAATAGAATCCCATTACCCCTCCTTTTTACAGCCTGTTTACAACCACCACTCCAATTTCATTACAAGGAAGATGTGATCTGGGCCTACCTATCGCCATCTCTGCTCTGCCTTCTCTCCCTCCTCTTAGTGAAAGATGAAGGAAGTCCCTGCTAGGTCAAACCAAAGTCCTATTTCATCCAGTGTTCTGTTTGCACTTTGACCAACTGGGTGCCCGTGGGAAAATAGCAAGCCAGGCGTGAGCAGCACAGGACCGGGTTTTGAAAGTTGCATTATAAAATGAATTTGTTCATGTTTCTTATTAAAGTATTTGAAAAGTAACCAATTACTCATTCTATGATCAAAAAGTTGTTACAGGACTAGTTGTGCTGCTCATTAATTTTTTTTGTTACTGTCTGTTCCTTTTGGGGGGGGGATGGGTATGATTGATAGAAAAAGGGGAGAAAACATGAAACATTCCTGCCACAATGCCTCTAAAATGCCACAAAGTGACCTTAAAAAATAACTTTTGAAATTAACTAGGAAAATAAAAACCAGCATACCAGTCTAGTAACTTTGTCTACATGATTTGAAATGGAGCTAGCAGCAGCTTCTGCAGCTAAAAAGTGAGCTGTTCTAATGCCAGACGGTAATTCAGCACTGCTTCCCTCAAGTATAATGCCTTTCTGTAACCTATTTCTTTAATCTTGGAACATTAAGACCTGCCAATGGCTTCAGGGGTGCTCCCAAGCACAGCATGCCAACCATAGCCTTTCTTTCCTTGTCTGTTCTTTTGTCCTCAAGGAGCTGGTACTCAGAGACGTATTTTCCATGAAACTGAAGGTTTCATTAAGTGTTTGTGTCTGATTCCTTCCTGCATGGTATATAGATCTCCACCAGTAGTGTCAGCTTGCTGGGTGTGAGCACCCGACAAAATTTGGAGGGCCACAAGTTTCAATCCTTGTTTTAAAGGGTAGAGAAATGCCAAGAGGACACTGTGGGGATTATGGGAAAGTACGTAGACTTGTGCTATTCCCTACCTGCAATCATCTCAAGCCTGCTCTGTAACACCTACCTGTTTTACTTGCCTTTTAGTGGGGCCAACCCTGCCTTCAGGCAGTAGATTTGGGGCATCAAGAAAAGGCAACACATTTATAGTTATTTGTTTCATTGTTTTTATTTTGACTGTAAAGATATGGAGGAGTTGTTCATGGAAAATTTCTCTCTCATATGCCAAAATAATTTAACCACCTTTGTCCTGGCTCATTGGGCACTATTTGCTGCTCTGCCTCAGGCAATAAAAACTCTTGAACTGGTCCTGTGATTTGAGGAATGGTTGTAGACATGTGGATAGTCTGACTATTGGTTCTAATGCAGCAGAAAAAGTGGGGCGAACATGTTAGACTTGATTCTTGTGGCTCTAAGAAAGCAACTCCTGCTGTTAGATTTTTATTTTAGGTCTTTGTATGTTTAACATGCTTCTTTGGATGTGGGGCCCAGTATCCTATTGCTCCTGTCAATTAAGAGTAGATCTGTTGCATCTGTTGTTAAATGGTACGTCAGCACTTATGTGAATCACATTGACTCAATGGGTCTGCTGGAGTTGGGACTAGCGGTTGGCTATGAGATCCATATATGACATATAAAATATTTTGTCTTAGAATTACTGAGGGGAAATTGGCAGGTAACCTATACACTTTTAAAAAGTATTCCTTGGCATGTGAAAACTTGATTCATTTTCTTCCAACAGGAATCTTCTGTCTTTGAACCAAGCTGTCTCTTTAAAGTGGATGAATTTGGCTTTTTTCTAACATGGAAGAGTGAAGGAAAGGTAAAATTTACAATGATTTCAAGGTTATAACCGTTTCTAAGAAACGTTTCACCCTCCAGTTCTACAAGTGTGGGTGTACTGGTGGGGTGAATTTGTTGATCAGAACAGTGTCCACTGAGTTACATATTGGGGTGTAGATGTTTGAAATCATATAACTGTCCTTTGACTTGATGTAATATACTAGATGTAATGTTATACTAGATATAATATATACTAGATGTAAGATGTTAGTAATATGTACAAATGTACAAATATACAAATACTAATATCCCCCCACAGGTGGAGATAATGAGGGTCTGGCCCCATGGGGCCGGACGGTCCACTCACGATTCTGCCACTGCCACGAGCTTGACAGAGCCTTCCTATCGCTTCGTTGCTCGCCATGGATTAGCCACTCTGCAACCTGGCAGAAAGAAGCTCATCATCCCGCCTTCTGCCAGGACTGGTTAATCTATTGGAATCATGAGTGAACCGTCCAGCCCCATGGGGCCAGACCCTCGTTATCTCCACCTGTGGGGGGATTTTTTTATTCATATACAAATACAAATACCCCCATCTCTAGTAATATGTAATCCTCAACTGGCTCTGTCTGCCTCTCTCCAGCCACTCTGTGTTAATGGCTTTTGTGGGTGCATAGCAACTACCCCTCTTTGTTCCTTTGTGACCTTCACTCATGATGTAGTTCTGGTATAGCACTCATTTTACTCTTCTCTATACTTGATGTGAATCGCAGATGGGGAGGGAGGGACCTGAATCTAGTGAGTTGGAGTCTTCTTGATGTTTGGAGCAACAGTTTCCATTAGCCCCAGCCAGTAAAATTAGTGGTAATTGATGATGAGAGTTGTAGCCCTAAACATTGGTGGGACACCAGGTTCTCTACCCCTTTTAGGAGCAGTGGGATCACAGGTTTAGAAGCTTTCAGTGAGGGCAAAGCCTGTGTGACTCCCCAGTTGTTCCAAGTCTCATCTCCCATTATCTTTGAACATTGGCTGCTCTGGCTGCAGCTGATGATAGTTACACATCCAACAGCCACTGGAGCACCACATGATCCCCACCCTTGAGTAAACCCAGACTGGTAGGAAATAGATCTAGTTAATTGTAATCATGAATTCTGCTCACGTCTAATATTTGCTTCATTTCCTATTTCAGTATGTTTTGGGTTACATCAAACCTTGGCACTTAATGCTGTTCCCTTTCTTGTTCCAGGAAGGCCAAGTTTTAGAATGCTCCTTAATCAACAGTATCCGTTTTGGCACAGCACCAAAGGTATTTCTGTAATTCTATTTTATAGTATTGTTTTATACAATAAGTGACAATTTGAGGACCGGTCATGAAACTTCCTTTGTAAGGGTGTTACCTGCAAATGTTGAAAAGTGTTGAAAACTAGGCCTCCTTGGGGACTAAGGAATTGCACCACAAATCAGCTTTTCAAACAGAGCAGAAGAAAGAAAGAAAGAAAGAAAGAAAGAAAGAAAGAAAGAAAGAAAGAAAGAAAGAATAAATAAATCTGCATTCAAACAATGTAATCCAGCTATAGTTAGGCTTTTGAAAGTTATTTAAAAATTCCAGTGGCAGAGTTTGAAATACTTGCTTATGTTTCATGATTTAAATAGGTGAGACTAAAAGTTACTTTCTCTTGGTGAGATCGTGCTCAAAGTGTAAATTATACACGCAGCCAACTTAAACCAATTGCTACTCCCAACTAGAACAGACCCATTAAGTCAATGGAACTTTGGTAAGACAATACAGACATGGGTCCCACTCATTCAGCACTCAAAATGGGGGGCACAGAGATTGCAATTGTAAAGAATGGGAGGATTGTGAAAACATTTGGTCGTCCCCTGGGCAACAACAGAACCCTGTCAGCTGCTCCTTCCACTACAGAAACATCAGTGGATTGTTTCTGACACAGATGAAGAAATACCCAGAATACTGTTTCCTTGTGTAATCATGTAAGAGCAGTGAAGCAAGGGGAGGTATGTATTTACTAGGCTGCTTGGTGATGGAAGAGCTTTCTTAAACTGGAAGCTGCAAACTGTATCTCAAAGTAATGTAATAGAGTCTATGCAATTTTCCTCCAGTTTAGTTATTCCTTCTGTTGTGGCTTATATCTAGTCTTCAGAGGCAACAAGATAAAGGTCTGTTTCTTAAACTGATAATCTCTGTTAATTCTTCTTGGGTATCTTTTGTATGGCTCAGAAAATAGCATGAAAAGGTCATGCAAATTTGATGAAGTTACTTTTTTGGACTATAATAGCCCCTGGAATCCCACAATGAGTGTGGCTAACTGTAATCCCAAAGAAAATAGCTCTTCCAAACTCTTGAAGTGTTTTGGTTCTGTTGTTCGCAGTAAAACTCTAACCTCTGAAAATGTATGTTGGTCTTCATAGATTTCTGTGGACCTGTGATGTTATCCCTGCTATGTTAAGATTATGGTTATTGTAGGTCTGAGAATTATCTTATGAATATGGAAAAAAACTGATGGCAGTGAAAATTAGCACTACCAGGAGAGTGATTGTGTGATGCCAAAGGGATGATTAGATAAGGTACAGAAGCTGCAAACTTTGGAATATCTCACCTGCGTGAGATAGGTGCAGACATAACACTAGAATCATTGTTGATGTCTGCACTTCTCCTAAAGTCCGAATGTTAATAAAATATTACTAATTTTCTGGCATGTAAAGGCTTCTACCTTATGAATAAGACGCCTGTTTGAAACACTCAGATCTGCTTTCATATTTCAGCAGTGTTATCCAACAGGTGATTATGAAATCAAGATTTTATAGTTGTGTACTTGAAATGTTGACAAAAACAAGAAATAGAGGCAAAGAAAAAATGTTTACAGGTCAAATATCTGAAAAACAAATGAAGAATTCTTTTTGTGTTTAGCCTCAGATGTCTAACAAGGCACTCACTGTTTCTTAACAGGATCCAAAAATCTTAAGTGCTCTTGAAGCTGTTGGCAAAGCAGAAAATGAACTGGAAGGACGCATAGTATGTGTCTGTAGTGGTACAGATTTAGTGAATATCAGCTTCACTTACATGGTAGCAGAAAACACCGAAGAAGCTAAGGTATTACATTTTAAAAGAGGTTGCAACGTTTGCTGCATTGTTATTCTATAAAAATCCCTTATGTTCTACTGAAAGAACACAGTAGAGAACAAGTATTGGGGGTGGGGGAAAATGAGAAAACTTATCTTTATTTTGTTAAAGTAGTGCTTTTCAAATTGTTTGGGTGTTTCCACTCTGTAGGAAAATATTACAAGTGCAACTTAGGAAATATGGAGGGATGTGATAAACAATTAAACTGCATTAGGAGATGTTATCAGTAATTCTTTGAAGAACTGGAGTGCTAAAGGAACGTTGTTAAATACCTCTTAATCCTGAACCACCTTCTGAACAAAAATGGCAAGCAAAATTGATTACAATCTTCATTTTATTCAAAAGGCATATTTATGTATTTGTCCATTGTGGTGACTAGATGGAAAATTAAACACTGATTCTTGATTATAATAATAATAAAAAACCAAGCAAAAATGCTTTGTGTACTGTTCTTTGGTCCCACAGAAAACACCCCCAAGCCCTATTGCTTGCCCTAGGATCTTCCTGTTCAATAGTTCCTTCCATTGCTCTGGTTGTCTTGCTGGTGGTGTTTGCTAAAAAGGGAAATTCTGAGGGCAAGTCAGGAGGTGATTAGAAGAGGCTTTGGATCCACTTGATTCTTCTCCAGACACATCCCTGAAATGAGGAGGAAATCATGCCGGTTTCAAATGGGTGGTGTTATTTTCCCTAGCACTGAAACCAGTGGAAAGGACAAGAACAGGAAATTTCATACCAGTAGAAAGAGAGGGAGAATCTGCCACCCTACCTTCTTTTCTGGCGAGCACAAACCCAGCAAAGCTTGGGAGTGGTGGTTTTCATGCCAGGGGTTCTCTCTCCACCCTACAGGATTGCTTTGTCCATTTTATGACTATTTGGATTAAGATTTGATAAACAGATGCAGCTGCCACACATTGCCATATGTTGGGTAGGATAACTGCTCTGCTTAGAGCCTAGCTGTATAATCCCCCAGGGCTTTAGTCCCTGCCAACGTACTCACCTGTGAGTATTCAACCAGAGATGCCTGGGGAACTGAGGTGTGCCAAGCATATGCTCTAAGACTGAACCCTGGGGCCTCCCACATTTGCTTTCTGCTATGAGCTCTATATAGAAATTTTAAAATTACTTTAGTATTTTAATGACTTTTAATACTGTCTCAGTGATGTGAATAATCATGTTAGAGCCAAGTGGGGTTTTTTTTAATTATTAAAAAAAATGGAATCCAACCCTATTATTTGGGCTTAGGAATGTGAGGCTTCCTTGATTCTCTTTATCATTGAGTCAGACACAATGATACATCTTGATGAGGAATTTTCAATCCCTGAAAGACTTGTCACTTCCACTGTGGAAGTGAGACAAGGAAAGCTTTTTTTTTTCATCAGAGCTTCCATAGTTTTGCACAAAGTGTCTCTGTGTGCAAACCTAGTGACCTTTCCCTTTGAGAAGCAAACCACACATAGACATGGAAAGCACAGAACAACTGATTGATGGTTTAAAAAAAGGGGGGGGGGTTACATCTGCTGATTCTAATCTTTAAAAACTATTCAATAAAGCAACAAGCACCATAATTTTGCACAGTTTTGCAGTATGCCCTCTTTAGGATGTGGAGAATCAGTTTCAGAGAAATAGTCATCTTAGTTTGTTTTCTGAAGTGAAAACCAGAGATTAAACAAAAACCAAATACTGTACCCGATTAAGACCAATGCATCCATTTCAGTGTCAATTTTTTGGATTAGATGAAAGACACAACTGATATGTCTGAGAAATTGGTTACAGTCAATAAAGCTCACTCTGAATGAATTTGTTAGTCTCAAAAGTACCACAATACCTCCCTTATCCTTTTTTGGAAAATAATTTGGGAGTCCATGTCATCACAAGCAAGTTTTTCATCACTGTTTAAGGCATATCACAACAAAATGTGGTTCTTTATCCCATTCTATAAATATTGTATTTAGAGGTGCAGATCCATGAACATGTTCAGAAAATGGCTTTTTCTTAAGAGATCAGCTGTGCTGGAAAAAATTGTGAGCCTGGCCTAAACTCAATGTTACTTTTATTGTAGAATCAGCAAGTGTATTGAGTCGTGTTCTCCCTGGTGGGTGATTTCCATTTAGATGGTGTTTCCCTAAATTAGCATCTTCTCATTCTTCCCAGTTTAATACTCAGTGCGCAGAGGATGATTTTCCTCAGGACTTCAGTGCATGATGAGGGAACATTTAATTGTTTCCTCCTCATTCATGATCCTGACAAACTGGTACTACAAATGATTTTTTAAACAAAAAGTTCCCTTTCATGCCAAAGATCAGTAAGTTCCTAATGTGGTTGCTAACCGTGTAATAAAAGCAGCATGTACTCAGAAAACTCTTCCATGCATAGTATTTCAAGGCTGTCAGAAAGAATGTCTGAAGATCTTTTATTGTGGACAAAACAGAAAGGCCAGGGAGATTCACAAATGGAACATGTAAAAAAAAATGGTTCCATGTTATTCATGGACTGTTTTAACTTAGCTCTTCCACTTGACTTACTGATACAAGTCAGTTTCTGTCACAGAACATCTTTAGGGTAATGGCTTGATAGAGAGTGAACTCTAATTAGTAAAGCACCAGCATCTTCCACAAGAGATCAACACCTCAAAGGCATGTCCCTCTGTAATTTTAGCCTCATAGCAGCTAAATATTTTTCTCTTCCATGTTTGTTGCAAAATATACTGGGGAAAAAACCTGGAACCATAACTTTTGTGGCAGGATGTGTGTTCTTTCGCCTTTTGTGTCACAGGTGATTCACTCCTTTAAATACCAGTGTAAGAAGTAGCAGCACAATTTTATATACACACAACAAATAGATTTAGGCTGACTGCTCAATTTTAATTTGGCTGAGAACATTATGGCATGTTTGCATATCAGTTTATGTGTGGGAAGATAATATTCTCAAGAAATTGCTACTTTGGGGGACTCCATCTAAGTGCAAACAGCCTGCCAGGGAAAACTGAAGCTTAGCCTAATAGCCAAGACTCCTGAATGGCATCTTAAACTAAGACCTATTTTCAAAGCAACTATTAGCATTTGTTGGGCAATATTCTCATGGGTATATTGATGTGAATGTACTATTGCTATGGCTTAGTCTATATACTATAGATGGCCCCAGCTTCTACAATTTCTCACAATAATTTTTTTGTTTTTGTGTTTATTCCATTGGAAATACACTAGTCTCAAATAGGGATAGGGAATCTGTGATGCTCAAGATGTTGTTGGACTATGATCTCTGTCATCCCTGACCATTGGCCACACTGATTGGTGGTGATGGGTGGGCTGTCTAGAGGGTCACAGATTCCCACTGTGATTGATGAAATCCATACTGAGCAGACATATAAAGGATTGTGCTGAAAATGACTTTAATCTCTGCTTCATCCATAAGGATGCAATTTTAAAAATGAGGGGAAATCCTGCACTTTAATCCCCCAAGTTGGAGCATTACAGCTGCTGAAGGTATGTTGTACACAACCTGTTCTTGAACAGAAAGAAAAGAGCCTTTGTGTGGGAGAGGAAGGGATCAGACACTCCCATATCCCACCCAAGTTGTGAGATCAAGCCTGCAAGACCAGGAAAATGATGGCAGAAAGAGATTGTAGCAAGAGCAACTGCAATAGGGAGAACTTTGCTGCTTTTCAGACCTTCCTTTGGTGTGACACGGTCACATAAAATAGTTTAAGTTCCAATTCAGATTGAAACTAGTTTAACTTCCTAGTAATTTTTAAGCAGCTTAATTGTTTAAACTAGATTTAAACTGTTGCCATCCTGTTGTTACTCAAAGAACTAACTCAGTTGGCTAATTCTATGTAAAACCATTGCTGTTGATTCATGCTCAGGAGTTCTCTAACACAGAGTGTAGCTGTACAAGCTGACTTCTAAGGGACTGCTATTTTCTGTCGGGGTATCTGTTTGACTCTGCTGTGTTCTGCTAAACAGCTATTGCCAAGGCAGTTAGTGCTCTTCCATCCAGAAGCTAAAAAACTGTGATACTGCTCCTGTAATTTTTGACTGTCTAGAAATAGGAGAGCATCACTTCTTGGCTCTGTAACATAGGGAGAGAAACGTCTTTTCTCCAGGCTTAGTTTGGCTTGGAAAGGTTTGTTCAATGCGATCTTTCCACTCCCTGGGCTCCTCGCCACTCCCTTAAACTAAGGAAACACAATGACAAACCAAGATGCCCAGTCAGCTGCAGGTGCCAGGGGCTCAAGCCGCTGCTCATTGTATGAAAAGGAAGTAGGTACACTGGAGGGCTAGCTATGTGTACCCTACATCGATAAGTGTGTAAAATGATGCCCATCCATTTCTGAGCCCATATGCTGCTGCTACATTTCCTCATGGCCTTGTCTGCCTAGCTGTGTCACAAGGCACAGGGGAATAGCAACCCAGGATCCCCACTTCCCTTCAGGGTACAATGCGTGTGGGTGATGTCAAGTTGGTGCAGTATCTACTTGCTCATCTGTGGCACGGCTACCTTCCATTTCCTTCTTTTTGCCTAGGGATGTAAATACTTGCTTGCTAATAAACATCTCATTTTTTCTTACCTGTGACATGGTGAGATTTTCACTGCCATTCTCAGTAAGTGTTTTTCCCTTGCCAAGAATACTCTTTGCCCAAATTGTGAAATAATCTTTTTGTGTGAGATTCAGTAACCATTACCTTGTTGGAATGGATGGGGTGTTTACTTCTTTTTGACCAATCAACTAGTCCTTTTGTGCTTGCTGTGTGTGTGTGTGCTTTGTGAACATTGCAGAAAAGTAGACAGGGAAAAACTTTGAGTTTTGTGCTGGAGTCAAGAACTCTTGCTGGCCGCAGCAATTTTTTTTTTAATAACCAGTTTTTCCAAGAAAAAAAATATTGAAAGATATTTTTCACAATTTTTTCCCCAAGCTCTTCATCTCCCACTCTGTCATACATGCTTGGGGTGGGTGGGTGGGGAACAGAGAAGAAAAAGAGGGAAAGAGAATGTCAAATCAGTGAATAAATATGGCTCTTATAATAGTGAATGAATATAGTTACTGACCAAACCGGGGTACTAATGCATACTATATAAATGTAGTCATAACAGTCGTATAGGATATGCAAGCATAAACCCATGCACAATCAGTTGTCCCACTTTTGGAAGAATTTTAAAAAAAACTTTAGGGGAATTTTTAGGAAGGTCTATATATTTGGAATCCCCTAGATTTCTAGAAACTTCCCACTTGCTTATGGGTGACTCTCTTGCACTGCTAGATCCAAAGGTACAAGGCAATTTACCTTGCCATTTAAAAGGAATAATATTGGGGCAAGTGACTAACTAGAAGTGACGGCCAGTATCCTGTTAAGATTTTTGCAAGTATAACTATAAATGCAGAAGCAGCCGTGATAATGTAGTGAGGTGTGGTCATTTGCCTGGTGGCACAAGCTGCCCTTTTGAACAGTCAAGTGACCAGACCTCCCTCCATTGCTGCAGCCACTTCTGTGTTTGCTATTACACACATACAAAATAACAACAACAGGATAATGGCCCATACGGTGTTTTTTCATTGCCTGATGTAATTCTTTATTGATCATAAGGACCAAATTCTTAGGTTTAAAAAAAGGGGGGGGGAGAGGAAAGAGTAGAGGAATTAAATCTGAAATTTCAGTGAACTCTTGCTGGTATGCTTGTGTAGGATGTCTAGAAACCAAAGGGTTGCATTATTCAAGGATTAAAGTTGTATAGTAACCTTGATTTGAAAAAAGTTAGCAACTCTTTAACTCTGCCTCAAAAGTTAGGCAAAAAAGAGAGCACAAACTGAGGACAAGGTCATAGAAGCTTCCCTTGTAAAGGTTATTACATTGAACATGTACAGTGGTGCCTCGCTAGACGATGTTAATCCGTTCCGCGAAGATCGCTGTCTTGCGAAAACATCGTCTAGCGAAGCACGTTTCCCCATTGGAATGCATTGAAATCTCTTCAATGCGTTCCAAGGGAAAACTCGTCGTCTTGCGAAAATCTCCCATAGGGAAACCTCGTCTAGCAAGCGCGGGTCCCCGTTGGAATGCACTGACAGCTTTTGACCACTAGTCGGTGCATTCCAATGGGGAAACCTCGTCGTCTAGCGAAAATCCCCCATAGGAGACCATCGTTTTGCGAAGCGTATTGGCGATCGCAAAAAGCCATCGTCTAGCGATTTCCTCGTCCTGCGAGGCAATCGTCTAGCGAGGCACCACTGTAGTCTTCTATAGCAGTGGCTCTCAACAGTAGGTTAGCCAGGCATTCTTGGACTGCAGCTCCCAGAAGCCTTCACACCAGCTGTGCTGGCCAGGGTTTCCAAGAGCTGCAGTCCAAGAACAACTGGGTTACCCAAGATTAGGAACCACTGATCATGTGAATTGGGTGCTTCAGATACTGCATTCATTTTCCTTGAGGGTTCATGTCTTCACAAAACCTCACATGAACAGTGGGTTCATGGCTTAAATGGTTGTGTAGCCAAGCATGGTGCAGGGCAAATGAAACCATGCTAGGAATGAGGGCAAAGCTTTTAATTAATTTTTTGTTACATCCTTCTCTACTGCTTCTTAGTCTTGTTGATCCACATGGCTGCTTCCCACATATCTTGTCCATAGTCTTGTGACCTGTTGTGATCCAGGACACTCAGCGTTTTCACAAGTCACATTTCTACATTCATACACAAGGTCTCCACATATGTGATGTCAGGGTTTAAAAGATACCAGTGTCCTCAAAAATTAACCTAGACAATCATGCCTCTTTGTAAATGGCTCCATACTGTTCTTGTGTATACGGTGTGCGACTAAAATGTGTAAAGTATATCATTTTGTAGAGCTGCCATAATGAAAAGGCCAGTTTCTGCTGTAAATAGATCAGATCATATACACTGGAAGAGGTGGGAAGTGGGAAGGCAACAGAGAAAAGGGTACCAAGGAAGAATAATATTGCTCTAAAAATAGAAACTGTTGCCATAGCTTTCATAGGGGAAGTATTGTTGTTTAGTTCGAAGCGTACTTTGTTTTCTTCCTTATTGTATACTGTGCCCCAGCCGGGAAATTTTAATTGAAAATGTTTTTCTGAACTGGCTCTTTATCCTGTGTCTTTCCAGTCTTTCCAGACAAACAAAACTTGTTTTCATCGTGCTTAGATATAGAGTAGGCTCTTTGAGTATCTCTTGGAGCTCAAAGCATTGATGGGATATTTGACTGGCTTTTGGCTGAAGTGTGGCTTTCAATGGTTATCTCTTTTCTGGGCACCACAGTAGTATTCAGGATGGGGTGAGAGATTGAGGAACATGATGGAGAATTAATTAGTCTTGTTTGTAGGTCATTTTACCTGTGACTCCAGAGAGGTCACGTGTGAAAATAATTTTTGTTCCCATTATAATCTCTGAATATAGTCTCTCTCTGTGTTTTCTGCAAGTATGTTAGCAGCTGTATTCTCGAAGCCTTTCACGGCCGGGATCCGATGGTTGTTGTAGGTTTTTCAGGCTGTTTGGCTGTGTTCTGAAGGTTTTTCTTCCTAAGGTTTCGCCAGTCTCTGTGGTCAGCATCTTCAGAGGACAGGAGTCAGAACTCCTGTCCTCTGAAGATGCCGGCCACAGAGACTGGCGAAACGTTAGGAAGAAAAACCTCCAGAACCTCCAGAACACAGCCAAACAGCCCGAAAAACCTACAACAACCATATGTTAGCAGCTATTTATTTATTTATTTATTTATTTACTTACTTACGTACGTATACATACATACATACATACATACATACATACATACATACATACATACGGTTCAGAGCTTGAAAAAGTTACTTTTTGACCTACAGCTCCAAGCCTCCTCCAGCTGTGCCACCTGGGAGATTCCGAGAGGTTCTATGGACAGCTCACAAAAATAGATTGATCTTCTGTCAGGATCAGGATAAAAGTTAGCTGTAGGGTGAGGACTTAAGTATTGCTCTGTGCTACCACTTGATTATTTGTTATTTGAAAATACTGATTATTTGTTAGATGAGCCAGTGTAACTCAGTGACTAAGATGTTAAGAGTTAGGTGGGACACTTATTCAGATTCCCCTGTTTTGTTTGTTCTGTGCTGTTACTACATCCAAGCTTAACATGTGAGTGGAGAATTGTATGTGCTGTCAGACCTTCTGGGAAGGGAAAGGTAGGTAGGTGGGTAGATGGATGGATAGACAGAAAGACTTGCCTCTTACAGCCATTTAAGGGGTACGCACCAGTATGTCACGGAGCTCCTATTATTTTTGCTGCTACAATTAACATTGCAACCCCTTTGGAAATTCCTACCTCCCTTTTCGAACACTTTAGACATTTTTAGACACCCCTGTCTTTGTTTATATATGCCATCTATGTTTACGTCATTGTTCATTAACACAGGAAGGGGACATGATGATACCAAACTGAATGGCAGATGTCAAATGAAAAACTCCCCTCTCCCCAAATGACCCTTCTGTACAGTCCTGGCCTCCCTCCCCCTTTTTTAATTGTTTCTAGAATTAAAAGAGATGTAAAATCATTTCACAACAGAACTTTTAGGATCAGCTCAAATTCCTGTCTATTGCCTTAGCAGAGCAGTACACCATGCTTTTACTGACACCTGGTGGCTATCCTTTTTTGTAAAAGAAGATTTACCTTTTACTTCGAATCTGTCTCTTTCCGTGCTATGTATGATTTTGTAAAATCAGTTGGAGGGCAGGGAGAGGAGACTTAGCTTTTCACAACATACGGTCATTTAACACTTTTGTGTGCCATGATTTTTTTTAAATAGGTGAATGGAGAACACAGTAAAGTCAATACTGTGTGAAGGAATGCATCAGCTGCTTCCACTTTGTTTTTATTATCTGTAAATGGTTGTGTAAGCAATTCAGAACCTAAATGCATGTAGAGGTTTCTTTAAAAAAGGAAATTCATATGAGAGAAACAGCATGTTAACATGTTCCAAGTGCTGTTTAAATAGAGGGGTATATAATCATAGAATAATGGAGTTGGAAGGCCCTTATAAGGCCATCAAGTCCAACCCCCTGCTTAGTTCAGGAATCCAAGTTATGTAGAGCAGCAACAACTCGAGCAAAACAGTTTCCTTCACGTCTCCCAAATAAGAATTCGTTGTCTTACTTTACCGTTTTGGATGAGAGAGAAAAAAAGAATTGTTGCTTATGAACTGCTGGATAGCTCAGTGGCTTAGAAGTTGAGAGTTCAATTCCCCACTGTGCCTCCTTGACAGGGGCTGGGGTCAATGATCCCTAGGGTCCCTTCCAGCTCTGCAGTTCTAAGATTATGATGATGATATGATGATGATGATCTCTCCAACACCAGCACAACAACCAGCTCTTCGTGCTCTCTACCAGCTTCATGGGGAAGTTTTCATAGGTAGACCACCCAGTGATCCACCTCCAACACTCTTACTTTAAAGATGTCCATTTTATACAATTTATGATGAGTGATATAGCCAAAGTTTGGGATGTTGATGCCATAACAGTAAAGCATTCATCTTCACCCCATAGTCATTACGAACTGAGAACTTCCCTATGTCTAAATTGAGACCTAGCTTGTTATGAGCTCATGGCCAGCCCTCCTTTCCAGAACTTGACTGTTTCCATGCAAACATGCTCCTGTGAGAGTGATGAAATGTGGGTTAGAAAAAGGTTACTAAGGATGGCATGGATCTTATTGAGTTAATTCTATCATCTCTGGAATGGCTTGCATCATTGCAATGGGAAAGGAAAACCCTATTTTCCATGCGGCCTGTTTGTGGACCTTCAACATTTGTTCTGGAAGATGTGTGTCTGTCAGAACCATAGCTTCACAACCACGTATTTGAACAGTGGGATGCATACTGAGGGGACCACATGGATGCGCACTTGGGGATTAATTAGTTTTAATTATACATTAATTTTAATAAATTTAAGTGTGTGTGTGTTTGAAGCTTGTTTTGGCTAACCAGTCTACAAGTCTATAGTTAATCAGCTTCCCTAATTAGAGCATATGTCTGCAGTTGGTGTCATTTGAAGCAGGGGGTGAGGTAGTAGTTGATAGGACAGAGGCCTACAGAGGCATGGAGTGAGCAGATTCCCTCCTTAGGAGGTTCTAAGGGTGCCCTAAGCAATGGGCATGCTTAGGGGTCCCAGTGGTGGTGTCTTCATTCAGATAGGATGGGGTAATATGTCCCAACTCTGACAGTCATGTTAGACTTCAGTGTATCCAATTAAGAACTGTTACAACCAGTGGCGCTGCATAGTTTCACTAGTATTTTATGAAGTAAAGTAGGAAAAATAAGAGCAGGGCTCTCCCACTATTGTGCTACTATGGCCACCAATGATTGTGAACCATCTAGTAAACCACCTCAGTGCTGGAAAATGATTTCCTTCCTAATATGCTGTTTCCTGTTGGGAAGAGTGGGTTGACTACCAGATCTTATAGTGTCCTTTGCCAGGCAGAAGTGAAAGCCAAGATATGAACCTATAATCTAGTCACTTAAATATGAATGAAAGCCAGTGAAATCTAATAATAGCTTGCTAACAAAGTATCCAGGACATCTGTTGTATGCATGGTGTTGTGTTAAACACTAACAGAAGTTGTTGTGTATACATCAGAATCCAGTGTCTCTGACTTTAGGGGTTTAATATTAATATTATAGAAAACAAAGTTCTCCAATTAAAAATTCCCCCTAATAAACCTGGTCATCTCTGCTGCTTGGGGAGCCAACATATGAAGAGAACAACTGAAATGCCCTCCATTCACTCATGCATTCACCCATGATGCCCTTTTTCATCTTGCTATTTCCCATAGATAAATGCTTATGTACTTTCTTGCCTTTCAGCTATGGATTGAAGGACTCAAATCCATCATAGGTAACTTCAGAGCAAACAACGTTTGTCCCATGACATGCCTCAAGAAACAGTAAGTTTTTCTTCTTTCGCCTCTTCAATTCTTTCTTTCTTTCTTTCTTTCTTTCTTTCTTTCTTTCTTTCTTTCTTTCTTTCTTTCTTTCTGCATACTTGTTAACATGCACTTTCAGAAAATTTCCTTTCCTTACTTGGACCAGTAAGAGATAAAAATCTGGGCAGTCTGCGGGAGACATTCCCTACAAATATAAACATCCATGAGAAATGTGGTGTTAATTTATTTTTCATATTTGTTCTGCAAATACAAATGTTCCCAAAGTCAAATACACTTTCAGGGGTTAAGAGAGTTCACTGCTGGACATAATAATCTGTTGAGATATGTCATTGCAGTTATTGGCCTTGTTCAAACTTTTTCCTAGTTCCAAAGGGAGAATGTTTGCCTAATTAAGCCCAAATGTTCTTGTTACCTTTAGATTTAGAATGGGCTTATTCTTTCCTTCATCTCAAAGACTGGTTCTGCTGCCTTTAGAAGATGTGGCCTTTTCTTTGTGCTTCCCACCCAGCCTTGTACCCTTCCTGGATTTCCTTGAACTAAGTTTCCTTTCTCCCAACCTTGTAACTTTTCCCTTGCTATTTCTCCAGAATTTCCTTTTCAGCAACAGCAAGGTATGAAGGGGAAGGCAATTCATCCTACCTGTTTCAGACTGCTATGGGAATTGTAGTTTGACAGGGTTTCCAATCTAACGTACGAAAGTAAAGTTTCCTTTATCTGCACCAAATGCTGGTTCCCCTAGAAGTTTTTTTCTTCTTCTGAGAAAGGCCTTATGTCTGCCATAGAGAAAAGCTGCTGGGTACAGAGAAGAATTTTGAGCAGATACATATGTCTGGGGAAGAAAGAAATGAAGAGCCCATTGTCAAACTGGCATACCAGCTTTACCTGATAAAGGAAAGCCTTCCATGAAAAGAACTGCAGAGCTACCTGCACTCTGTGATTCTTCCATTATTATCCCTGCATTGCATTTGCTAGAATTGAGGTATCATTTGAGCCAAGAACATCTCAGGTCATGGCCTACATTTCAGTGGTGTGCTACATGTTTGTTTATCCATTCATTTGTGCATCTGGCTATGTTAAGACCTTCAGTATTGTACCTTCTCCCTTATCTGTACCTCACAACTACAACACATACCCTTTTAAAGTGTAGATATTACAATTTTAGTCAGTTCAAATGACCTGGACAGAGTTCATGTTCCCTCTTTTTATATCATAGCTGTTGTGGCTTTCATGTTCAGTGTCTTACAATATTTATTTTGGTACATGCTACTGTTAACTTCTCTGTTGTTTGGGGACACATAGCCTGAAGATAACAACTGACCCTGCTGCGGTTCACTCAAGAACATGTGGTGCATAGAAAGAATTAGGACATTAGCATGAAGGCTGCCATATTAAAACAATATGCATGTGTTCTGTTCTTTGACTTTCCTTTGAACATAGAAGAATTAAATGATAAGTTGCATTCATTCAGGTTTCTGTGTAATGAGAATGCACAGATAGCCGTAGTTGTTGAGGAATGGGTTGGGATGACCAAAGCTTCTGTGGTGACAAGTTGGGGTCATTTCTCTTGTTTGCTTTAAATAAGCCCAGTTATGACCTTGGCTATTTTCAGAGTTTGGAATGCTGAACTCCCAGCATTCCTGGTCTGACTGCTATTGATAGACAGTTCTAAGCCAAAACATCTGGAGGAGACCAGTTGAGGAGGGCTGCTGTGAGCAAATTAGATCTTCGGTCAACCTGAGATGTAGGATTTATTGGTACAAGAAGATAGAGTGAATTTGCTAATGAACTAAAGCAGTATTTTCCATTGCATACTCACCTCTAGGATTGTTAAAAAGTACCTTTGTTGGGAGATATGGTTCCAGTTGCCAGCTCATGTGATTGATGTCAGGACTGTTGTCAGTCACATGCAAGGGGTTCTCTCTCACAGAATACAGGGTAATCAAAACTCCTTAACGCTTGGCTCAGCTCTAAGTAAGCTCCTTTAAAGTTCACTTATGATTTTGAAATTTTTTTTTCTAAGTTGTTACTTTGAGTGTGACACACCTTTCCGTATATTTTCCTCCTTTACTTTAACATATGAACCAGTTCATAGAATCTTCCTTCTGTGACAAATGTTTATTAACTGTTTTTCCTTATCTTATAGCTGGATGAAACTGGCATTTCTTACTAACACTAATGGCAAGATTCCAGTCAGAAGGTAAGTGCACAGTGGAGTTGTTCAGTGATTCTACCTGACAATACTTACACAGTGATGAAGTTCAACAAACTGCACATCAGAGTTTATCTCAAGACATATATCTCCGTGGTTTTTGAGGGTTATGCCATCTTGAGCCTAGGCTCTGGAAGGGATTTGGGGCCAAGCAGAGTTGTTCATGACCTTTGATTTCCCTGTCCCAAGGTTTCTTTTCCTTCATTTCATATTTCATAAAATGTTTGTTTGTATTTTAAGAGGAAAAAAATGTTGCAACCTTTGGATGACATTTATCCTTCCCACCTTATTTATTCTTTTGTAGGTGCAACTTCTTCTAAAATCAGGAAGTTAAAGTAACACAGGGGCCTTTCTTGTAGAATGGATGGCAAGAAGCCACTAAAATTATGGCTCCAGCCCAGTTATGTTGTCACATCTTCTCATCTCTATTTATTTATTCTATTGACAAATGAAGATGACAGAAACCAATTGTTATAGAGTCTACAATTATGGAGCAATAATTATGAATTACATATGAACATGATGTTGTTTCTTAGCTGTATACTTTAGTGATATTATGGTTTCACTGTGTAGTTAATTTTTCCTAAATACCCCATTCCTGGAAGCAAACTAAAGTGACCTACCTCACCACATTGTCCTCGTTTTTGAACATTCCAGACATTACAACTAAGTAACATTCTCATTGCCTCAAACATTCTGGATTAAATCTAATCATTTGTTCCAACTGAGTAGTCCCATTGATTCAGTGGGACTACTCTAGTTGGAGCAAATGATTAGATTAATTCCAGAATGTTTTTGAGGCCATGAGAGTGTTACTTATTAGTGTTGACCTAGCAATAATTGATTCATGCAGTGGGTGTACTGTATTGAAAATTATGACTGGATTTAGCCTTCTGACATATTATTCACAAATTCAAAGTTATTTCCAGGGGATGGTGACGTATTTATGAGCATAAAAATGGCGAGGATCACCAAAAACAAAAACAAACCAAAAAACAAACCCTGGATCACCATCTTAATGCAGTCTGTGTTGATATTTGAAGAATGGTTCTGAAAATATGGCATTTGTCATTAAAGTCTTCTTTTGACTATACAGTAAACGCATCAAAAGGGTGTGGAAGTTGGTCAGATTAGAATGTTTCTATCCACTTTTTGAGAGAAAATTAACCTTCAGACAGCTGGGCTCCATAATTCCATGATGTCCTAGCAAACATTGTGTGACTTCCTGCTTAAATGGGATCACTTCAAGTAGGAGAATGAACGTGTAACTGGGGGGGGGGGGGGGAGTGATATTGAAGCTGTAAAGGTGGAGAAAGGAAAAAAAACAAAATGGCAACAAAGATTTTTTTTAAGTTTTAGAAGCAAACATTTCAACACACACCCAAGCAAGTCACCATTGTGCACAGCCACAAAATAAATAAGCATGGGCTTGGAAAGGGCCTGACATGAATTTTATTTACAAAGTTTCTTTTATTCCACCTAAAAACTTGGGAAAAACTAAAAGTCTGAAAGTGACAGAACAGGAACTCTCTCTGTGAACTTGTACATGATATCCCTCTCTCTAGCCTTGGATTCATCCCAAACGTTATGTTTTTCATAAAGTTTTGGCTTAACTATTTAATCTTTATACCCAGATATAATCAGAACTATCTGTTTGTAACTGCCTTTGTTCACATCTCCCCCTTACCACTAGGATATTCAGGAGAAAAAATTATGTATCACATCTATTTTGGGGTCTTTCAGAGAGCTCTTCATTTGTTCCGCAGTCTTTCTGGTATCATCCCTTTAAAAAAACAAACCAGAAAATATCCAGATCTTTCAGGTTCTTTCATTTTGATTTTCCCATTTTGGTTTCTGATGCTGGAGCAAATTTAACCCTATAGAATCCACAAAAGTAGTCTAGAAAAAGCAGGGACAAAGGAGCAGATATCTACTCCAAAAGTGGGCAACAGTATGTAAGAAAAAAAGATCAATTATCCTCAAACCTAACAATACTTTAAAGCAGCCATTCTCAATTGAGAGGTCATATGACTCCCTGGGGCCCCCTGGCACATTTGAAGAGGATCACAGACTGGAAACAATTCTTCACACACCACCTTATAAGGTTTGTTACGCAATTTTATACAACCCTAAATCGGCCTGTATTTCCTATTGTGTTTATGACCATGGTCAAAAAAGTTGAGAATAGCTGCTTTAAAGTTTGCATTTATCATCACATCAGCATCCTCATGAGGAAACAGTACAGATGAAAAAGAGAAATCATTCATCATCATGAATGATAATTAAATTAAAAACACACACTCGTTCATTAAGGGCAATATAATCACCCTCTCAACTCAAAACCCCAAGATAGAATATAGGGTCTCAGGAGACAGCTGTTTGCTATTTGCTGTCTTAAGTCCATAGTTCGGGTAGTAGTCTACCAGGTGAAGGGCAGGCAGGCACTCCAGGCAACAAAAAAGGAAATGTTGGGGGTGGGGAGGATCCCTCCAAAAAATCAATACGATAAAAAGGCCAAAAAAGAGAGAAGGGAACCGAGGTAATCCAGAAAGTAATCCAAAAGTGGAGGAACAGCAGGAAGACAAATAAATAAATTAATAAATCCACAATGGAGGAATAGCAGTAGAAGAAGCAGGCTAGCAAGGAATACATCCAGTCCAATATAGATGTTGGAGGAGCTCTCTCAGCAACAACAGCGGACAAGTCAACAGGCACTGAAGCTAAAGAGCAGCCACTGCAGTTCTCCAGGAATTTCTAAAGATTGAAACGTCCCCATCCAACCTTCTAGGATGTTCTCTTAATCCTTATTGGCTGTTGACAGCCCTCCTCATGGCAGCCCCAATGAAAGTACTCCAAAATAGGAAATACAAAAGAAATACAATACATTTATTACCCACTCTTTTGTGATCCCAGATCCATCATATTTCAGAGGCTCTCTATTGTAGAGCCAGAAAAGACTCTGAAAACACAAGAAAGGGCCTCTTTCTTGGCTTTTTTATTTGGGTTAACCCAAAAGTCCCATGCAAAAGTCCCGGTATTTGCCACCATTTCCTCTTCTTCCTCTCTTTCCCTTTCTCTTTCTTCTGTTGCATTCCTTGCTGTCAGCATTTAGATTTTAAGCCCTGTGGGACAGGAGAGATCTAAGTCTTTTGAACCTCTCTAAAGTGCTGCATTTTTTGTTTTTGTTATGCTCTGGGATTCTTGGCATGTCTTCAGGGATAAAGAGAAGCTGGGGCCTCTTTTTACTTTCTTAATGACCCCAAAGACAGAAAGGAGATTGGGTTTATTTGCATTCTTGTAAAAAATAAAAGAATGTGGCTGTAAAATAAGCGTTCTTTCAGTTAATAAAGTGGATGAGCATATATTCAGTATGGAAATGATAGGCAGGATAGGTTCAGACTGAATGTAAATAAAAGTTCTGCACTCAGCTCATGCAGGTTTTGGTGTATGTCCCGTGAACCCAGTGTAGTGCAGTGGGGAGAATAACAGACTGGAACTCAGGAGACTTGGGTTCAAATCCCCTGTGGCCATGGAAATTCATGGGGGTGTTGGGACTGGTAAAACCACTCTTTAAATATCTCACTTACCTTGAAAGCCCTATTAGGGTTGCTATAAGTTGGTTCTGACTTAATGGCACATAACACACACTCACCATGGACAAAGGTGAAAAGGTGTTTCTTAGCCTTATGCAAGCAGTTTTCTCATGAGTGGAAGGGGTTGAATCCTTCTCAGAAACAACTGCTGGTGAAAGGAAAATGGTTCTGAGGCAGCATATCTTGTGTTGCAGAGCCTCAGGGCTTAATTTGTTTCCCTGTGATTGTTTTAGAGCCCGTGTGAGGCTGATCCTTTTCCTTCAAAGCAACCAGGAAGAGATGGCAAAAGAGAACCCATGCTCTCTCATTTCAGTTTCCTTCAGGGTCAAAGGAGAGTGGGTTCTCCATTCTTCTTCTAGGTAGTTGCAGAAGTGGTAGGGGGAATGGGCTTCAAGGCAGAAAGTTAATTGTCTTTGGAGTACAAGACCTTCTCCACAGTGGATCTGTTGGAAAGAAGGCCTTCCTTTCTCTCAAGGAAGAGTAAGTGAGCTTTAGAGGCAGGCCGAGTTCAGATCCCCAATGCCTTCTAGAATGACTGTTGAGGAAGGAAGATGCTACAAGGGCTCAAGACAATACCAGCTTTTCTGTGTTAGCAACAAAGATGCTGTGAGAAGGGCTGTTACCACACTCACAGGGGTATGGAAATGGCTTTCAAATGTAATATAATGGTCTCTGCTTTGTTTTAATTTATCCTTACAAGCTTAAGCAGACAATGAAAGTGAAACTGACTCAGAAATGACTGGTTTGACTCATCTTTGGTGCAGATGCCTGGTTTACATGCCTGCCTCTTATGTTATTATAAAGGGCAGAAATGCATCCAGTTCACCTACTGATGTCCCAAGTCATTCAAACCACAAGTTTGTATATGTTATGATGGGGAGAAAAAATCTGATAATTAAAAGCCAAATCCAGTTGTTAGTCCCATCTCAAGTTAGACCCACTGAAGGAATGAGAGTTTTTATGTCAATACTAATGGAAGTCCCATAGATTCCAATGTTCAGTACTGTGTTAGGCAGCTTTAGCTGCTCAGATACTGTTTGGCAACCCATAATCTCTCACCATTAACTGTGTTTGCTAGAACTGATGGGAGTTACTATCCAACAACATCTTGAAGGCTACAATTGTTGATCCATGGTTTAGAGTCTGTGAGACAATAGTTTGGGTGCCATGATGTCCTTGAAGACAGCAGTGCTGGAGTTATATTTTCAAGCTGTCAATAGAGCAAGGTGTGAACTAACAAATGTCACAATCTCAGAAGTATGTCTGTATTAGCTAGGTTGATGTTTGAATTACCTGTGCTGATATTTTAAACAAAACATTTCAAATAATAGACTTTTTCTCCTTTTCCATAGTATCACCAGAACTTTTGCATCAGGCAAAACGGAAAAGGTGATATTTCAGGCACTTAAGGAGTTGGGTCTTCCCAGTGGAAAGGTATACAAATTTTATTTTCCAGAATTATGAACTTGATTAGTTCTAGGTAAATGTCATGGGCCTAACATTATTGTTAGGTTGGTTATTGGTAGAAGTTTATTCACTACCGTTTTTAACAATGTTCCTTACTATTTTTGTACATTATCATTTAACTTTGCTTAAAGTCAGGACATTTTGAAGATGTACATAGAACATCGTGTGTAATAAGTTTAATTTGCTCAAAATAGTAATTGATAATAGAATATATGCATAAACACTGTATAAGATAAATATATTTAATATTTAGCATAATATTGTGAAAATGTTTTGGATAAATTGTTCACTGCCTAATTGCGTTGTTCATGAGGGTAAACAAGAAGGTTTCCCCCATGAAACAAACTTTTCCTAGGGGGGGGTATGTGACGGATGCCCCACGTCACGCCTGTCACTCATAGCTGGAGATCATTTGCATGAGCCTATGAGAGGACTGGAGAGGCAGAGTTAGAGAGTCAGTTAAGGCAGTTAGTGAGAGAGAGAGTGAAGAGAGGAGGAGAGAGGTTTGCAGAGATAGATAGTCAGAGAAAGAGTGAGAACTGAAACTAATAAAGATAAGCTGGTTAAAGTGAATATATAAAACAGGAGGTGATTGGATGTGTGGCAGAATATATGATATCTCAATGATTTTGATTCTATGACATGAATAAAGAACATCTGTGATCCTGAATTACCCTAATACCCTTTAATAAACAAGTTCTGTTGTTGGCAGCCAGTGTCAGACTAAAGTCTTTTACAGTGTGGATAAAGAAATCCACTGGTGGCAGCGAAGGAAAGAGAGAACGTCACCAGCGTGAGCCCTTTAGTTGAGAAAAACAAGCAGGGGCACGGGGTGAACGTAACACTTGGGTTCCCTCTTAATTCTGAGTGTGTTTAATCAAAATAGTAAGAAAATGTTCAGGACAAAGTAGAGTCAAGTTTTCCTCTTTATTTTTCCAGAATGATGAAATAGAGCCGTCAGCTTTTACTTATGAGAAATTTTATGAACTTACCCAGAAGATATGTCCTCGTACTGACATAGAGGATCTTTTTAGGAAAATGTAAGTTGATTATATGTATATATGTTAGGTGAACTTTAAATTGAATATTATTCCACCTGAGTGCTGTAATTATTACTATATAATGACTTTATGCTATGTTAATATGAGCAGTCAGATTTTTATTCTTCTTCAAAGATTTAATCAAAATAAATATTCTGACAGTATGTTCCAGGAACTTCTAAATTAATGAAGAGTCCGGAAGTGTCTTTGAACTGGCTTTACTAACCTACAACATTAACTTGCTATTTTGGAGTTATTAACACAATATGTAAACTAACTAGGTTAAGAAAGTCTTAATGTTTGAAATTTCATACACTAAGATTTTGATGTAGAAGACTTACATGTTGCTTTGTTAATCACTTTAAATTGTTACATAATGAAGTAGAGAAAAGCTGCTTTATGTAGCAAGTATAGTAAGAATTACTCATTATAACAATGGGCATTCTGAAAATATACAGCTTAGATCAGTATAGAATAGATGATGTTGAGAATATGAAAAAAATGTCAACATGTAAATCATACCTTCTGTAGCATCTTACATGAAAACTTACTTTTTCTAATAAATTTCTTTTCAGCAATGGAGACAAAACTGATTATTTAACGGTAGACCAATTAGTGAGCTTTCTAAATGAAGTAAGCTTTTTCATACATTAACTATCATACAAGTCTGTCTGCAGTGGCTTGCTTCTTCTGATCTTTTCATTGCATGCTCCATGCCACCATTTGCTATGTTCCTGATGAGCTGATCTTTCCATTTTGGCAATATCCAGGTGCAAAAATCAGCGCCAACTTCCTGCATCCTCTCCTGCTTGCTTCATGTTCGCTTCACCAATTGCTTGTGCTCATTATTTACTGTAGTTGTAGCTGTGGCGTGCTGACTGTTTTTGGTGTTGTGTCCAGTGTGCTTCTAACCAAAGTGACTTGACATCTTTCTGTTTTTAGGAATCAAATGTTTATGGGTTGAGTCTTCTAAATATTGAGGGGATAGTGAAGGGGGGGAAGTCAATAGTGGATATATGTGTTGGAAATGTTACTTTCAAAAAATTACATGTGATGCAGTTTTTCAGAATGCAGAGTAGTGTATCAAAGAAAGTGTTATACTGGCAAATTGCTATAAGTTGCTTCATTGTTAGCAAAGCAAATAAATAATCATGTATCTTCTGAATTAAACACGGAATGAAAAGTTTTTCACATTATTTTTAAAAAATTCCTAAATGTGTTAATGTAAATGCAGGTGATACTCATGTGAATCATTCATGATGTGGCTTAACATTTTGTCAGGATCTCGCTGACTCTTATCAGTCTGGAAGTCCACTTCTGTTATACTGTTTCTTTTCTGTCATGTGTGGAGATGGGAGAACCAAAAATTATAAAGCCCCCTCTTTTAGGAGATAGGGGAGGCATTGAGCCAAAGATACCTTTGCAAAGTACCCCACACTCCAGTAATGACATCTGGTTTCTGATGGATTGCAGTGGAGTCCCTTTTTCTGCTAATCATCAGGATTGTAATTTTGTCTGTCTGTCACCAAAAAGATGAGACTGAGTTACTTCCTATGACAATCAGATCAGTTTCTTTTAGGATGGTGCCATATTAGAAGAAGTCAAGCAACTACTCTTCTGTCCACCTTGATCTCTGATGTTCTCTTTCTGCTGGTGAAAGGGAGTGGCTTCAATAGTTACAATGATATGAAGTACAGTATATATCCATATCAGCAAGAAGCAAGAAGTGAATTGAGGCATGAGAGTATGGGGGATGAAGGTCGAGAGAGAGTGGTTTAGGCAGAATGGAAGAAGTCCAATCATCTGCCTATGAAAACTCAGGTTTTTTTCTTTAGTTTTTTTCAGTATAAATTTACTTTAAAAAAAATTAGGTTCTCTGTTTTTGAAATCTTCATGCATGACTCCTTAGCTCAGGTATATTCTACACTATTTCATTTTTGTGTACTGTCACTTAGGATACTAGCGAGCAATTAAAACGAGATCATTACCCTGTTGCAGTTTCTTTCGTCAGAGCAGCAGTGCCATCCAAACTGAAATACATGCTCGATGTGATGGGTTTGGAATGCTTGGTAGCTTCTTGTGCTGACCCAGCTGCCTTTTTGGTAGCTGATCTTAGAGCCAGAAAAGGGAAGAGCAGGGAGGAGCTGAATTACACCAGGTCCATACCCCACAGCCAGGTCATTGTGCTTGCCAAAAGCTAGGCCATGGTCAGGATAATCTTAAGCGATTTCCAGCATCCCTAGGCTGGGAGGGTTTTCAGTTCAGCAAAATCTCAAAGTGCTTAGTATTGACTTAGCCAAACCTTAGCCATCTTGGAAGTTAGGATTGTGCCCCCAAATGGGAAATATTTCCTCAGCCTTGGCTTCTGAAATGCTACTTCAAACTCAGTGTATGAGTCCTCTAACCAAAAAAGGTGAACATACTAATATATTTTTTTAAATTCACAGTTAGTGGTGTCTTGTAATTACATTTCTGCTCCAGTGGCTTGAAGTACAATCTTATGCATACATTCTCTGAAGTTAAGTCTCATTGAGTTCAGACAGCTTGCTCCCAAATAATTGGGCTTAGGATTGTAGAAAATGCTCAACAAAGGAAAGAAAAATCAGGAAGACATTAAGATAGTATGAGTGGACATTTTACTTATAACGTTAGGGGATGCAATTTACTTCAACATTGTCAACTGAAGTGTATCATGAGCATAAAAATCCTGATTTCATTGATTTCCTGAAGCATCAATTTTGGTGAATTGAAATTTCCATCCTTCAACTCTCAACTCCTTTAGCTTCTGACATCCCCTCAAACATCTCTAAAGCCTCAAAAGCAAGACTTCTTTCTTTTCCCTGTTCCTTGGCTAGGTGATATGTTTCAGAAACTGAATGGCTAACATTCCCATTAAATGTTATTATACAGAGGCCAAAATGCTCTTGTGTAGCTAGGCATACAGCATAACTTCTAGAGACAAATTGCCTGTAGCTATTATTCAGTTGTCGGGTAAGTCATATAACTCAGTAGGCAACTGGTAATGGCTACAGTGATTTCATAACTTGGGGCAGTTTGTCTCAAAAAGTTATACTGTTTATGCTTCGTCATCATGGATATCTACAAGCGGGATCTGAAGGCCTTAGGAATGGACCTCAACAGATGGGAAACCTTGACATCTGAGCACTCAGCCTGGAGGCAGGCGGTGCAGCATGGCCTCTCCCATTTTGAAGAGACACTTGTCCAACAGGCCGAGGCAAAGAGGCAGTTCCGAAAGCAGCAAAATCAGGGAGCTGGACAGGGGACAGATTGTATTTGTCTTCAGTGTGGAAGGGATTGTCACTCTCGAATTGGCCTTCTCAGCCACACTAGACGCTGTTCCAAGTCCTCCATACAGAGCATGTTATCATAGTCTCTCGAGACTGAAGGATGCCTAATCATGAGTAGGTAAGAGGATTTGGGCCAGAGTCAGTTTCTTCAGTATGGTACTGCACATGACTAATGAGGTGTGGCGTCACCTTGATTAATTCAGTATTCCTCAGCAACATCAGTATACTATTAAAGCTGACAGAAATACAGAATGCTTCAGACTTGCCTCTCCTGTTTTAGCTGAGCTCCTGTTAGTTGTTTGAAGCACAGTCTTAACAGATCATAAAGTGGTTGTATATGAGAGTGTGTGTAGACATACGTGTGTAGACTGGCAAATTATTATTCTATTAAAACCTGAGAACTTTGGGCCACCCAAGTGTAGACTGTGAAAGGTGAAAGGAAATACAGTTATTTTTAATTTCCTGTTAAAAGAAAGCAATGAATATCGTTCTAGTGTCTTGAAGCTGTCTCTGGAAAAGGGCTCAGCAGGACATGGAAATGATCATGCCTGACTGAAATTGCTGGGCATAAAATTGAGGGCTGAAACAAGAAAGCAATTCACACGATGCATAATACTCTTATGGAATTCACTGCTCATAGATATGTTGATGGCAACAAAGGGGATCAAGACAATTAATTAAGACAGTTAATTTATCATTGTTAAATTAAACCTCCAGGCTCATTGGAGGTGTATTAGCTACCAGGGACCAACAGTAGTGGAGGACTCTTCCACTCATATTCTGCTTTGGGACCTCTGGAAAGCATTTGTCTGGCCATTATTAGAAAAAAGATAGTTGGCTACATGGACCCTTGAGCTGACGTAGCAAGACTGGTGCAGTGGAGTAATTATAGATTGGACTGTGGGGGGCGGGATGTAGAAACTTAGAGGAAGTGGTTATAAGTGGAAAAAGAGAAATCATTATGTTCTTCAAAATAACAAAATGTATTCTGGGCAAATATACTGTATCCTTACCCCTGCATCCCATCACCCTCCTAGTGCTCTGCATTGTTTCTGGTAGTACACTGGACTTTATGTGTAGTGTAAGGAGGGCAAGGTTGTGTTCTGAACCTCCTTTACTTTCTTCTTCATTTGATCTGAATATTATATATTATATTGTTTTGAAACTAATGATGCAAAGCCTTCTGCTGCTCATTATGAACAGGTTGCATCTGTGGCTGGACTGGGCTTGCTAACATTATGTGGTGCTTGCTTAGTAATGCAGCAGTCTGTGTCTAGCTGTGTTCAGATTTCATCTGCTTTAATTTAAATGCCCAGGGAAGCCATGCATTACATTTATATACATCTGTCCACAACACTGATTAAAAGAGAATGCCTTCCCAGGTAAATGTTTTGATTTGGCATTGCTTGTAAAAAATGTACTAACGTGTGCAGTAGACAAAGGAATGGTTTGGCTAAAAAGAGTATTTGCATTTCATGGAGTTTAGCTTGATGTTGGACAGACTATTTAAGAAATAGAAGTAAAAATTCCTTGGTACCTCTTATATAAAGACTGGCCACTTCAAATCCAAAACATGTGGCTCTTTGCAATGTAACTCTGAATGTCACAAAATGAAGTTCACAACTAGGCATTCACCTAGATGGGGTGGTTTATATTGCCCTAGATTTATTTTACTTGCAACTGCTTACATGCCACTTACCTGGCTGAAGAATGCTTAGTTTTGTTTTTTGTTATGATGGAGAATCAGGCACACAAGGAGGTGTTCAAATGCTCTATTACAAAGTAAAAATCTTATGTCCTGTGGACTCCTGTTAGTGGTTAATATGTGAGCTAATCTCTTAGTGATGACTGGAGCCGCATTTTGCCATCTTGCAAGTACATGTCAGCCTTAGACGTTTTGCTAAAGTACCTAAAATCACAATGTGGATAATTCTGTATTTCACATCTTTTATTTGTTAAAATGAAAATAAGGCTTAAAAGCCCCATTGCTATTGGGACTTGGTTTTTGAGCAAGATAATTAGGATTGAGCTGTAGAGAAGGCCAGGGATGGTTTGTTTATTATCACTGTTCCAACTATATAATACATACAAAAAAGGTCTACAATAAATAATATGCTTTCTTTTTTGAAGGTGGTCAATAGAAACTTGATTTGACAAAAATCCTTGCACTTATACATTATGCTTACACACGTTAAATGTACCAGGTTTATAGCATTGCCAGAATGTCAGTTCTCATTCCGTAAGACGTATTTCCTAGCTCAAAGGGTTTATTTGTGTTTTTCCTCTTCTTAAGTAGAAAGTATTTTGTTTATGTTAACATTGTACCCGACCAAGTATCTGTCCTCCTTTTGCATACAACTTCAGATATAATTCCGTGCAGCCATGTTCCTTACTAAAGCTGAATAATCACTTACTTAACTCTTATATGAGTAATAAAAAAATAAGCTACTACCCCTGTTGCCTCCCTACCTTGGCTGCCGTCATCTGGGCCCACAGTCTGTGCTGCCGCCATCCACTGCCACTTGCTTCGATGGCTTGCACCGCTATGGCTTGCCTTAAGGGAATCCGGGCTGACCTTTGCAAAGATGGTGGCTGCGGCTTCCCTGTTCTAAAAGAAGCCGCAGCCACCATCTTTGCAAAAGGCAGCCGGTGTCCCTTACGACAGGCTGTGGCTGTGGAGGCCACCGCAGTGGGCAGCGATGGATGGTGGCAGCAGTGGGCAGCAATGGATGGCAGCGGCGCAGGGCAGTGGTGGATGACAGCAGTGACTAAGGTAGGGAGGGGAAGGGGGCGAGGGACAGACTGCCTATGGTCCTGCTGATCAGCTGATTGGCGGGCCCATAGGCAGAGTGGGAAGGCCATAGGCAGAGAGAGAAGGCTAGCCTTCCCTCTCTTCGTATGGGCAATGAATAAAAATGGACAAATATTTGTCCTTTCATATTCGTTGGGGTCTCTAGAACTCATGAATACGAAGGGACAAATATTTAACAAATCAGCGATTTTGAATGAATATTGCAATTCATTTTTTTTATTCGTCCCCCTGTCTAGTCAGGGGCATAAGCTTTTGTGGACTGTAGCCCTCTTTGTTAGATGAAGGTGCCACACTGCTGCAGTTTTCCTTTACTGAGTTTGCTGCAACAGGCTAACATGGTGAACTGATAATTTCTCTCCAGGGTACCAAGAATTTTTATCTTGTCACTAAGCATGATAAAAATTAGTAATTTAATTCTGTCTCTTCTATGCCAATATTAATCCAGTAATTCTAATTTACGTGGGTTTGCCTGACAAACTGGCATGTTACGAGATGAGTATACCCGTTCCGTGAAGTTGTTTATTGAACCTATGTCATTTCACAACACGATCTGTGAACTGTAGTGGAAAGATTCTCTCTCTATGTCTATGTTTTCACATTGGGGATGAATGACAGTAGTTTAGAAAGAAAAAAGTTGTATAATTTGGAAAATTCAGAGGAAGATTTCAGAAATGATCTAGTAGGAACTAGTTTGTGTGTTTAAAACTAATTTTAAAGTAGGAGAGATGAATTTATTAATGAATATTGAATAATTTACAATACATACAACGTGAAGTTGTTTATTGTGTATCATTGTATATTAACAATGCTAATATATTAGCTTTTATGTTTATATATTAGCAATACACTTATTGTGGGCATGTATTATAAGTATTCTACCTGAAAAGAATGTTAGGCTTTCTTTTTTAAAAAAGTGAAAAGTAAGTAGAAAACTGAAGGATAAGTAGAAAAAAATCAATTTAAAAATCATTTATTTCCCTCTAAGCAATCTCAGCATTGATACAATGTTTGTAGAAGTAGAGTTGCTCCCTAGTCATCTTTCTTAACCTGCTTTCCCCTCTAACCTTAGCATCAGCGAGATCCTCGGCTGAATGAAATTTTATTTCCATTCTATGATACTAAAAGAGCAATGCAGATAATTGAGACCTATGAGCCAGATGAAGACTTGAAAAGCAAAGGTAAGATGAAGGTGGTGTGAAATGACCATTTCTACAGGTGATGTGGTTTTCTTTGAAGTAGCTTGTGTAGGTGTCTCAGGTACCCAGGCGTTTGTCTCATGGCAGGGGACATTCCTGACATACATTCCTTGTGCATCTTTGAAATAAGACAGTGAGGTGATTCATCCTGGCATTGTGCTGCCAGAGGATCTGCCGGTGCCAGTGAGTAAAGCTGGTCCTGGCTGCAATCATTTAACCTAGGACTGAATCAGCAAAACTAAATGGCCTTGTCAACGTCCCATGGGGAGACAAAGGAAACAAAGGCAGAACTTGTTCAAAGAAGCGTTTCGGTGAGATCAGTGAGAATAGTGAGCTAGGAGGCCTCTCAGGAAGAGAGAGAGAAAAAAAGAAACAGGCAAGATTGGGAAGGAAGTGCTGTGACTACACACTGTGAATCACACTCAGCAAATCTTTTCTTCCTTTCCTCTGCAACGGCTTTCAGTGGCTTTCTAGCCCCTTAGGCTGACACACCAGCTGCGTGACCATAGCCTTGTGATACTTATTCATACCCCCACTTTGATCAAGCTTGGGACTACCTTTGAAAATTGTCTTGAAACTAACTACAGCTAGTGTGAAACAGGGCATTTCGGTATTAAATGTTGATTAGCTGGTAATGAACCTACTGTGCTATTATTCTGGGCCTAATTCAAGTGCCTTTTACAACCTTTAAAGATGGCCAGGTCCACCTGAAGGAGTATTTTTTCTCATATTTAGCTGCATGGCTTTTAAGATCATCCTCTTACTGCAGGTGCCCTGACCAAATAAGTCCAGTGGTGAGAGCAGTGGTGCCCTATCTGTGGACTGCCTTCCCTGGACAGAATCACCTGCTACTTGATTTCAGATCTTCCCAGTGCTGGAGGACAACCTTTTTGTTCTACCTGGCATCTTAGGAATCTTTTGGAGCTTTTAGATCTCTGCTTAGTTTTAATTTTGCTGCTAGTCTTACATGCTCATCCTCATCATCTGTACCCATTGTTGCTTATTTTCTCATACTTTTCTTGTGTCTTGTTTTAGTTGAGTGATTGATTTTCACTTTCTTTGTCTGTACACTGACCAAAGAACATTGGTTACAAGATATTTAAATGCACAATAAATAAATAATACATAAATAAGTTAGTCTTTAAGGTGTCACCACGTTTGTTTATTTTTTAATTTTTATTTTCACAAAGTCTTTGTTTTCACAAAGTCTTTGTTTTCACAAAGTTAGTCTGCTTGCACAGACTAACACAGCTACCCCTTCTACAACTGATAAAGAATTAACACATTACTTGTGTAAGTGCCCTTTACTACTTAGAGCCACTATTGACCATTTCAGTTGGTAGTACAGAGTTGTTGATTGAACTAAAATAAGAAGGTTGTCAAGTTTTTATAGTCTGCAGAAATCACACAGCTGGTTGGACAACCATACTCAATGAGTGCTTATTAATACCTCTCTTTCAGTATCAAACTGGAGGGAGATCTCCATCTAAATGCCACTCCTAGAGCATATGCTACTTAACACTTTCATAATATTAACATACAATTGCTTCACACGTTGCCATTTCATTCCAAACAACATACAAGTGCGTACTCATTTCTTTCTACACTAGTACGTATATCATTTCTTCACATCCTTGCTCATCACTAGTTTAGGAGAATTCTAAATATAGAGCCATGGTGTTGTACCAATTTGGTTTCATAGTCAATTGAAATTAGAGCAGCCGCAGGTGCTCCCTTCCATCTTCAGTGCCTCCCCACCAGAATAAACGCATGGGATATATAATGCTGTGCTTTCATGCTTTTTCAGGTCTCATGTCAAGTGATGGGTTTTGCCGGTACTTGATGTCAGATGAGAATGCACCTGTCTTCCTAGACCGCTTAGAACTATACCAAGAAATGGAACATCCTTTGGCTCACTACTTCATTAGCTCCTCCCATAACACATATCTCACAGGAAGACAGTTTGGTGGGAAGTCATCTGTGGAGATGTATAGACAAGTCCTTTTAGCTGGATGCAGGTTAGAACATATGGGTGTGTTAGAGGGAAGCTATACTGTAAAATGGGTTAAATTTATCTGAATCATCACTACCTTGGATTCAACAAATATATGTTTGACACATATATTATGTTACCAACATTGAATAAAATACTGGAAATCATAAGGGTGTTATTGAAATTTTGCAGTGATAAATTAAAAAAATAAAATGCAAGGTGAGCAAAGGACAAAATAGTTTGTTTTACCAATCAAATGTTATTGCTTTTGATCACACATAGGAGCAAAGAAAATGTACTGGAGTCCTATGGATTTCAGATGCATTTGTTCATATCTAAATGAATCTATATTAATGTACTTCAAATTTATATTTAATTGCTTGTAAAGATGTGGTGAATTCAACTCAAGATACTGTAATTGAATAAATGCTTTCTAGTTATTTTCTATCAGACACTTTCTAGCTATGTAGGTAATATGTTTTAAGGTAGTGACTTTCATGCCACGTAATATGAAATAAATTCTGTTAATTGTGCATTAGTGGATAAGTTCTGTTGCACAACTCTACTTGCATAATGAGAATAATGTCATTGGCAGCAGAATATTGCCATTGGTTCAAAGCTTCCTTTTGTGATTTCAGGGTACATGTAGCTAAAAAATGATGCAACAAAGTTGTGTGCACCCCAAGTCGCAAAACGAAGCTGTTAATCAGTGGCATTCTGCCACTGTTGATGGCATCATTCCTGTTGCACAGGCAGATCCTGCCCAATGGGATTTTGACTGTAAAAGACAATTGCTTTAAAAATGAAAAGGGATTCAGTACCTCCTGCTCCTCTTTTTTTCAGATGTGTTGAACTTGATTGTTGGGATGGCAAAGGCGAAGACCAAGAACCAATAATAACACATGGAAAAGCAATGTGTACAGACATACTTTTCAAAGTAAGTCTTGTAATCAATGTAAAAGTCGCAGTCTCACATCTTTTAGTACACTTCTTTCTCAGTTTATGAGGAACTCAACTATAGTGTTATGTTGCTGTTCCATTCAATTATCTTAAAGATTCTCTATGCCTTCCATACACCATTATTTCATAGCTTTCACATAATTGACTATCACTAGTGTGCTACACACTGGCCATCTATGGTCAGAGCAGGGGAAGTACCTCATCCTATCACTGCAAGATGATATACTCCCTGCTCTGACCACAGGCTGCTTGTGGTACAGCAACATTCAGCAACAAGTCTTCCCAAAACTGCAGGTTAGAATTTATTCTGTATCTCTTGTATGTAAGGCTATTTTCTTTGAACAAGGTCTTACCTATAGTGATGGCCTGCTTAGATTTGTACTGTACTTTTTCATTGTCTTTCTTTTGATGCCTCTTTTCCAGTTTAATTGTTGTTTTTAATATGGTAATCCATTTTACTGTAGTACAATTTACTGGCTGAAATCCAGTAGTATGTTATGACTAGAGTAGGCCTGTTGAATCAATGGAACTTACATAGGTGTTGTCTCACCAAATCCCCACTGATTCAGTGCTGTAGTTGCGACTTATTCCTGGATTTCAGCCATTGTGTTCTTAACGGTATCTGTTGCTTAATTGTGTTGTGAGGTGCCTTGGGGAAAAGGCATAGGATGAAATATATAAACAAATTCAGCAGTACAGATCAGAGGATAAGAGATAATGTATTGCTTATGACCACAACTTCCTTCAGCAACAGAGGGAGCTATGAAAATCTCAGTATCCAAGGTTCCCTCTTAAGGCGCGTGGCTGCATGAGCGTGTGCGGTTCTGCCCCCTCTGTGCAACATTCCTCCTCTTCCACACACCCACAGCGAGAATTTCCAGCCACTTTGGTTCCAGTTGTGGCGGAACTCCACATCCCCCCCCCCCCCGAAAATTAGAGGGAACATTGCCAGTATCCATTTTAATGGTCCAGGAAAAATAAATTAAACAATCAATATTAAATTATTTTCAAGGTGTGTTTTATGTGCTTGAATGTGTTTTATCATAAACTGCATCTGAATTCACATGTGCAACGTGTCCTCTGCATTTTTAAAGGACGTGATTCAAGCCATTAAGGAAACAGCATTTGTGACATCTGACTATCCTGTCATCTTGTCGTTTGAAAATCACTGCAGGTATGTTATGAAGAATTGCTTTTCTTGTGTATTTCAGAACTGAGGTGGAACTTGGTCCGGTTATTTATTTATTTTTAACTACAACTCCCAGAACCACCCTACCATTCTTGCTACTAGTTATTACTTTGGATTGTACACTGACCTATAAGAAACACTGGCAAAACACAAAGCAAAAGATCTCCACAAGGAACTGTATTCTTCACATGCTATAGGGAACCAGCTGGAGCACATTATAGCAAACACTAAGAACTATAGCCTTGACCCTATGCTGTTCTACAGCTGAATACATCAGCCTCATATGGTATAGTTCATCTGTGCAAAACAGATATTCGTAGCACTCATTGAAAGTTGTAAAATCATTAATGGATGCCTGAAGCCTGTTGGTAAAATCAGTTATCTAACACACATTGCACCCAGTGATCTACAGAGGGAGACAGCAGCTAATAGTGAAAGATCCAAACCATCTACATCAAATGCACATCTGTTCCTTGGCTATCATCCTGCCTTTCCCAGGAAAATATTTTTCGGAACATATGTGAATCTAGAACGAATGACAGAGAATGCCAGCATCATAATGTGGAAAGAAATAACTATCCACCTCTTAAAAACTGATGGAACCCCAGGTGAATCTGACCCCTGGTCACATGGAGAACTGAGTTACTTGGCGGACACATAATAGGCAGCAGAGTGGCATTGGCAGAACCAAAGTGAATTTCAGAAAAAGGGACTTTGTACCAAAACAGTCCTTTGTGAGTGTGGAGAAGAACAAGCAACTGTACACCTATGTCAGTGTACCTATGCCCGTCAACATGTACTAAGGAAGACATGATGTTAGCTTCCCCAAGTGTTCTTGATGTTGCCTGCAATTGGGTGAAAATTATCTGCTGTATTTATTAATTATACTGTGGCACTTCTCGCACAAAGAAAGAAACAAAAGTCTTGCAATTGGGCTTGGTACGTTTCTGGGAGTTGCGCTCCCAGAAAAATGGGGCAAACTGACCAAGTAGTGAAAGCAGTGAAAGATTATGAAGCTAAGTTATATGTGAGGCCACCAGAAAATAAGTGGTTTAAATAGGAAAATGAGACCAGTTTTAAGTTGCATTCTCTTGTTTTAAACTGTGATACAATAGCTTTTGTACATGTGAAATTTACTTTCATATAATAGTTTTACTTATCCAACTACTTTTGGTTTTATAGTGTTCAAATTATGGTGTTCACCTGTTTTAGTCTTGTTTTGGGCCATCTTGGGTACCAGTTCTGGGAGAAATGCAAGATGTTTAAACAAATAAAATAAATAAATATTTGTGCATAGTTGAGCTGTTCTGTTACAATGATTTTCAGTTTGCAGTAATCAAAAAAATTAGATACCATACCTTTTTCAATTTAGGCTGATAATAATGCCTCTATTCTAGCAAATACCAACAATACAAAATGTCAAAATACTGTGAAGATATTTTTGGAGATCTTCTATTGAAGCAGCCACTAGAAACACATCCAGTAAGTACCTTCCTGCTCTTTTGTTTAGATTGTCTTGTAAACAGTTCTTGAAAATTCACTGGTGAGAGTCATGTATGTTCAAAGGCATGGGTGATATCAGGTTTCTTAAAAAAATTAAGCCCCTGAGCTGTCTTCCTCTTTCTCATTTTTCTGTTTCAATTTCTTGGTGTACTATTTATAAAATCTTGCATTGTGTGGATACCAGGTTTTAGGCAGACCAAATATTACAACTACTTCCTAATTATCAGAGCTTGGAAAAATTGTTTGAACTACAACTCCCAGAATCCCCCTGTCCGGTGGCCATTTTGGCTGGAAGGTTATGAAAGTTGTAGATGCGGAAAAAATGTTTTTTCCAAAGTTCTGCTCATAATCTCCCTCCATTTTCTTTGGTGGCATCTTATTTATTTATTTATTTATTTATTTATTTATTTATTTGTTTACTTACTTACTTACTTACTTACTTACTTACTTACTTACTTACTTACTTACTTACTTATTTGGCTTCTATACCACCCATCTGGCTACTAGGCCACTCTGGGTGGTTTACATATTAAACATGCGCAGTTCCAAACAATAAACATAATAGTGTAAAATCAAAATATCTCCTGAACTAATTATTTTTAGATATTAATAGAAGCCAGTTCCTTCCACCTCTAAGAAGAGCCTTAAGGCATGTGTATTTTGCACATTATCTTCAATTTCCCGAGTCATTTTCATTTAGCATATTTCTCCACTAACATCATAACACCAGTCTACCTTCTTTCCTTCATGTTTTTGTTATTTTGTGGTAACGTTACAAGTAAGTTCCAGTGTTATTTCTAATACAGAGCTACATGTGTGTCTACAAATTTAATGTAGTTGTTCTACCTGCTGTCCTACTGCATGGTTTTTCCATTTTAAACCCACAGTTTACATTTTTCCTGTCTATATCTGTGTGCATCATACCAGGTCAATGAGGATAACAGTTCATATATTTCATATAGTGGACTCTCTTTTTTTCTGTGCTGCCAAGTCGATTCTGACTTATGACAACTCTTTTCCAGGGTTTTCTAGGTAGATAATGCTCAGGAGTAGTTTACCCTTCCTTTCTTCTGGGGGCACCCTGAGACTGTGCAGCTTGCCCAAGACCACACAGGCTGGGTCTTCTCTCAGGAGGCATAGTGGGGAATCGAACTCCCCAACCTCTGGCTCTGTAGCCAGATACCTAAGCCACTGAGTTTTCCAGCCAGCTAAAGTGGACTCTAGTCCATGACAGTTTGTGTCAGAATAAACATTTCACCATCATGGTGCCACAAGACATTTTGCTGTCTTTTGCTGAAGCAAAGTAACATGTTTTCTTCCTGAAAGCTCTTTTAGACTGAAGATAAATAATAATGGTAATGGTAGCAGTGGTGGTGGTGGTGATAATGATGATGGTTTTGATAGGATTCCACACCGAAATCCCCACTTACACTGCCGTTAACACATTACAGTACCTGTTTTGTTTCAGTTATGAAGATTAATCCCAATGTGTGTGAGAAGGGTGTGTGTGAAATAATCTATGAAGTCTGTTAAATGGAACTCCAGGATCAAGAGAAACAAATTGTAGGTCTGGGCAGTTAGTTGTTCTGAATATAAAAATTATGTCATACCATGACAATAAAAATCTGCTGGCTGAAATCTTGGTAGAGTGGCACTCATCATAAATGGGGATGAAATCATCAGCTGCAGATATTATCATTAGTTTAACTTTTCCTATTTCAGCAGAGCTGAAGGGAAGGAGAGGAAACGTTAAATTAAAGATTATCAACTGTAGCTGATGACTTAATCACCATTTATGACGATTCAGCTCTGTCAAGAGAAATTCAACCACAAATATAATTATGTACATCACTTAAATTAAATAATCTTGTTTTAACTATTCCATTGACAAAAGTAAATAGAAGGAAAACATAATGTGAGTATTATCTCAAAAGTGCCATCAATAAAGCTGGGGAGCAAAGCTTTGATAGTAGTTTAAGCTAAAGGGAAGTGGAAAAGCAGGAACAGTGATGACTGGAATTGCAGATGCATCAGGCAGCATTGTGTCACACTGTGATAAATCATGCTGTTGTGCTTTGTTTGCATGGTAGCATTTTATTCCCTCTAGAGTTTTATCCCCAAATCAGAATCTTATTAATTCCTACATGTCTATGTTTCATTCTGTCTTCCTTGGCTCCACATAGATATTGCTTTGGTATTATTTATTTATTTATTTATTTACTTTAGTAATTTTCATTTCATTTCTCTCTCCCATATGTTGTCTATCTGTTTATTGTCCTTGTTCTTCCTACACTTCACTTCCCTAGCAGCTCTTGTTCTTGTCGAGCAGCCCTTCCCTGTCTGGTGTCCTTATGATGTATAAAACCCTATAATTCCCAATACCCTAGACTGGCGAGGACAATAACCATGTTAGCAGGGAGATGGGGCGGGATTTTAACCCCACAAATCTGGAGAATACTAGCGTGGGGAAGACTGTTGTAGATTGGCCTTCCTTATATGGGTTTATCTGCCATTTGGCCCAGATGGCCAACTTCTAAGGTAAGTGTTGCTGTTGCAGCCAACCTTTTCCCTGCTCTTATTGACCAAAGGCTAGCTTTTACCACTGGCCCTCTTCTCTTTTTTTCCCCTCTCTGATATACTGTTGCTTTAAAGTGTACTTACCTGCTGTGTGGTCTCTTTCCTAATATCTTAGTCATTCTGGGGAAAGACTCTAGGTGTGCCATATCAGGACTGCTTACTTGCAATCCTGCCAGTTTCTGTCAAAATGTACCCAGCTCTAACAAATCCCACAGCCTGTCTCTGTATTACACCAGGGGTGCTGCTTGACATGCTTGTGCATGTTTCTGTTAGGGTTCCTTCTTTCGGTACTGGATCACCCTATAAGAAGAAGCCACACAAAAGCTGGAGCACCAGCTTACAAGCTCTATAACCTTTTACTGTTTCCTGCCCATTGCTTCTCTGTCCCCAAGCAGCCACCCATTTCAGCAAGGGAGACATCAGTAGCCACTATGGTCTCACACAGTTACTGTCCACCTCATTAAATAAAGACTGTGCCCACTTACATCTGTTCCTGCATATCCTCATCTCAACGAGAAAGAGACTGTAGCTGCATGCTCCTGCTGCTTTTGGCTTAAGTGAGAGAGAGACAGAGAGAAATAATAATAAATAATATAATCCCTGCTTTCATGTGAAGAGGAGGAAGGAAGGATGGGAGGGAGGAAGGGAGGAAAGAAGAGATAGACAAGCCATTATAACATGATGCTAATGCTGCCTATTAAAGGAGAGAAAAACTGTCCATTATGACTTAACGTTTTGCTACTTGCTGGAAGTAGAGAGACTAGCTATTGTGACTTGACTTGATGGACAGGGGCTGGCTATTGTGAACTCATACTGCTGATGATCATTTGAAGGAGAGTGTCCAGCTTTTATACTCTCAGGCTGATGTTAATAGCCACAGTATGGTCACTTATATCATAATAACCATCAATTTCTATCCTTTTTCATCTAATATGAAGGATAGTGGTGAACTTTTGAATCAGCGCCTGGTGTCAATACTAGGCTAGGTGAGCACTGACAAATAGAAGCTTCACCCAGACAAGAAGAGAGATTCCTGACCAGGATGGACAAACACTCTGAAATAGAGTTTCAGCCTCTTTTGGATGCACTTCACATTTCGAAGAATCAGGTTCAAAGTCTGGGAGTGCTCTTGGATTTGACATTGCCCTTGGATGAAGAGTAGATGGTTGTGGCCAGAAGTATCTTGGACCAGCTGAAATTGGTGTACCATCTGTACCCATTTCTGAAGAGATGAGACTTGGCAGTGATGGTTAATACATAACTTAGTTACATCAAGTTACATGGTTGCAATGTGATCTCTGATTTTTGAAAAGGCTTCTGAAGCTTCATTTGGTCCTGTCTGCTGCTGGGCAAAATGTTGGTTTTTATTTGCCCACAGACTGTGTTATACCAGTGCCACAAGAGCTGCATTGGTCCACTTCTGGGCAGAATTTGGAAGGTTGAAGATTAATTTTAAAAACGTGAAATGGCTTAGGTGGAAAATGCTTTAGAGATCACCCTTTGATGGTTGCAGTAGATTAGGGAATGCCTTGTTCCATGAAGGCTGGTTTGTTTGTTTTATTTCTATTGCTGAGGACAACTTTATTTTGTCAAGCTTTTGTGGTAAGTGACAGATAATATTTTTATGGTTTGGGTTTGACTGCTAACTTTGTCTTCTTGGTTCATTCTTCATATTGCCATCTTTAAAATAACACAGTTTTTAAATGTTGTCAGCTACCGTGAATTGTGCTTTTGCATAGAAGGGAAGGAAATAAATATTTTAATAATTTAATTAATTAATTAGACCGTTATGTCATACCAATGCTTCTTGCTTGAAGTAGAAAGACTGGCCATTGTGAATCTCATGCTGAATCAAGATAGTGACTAACAGATATACCCACATGTTAATGCTGATAGTCTGAAGGGGAAACTAGTGAAATGTATTCAGTTATGGTCCACATAAAGAGAATGGAAATGTTGAGTGAGAGTAGGAAGAGTCTGAGGCTGCACTACAGCAGAAAGGATTTTCTTGGGAACTCTGTAGCACAGGTAAGATGAAACAGCATTTTCATATCTTTCATTGGCATCAATAGAAGCTTCCATTCCTGTGGATGCTTCATTAAAGAAAAAGAAGGGTGGAGAATATTTACAGTGTAGAAAAAAAAAAAAAGGCTGGATCACTCCCTTATCTGCACTTCATTCCTAATCCAGATTAGTACCTCTCACAGCTGCTATTTAAGTTAACACAAACAAGCATATATAAGATGCATGTTAGTCCTTGCTGTGTGATAAGCTTCTAGTTTCAGATCTAACCATTAGTTTCATCCATAACTGCATGTTGAACTGGCTGATAGTTCCTAATGTTGTTAAATTGGACTGGGGTTTTCTTTTGTTTTGTTTTGGTCAAGCTATGAGAAATTTGTTTTGTATAGTGTGATGAAATTTAATGTGACTGCACAGCATTGAGAACTGTAGGCATCCTTCAGTCTCAAGAGACTATGGTAACATGCTCTGAATGGAGGTCTTGGAACAGCATCTAGTGTGACTGGGAAGGCCAATTCGAGAGTGACAATCCCTTCCACACTGAAGACAAATACAATCTGTCCCCTCTCCAGCTCCCTGATTTTGCTGGTTTCGGGACTGCCTCTTTGCCTCGGCCTGCTGAACAAGTGCCTCTTCAAATTGGGGGAGGCCATGCTGCACCACCTGCCTCCAGGCTGAACGCTCAGATGTCAAAGTTTCCCATCTGTTGAGGTCCATTCCTAAGGCCTTCAGATCCCGCTTGCAGATATCCTTGTATCGCAGCTGTGGTCTCCCTCTGGGGCGATTTCCCTGCACTAATTCTCCATACAGGAGATCTTTTGGAATCCGACCGTCAGCCATTCTCACGACATGCCCAAGCCAATGTAGACATCGCTGTTTCAGTAATGTATACATGCTAAAAATTCTAGCTCGTTCTAGGACTACTCTGTTTGGAACTTTGTCCTGCCAGGTGATACCAAAAATACGTTGGAGACAATGCATATGGAACATGTTCAGCTTCCTCTCCTGCTGTGCACAAAGGGTTCAGGACTCACTGCAGTACAGGAGTGTACTCAGGACACAGGCTCTATAGACCTGGATCTTGGTATATGCCGTCAACTTCTTATTAAGCCATATTCTCTTTGTGAGTCTAGAGAACATGGTAGCTGCTTTGCCAATGTGTTTATCCAGCTCGAAATCTAGAGAGAGGGTGTCAGAGATCGTTGAGCCAAGGTACACGAAATCATGAACAACCTCCAATTCTTGTGTGGAGATGGTAATAGAGGGAGGTGAGTCCATGCCCTGGCCCATGACTTGTGTTTTCTTCAGGCTGATTGTTAGTCCAAAATCTTGGCAGGCCTTACTAAAACAATTCATAAGTTGTTGGAGGTCTTCAGCAGAGTGGGCAACAACAGCTGCATCATCAGCAAAGAGGAAGTCCCGCATGCATTTCAGCTGGACTTTGGTCTTCGCTCTCAATCTAGAGAGATTAAAGAGCTTTCCATCTGATCTAGTCCGGAGATAGACACCTTCTGTTGCAGTTCCAAAGGCGTGCTTCAGCATGACAGCAAAAAAGATCCCAAACAGGGTCAGTGCGAGGACACAGCCCTGTTTCACTCCGCTTCGGATGTCAAAGGGATCTGATGTTGAGCCATCAAAAACTACAGTGCCCTTCATTTCCTCAGGAAAGGATCTGGTGATGTTAAGGAGTTGAGGTGGACGTCCAATCTTGGGAAGTATTTTAAAAAGGCCATCCCTGCTAACCAAATCAAAGGCCTTTGTAAGATCTATGAAGGCCACAAAGAGTGGTTGTTGTTGTTCCCTACATTTCTCCTGCAACTGTCTGAGGGAAAATACCATGTCAATGGTGGATCTATTAGCTCAAAATCCACACTGTGATTCTGGATAGACTCTGTCTGCAAGCACCTGGAGGCTCTTCAGCACAACACAGGCAAGTAGCTTCCCTACAACACTGAGAAGAGAGATGCCATGGTAGTTATTGCAGTCGCCCCTGTCGCCTTTGTTCTCATACAATGTGACGATGTTTGCATCTTTCATGTCCTGTGGTACTCCACCTTCCCTCCAGCAAAGACAAAAGATTTCATACAGCTCAGTGGTGATGGTCTCTTTACAGCACTTTAGCACTTCAACGGGGATGTTATCCTTTCCAGGTGCCTTGCCAGAGGCGAGGGAATCCAAGGCTGCTTTTATTTCTGCTAAAGTTGGTTTGCTGTCCAACTCTTCCAAGACAGGCAGGCACTCGATGTTATTTAATGCCTCTTTGGTTACTACATTCTCTCTAGAATATAGCTCAGTGCTGCACCCAGCGTTCCATCTGCTGTGCTTGGTCCTGGATGATCACGCCTGTAGCAGTCTTCAAAGGAGCAGATTTCTTCTGTATTGGACCTAAAGCCTGCTTGATATCATCATACATTCCCTTGATGTTACTTGTGTCCGCTGCTATCTGTATCTGAGAGCAGAGCTGAAGCCAATAATCATTAGAACATCTCCTGGCAGTCTGTTGGACTTTGCTACGAGCAACTCGAAGAACCTGCAATTTGTACTCACTAGGACAGGCTTTGTATGCTGTTAGAGCTCTCTTCTTTTCCTTGATGGCTGGCATCAACTCCTCTGAATGGGCTTCAAACCAGTCTGCTGTCTTTTTGGTCTTCTTGCCAAATGTGGACAAGGCAATGTTATAAACAGCGTTCTTGAAATGTTCCCATTGTTCAGGTGCATTTGCACCAGCCGGGCCTGGAAGAATTTCCTCAAGTGCTTGGGCAAATTCCTCCACTTTTCTCTGATTGCGAGTCTTGCTGATGTCAATATGTGGTCTTCCTTCCTTTTTCCCTGGTCTCATTCAATGGTTTTCCCTGCCAGAAGAATGAGAATTTTTTTTCTTTGACAGATCCCGAGTCTGGAAATCTCGTTTCTTGCAGGGCAACAATGTCCATCTGCAGCCTACTCAATTCCATGTCGATGACAGCTGTCTTGCGCGCGTCGTCTATTTCATGCAGGTCGTCAGAAAAGCCAGGAGTCATTGTCAGAACATTCCAGGTGCCCAACTTTAGGGCAGAAGTTTTCTTATGATTGTTGCATGGTGCAGGCTTATCGATCTGCTTGTCGGCTTTCACCCTAAACCCCACGTACCCCATGAGGTTAACAGACCGTGGCGAGGCAGCACCTTACTGGCTGGGAGCTGCCCAGCTTAAGGCGGGCAGTAGCTACCTAGTGAGGTGCAATGACCTCTCCCACCGTCGGAAGTAGCCCCTGGCGTCATGCTGTACACCAATTGAGCAAAGACTTATAACCGGTAACTGCTACTTCCCGTGTTGTTTCGACGCTGTATGTGAAGCTGGAGTGTCCTCTCCAGAGCACAAAGTCTGGGTAAAATAATATGGAGGATAGACTGTTACCCAAGCAGCAAATCCCCCCTCTCCACGTCACTGAAGTAGTCCAATGGAAAGGCAAGAGCCAATACAACTGGTTCCAGCGACGTCGCAGGAGTTGCCAGAACGACACGAACTGCCTCCGGGACTCTGGCTCCGGATTTTGCCTCGAGGTTAACTCCTGAAGCCTTTTCCATCAGTGGATATAGCCATAAGGCAGTGGAGGTCTGAAATCGGAGTTTTCCTTCTCCTAGTTGGGCTGCCTTCCAAGGCTAATGAGCCCCACCTACCCGTGATTGAGAACAAAGTTGCTTGAAATACATACTGTGGACTTTGAAGATGAATATTGCATTTGGCTTTTCATTGGATGTGTGTGAGATAGTTATTCAGTTTTACTGGAGACCGGTGCTTTGTCTGAGAAGCAGACCAGAGAACATTCTTCTCTATTTAATAATCTGGAATAATTTGGACTATGTAGCTAAACCAAAGTATGTGCAACTGAAGCAATCACAAGTTCTTCCCCTTCTAATCTCTGCTACCACGTCTCCCTCCTTCTGCCATTCCCCTGTGTACTGTGGAAACATATTAATTGGTTGCTGTTATAGCTTCAAGACAGGTACCCAATGTAGTACAGTGGATAGAGTGACAGACTAGGAATCAGGAGACCTGGCTTCAAATCTCTCCTTGGCCATGGAAACCCAGAGGGGCGGTGGAAGATCTCAGTTACATTGAAAACCCTATTAGGGTCTCTGTGAGTTGGTTCAGACTTAATGGCACTTAACACACACATAGCTCTAGGGTCCCATAATTAGTTACTTCTTGTACAGTTGCAAATTAAAACAACAACATACATTAGTTAGATTTGAAAACAAACAAACCACACATCTGAATACTACAAGCTGTTGGACTCTTTTTTGCCAGCATACTTTCCTCTTACCTCCCTCATCGTTGACTCAGTACTGGCAACAGAGCATGAAGCACAGCATAAGAAAGCACTTGTACTGGGGGCTGTTTTCTCCTCCATCATTTAATGGGTTTACATCCCTTGTAATTATGAATGTAACTATCTGTTACAGTTATACCACAAAGGGAACAAACATATCCCTTGTTACGTTCCAGTTATATTGTAATGTAGTTACACCTTCATTATTGGTAAAAGGAGTTAGTCACAAGTAATTAATGAGTTACTCTTTAACTCTGAGCAGTTTGTACCTTTTCAGTAGGTACAAGAACACAGGTACCAGAACTGGCGTAGGATAGTATTTATGAGATTGAGCTAAAAATTCCACACTTTAAATGTTGTTTCTGTCGTAAACTTCAACTACTGTATGTGGAGATTATAACATTTGCCTGGCTTTACCAAGCTGTTGTAATGATTGCAGGGAGATTATGTCACATGAAGTAATAATAATGTTATAATAATATAATAATAATCTTAGAACTGCAGAGCTGGAAGGGACTTTATGGGTCATCAAGTCCAGCCCCTGTCAAGGAGGCACCAGGGGGGAATCAAACTGCCAATCTCTGGCTCCTCAGCACTTTGAATACTCTAAAAGTGCCAAATAAATGCAAAGTTAATGTAATAATTATGACATTCCATCACGTGAAATGATCTAAAACTGGTATATTAATGTATTATCTGAATGCCAGCTGTAAACGTACTATCCAAGGGTAATTTACTGTCAGCTGTAAACTTACCATCCAGCTATTTCAAGGGAACCACAAGATCTGCAGAAGTACATTTTTTTTTAAAAAAATGTGAAAATATTAAGGAAGGGGAAACTTCCGAAACAGCCTGATGAGGACTCGACATATAGTTGACTGCAGGATATTAAGTTGCAGTAGAAAGAGAAAAATAAAAAAACTAGATGGCAAAGGAACAAAATAACTTAGTCTGGAGTGTCCTGGAAGACAGCACTGGCTAAACTCTGAAGAGGAAGGACTTCATACTACCGGGGTTAAAAAATGTTGCACACCTTGTGTTAAGTCATGTCACAACAGGGACTAGCAAAACCTGCTAAGCCTCTCTTTCCTAGATAAGCTTGAGTCCATAGCAGGTTTGTGTGTCGTTGCTATTTTAGACAGTGTCCTTGAGCGGCCAGGGCTTGTCATAGATGATGGATGATAGAAGACATTTGGCCAGGACCTTGAAAATGGTATGTAAAAAGGAGGGAAGAGATAGCTGTCAGCCCAACAGGTATATGTATGTTTCAGAAGATGTTGCTCTTGTTTTTAAAACATAATTACTATGAATTGTGGGTGAAACTGGAAACAGGGCAGTAGTACAAACCTGAAATGCATCATACACCTCTTTCTTTGCTTACAGCTTGAACCAGGAAGACCTTTGCCTTCCCCAAATGACCTTAAGAGAAAGATCCTTATTAAAAACAAGAGGTTGAAACCTGAAGTGGAGAAAAGTAAGTAAAGTCCCATTTAAAATACTTAATTTCAAAAACCAAAATAAGAAGCAATAATGTATACTCCTTTTTTATTCCCAGGCAAAAATAAGCTTCAGTTTTGCTGGTTGGCTGTTTATTTATGAAGTATTACAGAAGCACTGTCTAGAACATTGTTGAACTGTTATTTTACCTTATTAATTTTAGGCTTTTCAAGATATCTCACTATGTAGTTATATTTGCAACATATTTCTTTATGCAAAAGAATAGAAAAGACATTTGTTCATTATTAGTCCAAGTAGACTAGGAGTCGTCAGTGATAACTGGGTTTTATTCTGATCATCATGTTTCTTGTTGCTGGGTCTCAGTATTCAAGAGTTTTGCAATTCTTTTGGGGAACTGGTCATGCACACTTCTTTCTTGCAAAGTCTTTAAGGAAAAGTAATCCTAAATCTTCCCACCCACCCGCGCCATGAAGCAACCAACAAGCAAACCATTACAGACAGGGTAGTGGAGTGATTAACCCAGATCCAGAGGTACATTTTTTAACCCAGGATATATTTATGCATTCAGTGCCAGCAGAATTAAGACTGTCACCACCCCACCCCCTGTGCTGGTATTTAGAGTGTGCAAGGAGCTACAGGAGGGGAGCGGTATTCAGTGGAAGTACACCACTGGATCCTGTCCATTGAATCATTATAGGGGAATTTTAGCTGTTCTGTGCCCCATTACCTGGGAAGGAGATGCACTGGAGATAAGGGAACTTCCTTTCTTTTATATGAAATAAGTGCTGTTTATTGCAACTTAAGAAAAAAGTTAAGCTAGCCATATTGTAGTAGAAGAATATGTATTATTTTAATGTGTGAGGTCCCACATCTTGTCTCTGCCACCTCCAGGTAAGGATTCAAGTTCTGGATCAGGTAAAGACAGTGATTTAATCCAGCAACTCTGAGACCCATCCTGTTTGCATTGACATTGGCAGAAAGAGGGCACATGGGTTTAGCATTGCCCTGCCATCAGTTGTATTCACAGTGTTATATGAAGTGACCAAATCATCATCCACTTATTTATTTTCCCTTCACATTCTCTGTGACATGGTAGCAATTCCCATGTTGTGGCCAGTAGCATACAAATTTAGGATACAGACAGTGAAGAGTTAGGTTATAAGGCAGTTTCTCTAAGTACAAACTATAGTGGCAAACTGAGTATACTATATTGTGATTCAGTACTGACCATTATTAACCTCATCTTTTTGGGGTTGAGCCAGGCCCAAATGATTTCATAATATATTTCAATTTATATTTTCTGTTCTCTTCGTATGTGTGTGTATGTGTTTGTGTGTATGCATGTTTGTTTTAAATAGAACAGCTTGAAGCTTTGAAGAGTATGATGGAAGCTGGTGAAACTGCTGCTCCTGTCAGTATCTTGGAAGATGATAATGAAGAAGAGATAGAAAGTGGTAAGATGGTTCTTTAAAATTGCCCTCCTTCTAAGTTGTTTTTGCGACTGGTTAGGATATCTCAGTTGATAGCCTCCTGGGGCTGTTGGCCTTCACCAGCAAAATGTCATGATAATTTTAATTGGTTGTTTATAGTAGTGATCATTGTGAACTGAGCATCCCCTTCAAATCAAAAGTGCCATTATCTACACATTGGGCATCTGAATTCCAAGGACACACCAACATGCATAGGATATTGCCAGAGTAAGGAATCCCAAAGGCTAGACAGATTGCTCATGACTCAATTGTATGCTGTTACATTGCTTAAATGAATAGCAATATATTTTAATGGACTTGACGGGACCCACTGGGCCAAGAGATGCAGGTGTTGGTGGTACTGGGCTAATAGTTGCCTCTTGCCAAGGCATATATGTGCCATCCAAGAGTGAAAATAAAACTTGTTGTGGCCTACACATCCTCACACGCCCCATTGAATATCCTATACATTGTTATAATCTAACAATAAGGCCTTGGTGAGCAGAAGAAAGAAGGGTTTTTGACATATGATACTACCTCGAGAGAAGGAGTTGCCTTTTCAATTGTTTTGATCACTACTTTTACCACATTGGCTAAAATCCTCTTGCATAATTACCTAGCTTAATGCAAATGGTGTAACCTTTGGAGAAGAATGCACATAAAAAATCACTATAGATATTATTTGTTGCATGCCAAGTCACATGGTTCAGTACACAACAGCTAATATCTACAATAATTTCTTAACTTGAGGCAATTTGCCTCCCAAAACTATGCCATTTGCATTATGATGGCATAACTATGCAAGAGGATTTTAGCTATTGGCTTATATGCATATTTTAGATATTTCTACATTGTATTTGTCTGAAAAGTGAACTTATTTTATGGATGAAAGGTGTTTAAAAGCTTGGAAGCTTCCCTGCTGCCTTTTGAAACCTCATGTTTTCCTGATTCAGCTTTGTTGTTGATTGCGTTGTTGCTATCATTTGTTTTCCAATGCCTTGTCCTCTTTTGACTTACATCTTTATGTAGCTGACCAAGAAGAAGAAGCCCATCCAGAGTACAAATTTGGAAGTGATCTCTCTGCAGATGACTTGAGCCAAAAAGAATCTGTAGCCAACAATGTGAAAAAGGTAGGGAAGCTTTTCGCACATATGTTTTAAGTAGGTGACTTCTCATTGAGATGGTCAAGAATATTGGATCGAAGTGTAGGTGGATAGTGATAAAGTTTCCTGATTGTATAAATCTATATCTCGTATGCTGTGCCTATTGCAGTGATTGACCATAGATGTATATGACTCAGGTCAAAGTTAAAAAAGGGTTGGCTTGGCTATATTTGTTGGTGGCTGCCGGTGGTAGACTGGAATGCTTCTTTGCTATTAACTTGGTATGTTCAATGTATGCTTCCTTAATGATCATATAAATAGTAAAAAAAAGAAGTCTTTAAAGTATAAATATAATAATCTGAGATAGTCAAATTAAGATGTTATCAGGAGGTTATGAGAAAAGGGTTGAGGAATTTGCTCAATGATTGAGTGCACCAGATAGCACTTTGTCATAGGAAATTGTGATGCACTAAAAAAGCAAACATGTCAAACCCTGCTTACCTTAGGAGAACATTCAAATACCGAACTATTTTGTAACTTTGTTCCTGTTGATATCCTAGCTCCTTCCTTCTTAAGTACCTGTCTTCTGATCTTTTACTGAGCTAGTAAAAGCCCTCCTTACTACCCACTACCTTTTAAAGCTCTAAAAAACCCCAAAGTAATGAAATGGCAAATTCAAGAGCACTAACACCCCTGACTTGCTTTTTCCTTGCTTTCTTTGGAATTTTAGGTTGGCTCTAACTGAGACGGGGATTCTCTTTGTAGCCAAGCATGCTTGTGATTAATGTAGTAATAAAAGACACACCACCCTCAATTTAGTAGGCCTGTCCTTGGTTGTCATCTGGATGACAACCCTACTAGCCAGGTTTTTGACTGCTACTCCAACATCGTGTCTTCAGATGCTGGCTTCTGTTTCCCTATGTTAATGTCAGGAATAGAAAGAAGTTGTACTGTACATTTATCCAGTATGTTGAATTACGTTTCGAGCAACCAGAGAATCTGTTTAGTTGGACAAGAAGATATTTTTCTGAACAACCCCTTTAAAAATGAAGCACTGGGCATCTTCCATTCACTTGTATTTCATCTAGCATTACCAGTACATGGACAGGGTCCCTATGAATTACGATTCATGATCTTGTTCTTTGTTTTCACTCTACAAAAGGCCTTCCCTTTTCCACCTTGTTAATTCTCTGTGCTTTTTAATACCAGCTGTAATTTACACACGGATACATCTAGTGGAAAGGACGGATTTCAGACAACATGTCCTGTGATTTCTTCTGTTTTGTGCTTTCTCCCTGCCCTTAAATTATGAGTGTGTGATACTGCAACTTCTTTGGATAATATCTGTATTTTTCCCCTTAGGCTGTGGACGATTCTGAACAAGAAAACAATAAAAAGGTGATCCATGAGATATTTTATAGCTTTCCAATTTTTATTTCTCTACACCTAACAAAGCTGCATTGTAGACTACATTCTTAACTCCCTGCTTCATTCAACCCTTCTCTTTATTTAGTTATTCCTCAAAATTCTGTAGATTATTTTTGATGGTCATGGTGGCTCTCCCTTTTCAGTGTGTAGCAGATCCAGCTCCTCCTCCTTCTACTTAGGATACTTTGATGCTAGGTGGCCTGCATGGCTCTGCTATCTTAGCCTAATAGACATGTTTATATCACCAGCCCCCCAGAGAGTGGCTAGCCACTCTGACCTCCTTCTCATTTCTGCATACCCTACTCTACTTTGGCTTTCTCTTTCTTTTCTTTGAGTTGGAGGTGGGGTTGCATGTTAAAACTTTCTTCTGGATATGCTTCGCTTGAACATCTTTTCCTGCCATTTCTCTTCTCCATATTTCTGTTCTTTCAAGACTCTTCTGATTTCTATGGCGTCCACCATATGAGTCTCTCCCCTCCCCCTCCCCTTATCTGGGATATCTGCTGGTTTATGTAGGACAAGCTGGCTATCCTGTGCTGACCTGGTGCTATGCCGTCACCATCATTTAGTTCAATACGAATAGCTGAGACTGGTTGTTTATTTTTATTTTTATTCTTGTGCTTCATTGCTATCATTTTAAAGAGGATGCAAGTATCTGATGAATAATTATGGATTAGCAGACTTGCTAAAGAAAACCATGGTATTAAGTTGGAAAGTCTGTTCTTTCTTTCTATATTTTGCTTACTTAGAAAAATATGGACATCTAACAAGACTGAAGTCTATGGCCTTCCCTCTGTTCTGCCTCTCACTTTGTAAGCATTACACATAAGCAGGCTCCCCCGCCTCCCGAGCCCCCAGATGTAGGCTGCAAACTTCAGTAATAATAGCAGTAATTATAATGCTGATGCTCCTGACAACAACATTCATTTAATGGCTCTTGCCTGTTGTCAGGGTGTTTAGTAGCAACTAGGCTATGTCTTGAAAATTGTGTCTTTTTATTAAAAAATGAAGGAAGATGAAGTAATGGACTATTAATTAAATGTATTATTAGGATAGACCGAATATTGATGGCTGGAATAGAAGGGAAAGCTGTTCCAGGATGTACCCTAGAAGTAACCACTGTGTCTTGGATGTCTATTAACACTTAATGATATGTAACAGCAGGCTATTACTGAAAAATGGAGGTCTCCCAGGATTTCTAATGTCCGGGGACTGCAAAATGGACAGGTCACAAAGTGGAGATATCAGTGGCCCCCTCCCCCCCTTTTTTAAATGAATAAGGAATGTTCAGATAACCAGGGACAGGATCCAAAAGTATGTTTGGCTTATGCAGAATGTCTCTTCGATAGGCTGTTTTCCACCCCATGCATTGCATGAAAAAGAAAAAGTGGAAAATAAATCCAGAGATTTTTCTGTGCTTGCACAAGCAACAACATGGAGTCTTCTGTAGAAGAGCACTGGATGCCTAGTTCTGCATACAGACCTATGTTATTGTGCAAGCATTTGCAGAATAACATTAGTGGCAGCACATCTGGATCCAACCAATGCATGCAGAGGAGGGGAAAGTTTTATATTGTGTTGTAGTGGACCTGGTAGGACTTGACTTTACCAAAGTGCTCTATAACATACACTGGCATTCCTTTCCTCTCTATCCTTCATTTCCGCTCCCCCATCAGGAGATGGGAAAATCTAGAAAACTACACAGAAATCTAGAAAACTCATGTCTCATGAACAGAAGGAAATAGCTTCTGTTTCTGAATGCAGATAAAAGCCACAAAGAATGGCTGTGGCTTCTGTGCAGAAAATAGTGCCTTAATGTGGTGGCTGTTGCCTTTTTTCCCCCCTGCCTAAGGTAAGCCACGTTTTCCCCTTTTTCTTCTGTCTTAGGCAGAAGGGCACAATACATCTTCTCCTAGCAGCCCTGAATGGGGTGAAGAAATAGCCTTCCCTTCCCCACAATTGTTCTGTTGTGACTTAAAGCAGAGGAGGTAATTCTCAGTCTTTAGAGAAGCATCGTGCCTGGACGGAGCTGTGTCTCCATCTCTCTCTCTCTCTTTCAGTTTTCACTTTCCTATATGGCGGAGTTAGAATGTTGCCCCATGGCTTTGGAGGTCTTCTAAAGCTCTCTGTTGACATAAGGGCAGGAGAATGATGGTATCTGCAATTTTGGCGGATGCCATGGCATCTGATTTGTGGGTGCCTATTAGCCAGGTGCCAATGCTAGGTGTAGGAGCTCCAAAGAAGGGAAGGGGGTCAGAGGAGAAGGGTCAGTATTCCAAGTCCATATTCTTGGTTAAATAAGACAGCCAATTTGGCAGTGTGTGCATGCTTGTTACAAGCAGGTAAGTAATTCTCCCAGAGTGGATGTCCCATCTGTCTGAATTGTAACAAGTCACATGGAAAACAAAAATGTAGGCAAAAAAAGAGAGAGGATGTTCTGCTCTGTGATGTGATCCTGTCTATGGCCCTTTCAGTTCATAAGCCATTTTATGTTTGTTTTTGTTTTATTTTTTTGTTTTGGAGGGTTTTTTGGAAAGGGAGATAAGAGGTTGACCACTAAGGATGTGCCGTTTGGAATATTTTCTACTGCAAATCCCATTGTTCTCCATCCTGGGAATTCCACCTGAGACAGATCCTGACAGACCCTAAATGTTGCTCACCTGGGAGAAAGGCCTCTGCTTGAGGATTTTGTGCCCTAGCTAGGCCTAGAACCTCCTCCCAAGCTCAGTTCAGGGAGTAGGCTGCTCCAATACTAGCTGGGAGCTTCCTTTCTGAATGGAAAGCTTGGGCAGAGGTAGGCCTAGCTAGCTCTGCCCAGCCTTCTAGCTTAGACCTTTCGCCCAGGTGTAGGGTTGCCAGATACATGGGTACCAACAGGAGGACATAGAAAGACAAAAAAGAGGACAGAGGAGGACGTATTGAATGTTTCATTTGAATCATTCCGGATTAAACCCGCAGTCAATACAATTTTATTACAATAGCTGCCAATAAATGTCTCTTAGTGAACCGACCAAGAAACAGTCATGTTAAAAAATAAAAATAAATTCAATGGAGGCTTTTTTTCAAAATACCAAAAAACATTATTTAAACAGCCAATTGTACCCGAACCCACCCCAGCCCGGCTGCAGGATCCCCCGGCTGCTCGCACTCTGCACAGGCTGAGAGGCAACCTTGCTAATCTGGACGCCCAAACAAGGCTCCGGTGCAGGCAGGGGGAAAGCGGCGCCGGGCAAAACTGAATGAGGCAGGTTCCCCTCCCCCGAGGGTCATAAGTTCAAGGCTGGGGAGTGTGGGAGTTGGAGTCCCCAAAAGGGACTTTGAACACACACAGTCCGGGCACTCGCCTTACCATCGATGCGCTCGGGCACTGCTTGTTCCTGCCTGGCTCAGCAGGCGGCGCTCCGCTCGCGCTGCCTTTCTGGACTCCACGTGGGCTGGGCGGGCATGGCGGATTGCCGAGCAGCCCCCGCCGTGGCAGGAGGGGGCGAGGGCTGTGCTCCAGCGCCGGCAGCAGATAACGGGGGGTGGGCCGGCGGGCCGGCGGGGGTGGGGAAAGATAGGGGGAGGGGGGTCCTTCCACCTCTCCCCCTCCCATCCAAAATTATAACATAAAATATACAAAAGCCTGACATTTTAAAGGTTTTTATCTTTGCCTGCCTGACGGAGGACATTAGGCTAAAAAGGAGGACATGTCCTCCTTTTGCCTGACGTCTGGCAACCCTACCCAGGTGGGCCACATTTAGGGATCTGCCTCTCAAGTGAAATCCCCAGAATGGAGAGGTATGGGATTTGCCATCCAGAAATTCTAAATGATACATCTCTACAGATGACCTCTTTGTCCCGTATTAAAGGTAAATATCAACAGCTAGTCTTAGAAAGGTAAGGTTTCAGAATACTGTTCTGAATCTCTCGAGTCCATTCCTTATTATCTTCACTTCCACCTCTCTCTTGCAATGTATTGTGCTCTATCTTTTCTCTCTGCCTCTCTTCCCAATGCTTTAATTTAAATTTAAATTTATAAATTAAGGTTTGCATAGCAGGACATGAACATCTTCCCTTGTTTACTTTGCTCAGTAATTGACCATTATTCTGATGATGATGCATAATAATCAATAATGATATTACAAAAATGGTCTGTAATCACAGATTTATTCTCAGACTTTCCTTAGCACATGGAATCATTAAGTACAGGCACTGGTAATAGAATAAGTCGCTTCTGCATCATATTCCATTTATGCTTGCTTCTAGAAATTCTGACCAAATCCTATTTTGAAATCATTGCAGTTTGGGTAAAGAAATAAATGTTGCCACTGATAGAGATGTTTGTCTGAATATGCTTTCAGGGTGTAATAACTGCAGAAGATGAGCAAGCATGGATGGCATCTTACAAATATGTAGGTGCCACGACTAATATACACCCATACTTATCAGCACTGATCAACTATGCTCAGCCTGTTAAGTTTCAAGGTTTCCATGTAGCAGAAGGTAACTAAAATGTTCAATTGATGTATAATACATTTCCCCTGCTTTTTGTAGTTGCTGATGATGATGTTTCCCAGAAAGAATTAATATGCTTTCCCTGCCGCTTCATTTCTTCCTTTGTCCACGTGGGGGCACCATATTAAGAGGAGTATGTTAACTTACACAGCAGCCCAAGAATTTTCATATAGCACCAATTAATATATTTATTTATGCCTTTAATCAGGTTGTTGTTGTTTTTCTGTTCAGTAAAATATGGCTGCCATAAATATCTGATCTTTACTTGAAATATACCTTTCACCTTGAAAAACATGTATGGTCCATTTCAGGCTATTTAGCTCTTAACTTCCTGAATGTGCACTTTGACAAAAATGCACATCTGTAAAACAACACTGTGATAGGTGAGTGAGGGATAACCATGATCTGAACACTGTTTATGTTTTTTTTAATTTGTTCATAGATTTGTATACCCTGCCTTTTCTTTATTTAAATCTAAGATGTATCTGTGTTCAAATGTTTTTCATTTACTATAGATTTTAAAATTCTCTTGATCAATTTCTTCAAAAATCTCACAGAAGGGTTTTTACTACTTTCTTTTTAGAACGGAACATTCACTACAACATGTCCTCTTTTAATGAGTCCGTCGGGCTAGGTTATTTGAAAACACATGCAATTGAGTTCGTGAAGTATCCTTGTATGAGCGAGCTATAATGGGGGGTGGGGGTGGAGGTTTGGTTATTACTACTGAGGAGAAAAGTCTAGGACTAAACTGTGCACAGTCCTTTATTAAAGTATGGCATAATTATAGTCTTGGCAAATGCCTCAAGAGTTTGAATATTGAAAAAAAAAAACCTATGAAGATGTGATAAATTATCATTAAGTCTTTGTGTTGCTTGGTTATTCCGTTTTCCTTGACAAATAACACAGCTATAATAAACGTCAAATGAGTCGGATATACCCAAAGGGAGGCAGAGTGGATTCCAGCAATTACATGCCTCAAATTTTCTGGAACGCTGGATGCCAGATGGTCTCACTCAACTATCAGACCCCAGGTAGGCAAACATGTCCACTGTAGCTACGTTTCAAAAAAGGTGGGGGGAGGAGCAGCTTAAGCAGTCCATTTCCACCAGATGTCATTGCTTTTGCTCCTGGCATTATTGAAGGATTCAGTCACATGGGTAAATATGAGAGCGTATGTTAGATTAGGCAGGCAAGATGACTGCAAGCAGGAAAACAGGAAAAGTGAAGGAAGTTCTACTTGCCAATTTACATTGCAGGATTAGTCAACATAGTGGATCGCAGTTGTGGCCTATTTAATGTACATGTCGGACAGAACCATGAAACAAATGGCTTCCTTACAATTGATATGCATTGCTTTAAGTGATAAACTGTAAAAGGAGGGCCCATCCCAGAAGTGGTAGCTGAAAAGCACAGTGCTGTTTATTTATGAGCTGGCTTTTCCAGAAGCTTATCTTTTGGGCTATACTAATGGGAATATTCTGCAATGGTGGTGGTGACAGACAAGGAGATAATGAGGTCAAATGCTTCTCTGTAAATCAGGAGAATTCAAAATATAGCATGAATATTTACCTGTACTATTTTTTATACCCCAAATAGCACATCATTGTATATTTCTTTTGTGTGGAAGTTGCATGTAACTGGATAGCAGAACCTGCTTTATTTTGCTCAGACTGTGTATGTGTGCCATGTTTGGGTTCTAGTGTTACCATGGGATCCGTTGGCTGTTTGTGAGGTCATATGTTGGAGAACCACTAGCTTCTATCTCCAAAAATGTTGCAGGGAGGTGGGGAGAATCAGTGCTTTAATTGGAGATTGTGGTGGGTCAGATGCCTGAAGGCTAATAGTTCAGTACTGTGCAGTTGGCCAGTGCAGAACACCAAAATATTTAATTCAAGGTTCTGTCACCAATCACATATACATGAATCTGATGAGAGAGGACAAGGGGAGAAATCTGTTTTTTCATGCAGTGTTTGAATCCAACCCTTTTAAAAAAATCATACCTCCATGATTTAACTAATAAGAATGACAGAAATAGCTGATCCATGTGGCATACATTACCCCTCTGTGGAAATGTTGTAGAAACTTGTGATGAGTGTATTTTGCACTTGAAATTTGAAGGAGTTTTGCTTCAGTAGGTTTAATCATTCATGGATTTGAGAAGAGTACATGGGAATTATGTTTTAGATGAGCTAGGTGTCCCAGATGAATTATTTGCCTTAGATTAAGAAGGCAGTTCCGACTCAGCTAAGTGTTGCTCAGGAATGAAGTACTAAGCTATTTTTGTCTCTTGACAGATCTAGCGATGCAGCTGAACCAGGGAAAATTTGAATATAATGGGTCATGCGGGTAAGTAATGATTTAAACTGTTGTCATTATGGAGAACTGGGTCACTTTTAATTATGTGCTATGAGTGAAAAACAGGATGTAGAAATGGAAAGATCAGAACCTATGTAGAGAGGGAACAGAACAAGGAAAAAGGCTAATGAATAATCGGATCATGTTCTATGAATACAGGGAAAGACATTAAGACCGTAGAGAAAGAAGGCTTATTCAGGAGTTGGAAATATTACTTGTTTTGAACACAGGTCTCAAAATCCCCCAGCTATGCTGTTTAGACGATTTGTGGAATGTTAGTAGCGCAGTGAGTTAGGTCTCTCGCTGCGGAGCCAGAGATTGGGAATTCGATTCCCCACTGTGCCTTCCAAGAGAAGGACCAGTTTGGAGGAGGGGATAGGCACTTCTGAGTACAGAAGGAGCGCGGTATCTGCCGGGGATTGGTTCCAAAGCTCTCTCTCCATGGATGCTGAAAAGTGGGGAAGTGCTGAGCACAACATGTGGCCTCTAGTGACCAGCTCTGGTAAATACACATTTGAAATACATATAAAGACAGATTTCTGAGGTATTTTATTTAGTATTTTCAGGCAGTGGAAAAATGAATCAACAGATACTGATCCTGTGGGTTGGGCGAGGGTTCCTACAGTTGTTGTTGTTGTTTAGTCGTTAAGTCATGTCCGACTCTTCGTGACCCCATGGACTAGAGCACGCCAGGCCCTCCTGTCTTCCACTGCCTCCCGGAGTTGGGTCAAATTCATGTTGGTAGCTTCGGTGACACTGTACATCCATCTCGTCCTCTGTCGTCCCCTTCTCCTCCTACCTTCACACTTTCCCAACATCAGGGTCTTTTCCAGGGAGTCTTCTCTTCTCATGAGATGGCCAAAGTATTGGAGCCTCAGCTTCAGGATCTGTCCTTCCAGTGAGCACTCAGGGTTGATTTCCTTCAAAATGGATAGGTTTGTTCTCTTTGCAGTCCAGGGGACTCTCAAGAGTCTCCTCCAGCACCACAGTTCAAAAGCATCAATTCTTCGGCGGTCAGCCTTCTTTATGGTCCAGCTCTCACTTCCATACATCACTACAAGAAAAGCCATAGCTTTGACTATGCGGACCTTTGTCGGCAAGGTGATGTCTCTGCTTTTTAAGATGCTGTCTAGCTTTGTCATCGCTTTCCTCCCAAGAAGCAGGCGTCTTTTAATTTCGTGGCTGCTGTCACCATCTGCAGTGATCATGGAGCCCAAGAAAGTAAACTCTGTTCCCACAGTACCCTGCACTAAATCTCTGGAAAGGGTCACGATGAGTAAGAATTGACCTGATGACATGTAATTGACCAAGCACTGAATTTATTCAAATTAAGAAATATCCTAAATTGAAAATCAAATAGTTTATGCTATAAATGTAGACTGGAGAATTTATATGTTACATAAATGGCATTCTTGGGTAATATTTCTCAGACAACCACAGGAGCAAAAGATCCTACAGTGACTTGAAACTTAACTGCATAACTACAGGAATGTCTCATAAGTGTTCATGATGGCAATGGTCCTGTTGGTGTATTATTCATTTCTTTATTGCATCTGCTCTGCTCATGTATAAAGTGAGATTAGAGGAAGCCTGGTTGTCAGAAACAACAGAAATTAGGGGATCTGATTCCTTTCCCATCATCTCACACGGTCTGCTGCTCCAGGCACTTTTGCATCTGATTTGTTCTCAGATTTGGGACCACCTTCTTCCTGTTACTCTCCCACCAGACATTGGATATCATCATGGCTTTTCTGACTTAGGAAGTAGCACTTCTAAGGAGTGATATTGTGCTGCATCCGAAACAGCCTCCCAGGTTTTTCTGCCAATAAGTACTTCTTCTTAGTTCAATACTTTCCCCATTTATTTTACCTTTAATGATCCTCGGTCAATAATCCTTGCTTTTCTTTTCTTGTTACATGGCAAAAACATTCTAGCTTTTTGAATTTTATGTGGTTTATGCTTTCAGGGTCTTTATTATTCTTTTTCATACTTCTTCCTCAGTCTTCATCCAAAAGATTCTCAGCATTCTGAAATCACATTTCAAATGTTTCTTTTTTAAAAATATATAGCAGCCTGTGCTAAGGCCTTTTATTCCATACCATACAGTAGAACCAAGAAAACATGGCACCATACAATGCACATACTCAAACCAATTTTATTATGTCTTACATTGTAAGGAAGCTACTCGAACGATCTCTTTTCTGACTTTTATTACACGGCTACAATCCAATTTTTCTTAAATTTGTCCACATGCTCTATACTTTCTTTTTTAAATTACTTGGATTTGTTTCTTAACGTTCACTTTTAGACTACCATCATTTGATTCATTGACTTCACTTAATATCCTTTGCAAACCATTTAAACTGTCAGCTAGAACACTCTGTTGTCTGCGAATCAGATGTTGCTGATAATGATGCCGTTATTTGCATCAGCAAGTGCTACCCTAATGATGTTCTCAGAGTGCAAACTGAAAAGTGGTGGCAAGAGCAGGCACCTTGTTGTCCTTGTCTTTCTGTTTCTGTATCCTCTGACATGTGATTTCCAACTTTCCCCTACAGCTGCTTGCTGAAGTTTAGGTTGTCAATTATATGAATCAAGACCTTTGTTTACAGGCAACTCTGTTTGCTGTGTTGTTGGAACCAAGCTGGAGAAAATGTTTTAGTAACAAACCACAGGCAAAAGATGTAGTTCTCCTTATCTGGCATCACTTTTGGTGTTGTAATTAAACCATCAACTTACTGTTTTTGTCAACTGATGTGAAGACATTAAATATACTTAATACTGTACTACCTAGTTTGGCATTGCATTTCCTCGGTGGGATCAAGAATAATTCCCCACCTCACTCCTGTGCTAGGAGTACAGACAGGCTATTTGGAATTTGAAAGGCTGGTGTTCAGATAGTTTAAATTATTGTTGTCCATTTTGGCAGATAGCCCTCAAGGGTTGGTTGGTTGGTTGGTTTGGTCAGTTGGTCGGTCAGTTGGTCGGTCAGTTGATTGATTGATTGTTTGTTTTTAACTTAATGAATGACTTGTTGAAGAGTACAGCTAGATTTCAACAGATTAGTTGAGCTATGGGCCGGAGAGGAGTTATTCTGGAGAATATTTATATATTTATTTTATTTTTTTATTTGAATTTATATCCCACACCATTTGGGCAACCAGGCCACTCTGGGCGGCTAACAACAATATAAGGGAAAAAAATTAAAAACACAATAAAAATAAGTTAAAAAATAACAAATAGGGAAATTAAAACAGATGGCAGTAAAGGTGATAAAAAGGGTGATGGAGAGGATGGCAAAAAGAATGGTAAAAAGGGAGGGCAAGATCCTAGTGCTCCGGGAAAGCCTGGCAGAAGAGCCAGGTCTTCAATGCTTTTTTGAATCCATCCAGTGAGGGTGCCAGGCAGATCTCAGTCGGCAGGTTGTTCCATAGGCGGGGGGCAACCACCGAGAAGGCCCGGTTTCTTGTTCTTTCCCTCCGGGCCTCCTTGGGGTCAAGGCCCTCAACCGTCCTGCCTGTGAAGAACGGGTATTATGGACAGATCTGGCCGGGAGCAGGCGTTCTGATAGGTACCTAGGTCCTAGACCATTTAGGGCTTTGAATGTTATCATCATAACCTTGAAGTCGATGCGGAAACGAACCGGTAACCAATGAAGGGCGGCCAGAGTGGGGGAGATATGCTGGAATTTCTTCACCCCAGTTATTAATCTGGCCGCCGAATTCTGGACCAGTTGAAGTCTCTGCATCAGCCTCAAGGATAGCACCACGTAGAGAGCACTGCAATAGTCTATTCTTGAGATTACGAGGGCATGAATCAGCGTCGTGAGTGCCCTCACATCTAGATAGAGACGCAGCTGGACAATCCTCCAAAGATGGAGATGGACTGCTTGGACCACAGATGCCACCTGGGTTTCCATGGTGAGATCCGGGTCCAGGCAGATGCCCAAGCTGCGAACCTCACTCTTTGTGGGAAGAATCACCCCCCCCCCAAAGGAGAGGGAGTTTCCCAACCCACTGACGCCAGGGCCACCCACGTGCAAGATTTCCATCTTGTCCGGATTCAACCTCAGTCCATTTGCCCTCATCCACCCCAGAATGGTCCCCAAGCAGCATTCAAGGGGCGGAACATCATCCACTGCAGTTGGAGAAAAGGAGAGGTAGAGCTGGGTGTCATCAGCGTACTGATCACACCGAGTTCCACAACTCCGGATGACCTCACCCAGCGGCCTCATATAGATATTAAATAGCATTGGCAAGATGATCGACCCCTGCAGAACCCCACAATTGAGGATCCACGGGGTGGAAGTCATCTCACCAAGCTGAACTCTCTGGGGATGGTCCTCCAAGAAGGAACGGAGCCACGCCAAAGCGAGACCACCGATTCCCAACTCGGAGAGCTGCCCCAGGAGGATACCGTGGTCGATGGTATCAAAGGCCGCTGAGATATCAAGGAAGACCAACAAGGACATATTGCCCCTGTCGGCCTCCCTCAGGAGGTCATCCTGCAGGGCGACCAATGCTGTTTCCGTACCATGCCGTGGCCTGAAGCCCGACTGGAACGGATCAAGGGCATCAGTTTCCTCCAGGAGGGCCTGGAGCAGATCGGCCACCACCCTCTCGACCACTTTACTCATTGGCGACGGGCCTATAATTCCCAATTTTGTCCACCACTAAATTAGATTTATTTCTAATGGGCCTAATGAGTGTCTCCTTGAGGGCAGGGGGAACCATGCCCTCCTGGAGAGACCGATTAATTATTGCTGTGGCCCATTCTGTTGTTTCCGGCTTGGCTGCTTTGATGAGCCAGGCCGGGCAAGGGTCTAAAGAGGAGGTGGTGGCACGACAGCGCACAAGCACCCTGTCCACCTCATTGGATGTCACAGGTTGAAAGCAAGTTAACCTCACCGGACAAGACAATGCACTGGACATCTCAGCTCGATCTGCTGTCTGTAAAAAGGGATCAAGGTCCCTTTTTATTGCAGTAGTCTATTCTTGAGATTACGAGGGCATGAATCAGCGTCACTTGTACAATACCTGAAATTTAATGTTTATCTCAATTTGTGTTATCTTTTTAAACTATCTGATTCCTTGCTCAGTAAATACAGAACAATTCTCGCTCAGACACACATAATCTTCTTTTATTTTATTCTTTGTTACCTTCTTATTTACCTGCATAACAATAGAAGATCTCCCCCCCTCCAAAAAAAACCATGTTATACAGTTACCATCTTATTTTCTTTTTGTTACTTAGAGGGATTATGTTTGTTTGTTTGTTTAATTTCTTAACTGTTTCTTTAATTTTATTTTAAAAATTTCCCTTTCACATGTTGTAGGAAGCGAGAGAACTTGTTAAATGACACACATCCATTGTAGGTAGAGAAGGATGAGCCATCCATGGCTCTCATTGAATTGGTTGGGAACTAAGATGAACCACTTCTAAAACAATGCATAAATGACTTGGCTGATCCAGATTTGAAGCTACTTCTCCAAATGACTCTGTAGTGCAGCCTGGAAGGCATCTATGTCTCTGTCGGAGTGAATTGGTGAAAAAAGGTGTTGCATCCTCAGAAATTAGGAAATTAGAAAATGGTAGGAAATTAATGCCCACTCTCAGCCAGAACCACAGAGTGGCAAGAAGGATTTTCTCCTAGTTAGGAGAAGATTTGAGAGACTTGTAATGCTTACCTCCCTATTGAGGCTATCATTATGAGCCCCTGCAGGTTGTATAGAGGCCTGGGCTCAGCAGTGGAGATGGGCATAAGCCTGAAAAATGGTGGTTCATGATGGCTTGTGGTTAGCCACAAACAACCATGAACCAACTGGAAAACCGAGCTGGTTTACAGTTCGGTTTTCAGTTCATGCCCAGTATGGGGTCTATCTGTTCCTGTCATGCTGGCCACATCACTCTAGAAAGCAGGGCCTGCTGCCTCTGTGCATGCACCCGCCACCCAGTGGGTGCATGCACAGAAGCAGCAGGCCCAGCTCCTGATGGTGGCAGCAGAAAAGGAGGAAGGGAATGAGGCAGGAGCAGGGAGGGAGGCAACGGGGGCAGTGGGAGGAGGGAAAAAGTTCAGCACTTCATTTTGCTTTGGCAAGACGTCATCACCAAATCAGGTCATGAGCCGAACCGCGAAACCAGCCCGGTTCATTGTTGTTGTTTTTTGGCTTGCAGTTTGGTTTGTGCCCATCTATACTCAGCAACTTTAATGAGCTTCTCCGATTTCAGACTGCACCCCCTGCATGCCACAGTGGGATGCTACAGTTGGGTAAACCAATGGCTGTAACAAATATATTTTCTCCTTTCAGCCTTTACAGAGTATACATGTTTGGATACACAGAAGAGTAAACCACTAATTTTGTCTTAAAAGAACAGATTGCAGACAAGTTACTAATAGTTCACTTCTCTTTTGTTTCTACATGGATGCACATTCTCCCTCATTTAATTATTAGCATGTATTGGCGCCACATATGTGTGATCAGCTGCCCTTGTATTATGTTCCCTTTGGAGTTGTTTGAATGGTCTTAGCATGCTGGAGGGAGAAAGTGGTGACATAAGTTGCAGCTATAAACAACACAAAGATTTAAGAGTACTGGTCTCTTGCATTAAAATTATTTCGAATTATATCTTGGAAATAAGCAGTATTTGAGTTTATTATTTAATGATTTAAGTGATCAGTGATTTATGTGATATATTGATGCATTCTGGATAGTATCTGAAGCTACAGAAAAGCACCCATTTTGAAGCACCATCATTTGCCAAATAAGCTCAGTCGAAATAAATGTTTCTGCTGTAGAGATGCCATTGTTGTATATAACTGCTTCATTCACTGAGGAATCTTGCAGCCTCTTTTAAAAATGTCTGGCCATCTCATTGCTTTGTGTGTCTCTTTTGTTCTATGATGTGCATGTAAAGGATCATCAGCATCCTGTACAATTCACCCTTAAATCAAGATGCAATTTTGTATTGTCTGTGCGATTCAAACATGCTCAAACATTTGACATGGGGATATGTTGTACCTAATTTTTTTTAAGTTCAAAGGAATAAATAATGTGATAACAGATAATATCCTTGTGATAATGGCCCTTTCTTTTTGGTGCATTTCAGGAAGAGATTTCAGATGTGTACCAAGTTATGCTGGCAGGGAAGAAGCAGAGTTAGAGTTTATTAGTATAGGTAATGCCTGAGTGAGACCTCGGCACCTTTTTCTTAATTTTGATGACTTTTGCCAGAATACAACTGCTGACCTGATCGAAACGTGTGTTAATCTAATCCTAAAGTAAACAAGAAAACTCCTCATGTCTTGTGAGTTGTTCATTAATGAAGCAAAATAATCAGAATTACTCCCTTGCAACTCCTACTTGCATCTTCATATACTCACATGCTCTTTTCGGAAGGGAAAGATTCCGTATCTCTGCATATGGGTGTGGGAAGGGAAGGATGGAGGAGGAATTGAATGTGATTGCATGTTTGTGTGCCTCTAAATTAGAGGAGGTGGCCTGGTCCAGTGTAAAGCAGGTAAAGCAGTGGTCCCCAACCTGTGGTTCCCCAGATGTTATTTCACAGTGCCTCTCAAAATCCATGAGGCTTTAGGAAGCTGAACTGCAACTGTATCTGAAAACCCAAAGTTGAGAACCATTAGTGTCATGTGATTGAGCTTTTTAAAAGAAGATGCTCTTGGTTTGAATATCCCTAAAAAAACTCATTAGCAGTGCAATCTTATATATGTCTACTCAGTTGTCAAACCCATTGTATTCACTGGGATTTTTCCGAAAATGTGTATGGGATTACGACCTAGGTGATCTTTGGCAAGCCTGTCCTAGCCACCGTGTCCCCACCTGCATTCTGTGGAATAATAATACAGATTATTTTACAGGGTTGTTAAAAGGATTGGATAATTCTTGTGAAGTGTTTCAAGTACTTGAAAGAATTATCCAAATATATTGTCAGCAACAGCAGTTTCACCAACAAAGACTGATGAGGCATGAGCCATGGGGAGATAATTGGGCTTTAGCTGGAGAATGTTTAATATTATTTTGAGAGAGGAAGAGAAACAAAGTGTCAGAGAGTGGGGTGAAATAAGAACCAAACCCTTCCAGATTGCTTCACTGAGCAAGAACAATGAGAAGGGCCTACGTTCCTATGTTGTCAACAGCCTTGTGGGGCATTGAAGGCAAGGAGTGCTTCTGTCAAAGCCCAATGGACTGAACTTGATGGGGGAGGGCATGTACCTATGCCAGTACACTGTGACAATAGGGAGGAAGAAAGGTTCATCACTGGGGGTCAGGCACCTGTAACTGCTATTAATATGGACAGCCATTCAGCCAAGTGGAGCATGTGGTCAAGGTTTCACACTTTACTCCATGGAAGAATGGGCACCATGTTTATAACTGTGCAGTAACCACTTGGTAGAAATTCCTATCATATGTTTAGCTGATTAGCAATTAGCTGTTTTAACTCAATTTAAAAAAATGAATTTTGACATTGCCTTAGTAATTCTTAAAGGAAATCTCACAAATGGGATAAATGCCTTGTGTTTGGGCTGTGGATATGTCTGACATTTTCTAAATACCCATAACTAATTATTTTGTTTTGCTTTTCTGTGGTTCAGTGATTAAAATCCACAATGTTTTTATATATATATTTATCCTGAAATGTATGTTTAGAAAATAATAGAACACAATTTTTAAAAATACTGTTATTAATGTTTCCATTGTTATTATTGTTTCAACATATTTTTGAAAATGAATAGGTATTACATCAAGATGAACAGTGTGAAATTTGGACATTAAAAATGCATTCTTTGTTTTTGTTTTGCGGCAGGTTTCTTCTTAAACCAGATTTTATGCGGAGACCAGACCGAACATTTGACCCTTTTTCCGAAACTCCTGTAGACGGTGTAATTGCAGCAACATGTTCAGTACAGGTAGGAGACAAGATATACAATAACTCCTCCTGGAACAAAATGCCTTGGCTGAAAGTGAAATATTGTATTTGACAGCAATTGTATGAAGTTTCTGTAAAATGAAAAGGCTCAGAGGTGGTGCACAGACTTTTCATGCAGAAAATGCCAGGTTCAGTATCTAGGACTTGAGTTTAAAAGATTTCAAGAAGCAAAGCAAAAAAACATGTGTCTAAAATCTCACATCAGTCACTAGAAATAATAAAAGGCTATATGTCCTAGTGGTGTGATTCAATATAAAGTGGGTTTATATGTTTGTGTCTTATAAGATTTGCTATGTAACATTTTCCCTCTTGAGTTATATGTCTATGAAGGGTGGCAAACCTTTGGCACTCCAAATGTTTTGGACTACAACTCTCACAATCCTTTATCATTGGCATTATAGGCTAGGGGTCTTGGATATTGTTGCCCAAATAATCTGGATTGCCACAGGTCTTAGTCTAGAGAAAAGGCACCTGAGGGGGGGAACATGATTGAGATGTATAAAATTATGCAGGGGATGGATAAAGTGGATAGAGGGAAGCTCTTTTCCCTCTCACGCAATACCAGAACCAGGGGACATCCACTCAAATTGAGTGTTGGGAGAGTGAGAACAGACCAAAGAAAATGTTTCTTTACCCAGCATGTTGTTAGTCTGTGGAACTCCTTGCCACAGGATGTGGTGATGGCATCTGGCCTAGATGCCTTGAAAGGGGGATTGGACAGATTCCTGGAGGAAAAGTCCATCTCAAGTTACAAGCCATGATGGGGATGTATAATCTCCAGGCTTAAAAGGAAGGTACCTCCAAATGCCAGACGCAGGGGAGACAGGGATCTAGTTGTCTCGTGTGCTCCCAGAGGCATCTGGTGGGGCCACTGTGAGATACAGGAAGCTGGACTAGATGGGCCCCTGGCCTGATCCAGCAGGGTTCTTCTTATGTTCTTATGTAGGTTCTCCACCCTGAACTAAAAGGTAATAGCTAGAGTCCCATTCTTTTAAAATAACCACTAAGTTTCAAGTAGTGTCTGACTTCTCTTGGAATTAGCCTGATCAGACTCAGTGAGCCTTATGGCCACATATAGGATGGCAGCCTTTCTTTGTGGTTGATCTTCAGTTTCCCCAGATTTCAAATCATTGAAGAAGCTTCCCATTGACTTCTTAACTTGTGGTAATTGGCCACTGAAAGTTATGCTGATGGTATTATGCCATCCGACATAACAAGAAGGCTTTGAACCATGCTGTTGATGCTCACTCAGGTGGATTTTCCTGCTCCATCCTTTCCATTGAAGACCATGTGTGCCCTGTAGGTGACATCTCACCATGCAGGAGATGAGGCATGATGGAGATTCAGAGAGATAGGGAGATTGAGAGAGAGAGAGAGAGAGAGAGGAATTAGCTGAAATGTGGCAGCACTATCTTATGTGAATGGACATCTCTTGACACAATATGGCTGCCTCTGTTTCGTTTCAACTATTTCAACCTCTGTTCATTTCAACCCCCACCTACAACTCTCTGTATCCCTGTGCCATTTTCAAGATGGTCCCAAACCTTACTTAGGAGCCTTGTGGCACGGTTATTAAACTGCAGTTCTACAGTTAAAGTTTCTGCTGATAAACTGAGTTCGATCCCAGCCTCAGGTAGCCGGTTTAGGGTTGACTCAGCCTTTCATCCTTCTGAAGTCGGTAAATTGAGTACCCAGCTTGCTGGGGTGGGGTGGGGGGGACAATGTGTAGCCTGCATAATTAAAAAATGGTGAACCTCCCAGAGAGTGCTTTAAACACTATGGGGTGGTATATAAGCAGCACAATTTGCTTTGGGAGATTTTCTTTTCCCCTGAGGGACAGCAATGGTGTTGTAGAGCAGGGTAGGAAGCTGTTTCTTTTTCTCTGGATTCAGCCCACAGGAATTTAAAAACTCGTTGCCTCATTTAGATGATAAGTGCTGCTTTGATAGACTATGTTGATGTCACTTACTATAGGCCCTGATCAGCATTTTGATCCTTAGAAAAGGCAGTATTCTGCAGCAGCAGACTAGGCACCAAGAATGTTTTTAGAAAAAGCTTTGCAGCTGAATGTTGGGAAGCAGATGGGTCTCCTCTTTGGTACTCGTAAACACTTTACACATTTTGCACATTAAAAAGATTGCCATTAAATCTGTTAAGCTTACGTATGAGTGAAGTACAAGGATGATCATACAAAGAAAGTTTAGTCCTCTGCACCGCAGTCCCCCAGTGATGCCCACTGAAAACTCACGCCGTGAAATGTGCACCTACGTATCTGTTGCCATTTTCGTCTCATCAATGTGCTGTACGTTTTTGTACTTTCATTTAAAGGTAATATCTGGCCAGTTTTTATCAGACAAAAAAATTGGCACTTATGTAGAAGTGGATATGTATGGCCTTCCTACTGACACAATACGTAAAGAATTCCGAACACGGATGGTGATGAACAATGGTTTGAATCCTGTTTACAATGAAGAATCATTTGTATTCCGAAAGGTATGATGCATTTTAAAAGCCAGTTTATGCTTTGCAGCTTTAGCATGAATAATGTTTTGCTTCGTTAGGACCATTTTCCTGAGCAGAGATTATTTAGGGAGAATAAAGTCTCACTAGTGCATTCCCTTCATTTACAGGGCTGCACCATGATACACATGTCATCCTGGGTTAAGATTGACTTATTCTTGGGTTATTATTTTTTTTTAAGAGAAAACCTCTTGTAGCTCTCGCATGATTTTTATTTTTTTTCTGTTTGGCTTTTCCCTCTTCTTGCTTTCTCCTCCTCCCTCTTGGAGGAACCTACACCCGTTCGTGGCTAGGCCTGTGTTCCAGGTATGCAGTCTGCTCAGAATGAGCTCCAGCCGGTCAACCTCTGCATTCCATGGAGATTACCACTCCTTCCCTGCCCTGGCAGTGGCTGCTGTCTTGCATTGTTCCTTCAGCCAAGAGGGCAGGTGAGACCCTGCATCCAAAGCTAAGGTCAATGTCATTACATGGATTAAGTCAGGAGGGGGCTGCCCCCACATTTGAGGCCGGCTCCCTCATCCTGTGTGCGTCATGTACATTTTTTTCTCTCTTCCACCAAAAACAAAGCAAAACAAAAATATGCTAAGACACCATGTGGTAAATGCATTTTCAAGATTATTTCACGGGGTGAGTTTACATGTGCCATTTTATGAAACTTTCTCATTGCACTGCTTGAAAACTGGGATACTTCAGAAATATTTTTTTTCCTGGAAGTACCTGCTTTAAATATTAGCTTGAGATGGCAGAATACTCATATGGCAGAAGAGCTTATGCTGCTTCAGAGTGGAGGTGCGGACATGCCATTTTTAAAATTTCCTCCACATTTAAAAAGAAAAAGAAAAAACAGAAAAGCCTTCTCCGTTGTTGTTCCAGGAGCTGTAGTCCGAAATGTAGCTTTTCCAGTTCTGATAAAAACTCCTTGCAAGTGAAAGTCATCCATAAGAAAGGTTCCACCCATCCCTCTGACTCCTGTGGGGATTTTCTCCTCAAAGGGAATTTTCAGAAACAGTACTGAGTGTAAATTGGAAGGTTGTAGTTTTAGAAGTGGCTGTGTTAGTCTGTGGAAATATTTCTGGCAAAATCCAAAGAAACAAAAGAAAGACAAAAAGAAAAAAAACTTGTGGCACCTTAAAGACTAACTATTCTATTTTAATGTGAGCTCACATTAAAATAGAATAGTTAGTCTTTAAGGTGCCACATGATGTTGTTATTGTTGTTTTGTCTTTGTTTTGTTTCTTTGGATTTTGCCTGATATAAATTGAAAGAGTACAATCTAAAATTTTGCAGTCTGACCTGGAGAGAGAAGTTGGATTGTGCCCTCGGTGACACATTGTGACAAGTGAAAAGGTTATTTTAAATGTATTTTTTCATTACGCACAAATTATGTTAAAAAAACACAACCAAAACTTTTAAAAAACACAATAAATGTAGAAGTATAATGGGACAGGGGAGTCTCTACGTAGACTTCCATAAAAGATGTTGAAAAGAGACTCAGAAGATAAAATTGTTTATATCCGTTGTGACTCATACTCTGTAGTTAGGCCAATTTCAGTGGTGGAGGTGCCCAGGACACTGTCTGGTCCAGTTGTCATGGGTGAGTTTCAGTTGCTGAGGCTTGAGCATTAAACATGGTGCTTGATCCTGTTGAGCCAACAAAATGTGTGCTTGATCTTTGATCTCATTACATCTAGAAGGATGTTGGCTGAGTTGATATGGCTATAAAGCACCCCTTTCACAGAGGGAGTGGGACTTGCTTTCTTTAAAAGAGACAGTAATCAGACCACTCTTAAAGATGCTAAACTAGGACCCAGATCTGAAAACAGCTATAGGCTGATTGATAAACCATTTCCCAAGGGGCTGCAAAAGAATGGGGCTTATCACGGGTACTATCTCTAGTCATTGCTTCATATTATGATATATTCTGCTGTCTCTGGTTACATCTAGTTGTTTTATTTTTAAGCTCTTGTAAATGACGCAGAGAGGTCTTGTCACTGTACAGTTTAAAACTGCAGTGAATAAATTATAAATAAAAAGTCCATACCACAAGTGATGGCAACACTGCAAAATTCTGCCATCTCATATCCACCTTGATCTGTGGTGAAGACGCAGGCAAAGGCTTGAGATGCACTGTCTTGGGCATGTGAGTACCATCCGTAGCCTTAGGAGAAATGAGCTGAGAGCGGTTGAAAATGCTGTGAAGATGAATATATTACCTAAAATGATATTTCTTTTTCAGACAATACCAGTTCTTACAAAACAATTAATACTTCAAGAATTTACCAAAAAAAAAAAAAAAAAAGAAGAAGTTTGTCTGGCAAGGGAGAAAACCTAGAATAAAGATCAAAGCAGTTCAAGATGGAAAACAAAGAGCAGGCTTTGGACTTCCAGACTGTTTTTTTTAAATTATTATTATTATTATAAAGCCTGTGCTCTAGTTTGGATAAAGGAATGGATAATTTTAGAAAATGACAGAATATTAAAACTAGAAGGACATGATTTAAATCTAGGATGGCATGCCTTCCTATGGTATCAAAAAGCAAAAGACAATAAACAATTTTAAAACCATCTGATAAGGAAAGCTTTAAACTGGGTATGGACCAAGATTCGGGAAGAAAATTACCAAAAAGTTCCTGAATGGGTCTCACCAATGGAAGCATTTACACAACCAACATTAATGGAAAAGAAGAAACTCTGTATTTTTTATTTACCCTAATACAGTACCCTGATCCAAATCCCCTTCCCTATGATTTTCCCTTACCCAATGGAAAATGAATAAAAATATTAAAGAAAAGAAAAGAAAAGAAAATGCACATGTAAATTCTCCCTCACTTGCGAACCCTGGTGTCCCTAAATTTTTATATCCCATTCTTTTTTTTCTTTTTTCTTTTTCTTTTTTGATCAATTGGAGTTTCATCCAAAGTATGTGCGTTATGGTGCCGTCTTCGACAGTGTCTTTTATCCTTTTGCTTGTTCTGTTGTCTAGAATGCAGAAGAATTACCTGCTTCTTTCCCCCCTGTAGTGATGGAAGCTTTGAGCTAGTAATCGTGCCCTTTTACAATATGACTGTTTGACAATGCCAAATACACATTTTCCTGGTAATTTGGCACAAATTTAACATATCTGACATTTCGTCTGACAACAGTTAAGAAGGCCAATGACAATAAATATGGCACCAGAGTCCAATAGCAGGAAAATGACCTTTGTAACACGGTGAGGCAGTAGGTTTAGGCTTCGTGGTGCCTCTAGAGCACGAACCTCGTGCAAACCCTTAGCAGGTAATGTGTGAGCCATGTTTGAATGTCCTGTTTTGTTTTGTTTTTTAAAGTAAAACTCCTGTTATAATACATATTGCATGTTGTTGTTCCATTGTGAGATCTTGGTGAGCTGTGATAATGATATTTTTATTGCTCGCATTTAGCCAATCTCACTGTATTTAACAGTGCATGCCAGTCTGGATATTTCTGAATAAATGGTTGATTTTACAACTATAAACTTACAGCCTGATCCTGTGAAGCTACTAAAAGTTACAATAGTTCAAGCAGCAGCCTAGACTCTTCATAGAGACCAATGCTTATTGTTATTAGTGTGTGGCCAGCAACAGGGAACATCTGATAATATCCCACTAGGCAAACAGAACATCTCTTAAGACCACCTGGGATTCAACATTTTCCGCCATTATTCCCCGGAGCCTTCATTACTTTGTCATACATGCCCAACTTTTGGATATCTTATTTTCACACTACCATCTGTCTTGGAGCTTTTTTCCTCATACAGAAAGACAGATGAATAATATTTACATATATCACCAGATACAGGGACCATTCTCAAGTTGTTGTTTTTTCTTGGCCTTTTCCATACTTGTGGTCGCCAAATAAATGAACATTCTGAGACTATTAGTTCTTTCTGGTAGAAGAGCAGAAAGTTTGAGGCCCAGCCTTTGACCGAACCTAAGTATTCATGGTCCACATTAAGAATGTGTATAAATGCTCTCAAATGTTCTTGGTGATTTTCTGAATCCTACCGTGCAGAGATTCCCTGCCAAAACTTCTTTTTAAGCCAGCACAGTTTCCTATCTTTTGAAGAAAAAGAGACCACAGATTGGTTTTTCTTATTTTTTTTTAAATTTATTTCACCTGTTCTCTATAAGAAACTGCCAAAATGTCTTATGAGGTGAATCTACACAGGAAATATGCCATTCTGCCTGGGAACTGTCATAGTCTCATGGACCTTAGGATTTCTTCCTGGCATTTACAGAGGAATCCTGCACAGGAAAGATGCCAGTTTGTAACAAATCCTGCACAGCTTGGCAATTCTTTCATGGGGGGAAAAAAGACTGTGAAACCACTGAGAAATCCCATGAGATTTCTTGAAGAGGAAGGTGGACTCCGGCAGAGAAATGCCACTGCAGTGATAAAAGAGGCATTTTTTCTTGGTTCCTGATAAAGAGTGAGATGCGGAGAGATTCATGTCATCAGCATGTGTTGCCTAATTAGTGGATGAGTGATTAACAGTATCTGGGGGGGGGGGGGGAACAGTTGTTTGAAGAAAAAGAATAAATCTTTTGACCTTTCGCTAAAGATTGCTAAATGGAAGAACCCTCTTCTGTTTAATTTATTTGATTCCTCATAACTGGTGTTGATGCAGCCTATTCAACAGAACACCGTGGTGGCTTGTTCTTTGCAATTGTATGTGCAGACCACACTGTTCTCAGCTGGTGATTGTACAGTAATGGAAGATGCCATTTCTCTTACTGCTACAAGAAGAGCTAAAATCCACACACCCCAAAGAATTCTGAAGTGGAGGGTCAATAACCTTCCTTCACATGCAGTAATGACTCACGCCCCATAGCAGGTGGCAGGCCTTTTGCAAGAGTTCTTGTTTACTCCACATACCATAAGTGAGCAGATCACCTCCCTCCCTTTGTCTCTGCTTGATTAAAAGAACAAAAAAGCCAGACAACCATCTGCTTTGCCCTAATCAGGTAGATTTCTTCTCTCTGAGCAGATAAACCATTGCAGTCTGCTTTAATGGCATATTCAGTATCATAAATTGGAAAAGTAAGTGTAATAACAGAAAGTAGATCCACTGCAGTGGGAAAACTGCCCAAGGACACCAGGGTGCAAATTCCAAGGCATCTACTTTGGCTCCTTGGACATTTCTTCCAGAAGTCATGTAATAGCAAGGACAGCCAATGCCATAGCAAAAGCAAGTATAAATCACTTAGGTGAAGCCGCATGCCAAACAGTCCAGAATAAGATAATGCATCTGTCCAGTAAGTTAACCTGTTTTTTTTCTGTGCCTTAAAGCAAAACTACTGTGTGTTCTGAAAACTTAAGACTGGATTGCATGATGAGCAGATGGTCCTTGGACTGGGGAGCTTCTTAAAAGATTGCAGACAGAATGTATCAGCCACTTCCATTCTTTGCATCTCAGCTGAACTATAAAATCAGCAAGTTCCTCACTGTCTCACCTCATGGGACCCCAAAATATTCCATCATTTTCACAGCAAGTTGTGCACATGGCGACTCTGAATTTTATTCCCTTTTTAAAAAATGGTACAGTGTGAGAAAAATTTAGGAAGGAGAGAGCAGTGTAGTTTTCATAGTACCACACTAGCCATGCTGCACATGTTTCTCTGGAAAAATCTATTCATCAACGAAATATGGTGTCCTCCATCAGTTGTAGAACTTCTGCCTTAGGAACTGATATTCTGCAGTGGCCTAGCATGACTCCATTTTTACAGCATGCAACTTGAACAGACTTCAGTTCATCTGTTTAGTGAAGGTCTTCTTAACAACATGACATCTTGCATGTATTACTCTGCCCAAATAATTAATTACCTAGAACATTTATGAAGTGCCTTTTCTTCCTATCAATCTTATCACTCCCTCTCACATATAAAAATACAGACATTTTGTAGTTTCTAGGGTCAGATCTAGAGAGAAGTCTTAATGCTAGTGTCATTGTAAGACAGGTATCTATCATGGCTAAATGAAGCAACCCATCACATTCAGAGGTTTCCTATGTCAAAATGTTAATATACTGGTACAGACTCTTAGAGTACCTTTATTCAATCCTGTAGACAAAACGAAACTTTGCTAAACAACATGAGAAATGTGTATTGGATGGTTAAGATGTGCACAGGAGATGGAACACTAACTTTGTCAGCCTTTCAAGACAGGTCCTTGTGCCTATGTTCTGTAAAGGAACAATTTGGCCACCTATTTCCACTTTCCTAAGCAATGTAAATTTGATGTTGATGCCTGTGCAATTGACTGGTTTTGGTAGGAAGGTTACTGTCCCTCCCAAATAACTGTGAAATTAGTGAACCCTGTTTGCCTGGAATGATGCTGCTCTTGGATGTCAACTGTATTTACCACAAAGTTTCATTCTTTATGATGGTGGGAGAACAGTGTTCTCTGCCCAAGTTTCAGGGGTGAGAATTTTGAGATGACTGTTCTCTATAAGAGGAACTTGTGGAGATTTCCCAAATCCTATCCTTTATAGCATTTTCCCCTTTGTGGATGACAGTACTGACATTGTATTTAATTTTCCTAATCTTAAAAAAAGAAAGAAAAAGATTTAATAGTTTTGTATTGGTTGTGCATACATGGGTGTGTGTGTGTGAGAGAGATTTCTCTTCCACTTAGTATTCTATTTAGGAAAATATGTCAGTTTTTCCTGCTGCTGTAGAAGTGCAATTATTTTAAAATACTATTTGCCCACCACCATCAAAAACAAAACTTTGTGGCAAGTTCCATTTATTTGTTTGGTCAATAAGTGGTAAGTCTTGAAATGTTGGCCGAAATCCAGTTGCTATCCCAAACTGAGTAGATCAATTGAATGAATGTTCTATTTACATAAGTGTTGATTTGCCATTCAACCTTTGATTCAGTGGACTTATTATAGTTGTGACTAGTGTTAGGGCTTGTTCGCAATGGGAAATTTGCTGTGGTCCAGTCCACACTTAAAAGGTTCTTATCTCCAGTGTGATCCATTTCAACTCTTGTTTGAGCAATCCTTCCATCCACACTGGAGATCGTGCTATGGGCCCTCTTATCCCTTGCATATAGCCCCCCCCCCCCTTCAGCAAACCTCCAGCAGCCCTATCTCAGCAGGAAATCTGAAAAGATTCTGCAAAGGGAAGCCATATATCGATCTATATGCCAGTGTGGATGCCCTCTTAGGCCATTATTCTTTTCTGATATGGATTCCCAGCAGATTTACTTTCTATACAACATGTATGATAAACTAAGGAATGTCTTCAACAAGGGTTGTATTGCTGCAATTGTATGCATTCTCACCAATCTGCATGATTACAGAACATAGATATTACTGAGAGCAGAATGGGAACTATCTAAAAGAAAACAAAATTAAACCCCAGTAGATACTATGTTAAAGTGGTCTTGGACAGTACTAGCTATATTTCAGTTCTTAGCACCCATTACAAACTCTGCCTCTGAGATTCATTGTCCACTTCTAAAAATCAAACACTTCATTTCTGATTTCTTTCCCTGTTCCAAATGTTCTTACTTTCGATTTTTAGAAGAAAACTCTAGCATAAGAGATGTCTAGAAAATTCTCTAATGGGCTGTTTCCACCACTTCATTCGCTATTCACTGGTTCTGTTTATATGTTCTAGGTAAAATGATACATGATGCCTTAAAATGCTAGAATTAAGCCTACTGTTTTTGTAGAGCTACAGCCTGGTAGGCAGCATCCTGCCTGACACAATTACAGCCTTGCCGTAGATGTTGATCCTGGATTCCTTTGAATAGAACAATAAAATATATTGGAACCACCTGTAACCCTCTTTGTTCTTGGGTTCCTTAGGTTATCTTGCCAGACCTTGCAGTCTTGAGGATAGCTGTTTATGATGACAACAACAGACTGATTGGCCAAAGGATATTGCCTCTAGATGGTCTTCAGGCAGGTTACAGACACATTTCGCTTCGAAATGAAGGCAACAAACCATTGTCTCTACCAACAATCTTCTGCAACATTGTACTCAAAACATATGTGCCTGATGGGTTTGGAGGTAAACATTTGCATTGGTGCCTTTAACACTGGGAAGTTTACTAAGGGAAGAATAAACACAATATAACACATTCATAATCCTAAAGGTGGAGAATTTCTAAACATTTCTAAGGCATTTCTATATAGCAGTTTACATGTGCATTGTATGTAGAAATTCTGCTGATTGCAAAAACATGGTTTGGATTCAACCTGAGTCTGAAATCAACATGAAAAGTTAGAAATCACTAACTTACAGCATTAACTTAGTATAAATTTTGGAACACGTGGTTTGGTCAGCTGCCTTTACTTTGAAATCCCATAGATTTTGGCAGGACCAGAGTGTGACCGAGTTACATTGCATCCAGTTCTATCAGTGTCAACACTGTTGAGAACAGATAGGGTTCCTGCTTGGGAAGGGAGGAAGAGAGAATGGTGGTGAGAAGGGGTGGGGATTCCTCTGCTATCCATCAAACCTGAATCCACTTTTCAATTTGGAGGCAGATTTAGTTGTGGGACCTCAAACTGTGGATACTTCAAAGAAAGCTCTAATAGTGCTCATGTTTCCCTGTTAAAATATTGGGGGGGGGGGTGTCATCATTGTCCATCCTTGAGACCTGCCTCTCACATGCAGGTATGGTTCCCAACCTTTTTGGCCAACCCCGCCTAGTATTGAAGAAACAGATCTGTCTACACCCTGAAGAACCCAAGAAATAGCTAAGCTTCTTAGATGCTTTCTCTCTTCCTCCTCCTTCCTGTCTCAACTGCCATGTCCTAATTAGAGCATTGTAGACTATACCTGTTGGAACCTCCTTTGAAGTATGCCATTGCTTGCACATAATTAGTCCTTTGATGATGAGGTGGGTAATAACTAACAAAATTAAGCATAGACTCTGTGTAGAAATTTATGTGACACATTTTGAAAAGATCTGGAGGAGAAAAAAATCTTGGCTACATGTTTTAAATTTATTTTAGATATTGTGGATGCCTTGTCAGATCCAAAGAAATTTTTATCTGTCATGGAGAAAAGAGCAGACCAGATGAGAGCTATGGGGATTGAAACGGTAAGTAGTAATTAACTATGGATATGAACATGATTTGCATTTTTACCTAAATCCTCTTAATAGAAGATTTACAAGATGGGAGCAGTGACAAGTTTGGTCAGTTTTCTCATTGTTCGTGTTGGGTAGGCTTCACCATGATTAGTTTCGGGCTAGAGCTCTGGATTTGCATGATTCGGCAGGTCATTATGATGTGTCACTAAATGCATTTTTCTCTGTAAGATGCAACAATGTATGAATGAAATAGTGCCTGGGTTGTGTATGGGTAATCTGTAGGTTTTTTGCTAATGAGAATTTCTAGCACATACATTTTTCATTTTAAGAAGAACTTTTGATTATTTTCTCTAGTAAGTTTGAACAAGTGTGGTCTGTGACAAAATGTTGCAGTATGGAATGCTTCTATTATAGCTAGCTAGTAGCACATATCCAGGATATCCATTCCATTCCACTTCTTCCTGATGGGAGGTGTATGTGTAAATTACACATGCACACATACCTCATTCATTGTTCAATATCCAGGGGCATGGTCGATACTTACAAGGGAGGTGTATATGCATGTTTTGTCCTTCTGTAAATTATGGGGGTTTCCTTAAGCCTGCCTTTTCCCTCCTCCCCCCCCCCCTCTCACACACACACTTTCTAAGAGTCTGGAACTTCATGAGGCAGGGCATCCTTTGACAGTAACAGTAAAGTAGTAAACAGCCTCAGTACACTGGAGCCAACAGCAGTTTCTGCCTGTTGGGTTTCAAGGTCATCTGGGAGATGCAGAGCCATTTAGAGAGACTTCACAGTACAAAAATAATTGCAAATTGTAAATTTTACCAGGCGTTTTGTTCTGAGTTTACGAAAAATATGATTTAGGTTGTATGCTTATGGTTAACGTTATTCTCTTCACTCTCTTTGCATGGTACTTGCAAGCAATGCCCTGGAACAGCAGTGGTTTCTGTGGGCTGAGTTGTATCCATGTCCTCCAATGTTGGAACCTCTGAAGCCATGTCCTTTTTAGCTCAAATCCAGATTTCTCAATGGTATTTAGAAAACAAACAAAAAAACACCCTTGTTTCTTGCAGAGTGATATAGCAGATGTTCCAAATGACACTTCAAAGAACGACAAGAAAGGCAAGGCTAACAATCCTAAAGCAAACGTTACCCCTCAGACCAGCTCTGAACTTAGACCAAATACCACTTCTGGTGTGGGACCTGGAGTGGAAACTAAGAAAGGTAAAAATGGATTTGAAAGACTTCAAAGGTCTCTTATTGTTTTTCTTTTCTTTTGTGGAAGTACTATGCCTCATGTTTGTAGCTGTTATAAAGCATGACTAGAAAATGCTTTTTGTCCTTGTTTACAATATTCACCACAATTTCTAAGCAAGATGGGATGGCTCTCTAAAATGCCATTAAAACGACTCAGTTACTAATATTGAAAAGAATATCAACATGTTTGCTTTACTTTTTCTTTTCTTTTTAGGTATAGAACTTATTCCTCAAATAAAGATAGAGGATTTAAAGCAAATGAAGGTATGTCTATGCAAAAACTTAGCATTTATGTGCCTAATAATCATGTGCTATCCAGTCAATTCTGACTTATGGCAATCATTTTTCAGGGTTTTTCCAGATAGTGAGTACTCAGAAGTGGTTTACTATTGGGACTGTGCAGCTTGCCCAAGGCCACACAGACTGGCTGTACTCACAGGAGGCATTGGGGGGAATTGAACTCCCAACTTCTGGCTCCACAGCCAGATACCTAAACTGCTAACCTGGCTGTTAAACGCATTTAATTATTTCAATGCAACTACGTTGCAATTAAAATGGTGTGAAAAACCGATCCTGAATCATAAGCTTACAGTATCCAGTAGTTTTATTTTCATATGATAATGCTTGCTCACTAAGTAAGTCACTCCAGGGTGCATTTTGTTTTTTCCTGGCTTCTCTTTAACCCCTCAGCACCTAGAGCACCCGTGAGCCGGTGTGGTGGTGGATGGTTAGAGTGTTGGACCTGGACTCAGGAGACCTGGGTTTAAATCCCTGCTCAGCCATGGAAGCTAACTGGGGGGCAGCAATGGCAAACCATTCCTTGAACATCTCACATATGTTAAAAACCCTGTCAGAGTCACCATAAATTTGGAAGCAACCTGATGGTACATAACAGCAACAGAACACCAGAGGAATCTTTTAAAATTGTTGGTAGAGGTTGCTAAGGAGCTGATAGGAAAAGAAAGCCCGCCTTTCTCCCTTCTCATACCCCTCCCACGCTTAGTATGTTGCTGATGGGCTTTCATTATGATGGATAAAATGGAAGATGGTAAGACTAGTAGGGAACTGTTTGAACAAGCCAAGAATCTAAGCCTCCAGATTCTTATAACAAGCCCTTGTACCATAGGTTTGTTAGTTATGTGGCCTACCTAAGGTTTGAAGGTTATGTTAAATTTTGTAAAATGTCTTTAAGTCATCAGTATGAGCAGGTACTATTCTGAGCATTCTTGCAATTTCATTAATTTCTCTCTCTCTCTCTCTCTCTCTCTCTCTCTCTCTCTCTCTGGAACAGGCATATATAAAGCATTTGAAAAAACAGCAAAAAGAGTTGAATGCTTTGAAAAAGAGGCATGCAAAGGTATAATTTTTTTTTTAATGATTTACTTGGTAGAAAGGTTTGCACCAGGTATCTGTTGTCAGAAAAGAAAAAAATATTGTTGTGATCAAGGGTGAAATTACAGTTCATGTAATATACAGTGGCACTGCCTAATTAACTGTGGATCTGTCCACTAGTTAAGTGAAACAACGGCTATAGGAAATATGAGTTGTTGGACATAACTGTGAGTGTAAAGGACTTTGTGTGGGATCCCCATCTTTCTGGTGTGTTGCTGTTGCTAAGCCACTTCAAAAACAGCCTGCCATTTTGAGCTCTGTGGAGGACAGTTTTCACCGAAATCCAGGCTGTAATCTTTATTCTTTTTGAAACTCATATAAAGCAGAACTGTTATAATCTGTCTTATTCCCTGAAAGTTTTTAACTTTCTTCCTCCATGAGGAAAAGAATAACCAGAAAGGAATATAAGAAGCATGGGATGGATGGTGCATTTGAATTTGTGGCCCTTTGTAGAAATGAATGCGAAAAGAAATTTTATAGAATTTTTCTTGGAGTACTCCACCTCCTTTTTCCCCCCATAGAGTTTCAGGTAGCTCCTAAATTGTATTGTGGTAATTTCCTCACATGATGATATATGACATTAAAAGTTCCTTAGAGAGGAATCCTATATACAGTATATCTCCTCAGAAAGACCTTCCATTGAGTCCCCCTGATGAATCTGATATCATGGTGATGCTGTTCAGATTCATTTTTCTCTTAAAATTTCTCTGGAACAAGAATGTCTGAGCCTTGTTCTCCATGAACATCACAGACCAGCTTTTCCAACCAGGTTTTCTTCCTCTTGGGAGGGATGGTTAGAATGGCCTCTGGCCTGGATTTTAAAAAGAACAGCGAGCTTTACATTTTCATGTTTGAGTTTCAAAGTGTTGACCAAAGCCTTCGAGAATACATATGTTGACCAGTAGTCTGCTTGTTTAGTGTGAAAAGCACTATAAAATTCTTTTCTAAGGTTTTGTAAAAAGACTGTATTAAATTAAAAGTAAAATATTTTTATCATCATTCAAAGCTGTTTAATGAAAGGAGATCTACAATGAAATTCAGAATTAGTAACCTTTAAATACTATATATTTTATATGATACATGTTATAATAAAGCTAACTCAATAAACATAACTTAACAAAAGACAATATGTCTGTCCTATGTATAGGTTGTGATTCAGGATTTGTACAGAGTGCTCAGTAATTTAATTCTACAATCTGCTTGCCAATAAATAAAGTGTAACTCTTACTCTCCCCTCCCCCCCCCCATGACACTCAGTGTTTATGAATGAATACTTGAAACCTCAAGACACAAAGACTGTTAGGAACAAGAAGATGATAACATGCAGATCCAGTTTTGTGATAGCATACTTTTCTGTTGCAGGAACACAGTATTATGCAGAAGTTGCACTGCACACAAGTTGACAAAATGGTGGCACAGTATGACAAAGAGAAGTTAGCTTATGAGAAAATCCTTGAGAAGGCAGTCAAGAAAAAGGGGTATGCTTTTTTTAAATGGCTTGCAGGTCTGCTTTAATTTTGACTATAAATCTCTTGCATTAATTAACTTCTTTGTTTTGTTCCTGGTTCTCACATGAATCACTTTTTGTTTCATTTAAACATTAAACAAGTATTTCAGTTGCTAATAGAATTCAGGAGAGTAAGCTGAATTGAGGCCAAGGATTTGCTCAGTTTCTCAGCCCCGACATTTGGCTGGAGGAAAAGGCTGACGATAGCCGGGCCTTTCCAATCGTGGATCCTAGATGGGATTGACCCTTTGTTCCCACAGTCTCAACCAGCATAGCTGATGACCACAGACAATGGCTTGCAGTCCAATGGGATCTCAAGGTTGGGAAAGGGCCCTCCTTGGTGAAAGACATCTTTTTGGAGTAATCTTTAGTAATCTGTAACTTTCAGAGGGCTATTCTACTCCTATTGTGAAGCAGGGTAAAGTGGCATAACATTCTAGAGAGGGAGACTTAATTCTTACATTTATTCTCCATTTTTGAGGTCACCTCCTCTTTGAGCTGATCAATCTGAGTCTTGGCTACAGTGCTTCAGAATATAGATGATAGCTGACAATAATGGATGTTGTAATGATTTTTATTATGCTTCAAAGTGTATAAAACTTTCTAATTGTTCTAAAGTAGTTGAATTCTTTTAGTTCTTTTAATGCGATTTGATTGAATTTACTCTGCCCTGACATCTGTTGATATGGAGTAGGTTAGCAACAAACAAACAATCTCTCTCTCACACACACACACAGACACACAAACACACACAAACAAATATTCCTCCCCACAGAAAATATAGAGGCTAGCAGTCTTAGAAACTTTCTCCATGGCACATTAGTTTTCTTTGCAGAAATTTCCACTTTCAGTGTTAAATGGTACAGCTGAGACATAGGTTGATTTTCTGATTGAGAACTTTGTTCAAAGCTGAGTGGGAGGTGGCTTAATAGTGACCCTGTTTTGACTTGAGGTGCATACATATGTGAGGCTTGTATTATAAGAATGAGGTATAGTTAGGTATCACACTGGGTTGGGTTTAATGAATGCAGCGTAGCACATACAAAAGATATTTGGAAGCATACAAAAATGTAACCTTGTTCTCCTAATGGCCAACATTTTCTTTTTAATTGAAGTACTTAAATCTCACAGAAACGCAACACAAAAACCATTTTCCAGTGTAGCAAATGGAGCTACTCCCAGTATACTTTTGCCATCTTGGATTTATAATATATGCTTATTGGTTTTATTGTTTTAAATTTATAAATTGCCCAGAGTAGACCTTTGGTCTAGATGGGTGGGATAGGAATCTAATAAATAAATAAAATAAATAAATAAAGGAGAATCCAGTCAAGCAACTAGTCATAGTTAATACCAAAATTTAGTCTTTTCCATAACTAATATAATCATTTAATTCTACTTTGCTTTCCCTCGGAAGGTAAACTATTTCTGGGATAAATATTGAATGCTTAAATTTAGTAGACCTGTTTAGATTACAGCAGAGGTGATAATGTATGGAAAACTGAGGCACTGGGGCAGGCTTGCCTATGTGTACCAGAACACATGAGGTCATAGCCAGTTGCTAGATCCAAATAAACACACCTACTAAATGAGTGCATCAATTGTATTAAGAGATTAAATGGGTCTGTTCTACTTGGAACTAACAACTGGATCTAGCACATATTGTTTGTAAATATATGATCAATAACCCCACAAAAAGGTTCAGTGCAAATTTGCACATATAGAAACCTATATTTTCAAGTTGTTGTCCTTTTGTTTGCATCATACTTCGGCAAGGATTTCCTCTTGCATGGCAGAGTCATAAAAATATAAGAGCCTTGCTGGATCAGACCAAATGTCTGAATGATCCACCATCCTGTTTCTGACAGATGATTCTAGAAATATCACAAGCCAAGCATGAAGATGATGTCCTCTCCTGGCTGTATTCTCCCAGCTGTGCCAGGGTGTTCCATTTACTTTTTTTGTTCTAAAAGCCATTGATGAGTGCTACCTTACTCTGTGAATCTCTCCGATCCCTTTTAAAGTGACCCCAGCAAGTGCCCATCACCTGATCTTTTGGCAACAAATTCCATAAATTAATTACGTGTTGTATGAAGAATTACTATGTCTGTCCTGTGTATGTGGCCAGCAGTATATATAAGCTGCATAATTTCTGGGGGTGAGGTGATATAATTATACTTTTCTGCACTGACAGATGGTCTAAATGCCTAGTGTTCCTGAACAGGGGCTTCAGCTATATCCTACAAATGCCGTTACACGTCCCAGAGTCTCAAGAGAATTGATGCATTCATATTTCTGTTCACAGATGCTGATGGGTTCAGATTCACAGATTATTGAGTAACATACTTCTTCAGGGCAAAGAAAAAGGAGGAAAAAGTATCCTGACCTCAATGCATTATTTAGAATCTTGTTATATGAGGGCTAATCTAGTTTAAAATAGAACCAGATATTCTTGGCTGTTCATGTGTCTGCCCATTACATACGAACAGTGTTGGAATAAGTATAGCAATGTCGTGTTTATAACAATGGTGAAGCCATTCTCAAGGCTTTTTTGGCCACAGCCATAAATATAAGTTGCATAACAAACCTAATAAGGTGGTTTGTGAAAAATGGTTTCCAATGTGTGTCCCTCTTCAAATGTGCCAGGACCCCCCATGGGGCCATATGGCTCTCATTGAGAATTGCTGGTGTAGGCTACAGAGTTGGGAATAGGCATCTTGGCCTCCCTCACAGAAAGCCAAGGGAGGCCAGGGTGTCTAGTTCCAACTGGGTAACCAGAGAGGATTGGCCATCCCAGTCTCTCCTGCTGCTCTGTAAGTGACCAATTGTAGATTGTTACCCTTAGGTCGGTCCCACCTTGTAACATATTTCGATTCAAGGAAATAACTTTGTTTTTTTTATCATCCTTTGTCTTCAGTGGAAGGCTAACTGTTAGGGTGCCTCAGGTTGGCACCCTCAACACACTGGCACACATAGAAGTGAGCCATTGGCCTCTCTATTCAAGTCCAGATTTTATCCTGTTTTATCCTGAATGGGTTTCTTAGAACAGCAAACATATTTATATTTCCTTCTGTCCTACCAGGAGTGTCATGTATGATTACTCCTAATTTGTAGCTGTAAGCTCAACCATATTGGCTTCCTGCACTCAACTAACTTAATTACCATAGTTTCCTATGTAAATTAGGTTGCTCTGAATGATAACAGGTGTATGGAGGCTAAAAGAGCTGAATGTTCTCTCTATCTTCTCGCCATCACCTTCTCTCTGTCTATTCATGCACTGTCCCCAAACCCAGGTCGCTCCCAGTACTGAGGTGGAGCTGGGATAAAGTACATCAAGGGTCAGGGAGCAGAGAGGTAAGGTGGAGGAAGATTCACTTCCCACCCACCTTTCTCTTTCAATGTAAAAATTGGGTATCTCCCCTGCACATGCAAGCTTTGTGTGAATGTAACAAACAACAAACATAGCTGGCAGAATATTCTCTGCTTTGGCTCTGAGCCTATGACATTGTGCTGAACTTATTTACAACTTTGTTTTACAGACAAGTCATGCTGTATTATGAAGATCTTTTTATGCATTATTGTATGCAGTATGTTGTGTATTTATGGCAGTGCCTGAAAAGAGGCTCAGGGACATTTATTCACATCCGAGTCCTTCTTGTCAGTGATGAAGTGGACATTTTAATTAGGGTTAGCTGGCTTGGGAGGTTTGACTTAAATAAGCAATTTATTTCTATAAAAAACAAAACTAAATTGAATTGTATTTTTTAAAATCTATAAGTGTTCTTAATATTTAATATAATTAATATAAGTAGTTACATTATATGCATTTAATCAGTAGGTTTTATTTGGATACTAATGTACTCACAGTTTAAATACTTGTCTGAAAATTGCATTATATGTCTGGAATCTATTCTTAGCATTTAAGGCAGCATAAAGATTAGATGAATCAAATTCTGGTTTGTTTCTAGGGCTTCACTGGTGCCTTTCAATTGTTAAACTCATGACCCATGACTTTGCAAAGCCAGCTATTGTCTGAAAACAGTATCAGTTATTAATCCTCTCACTGATCCAAAGGGAACGCAAGTTATCTCAGGATTTTCTGCCATTCTTAGTATGGCCCTTGTTGGAAAGAAAACTAGAAGATAAAAGTTGCAGTGTATATTCATAAGTTAAAAGAGTATTTAATATTCTTTGAATAAATGTATATGTTTAAATAACATTCTCTGCCATAAGCCCCCAAGCAGTATATAAGCACAAGCAAAGTAAAAAAAAATGATAACAATGACAAAACTAAAATATATTTTCAGACATCTAAAAACACAGATTTAGAGAACTAGTACTGACTTGAGAATTTGAGGAAGGCCAAAACAGCCATCCCCAACTCAATCAGAGATGGTAAATAGGGGAGGGGTGCTTTTTCATTTTGATTGATGGTTATTGTTTGATGTCCACAATGATTTTGTAGGGAGGGGGCAAGAATTACAGAACAAGAGCGGTTCTACCTCCTTTCTTCTTTTCCTGTTTTCTTTTCCATGACTAATTTCTTGGTAGTTTTGCCTGCTCGTGTTCACAACTACATGGCAGTTAAGCAGATAAATTTCAGAGGAGGAGAGGTAGACCTTGCTTGAATTGGCGTCCTTGTGATCACCAAAATGCCTACTGTCAGCTCAGTTGACCATTTTGGTAAAGACTGGGCAAATTGTTCTGTTAAGAAGTCAAGATTTATGGTGTACACATACTTGGAATGAATCAGGACAGGGCCGCATGGTCTTCAAAACAATATTAATGGAGGACTAGGTGATGCCTTTATTAGACCATTAAGAAAATTAAGTCCCAAAGTTCTCACGGCTGATGTAGAGGTTCTTGGATGGAAATAGTTGCAGTCTACAAGGGGCCTGTGGGGGAGAGGGTGCAACTTCAAAGCTCTCCTCCAGCCAGTATTTTGGAATTCATCACCCACTTCTTAAACACCTGCTCCTGCATTTGTATTGCTTTGAAGACCATGTGGCCTTGTCCTGATTTCTTCTGAACTATGTAAGATACCGTTGAGTGGCCGGTCATGACGTCAACTGAAGATCAATGTGAGTTCCTGAACATCATGGACTCTGGACACCCGATAAACAGCATTGTATGTTAAGGACTGCACCCGTCAGGTACAACTATTGATTTGGCTTTAATTTGATTAAAATTGGCTGTTCCTGGTGGTTTAACTAAAAACAATTTTTTAACCCCAACTCTGATGGACGCTTGCCATGCTTCTGGGTCACCTTGTTTCCCTAGCCAAATAGAGAGTTTCAAAAGAAGGCAGAAGGAGGAAATGAGTGGGGCTCAGGGTTCTTGGCTTCCTTTTGTTTAAGAGTGGGGTGATAAATTCCAAAATACTGGCCAGAGGGGAGGTTTGAAGCCACAGCCTCCCCCCCTCCCCCCGGCCCCTTGCAGACTGCAACTGTTTCCATCTTAGAAGTTAACCTGGCCTCTACATTGCCCATGAGACTTTGGGACTTTAATAAAAGCATATAATTTTGGAAATAACCACAAGAAGTTGATGCACAGCCTGAGAAAGATAAATGATCGTAGAAAGCTCACTTGGTTTTTTGTATTTTGCTTTATTTTCTTAATGGTCTAATAAAGGTATGACCTGCTCCTGCATATGTACTCAGAATGTGGGTCTTTCTGCCTCTCACTTGCAGAGGGGAGTGATAATCACTCTTCTCTTTCCAGCAAGATTTATTTGCATAAGAATGTTTTTTAACCCAGAGACATCTTGCGAGATATCTTGCAAGATTGTGTGAAGGTTTTGTGGTCTTCTTTTCTGACATAAATGCCAAGCTGCACAGGATCATCACAAATTTCATACAGAATGGCCTCTATCCTACACACGATTTGTTTGGAAAGTGCAGAAGAAATGCTAAATTTCACAGGAGTCTTACCATTCCTGTGAAGAGCGACCTCTTTCCTCTGCCTGAGTCACCTGAAAAGGACAGAAGAAATGCTGAGGTGCCCAGAACGATTGCAGTTGTTGTGCAGGATGATGTCTTTGCTGTGCAGGGTTCAGTGGAGAGGGTTTTAGGCAGCATACAACTGGTATATTTCCTATGCAGAACAACAGGTGAAAATCAGCCAACCAATCAATTAATGAGAAAAAGAAGACACAGGGCTTATTTTCCTGGGAAGCCAGGAGATGTTACTAGTGTGAAGGGAAGTTTCAACAGGTAGTCTTAGCATGGCAGGATTTGAAAAATTGCCAAGAATATGAAATTTTGCATGGACTTGTCGCATCTCTGGAATACACCTCTTAATTCCCAAAAATAAGATTAGTTACCCCATCACGGAACACTAGTATGTGCATGTGTGCGTGTTTTCAGCAGCTTAAACATTGACTATTTAAAGTATTGTTCATCACGAAAACAGGCTAGCTCAATGAATTGGGCTGGGAAGTGTGCACATACAGAATACAGTCGTATTGCCAATATGCATGGAATACATTTAATAAACAGCCCAGTCTCTCAAAATGGCCACAAGGATGTCACACTTACACCATTCACTCTCTACTGGCAGGAGGAAGGAAAAGTGAAGAATGAGTCCGTTATCCTGAATGGCTTGGAATGTTCTCCTTTCTCAGAGTTTAACAAAGTGTAGATTTTCCAAATCCCACAATTCTAATAACGGAACCAGTGGTCTGAGACTCAAACAAAAATAATAATTTCTCCTCTTTCCTTTCCATGGAAGTTCTTAAGGAAACAAGAACACTATTCTTTTTTGTAGAAAATATCTCCTGAGGCAGTCCCAGAGGCGGAGCAGGATTAAATCATTAATTTGACATATTTGATTTCTATTCCTTCCTTCTTCAAATGATCTATGTAAAAACACATGTAAAGCCAAACATTACAAGTATCTAAAACCTCAAATTTAATCTATTTGTACATTCTCTTTTTAGTGGAATAATTGTTCTCCATTATATGGCATTCATTTTAGAGATCAGTAAGCAAACAATATATAAATTGTAAGTCATGAATGAAGGGAATAATGTTATTCAAATATGTTTGGTATTTGATCATCATTTATTGTTTGTTAAGAAATGTTGACATGGGGTGTTTATATGAATTTTTTGTTTTGTTTTGTTTTGTTCAGAGGAAATAATTGCCTGGAGGTGAAAAAAGAAATCGAAAACAAAATTCAGATACTAACTTCAGATCATAAATCTAAGGTAAGAGAAGTAGCCGTTTCAATAATGGTCCCATGTATAGATAGGAGCTTTTAAAAGTGGCAAATAACTTTACCTAAGGAATAGGAAGAAACACTGTAGACCCATCCAAAGGAAGGTGAACAATAAAGTTTGAAATGTCCAAAGATCTTCACTGAGAAGGATGCATGCATAATAGCTGCATGCCTTTCTGCCACCTGGACTGCTCCTCAGCCTCTGATGGAAGAAGACAGTATATGACAAAGATGGAGTCATTCATCAACCTGCAGTCAAAGCTGCATAACCCACCTCATTCGTTGTGTTGGATGGGATCCAGTCTTCCTTTGAGAACATCTCTGTTTGTAGAACGTTCTCGCAGGCAGAAAAATGAGATGTTTTTATTCTCCCCCTTCTGCCTGCAACCTTCTGAAAATATGTTCCACAGGATTGGTGCCCTATGTAGCAGCGCGGGAGGTGACACTGGGTGTTGCAGGGAGAAAAGTGGAAAATGTAGAATTTTCTCTCCCCACCTCCCCAGCTTCATGGAGTCACATAACCTTCCGTGAATGGAGAATCAGCTCAGGACCTAAGACACTTATTTTGTTTGTCCAGTGCTATAATTCTGCTGTTCCTATGAATACTGGACACATTAAAAAAACAGGAATATCTGTTGGGCCATATAGTCTTCTTTCAGTCAGTTCTTCAAACTGTTAATTTTTTTTTAATCCATAGGGGTGTAGTCAGTGATGCCTTTCTACCAGCAGGAAGTGCACTGTGAAAAGATTAAAAATTAGGCAGAGCTTAACTTTCACCGACTCTCACTGCTTACTATATTCTTCTGTGCTGTGTCCCGTACAGTTCCAGAGGGTCTCCCAACTCTCAGGAGCAGCTGGTGAGAGCAGAAACCTGTGTCTGCAGCATGTGACTGGGTGGATGGGAGATCAGCAAAAATTGACAGTAGTTCCTTGCAGAAGCAGATAATGCTTTTATTTTTCCACAAAGACATAATTGGATAGAAGCCAAAAATGTTTGTAAATTAACGGTGGAATGTGTCATTGTCAGGAAAAAGGATTCAAGTCTGTAGGGGTATCTGTTTTGCTAGAACAGCCCTATCCATAATATGCTTGTGGATTCCTCTAGTGTGTGCATATAAACCATTAAGGAATTACACTCTGGCTCTTTGCCTATACAGTGGAACCTCTACTTACGAACTTAATCCGTATTGGAATGGTGTTCTTAAGTTGAAACGTTCTTAAGTTGAAGCAAAATTTCCCATAGGAATGCACTGAAAACTGATTAATCCGTTCCGGCTGTTTTTTGTTCTTATGTAGAGGCGCGTTCGTACGTTGAAGCATTAGTTCCCATAGGAACTAATGCAAAGCCGGTTAATCCGTACTCTACCACTAGGGGGAGAAATTTTTTTTTAACCTAAGATGACCTAAGGTTAAAAAAAGGGCAGGAAAGGTTTTTTTTTCCGTTCTTATCTTGGAGCTCTGTTCTCAAGTAGAAGCAAAATTTAGCGAACGGAGCTGTTCTTAAGTTGGATCGTTTGTTGCTAGGGACATTTGTAAGTAGAGGTTCCACTGTAATAATCTCAAATGGCATATTATAAAGTACAACAGAGAAGGACAGAGAGAAGGGCCTTCTTGGTCTCTTCAGTGCTTCCATGACAGTTTCCATGTTTTGTCTGAAAATTGTTCTTTTGTTGAAAAACGTCCTGCAAGTTTTTTTTTTGCCTTGTTTGCATAATTGGCTGCAGAATAGGTCCCTGAACAGCCTGCCTTTACAAGATGAGTGTAGAATGTACTGACACAGCCCTGCTTTCCCCAAGGTAAAAGAAATTGTGGCTCAGCACACAAAAGAGTGGTCTGAGATGATCAACACACACAGTGCCGAAGAACAAGAAATGCGTGATTTGCATCTGAGCCAGCAATGTGAGTTATTAAAGAAGCTGCTAATTAATGCTCATGAACAGCAGACCCAGCAACTAAAGCTTTCGCATGACAGGTGGGTATGTTGATGCTCTCTTTCAGGCAGGGCACCTCTCTGGGGCTGGAAATTGATTCAGCTTATTTAAGACCAATGTGAGAATTCTATCAAGAGCTCCAGGAGATTTCTCGTCTTCCTTGGGAAAAGTTTGCAGTGCCTCATCTTTGCATGCAAGGTTAAAGACAAGCAAAGATGTATATCCCTAACATTAGGAAGGTACTCAGTTCAATTACCTGGAGATAACTCAACGTTTGGGCCTCTGTAAAAAGAGCCTTTTTACAGAGGGACGTGGTGGCGCTGTGGGTTAAACCGCAGAAGCCTCTGTGCTACAGGGTCAGAAGACCAGCAGTTGTAAGATCGAATCCACGCGATGGAGTGAGCTCCCGTCGCTTGTCCCAGCTCCTGCCAACCTAGCAGTTCGAAAGCATGCAAATGCGAGTAGATAAATAGGTACCACCTCGGTGGGAAGGTAACGGCGTTCCGTGTCTAGTCGCGCTGGCCACGTGACCACGGAAACTGTCTTCGGACAAAATGCTGGCTCTGTGGCTTGGAAACGGGGATGAGCACCGCGCCCTAGAGTCGGACACGACTGGACTAAATGTCAAGGGAACCTTTACCTTTACCTAAAAAGAGCCTTACAGATTGCAAGCATCAACTACATTTGGACATTAGTAGAATTGGCAGATACTTCCTTGATTCAGCCAATCTCAAAGGTAGACTTTTTTAACCTTTACACAATCTTGGTTGTCGATTAGGGATGGACATCGTTGGTGGGTCTGAGGGCCAGGTTTCTGCCTCGGGACCTTCTGAGACTTGCAGAAACCAACAGAATTGCCAAGGAACATAGAAAAGGAAACCTGATGTGGCTATGTCTACTTCTAGTTTTGAAAAAAAATGGGTCTTTGGGGGTATTAAATAGTGTAGGAAGGCCCTGTGATCTATGTAAAAGGTGAATCAACACCCTTTGAGGCTGCTGGCAGCTGCTATTCACCTTTTTATGGTAAAAAAAGAGGGATGACAGAAGGCTAAAGCACGAGAGGACTGCATAGGGTGGCTTTAGGGCTGACCTTTGCCCAATCATGCAATAGATGAATAAAAACACATTAATTAGCAGAGGAGAAAAATCATGTATACCTCATTTAATGGGATATATTTAGTAATAGGATAGTTTGCTACTGAAATTCACCAATTCATGAAATGTAAGTTCTATGCTTGGCTTCTGCAATTGAAACAAGAACAACTCTTATGATTGTTGTTTCTAAGTCCCTTCACAAAGGTGCTATGAGCAAGAAAAGTGTGATGTGCATGGGAATCTAAATTTTCATTTTTCAGTTACTGGGTATCTCTCCTTTTTTTCCCTGGTAATATTTTCATTTCATTTATTTCTTTGCCTGCAGATGCATACAAAATTGCACACAAAGTGGTCTTCTTTACTACAATAAAATATAATAATCCCAAATGATAAGATTTAAACTGGGCCATTCTTGTTAAACCATACCTAGATGTTAGTGTGCTATGATCAAATCTAATTTTTTTAAATAGCTTTTTCATCCTACTCATGTTTCTCGTTCCCTCTCAATATCCAATGGAATAGGTGTATTTTAACATATAAATTTGTTGTTATGTGCCATCAAATCGTCCCTGACTTATGGCGACCCTATGAAAGAGATATCTCCAAAATGTCCTATCTTCAACAGCCCTGCTCAGCTCTTGTAAACTAAAACCTGTGGTTTTCTTTAGGGAGTCAATCCATCTCATATTTGTTCCTCCTCTTTTCCTGCTGACTTCCACCTTTCCTTGCATTATTGGCTTTTCCAGAGAATCCAGCATTCTCACAATGTGCCCAAAGTAGGACAGCCTCCGTTTCAACATTTTTGCCCCCAGAGATGGTTCAGGCTTGATTTGATCTAGGACCCGCTTGTTCATCTTCCTGACAGTCCATGGTATCTGCAAAGCTCTCCTCCAGCACTACTTTTCAAACAAATATTTTTTTTCCTGTCAGCTTTCTTTCCTGTCCAGCTTTTACATCTATACATGGTGATTTCAAATATGACAGTGTAGATCATATTGGTCTTGGTCTCCACTGACACATCTTTACATTTGATTATCTTTTCTAGTTCCTTCATTGCTGCCCTTCCAGGTCCAACTATATAAAATGCATACTTTTAAAAAAAAGTAATCTTCACTAATCTTCTATGAAAGATTCTTTTCAACCTTTCATGTATTCCCTACCAATTCTATTGTGATTCCTCTTATGACTAATTCTTTGTGCTCTTTGGAAACTGTATCATCTCCTGTATAATTGACAAAGAAGAGGAAAGTATTCCCAAATAAAGAGCAGGATGAAATTGCTATGGCATGTCTTCAGTTAGATGTGCTACCCAGCATGCATCTGTATCTATGCCTAATTTTTCCATTTCAAGAAAAGTTTTACATATATTTTTCTTCCCATGATGAAAGTGGGGAGGAGTTCCTTTGCAATGTATTGATGAGGTTGCCTTTCATCAACTTGAGTGCAGGGAGTTATCTTGGAACAATTCTGGAGCAACAGAATATTAATAAAACAAATGCTTGAACAAGTGTTTGTTTTTCTTTCTCAAACACCAAACAAATGATGAGATACAGACTTGGCAGATGTGAGTGTGAGAGGGTGTGTGTTGGAAGTGGTATTGTTGAAACAGTAAAATCTCAGGATTAAATCCAATTGTGAGTCCTAAATAACATAAGCACAGTTGATTAAGTGGATTTGTATAAGGGTTGACTTTCCAAACTCTGATTGATTGAGTGGATCTACTTGATTTAGAACTGACAATTGGTTTCAGGCCTAAAGGTACAATCCTATGTGTTTCTACTCAAAGCTAAGCTCAGTAGATTTAGAGGATATAGAATTGTCCTTTGCATACCACACACTGATATTTTGCAACTATCTGAAGCTAAAGATGGATTCATACTCCTTTTTGGCTGACTGCCTCATTGTTTCATCATGTGAAGACATATATATCAAATAAATGAATCTCTCTGTAGGGAAGGCTGGATGTCTTGTGATGAGATGGTCACAGTGTGAGTGACCAGGTAACTCTTATCTGGACCCTTATGCAATTATTCTTCTTCTGTTTGTGCATCCACATTTGCCTGAGCATGCATAAAATGAGAAATTTCCCCCTCTCTGAGGAGCACAATAACCACCTGATCATTCAAGCAAACAGATATTTCTTACATGAAAGTATTTTTTCCAGAGGATTTCGTGGAGAGAAACACTGTAAATTTAGCAGGATTCTACTGAGCATGGATATAGGATGTTTTTCTTCTGGTCAGGTAGAAGAATTTACAGAGCTCGGAAAAGTTACTTTACCAGACTACAGAGTCCCAGAGTCACCCAGTGAACATATCTCATGATCATGCTGCCTGGGGTATTCTGAGATTTGTAGGCCAGCAAACTTATTTCTTCAAATTCAGGAGAATTTGTCACTAACTATTCTGATTGTGCAACCCGATGCATTCTAATGTATCTATTCAAAACTCCACCCCAGTGAGTTCAATGTGTCATAAATACATATAACAGATTTGGGGGACATGGAGCCCTTCATATAGTTTCAGATGTTCTCTGCAAGCATTCAGTTCAGATAGCGAGATGGTCTTCTCTTCTGTGTGGGCAGGCACATTGGAAGGAGGCAAATGGGCAGGGTGTTAGGAAGAGAGAGGAAGTTATCGAAAGAGAGGGTGGCAGAAAGAAAGTGATATTACTTCCTGCTTAACTCTGGTCCCACCCCATAGCTGGCATGTGGCCCCCAACATATTATTCCCAAGAGGAATCAAACCTTGGAAGAAAATAATTTGGGGGAAGATTTCTCACCCCTGGTCTCTAACATTAAAGCCCAGTTATCATCATTTAATGACTCTTTGTAACTTTTTTTAGAGAAAGCAAAGAAATGCGTGCCAACCAAGCAAAAATTTCTATGGAAAACAGTAAAGCCATAAGTCAAGATAAATCTATTAAAAACAAAGCTGAAAGAGAGAGGTAAGTACAGCTCCTCTTGGGGAAACTCTCGCTAGTTGTTCAGTAAGAACCAACATATATCTATTTTATGTGGAATGATTTATATATTTAACTTCAATTTTGGCTTTCTTGTAAGCAAAGATAGGTGCTTAGTTCCATAGGTGCTTAGTTCCATGTTCTAGTATTGCTTTTTAAATGGAAAAATAATATAGCTTTGTTGTTCTGCAGAGTATGCCATAAGTTTCAAAATGTGTGGATTTTTGAAGATAAAATGTATCTGGTTCATGTCCACTTTGGATGGTGTGGATCAGGGAAATGCCCCCCAAACCAAGCAGATTCCTGACATCTCCCTTGTTGTCATGGAGCAATCCAGTTCCTGGACTTTTTTTTTTAACATGCATAGGTTTACATCATGGAACTGGAAATATTATCTTCTTTGTGACTAAGTATATGTCTAACAGTTCAGAGCTCTCACACATGTGAGAGACAAATATTAGTGTTGTTGCATCTATGGCAATAGGGGTTATTCTCTAGAGAATAAGATGCTTCCACTCACGTTCCCATGTTGGAAAATATAATAAATAATTGTGTGCCATCGAGACGTAGGGCAACCCTTTTTCCTGGGACTGGATGCCCTTACTAGTTCTCTTTATGATCTGTTTCTAAGCAGACAGAAGCATAGAAACCCTTGCCATTGTTATTGAGTTTGCTGGGTAAGAACAGTTGCTGTTCCCACTTTGGGCACCTACCAAGACTGAAAAGTATAAGTTGTTTAAGGCCACAAATGAAAGCTATTTTATTCATCTAGTTATGTTAATATTGAAGTCATTATTTGAAGAAGATAAGAGGGACATTTGAATTTCTCAACAACTTGATAAAAGAAGCTGGTTGGCTGTTGCATTTCATATCCTGCCTTTTCTCTAAGGTACAAGGTTCTCTCCTGACTCTGTCTTCACAGCCATCCTGTACAGTAGGTGAGGCTGAGACAGTGACTAATCCAAAGTCATCCTGAGAACTTACAACTGAACAGGAATCTGAACCTGGATCCAGCTTGCTCTGTTTCAGTGATTAAAACACTGTAATATACTGGTCTGTGAATTAGTGAATTGCTCCTAGTAGCCCAACTAATTTCACAGTTAAATGGGGATCTGAACCTAGTTTTTGACCTCTAAACCCAACTCTGCTGGTGGATGCTAGATCTAAATCTGTATTTCCATGTTAAGGTCTAACCCAGTAAACTGTGGCTCTTAGCATAAGACTAATTAATTCCCTGTCCCATGGGGCTTCCCGTTTCCTTCTACTCTTATTTAACTGTTTACAAAAAGTGCAATAATAATTTGTTACTCCACAAGAGAAAAGATGGCAAAACATGTTTTACAACACTTCAGTAAAAATTTGGTAGATGGGTGGGAAGGGAAAAGGGTGGGAAAAAGGTGGGAAAAAACCAAACTTGGGTGGGAAAAACCAAACTTGGATTGCCTTCATGGTTGTGGACAAACAAATAATATAAATTAAAAGAGGTGGGACCTGTATTGCAACAAAATGTTGCCATGTTGAGTGTTTCCTGTTCAACATTCCAACCTCCATATCATTCCTTCCCTCTTTCCATTATTATTATTTTTTGTTCGTTCCATCAAAGTCAACATGGCAGCACTCTGATTGTCAGAGACTATGACATGGTCAGTTCTCACCGGGCTGTTTTCCTCTCAATGCTTGAGGGACAGAAAGTTTTGCCAGTCCTGTCCCCCAACATTGGTTCGCCTCACACAACCAAAATGGAGTCACCAGACTTGCTGTGAGGAAAATTGATGTTACAATTTGCAGTACCTGAATAGATTGCTGCAGGTACCATCAGATTCTAAGCTATCTTGTTTAATAAGCATATTCTTTAAAACAAGCAGCTACTACATTGTCAGAAATGTCTTTTATAGGCGTGTCAGAGAACTGAACAGCAGCAACACAAAGAAGTTTTTGGAAGAAAGAAAGCGGGTAAGTGACATGTGTTTTTTGTCTCAGATACAATAACCATTTATGTCAGAGATGGACAGTCACAGGAGATTTATTTGGGGGGGGGGGTCAACTTTTAACCCCTAACTGCCCCCCACAGGCTATGCTGGGGCTTGGAGAAGCACAGAAATGCTTGTGTAGGCCATCTGTGTTCCACATGATACATGATGACTACCCCTACAGTGGTTTGTAAATGCCTCAAAACTTTAATACTCTGCATTCTGTGATCATGGTAGAAGCCAGTTTACTTAGGGATAATGCTTCTCCTGTCATTTAAGTAGACTGCTCTTCCACCAAATAGGTAATTCTCAATATGTCTAATACTAACCTGTTGTTTGTATCAGTTGCCTATGTGGGTAATTTGAAGTGTATTTAACAACATTATGCTGAATTTTGGCACATGAGCATTAGTAATGCAAAAGGAGGCATTTTGAGATCTCCAGATAAATCTTTCCCTCCACGACAGTAAGCAAATTTATTATCACAGCCACAGGCATGGATAAGAAAAAATGTCTTTGGTAGAATTTCCACAGTGGGGAGAACAATGTTTTGAACAACAACAATAACAAAAGCCTACTGTTGCACAAAATTGCCTCTTTTTCTGCAAAAGTGCCTGCCTGGGGTTTGCACAAAAATAGGCAAGATACAGATTCCATTAATTGCCTTAAATTAAGATTGTTTAAGAATTTGAATCACTCAGTATGGTTTCCTGACAACCAGATACTTCTTCTGCACTTGCTCTGTGTGTGTGTGTGTGTGTGTGTGTGTGTGTGTGTGTGTGTGTGTGTGCTTTGCCTCTCAAAGGGAAAGGACACAAGAAATCTTTTATTTAAATTGCAAAGCCTTTGAAGATAGAAAAGCAAGGAAAGAAATCCAACTGTCAGTCTCAACCTGCACTAAATCAGTAAATGAATGGCCAAGACTTACATAGGTCCAACTGATCCAGTGGATTTGCTGTGGAGACTAAAAATTGAATCAGCCCACTATATTTTGAAATGCAATTCTTTGGCCATTTGATTCTTTCACTGCGTTGTTTGGGGCATGAAGAATTGTGCCAGAAGCATCATCTGGGAAGATCTACTTATTCTTAAAAATTCAGGCAGCCACTAAGAAAATTCTGTATTTTATTTTTGCATGTTTCTAATTTTGTGTCTAGCTGGCAATGAAGCAATCAAAAGAGATGGATCAGCTGAAAAAAGTCCATCTTGAACATCTAGAAATTCTGGAGAAGCAAAATGAACAGGTAATCGTGTCAGAGGCCATAAATGAGAAGCACGAGTGTGAGTTACAATATTTTTATCTAATTAATTAGTTAAATCAGGGGTAGGGGAAGCTGTGGCCTCCAGATATGGTTGAACTTCAACTTGCATTAGCCCTAGTTAGCATAGCCAGTGGTCAAGGATGGAGTTCCGTCAGACTGATGGATTTTTAGAAATATCCTCTCAAAGTAAACCACCAAATAATGAGCAATTAATTTGTAAGTATTTTAAGTGAATTATTTTTAATGCAGGTGTTCACAGAATTTAGAGATGTCTGGCACCATCTTGGAAGAGGCATGTTTTCCTTTATCTGTCAAACAGCACATGCCATTTCTGTTGAGGAAGTGTCTGAGCCAACCATATGTTTTCATGGTTTATGGAGGTCCAAATAAATAGAGAGGCAGATAGAACTTTGCATTGCTCAAATTCGTCAAAGTAGTTAATGATGGAATTGATGTTTTTGATGCTAGAAAGAGTGCACTGTGGTTTAGATTGTAATAGTGAGTATTTTGTATTCTTGCACTCTTGTATTTGTTTTTGTTTTGGAAATTTAAAAATAAAATTAAAAAAAAAATAGAAAGAGTTGGTTCACATAGCAATCCATATTCTGGGAGACAAGATACCAGGTCTTAAGCCCATGCATTCCTGGTCCTCTTTGTGGGGAATGAAGATGAATAACTGAGTACGTGTCTCCTACATCTAAACACACCCGTACTTAATCTGTACATAGTTAGAGGAGAGCTGCATGAACTTGAGGCTGAGTGTGATACAGTATGTATCGTCTACACATCAAGGTGATGTGTGAACTAGTCCTGAGAACAAACACACTTCATCCTAAGATTTCCAGCTGTGTAGTTATCAACTGGCTCTACAATCTAAATAAAGATCGTGCCCTGTCTATACAAGAGAGACTTTGTAACTTTTCTGGACGGTAGCTCACCCCTCATTGTTTACCATGTAATGGCATGTTGACAGTCCCCCATCTTCAAATGCAGCTTCTGGAATATGTCCATATACCCAAGTTAGCAAATAAAGCAGGAAACACCAGACACCCTTCACACATGCTGAGCCTCTGCTTTTGTCTCAGACAGACCTCTCAGTTGTACCCCAGAAGCCAGTTGGTTGAATTGTATTTATCTGAATGGCAGAGGAACAAGAACTGTTAACTGTTTTCCCCATAAAAATTAAGCATGCAAGAATGTATAGAGTCTTCTAGGAGTGCTACTAACAGTGCTACTACCGTTAGTTTTAACATCAAGAATTTTTAAAAAAAAATGCTGCCAAGGTTTTTGATATAGAAAAATTAGGTTCAGCCCTAATGGAAAACCATAGCAAATGAGAACCTTGGCTTGTTCAACTAACCATGGTTTAAAGAAACAATTATTACTTGAATATAGGCACAATTGAGAGTTTTCAGCTGCCTCCTTAGATACTCACTAGAGAGATGGCTTAACCCAATGCACAGCCAAATTCCTTTACATAGCAGAAATGTCATGTTTTCCATTACATCCAAACCAAACCTTTGTCATACCTGTCTTAAAATGGGTGAGATTCAAGTGGTCTGCATTATACGTCAGCATTATATTTGATACAAATCTGAAATAATTTAGTTTCTTTAACTGACTAAGAACATGTTTCAGGATTAATACAAACTGACTGAGACTTGTGGCTCGGGTTGTCATTTTTAAAATACATTTTCTCGCATTTAATTTGACTTCATTGTATTTGACTTCTATGAATGTAAGCATGTTCATTCAGGCACACAAAACTCTTAACAATGTAACCCTGTACCCACTTACCCGAACGTATTTCTGAAGTTGGTTGGGTTTAGTTCTTGGTAGACGTGTACAGGATTACCCTACGGAAACACTAGCGATGTTTGGTGTTAAAATTGATTAGCAAGTCCCCAATAAAAGCATACACACACCACATAGCATTTGACCAGCTTAAGTAATTACTCAGATACTGCTTTTAAGATAAAATGAAAATAGATCTTTACTCACTGAAAACAGACTGTCTCAGAGGGTAGGAAGAAGGATGAATAAAAGGGTAAAATAATAAAAGACAAAAGTGGGTTTTCTCAGACTGCATGGTTGCAAGAAAAAAACATGTTGGACATAAGGAAGGGGCTCAGCAGAGCATCCTCCCTCTGCCTTGTCTCAAAAACGTTCTGGTAATAAAACAAAGGCAGTAAAGCAATTGAAGGACAGAGGAGGTGTTACCTTTGCCCACCAAGAAAGGATGTTAGTTAACTGGTCAAGGAGAGGAGGCAGGTCAGTCTAACTACCCAACATATTAGTAAACGAGCACTTCCTCTCAGGTGATCATACACTAATTTGCATGTTGACTTGTTAATTAATTCTAACAGTAAAATCCCTATTTTGTAAGTTTTGTTGCTTGATGTAAGTGGAGGATGTACAAAGTGCACATAGACATTAGTTGTTATGAACACATATAGATTTGTTTTCCTTGCATCTGTTTGTCATTTTCATCTCCACTTTCATTCATTTTGTTTGCCTGCTTATTGTATTACTCAATGTTGACATTACTATTTTTTGTGCAAACAGCTTTTGAAATCCTGTCATGCAGTCTCTCAAACTCAAGGTAGGATTAATATGTACTGAGCAAGGTACTCTATTCAGTTCTTCCATGCCTAATTTATCACTCAGACACTTCTTGTAGATGTAACTAGTGACTGATGAATTCCACTTGTCTTGATTTGGAACTGGCTCAGTATACAATATATATAAGTTTATGTAGAGAGCATTTGCTCTCTACATAAGAGTTCTTTTGTTGGACCTGGTGTTGGCACCTTTGCACTGAACATGGATAGGACATTCCCCAGTTCATTTGTACGTCATAGTATGTGGTCAATCATGTTCACATTGTAATAGTTCTCCCAGTTTTTTTAACAATGGACAACTCAACTGGTTTTGGCTTTATGCGTCTGATCTGGTGAATGCTGACCATACATGTGCATAATTTTGTGCCGCAACAAGTTTGTACAGTTTTATGAGATATCTATTTTGCTGCTGGTTCTTGTCAAAGTGGGAGAATTTCTTTCTCTCTCCCCCCCCCCCCCCCCAGCACTAGTAAGATATCCACTAATTCTTATCTAGGATCCTTGCCAGGGAGTTGTGGATCAGTTTTAAGCTCAGTCCACAAACTGAACACAAGCATAGCATGTAGTTTGCAGTTCCGTGTCCATTTTAATCTTTGTAACATTTGCTGATTTCAAACGGGAAAGTCTTCACTTCCCGTGAGACTGAGAGGGCAAGTTAAGATTTCATTTTCAGATTGGAAAAAAGAGTGTCAGGTCTTAAGTCCTAGTTGCCAACAGATGTTACAGCACCTGTGAAAGAGCATTTCTCCCACGGTGATTTGTCTTTTTCATGATGTGTCAATATCCCAAAATAGCTTCATTGCTTCAGAAGTACCTTAGGTCAAATTAAGCAATGATTTCTATAAGTACAGCATGCTGTTTATATATTTGGGAGACACTGATGTGAGCATTTATTTGAAACAAATTAAACAGGAAGGTATCTGCCTTGTGTGTAATTGGTGCTGTTGACAAACCTTTGGACCTGTAGGAACTGATTATCAGTCTGCTTTTACTTCCCACAGTCTGAACATACATTGCTCAAGGGAAGCAGATAGATACACGTGAAATTAATCTGTGAAATGGAACCTACTCACCCACCTCCAATCTTTTCAAGTAGCAGAATTAGACCCTCAAGTTGTTTTATTAAATTCCTGATTCAGAGCAAGAAATGGAACATGCCATAGTTTTAACCCATTTCCCCCCTAACAACTTGTATGTAAGAACCAAAGTATAAATTGTGAATCTAATATGATTTCATAAAGACAGTAGGTAGAAATAAGATCACATAGTTGGATTTTCTTTTATGCTTATAATTTCTTAAGATTGCAGTTTTAATCATTGATTAAATGCCATCGCTATTCTAATAGATCTGTACAAAACAATTCAATTGAAATTACATATGTTTCTGTTTGATAATTTCAGTGAATGCCAGTAATATATACTTAGCAAATGTAAAAGGCTATTTTGTGTCTCTAAAAACAAAACAAAAAACCACAAATGGTTAAAGCTTTGCACCCGGAATGCTGAATGTTATGGTTACGATGATTTGAAAATGTAGTAGAACTGGTGCCCAGAAGTGATTCTAGTGAAGTCCATCAAACAGTCACTAGGGCTTTGCTCTAGTCATTTAAAGGCAATTGGAGGGAGGTAATAGACGCCTGGATTTTATTTAGAGCATTCCAGCTGTTGAAGTAAAAACGTAGGTCAGCATTTCAAAAGAGGCTGTACTTGCTGATCCATGCATTATGTTTCCATATTTCCACTTATGATTTTTTTTTTACATTAACTTCTGGCTTGAGATATGTTAAAGGGCATGAATTTAGTGATGTTTAATTCAGGGTGGGGTGTGTGTGTCACTTGGACTGCTAAATTGTAAAATTCAGTCATTGGCTGACAGTACCGCCACGTAACTTTTTATACTTGTATGTACTGGGTGGAGAATTGAATTTCTCTAGTGTTCATAGATTGTTGATTCATTCAGTAATTCTTTACATGCACAGCAGCTCCAGTAAGCATACACTGAGTTACAGTGGCTAAAAGGTTATTTATCTGCATGTTTAGGAGAATCACACAGTGTTTTTTAATTCTTCTCTCTCTCTCTGTCTGGTGTGTTCACTTTTGTGCACTTGGTCACGTGACAAGTTGCACAATGTCATCATCAGCCCAGTAGCATGTTGGAGAGACTTATGCTATCATGCAAACTAGGCATGGGCTATTCGTGCCAAATGTACTTAACATGGGCTAATCACAGCACCACGGGGGCCCATTCCCTCCCCCCAAAATTATCCATTCTACTCACCAGTTGCTGTCCAGCGCTTGACTCCATCATCGTGCCAATCGCGGAAGGGGCCCAGCTGACTCTTCCCCGCCTCCCCAGTCATCAACTGAGCGGGGAGGCTCCCCGTCCCACCTTCCCTGCTCCAAAGTTGTTGACTGCACGGGGGAAGCAAGGAAAAGCCAGCTGGGCTCCTTCCATGATTGGCATGATGATGATGATGGAGCCAAGCACTACGCGGAGAATGGTGAGTGGACCAGACGGTTCTGGGGGGAAGGAATGGACCCCTGTGGTGCTGCAATTTGTATTCATATCTCCAAGGATTCAAATACAAATAGCCCATGTCTAATGCAAACAAAGAGGATTCTAGTTACTGTGAGCAAAACCTCTGCATGTTGAAAAGAGGTTTGCACACTCCCATTTGGTTAGAAATCACAGCTCAGAGTGGGAGTCTCAATTTATGTTCTCCCCCGCTTTCTTTCTTTCTTTCTTTCTTTCTTTCTTTCTTTCTTTCTTTCTTTCTTTCTTTCTTTCTTTCTTTCTTTCTTTCTTTCTTTCTTTCTTTCTCCCTCCTTCCCTTGTCTTCAGCCCTACTAACTGTACCATTGTCCTGGTTTGCAGGCAAAGGAGATGCAGCAGATGGTGAAGCTAGAGGCAGAGATGGATCGCAGGCCAGCAACAGTGGTATAAAGCTGTGAGGTGAAGACTGACGTCTGACATTCCATCTTTGTGGCAGTCCCGATGCTCACTCACTGAGGAGTAGGAGGCTGGGTCTCTTCTGCTTCGTGTCAAGTGTAGCTACGCATGATTGACAAGCAGCTTGGAAATTAAAAAACAAAACAACACATTGTTTTTCTTCTTTTTAGACAAAAACATTTGGACTGTGCTGTATTTTATTTTCCTTTTGTCACAATATACCGTTTTTTGAAAGAAAGAAAGATTGATTGATTGATTGATTGATTTTAACGTCCTGTCCAGTTCTGTAAAAAAAACCTTTCAATGCCTTGTTTGTCTTTATCAGGGTTACAGTCCAATCTAGAACAGCAACGTTCTTTTTCTTCCCCTTCAATAGTTTGCACTTCTGTTTTTAAGTTGCGTTGCTATTTATATTATATTTTGCCTGGGCTTCCGTGTGTTATAAAAGCCAGCCAGGTGTCCTGGAACTTTGCAGAGTCTCTCAGGATTCTGGCCCAAGAATCTTACTAAATTTCGTATGAAATTTAACACTGGCCATAATTCTTACAAAATGTACCAATATCTGTAACTAAGTTTCCAAAAGGAAATGATATTTTGCCCTCTTTTAGTTGGTTGGTTGGTTGGTTGGTTAGTTGTGAAGACAACCTTACAGAAATAGATCTGTATCAGACTGGTCCAGTGTGAAGTGCTGTTGTTTTGGGATTTCAGCTATTCTATGCCATTCCCTTTCCCCCAACCTCAGGGGTTTGTTTGGGGGAGGGGGGTAGAGTGGGGGGGCGGGGTTGGAGAATCCACCTAGCGTCCAGATAGGCTTAACAGTATGGCTAGGTATGCTTATTCTTCATTGGGTTGTTTTATTGGGTTTTCCTCCAAAGAAAATATTTTTTTTGTACTTCTACAAAATTTTGGGCCTCCCTACAGGCCTCCTCACCACGCCTTCCTCTTGTGCATGGATGGTGCCATTTTGGCCATGCACAGACTGGCGCTTGGAGCATTGAGAACATACGGTATTGGGGAAACTGCCATCTATCAATAGCATAGATAAACAAGCAGCTTAAAAGCTGTGCAAATTATTTCTGTATTCAGAATTGTATGAGCAGCAAATGCTAGATCAGGTGGGTGTTGTCTAGACTGAAACTGGCATTTTTAAAAAAAATGCTGCACAAAGGATTGTGAAGGGGGAAGGTTGTCATTGTGCCAAATGTACTTAACATGGTAAAAGGCTAAAGCATTGTATTCGGGGCACTTTAACAAATGTTTACATACTACTTAACAGTTGCTTTTTGTTACCAATCTCAAATACTACAGCTCATTGTATCTCAAAATTTGTTTAATAAGCTGTTGGGTTGGGCGGGAGGGAGTTTGTAACTGTGAAAATGTAAAGTATTTATACACATATGATCATAATATTGTAGAAAATCACATTTCCGTGGCAACATCGATGACAGTAGTCAACAAAATTCTATTTGCATGTGATACAAACACAAATTTTGACTTCAGTGAATATTGTATGATCACACAGTCAATCTTGTACTGTTAAATAAGTACAGAGTTGATGTATTATACAGAATATTTGATTAGCAAAACATAAGTATATATATATGTATAATGTGTATATGAATTATGTGGGCATTCTTACTACAAGTTCTAGTTGAAAAAGGAAAATGTTAACTTAATTTTACACAATATATTTATGCAGATTTTCAGACTTTCATATCAGGAATAACCCTTTTTATGTCTATTAGATATCCAGACAATTTGCTACAGTATTAATGTGCATGTTTTCGAGGCCCGCTGTAGTTAGCAATGCAGAACAACGCATGTCAGCCCTCTGCTTGGAATTGTCCATGCTACCAACATAAAAGAGACTGTGGGAAGCTGGTAGTTTAGAATAAACCAGACAACTGATTTTAATCAGTACCAATCATGTTATTGTACACGCTTGTACAAACTGATTCTACATGTTCCTATAAATGACATTAAATAAAGAGATGATTATGTAACTGTCCCAAGATAAAACTTTCAGATTCTCAAATAAAAACAAAAGAAAAACATATGGATTAGCTGCGTGTTTTATAGCTTTTGATTTTTATCAACACTGACTGGAACTTGGAAAAGTTACTTCTTTGGTTTACAGCTCTTAGATTTTTCCAGGTTTCTAGAATTTTTTTTAAGTGGGGTTTTCAGACTCGTGTGTGTGTGTGTGTGTGTTGTCAAGTTGGAACTGACTTGTGGAGACCCAAATAGGGCTTTCAAGGTGAGTGAGATATTTAAGGAGTGGTTTTAATAGTTTCACTCCACCGTGAGTTTCCATGGCCAAGCGGGGATTCAAACTCTGCTTTCCTGGGTCCCAATCTGTCACTCTACCCAATACACCACACTGGGTATCATTTTCAAACTCTTAAAGAGACCAGTAATAATAATGGAGTGCCATCAAGTCAACTGCAACTTCTCAAGGTCTTCTGTTTATGAAGTAATGAAAATAACTGCTGCATAGCTCAGTGGTTTAAGTACCTGGTTGTGGAGCCAGAGGTTGGGAGTTCAATCCTCACTGTTCCTCCTTGACAGAAGCTTGACTCAATATTCCTTCCAGTTCTGCAATTCTGAGATGATGAAGAAGAAGAAGTGATTTATCTGATGTTTCTTCTGGGGGCTCTCTGGGACCATGTAGATTACCAGAAGCCACACAGGCTGCCTCTTCTCTTACAAGCCACACTGGGGAATTGAACTCCCAGTCCTTGACCCTACAGCCAGGTGCTCCAACTCAGTAAACTATCAGCCAGGGGAAAAACTCAAGCTGCGCCATGAAGCAAACTTACTAATTTGTGCCGTGAGCTCCACATGCTGTTGTATTCTACCCATTTAGATTTAACCTGTGACTTGTTTCTATGTTAAGGAAAAAGCAGCTGGCTGTGAATCAGTGGAACCCCTCCTGAACACAGTCAATGTTGCCTTTCAACAATAATACAGAACTTACATGTAACAGTAGCATAGTGTCCCTGGCTTTAACTGTCAGTCAACAAGTACTTACTGGCTGGCCCATCTTCACATTCTACTTCATATCCTTTGTTCCTTTTGATTTTTATGGGGACAGAAGGGGTTAATTCCCTTGCTCGAACCATCAGTCCTGCTGTTTAAAGCAGCAAGGATGTCTGGCATTTTCCTGATCAGGCTTAGAGCATAGTGGGATTCCCAAGCAATCAAAGCTCATCTGCAGCTTCCATTGTGAGGTCACTGTCATTATTTGTTATGTGACTGTTGCCCAGTTACATGCTGGAACAGTACATTTCACAGCAAAATACTGAAGGTCTCACCCCTAGCAGTAGCATCAGTGTTAGTATGATCAACAAATGTCAGGAATTTTCTTTCAGTGATGTCCTAGAAGATTTGTATTTCTTTCTCTTTCCTTATGTCTATCCCACGGAGTGGCCTAGCACCTGATTCAGAATTCCAAGCAGTCTTCACAGAAGTTTAGTTCCTCCTGGCATTGAAATGATTGTTGGCCAGATTATTATTCAAACATTGTCGCCTTTGATTTTAGTAGATCACCTGTAACAGTTGAGGTCTATCTGTCTGTCTGTCTATCTGTCATAACTCGGAGGCCTTGAAACCTAGAGGTCAGAAAGGCGACCCTGAGGGCAAGGTCCAGGAATGTGACAGGTGCTCACTGAATTTGGTGCTTTGCCCTGTCCAGGCAAATTCTGTGCAGGGATCATGCCCATTTGCACAGGAATTGTAATGATCCTGCTTCCAGAAAAAAAAAAGAAAGAAAAACAATGTGCAGGAAACTTACAAAAACTCTTGTGAGATTTCCTGCAAGAAGTCTCATTGCTGAGGGGAGAGATGCACACATGCATAAAAACAAACACCCTTCAGTGAGCTTTTTCTCTCTTGTTTTGACAATCTGGGTTTGGGAAATGGACACCTTGCCCTCTTCTGAAGGTGAATCTGGATTCAGTTTCTTGCATGCATAATTTTTTTAAAATTATTATTTTCCTTCCATGGTCCTACGTTAAGTAACATTATGGGTGGGATGTCTAGAAGAGAAGCTAATTCACCCTCACACATTTGCCCAAATATTACTTTGTTACATGCATGCAAATGTCAGATGCCATCTGGTTGAAATTATTCATTACTTTTCGAGAGCTGTTTTAGTCTGTCATTCTTTTCTGGGAATCCCTCATTAATAAATAAAATCCTTTATTATTCTGTCTATTTTTTGCTCCTGATCAGCTTCAAACATAGCAGAACAGTATGCATGTATTATGTAGGTATCAAATAAATAAATAAATAAATTTACATATGCTGCCCAATTAGTGAATTCACACAAAACCCCACAACCCCCGCCCACTTCATTCCCATAAAAACATAATGACATAATCAAAATGGCAATATAACTGACTCAAATGTGGTGGTCTACAAAATCCTTCAGTTCAAATGTTAAAATTCACATCGTTTGAGAGTAAGATGTCCTTAAGGCTGCCTTATATAACTCTGCCTTGAGTAATTTCTTGAAGACTGGGAGGGACGGAGCCTGGTGCACCTCAACTGGTAGCTTATTCCACAACGTGAGGGCTGTTACCAAGAAAGCCTGACTCCTTGTCTTTACCTTTCTGGCTTCCCTCACTGTAGCCACATTTAACACTGTGGATTGAGAGGAGCACATGACACAGGAAGCTGATTTTTGGGAGAGATGTTCTGACAAGTATAAAAATAAGTGTGCTTTGGAAATCTGTTTCACGGGCCTACCACAGTTGTGCATTGACTGTTGTTCTTTCTTGTTCTGCTTTGAGATTCCCATTCATAAAATAAGCTCTGAACTCTGAAGGGTTGACAAAGTCCACAATGAGCTCATGTGGGGGTGTTACAGAGGCATACCCCAAGGTCTTGAGTTCCACAGTCTTATCACCATTTAGAATCAATAATAGAGATAGATATGAACTGAATCATGAACCAGAAAAAACGACAAATCAGGCTGTTTTGTAGTTTTTTTCACGAACCAGTTTGGGGTTCCTGTTTTGCCAAAATGAAATGAAGCACCAAACGTTTTTCCCCCTCCCTCTGTGCTTCATTTTGTTCAGCAAAAGGAGATGCTCACCCTTTCCTACTGCCCCTGTCACGTCCCTACCTGGTCCTGTTGCATAAGGGTTGTCTTATTGAGTTCTCATCACTTCTGTGGGTATATCTGGGGTAGGAAGATTCCCCACTGTGTATTCCAAGAGACAAGCCAGCCTGTGTAACCTTGGCCAAGCTGTAAAATCCCAGAATGCCACCAGAGAAAGGCGCTGTTAAACCACTTTAGAGGGTGTGATTACACAGTAGAGAAAATATGGTTTGAACTGCTGTGTATTCACAGTTTATCAAATCAGGTTTCCCTGGATGAATTGCTGTAGATATCCAGATGACAATTTGCAGGAGTCAACAAGACAGAGGCAGACACCTTGGCTTGCATGGAGTTCCAACACCACAAGCTGCTTTAAGTGCAAACAAGATGCTAATTGGCAATTTCCACATCTCTCTTTTTGTTTATTTAGTTCTCCTAAGTGCTCTAAGTGTTCCAGTGCTGAGTTGAAACCTTAAAACAAACAAGACACTGTGTGGAGAGAAGGGGGACTCATAGAATCATAGAAAAGTGAAGTTGGAAGGGGCCTACAAGGCCATCAAGTCCAACCCCCTGCTCAAGGCAGGACTCATTTCAGGGGAGTTCCCCTTTGCATCAGACCAGATGATCACATGGACACAAAGTGGACAAAAGCAATGTCAACCTGATTGGAACAAATTCCTACTGGCTGAACAAAAATAGATGAATCCCTCTTTAAAAAAAAAAAAAAAAAGATTCCCTAGCAGTCTTCCCTATATTGAGCTTTCCATCATGTAGTCCCTAGGTTGTAATTCAAATTCTTCTGTGCCCCACCTGATGTAAATTGTGGGGTAAATGGCCAATGTAGTAGCCCCCTGAATACTTTATACCAAGTACTTTATACCTCATTCATATAAGTTGGAATTTACTTGACATCACATGATTTTTCTTTCCCATGAGAAGCCTTTGTTCTTTCTTTTACACAGCTGCTCGATGTTACTCTCCCCTCCACCACCACCCAGAGGACACTCAGTATTCCATAATAATGATTTCCATGTTAACCCTCTGATAGCTTCTATTACTACAATCAATCCTGGCAATACTCTTTAAGTGGTAAAAATCATCTTGCAGATCTTGCTGGCTAGGAATCTGAAACACAGCTTTGCCCTGAACTGAAGAGAGGCATGGCTGGTGCAGAAGTCCATTCTTTTCCTGATCTTCCCGGTCTGACAAGGCCAGGAGACTTCAGTTCCACCCCATCAAGTTTGGAAATTACATTGTAAATCACAGCGAGCTTTCAGTCAATAGAAACTAATAACCTTTGTGTCAATTGCAGTCGAACAGCTATTAACTGTGAGAAGACCTGAAGCTGCTGGTTGGTTTTTCTGGTGTTTTTTTTGGATTCCTCCCATGGGTCCAAGAACTATTCTAGAAACAAATCCTGTCCTGAAAGTCCCCCCCCCCCCCCGCAGTGAGTGATTTACAGTTTCTTCCATTCCAAGAGGGAAATGCATGTCTTGGGTATGTTGTTTATAGCATAGCCTAACTGAACAGAGCACGAAAAAGAGTCAAGAACCCTGTGATGCCACGCCTTGGCTTAAATCTTGGTGACAAGAGAGGGTGCTGCTGGAGGGTGTGCTGTGTGTAATCTTATACAGCTGGTCTGATTTCCTAAAATATGGAAGGCAAGAAATGGATATTGATGGACCCATCCATTATCTTGGAGTCTTTCTAGCTGTTTCTGCACACACCTAGGAAAACTGAGTGCCCGCGCAGTCTACAGCTGACATTTGTCAGAGGACATTTTTCTCTGAGACCATTTTGAAGATTTCTCCCCTGCTGCAGATTTTCTTTCAAGTATTGTCCACTATTGGTGTGTGTTGGAGGGGGGGTTGCCTTCTCCTTCTCCCCCAACCCATTCCCTACAAAGTCTATGAACAGCATTGGGTCTGAGGCCTCACGGATGATACAAAATGGCAGCCAGCCTACCAAGGCAGGTGCAGTGGCCACTTGCAGCAAAAGTAGCAGGGGGAAAAAAGGTCTTATGATGGGGAATGTTCCCCTGCCTCTAATTGTGCTAATTGTGAGCTGCTAGAAAGTTTATATAAACAAATATATAACTATTTCTCCAATATCTGTGGTCTCAAACAGGAGGGAGAAGGTGCAAGGCCCTTTGTGTTCAGTGACATGAAAAGAAGAGGCTTCTTCCATCACTTAAGCCCTATTTCTTTTATGACTTAATGGCATGGCATGTCCTGTGGCAGTTATTTGTGGGCTCTGGCCCTGTGTTGGAGGGCTGGCGCACAACTGCTACTTATCCCTGATCTCCAGGTTGCCTGCTCAGATTTGGGTACAGAGGGATGGATGATTCAATTTATGCACAGAAGGTTCAATAGTTTGCAACCTACTCAGGTTTTCTGTGTGGCTCTCTGCGTTTGTGTTACAAGCACTGTAGTGTATTGCCTTATGAACACTCCCTGTGGCTGCTTTTTAAAAGTCTGAATTTAACACCACCAAATCTCTTACAGAAATACAATTAATGTCAGTCAACTTCTCCCATTCTCTTGTTTTCTCTCTCTATCCCTCCTCTTTTTAAAGGGAGTTCCTTCCTCTGGCCAGTCTGTTTAATTGTATATAACAGAACCATGTAGAAGAATGCATTAACAAGAGATATGGATTACCTTTATGATTTGTCATAAAGGTAATCCGTATCTTTTGCCAATGATTTGAGAGGCAGTAGGGGGACAACATCTGCCCGTCTCCCTCCTCTGCCAGCTTATACTCCATCACCCATTTTCCTTACCCTGCTGGTCCTCGAGTGGTGGTTCTGAGGATGAAACCAAATACAGTATGTAATATCACAAATATGACTATTGTATTCTTTTGTTCTCTAAGGAGTTTATCTCAAAGGTAATGGGAGTGCATGGGAAAAGCAAAAAGAAGAGAAAAGGGGGGGAAAGGATGAGAGACAAGCAGAAAGCAATGTAATTTTTTTTAAAATGGAAAGTGGGTCTCATCCCCAGGGTTTATGCTTCAGTGTCTGGCCATTTTCTATTGCTCTGGTGTTCTTGTAGTGTGTAAGTACCATGTATTTGTGAGCTGTACTTTATGGTTTATAGAGCACCTGGTATTTGATTTGGCATCCCTTATACTGCAAGTAGAATAACTATCTAACAGGTCTTGTAGATTTCTAAAATATTGCCTTGTCTCATGCGACAATCTGAAGTTTTACTGTGTGAACTAGCTAGCTCTATAACTCAAAAAGAAATTTCTGTTGGAAATGAATATCTCAGGTGTATAAATCTACATTTTGACTCTCCCATCACTGCATTTAAAATCTACCAGCAGCCTTACATTTTGCAAATTATATTAGTTACAACATTGAAAAGGGCCTCAGGGCTGATGGAGCAGACCGACATTGTATTGTTTATCTCAGGGGAAAGTAAGAAGTCTTTGTCCTAATGTTTTATAGAGTTTTATTGATGCAAGGAATTTAGAGTTTATCTTGGCTAAAGAGATTAAGAAGGAATGTGTACTAGAAGGAGTAGGAAGTGCATGTATTTGTTGAATTAGTGTGCCAATCCGGTTCACATAATTATCAAGTTCACATTACTATGATTAGTGTTCTGCTTTGTTTTCCATGAATTTAAGGCAGTATACATGCTTCTCCTCTTGCCCCCTTTATGCTCACATCATCCTTGTGAGGTAGGCCGGACTGAGATAGGGACTGGTCTAGGCAACTCAGTGCATCCCATGGCTGGAGGTGAGAGGTTTAGAACTCTGATCTCCCAGCTCCCTTAACTACTTCACCATAGTGGTTCTCACTGCACAACACTGTTCTTATTCCTTTCTTGCTTTCAGTTAAAAGTGTCCCCCTATTCTGGTGATATATTTCAAAAATGTAGCGTTTCAAAACCAAGTTATGTGACATTAGTCTTGCTCAGTACAATCTTTGGAAATAAACAGTGACATCCTCTTCTAAATGGCATCAATCAAATGCTGATTATGCTTAAGTCTTTATATGGTAGGAACCAAAGGGTAGCACATGGATGTGTCTGAAATCTCAGTTCTGTTACATTTCTCTGAAGCCCACCTGGATTTTATTCCCATCCTTCTTATGGAGGATTGTGAGACTATTTGTCCCCATCACTTGGAAATTCATACATATTTTGGCACACACTCTAATGCACCCATTTTGGTATGCATTTTTCCCTTCGACTAAAGTGGGTTTGCTAAAATTTTTTGCAAAGATATACCATTTGAGTTTGCATTATGTATTTGCAGAAAATTAAAAAACAAAAACAAAAAAGAGTACGATGCATGCAGGACTCTTCCTTGGAGGCCTAGCCAAAGATGATACAAACATGGCTGGTCTTGCCTGAGTAACGCAGTGCAGATGGAGATGGAATAGGAGGAGGAGGACCAGCTGGACGGTGCTGGATAGGCTGCCTGTGGGAGCCTTGTTGTGGGGTCGCTTGCTCCTGCTGCTTCCTCTGTTGACATCGCACCCTGTGCTGGTTCTCCAATCGCTTTGCCTTGCACTGTCTGGCCTCATCTCGGCGCACTCAGCCTGCTTCCTCCAACAGCATGAAGAACTCCTCCCAGTGTCCAGTGTCAGGGTCTCAGTGATGGATTGTCTCTCAACCAGCCATCAAGCGCTCTGGCAGCACCAACACTTCTTGGGCCTCACACGCCTCCCAGTCGACAGCATACGTCCATCAGTCTTTTGGGTGGATGAGTCTCTGCCTTCATGTATTTGTGGGTGTGAAGTGCATGGATATGTGGTGTTTACATACCCTTGCAGTTCAAACCCACAAACACACAAAGGCAGAGACTCGTTCACCAAAACACAACAGGAGCAATATAGTATATGCAGTTTAATGCAAAGAGGAGTGTTCGGAGGGAGGGGTCAGAGAAGCCATACATGTGCATATAGAAAATCCCTCAGCAGGGGTGGAGGCCTTGGATACAATCTGTCTCCTATTTATCATGCTGCCCTTTCATCCGTCCTCAGAAAGATTAGGACCACACCCACCAGAAAGACCACTGTTAACGACTGTTAATGACCCATGACAATGGGCGGAGAAGGACTGCAGAAGTGGGATTATCCCTCACCCCCAGTCCCTTATCCTTCTAACAAGCCTGTTCAGACCAGGGGGAAGTGAAACCAATGTGGAAGGTATATCATGGATCTCCTACCAGCTCTCCTCAGATTGAAGAAGGTACTTGGATGACTAGCGAAACGTTTCAACCTAATAAGAAAGAAGTCCAGTTGCCATGACTCAACTTCCAGATAACCTCACCTGGATGACTGAGAATCTTCACACAGATATTTGTAGCTTGGTTAGGACCTCACTCTAAGCTTCCCATTACACAGAATCAGACTCCCCCAAGCTCTGCTCAGGATTGGGAAGTAGAGTCTAAGTTGTAGCCAAAGAAAAGAAGATCTGTATCTGACCGTGGGAAGAACATATCCCACACTTTATGATAAAGTCCCAACCATGATTCCATCAAGATTCTTGTCTGGTATTGTTCTTTTTTCTGCATTATAAAATAAATTAATGTGTTAATGATGACATATAAAGCCCTAAACGGTTTAGGACCTCGATACCTAGCGGAACGCCTTCTCCCACCTAGATCTACTCGAATCACTCGCTATAGCCAGGAAAGACGGCTGAGGGGCCTAACACTGAGGGAGGCCCGGAAAGAAAGAACAAGAAACCGGGCCTTCTCGGCAGTGGCCCCTCGACTCTGGAATAGTCTCCCGTCAGAGATCTGCCTGGCACCCTCGCTGGGTGTTTTTAAGAGCCAACTAAAGACCTGGCTCTTTAGGCAGGCCTTCCCTCCTGTCAATACTTGACGTTTACTTTTTAATTTTTGTTTATACTTTTTCCATCTTGAATGACACTAATATTATTGATTTAAATTGTTGTTTTAATTGTTTTTATGATTTTTTTTATTGTAAGCCGCCCAGAGTAGACATGGTCTAAATGGGCGGGATATAAATCTAATAAATAAATAAAATAAAATAAATCATGCAGCTGCCTCTTTTACCTCTTCAATGGTGGGTTTTACACACACACACATGCACACACCATAACTCTGTGTGTGGACAGGTGGGCGTGGATGTGTGTGCATATACACAAATACATACAAGATTTTATCGTATTCCCGTCCAGGTTGATTGATTGGCAATTCACATCTTGTATATGGGAATTGTTTCAGACTTCCCCATTCCACCCATCGGAGTCCTTGCTTTTAACTGAGGTATTCAAAAGAAGCTTTTCATAAGCCCGGTGCCAACTGATTTGTTGACACCGGACTTTGCAACCTTTATTCCCCACACGAAACACAGCTGTAAAAGAGCTTATTTTATTGGTCTTTTTCTTTGTCCAATTCCATACGATTCATGTGGGCTACCGGAGTATCTATATGGAATCGTCGCCTTGAAATGACAAGTGGCCGGTGGTGTGGAGAAAAATGGCATGCAGCAAAAACATGGATACCTGGGCCAGGTTTTTACAATGACTGAAGCAGTATGAACGAAAAAAGATGCAGATTTCAACACAAATGTATTTTTGATGCTTTCCATAACCTATGTTTTGATTAATTGGCTTTTAAAAAATGCATCCACCTTAATTTTTGGACTGATCCCCTGTCCTCTCTTCTCAGAAGACTAGCAAAAAACAGAACATGGGTACTACAATATTTTTTCCCCTTTGCACTGTCATTAGATATGTGAGTTTTTTCCCTCATAAGTGATTGATTCTCAACTTCTAGCATCATTATTCTACCATGAGAATGGTATGGAAGGAACACTTATCTAAGACCTGCAGCTGTTTGTAATTCTATTTAGATCTGTGATGAGATCAAACCCATTCTTCTTAGCATTTGTTTGCAGTCTCTCAGTGCCTCTGTTTCACTACACTGATTCAGATAAATAAAGAAACACCATTAAAAATATCTGTACAGTGGTGCCTCGACTTACGAACTTAATTGGTTCCGGAACTCCGGTCATAACTCGAAATGGTCGTAAGTCGAAGCACCATTTCCCATAGGAATGCATTGAAATGCAATTAATCTGTTCCAGCCGAAGAAAAAAAATCACCAAAAAAACCACAACAACACTGCAAGACCCATCAGAAACGCGATTAATCCATTCCGGCTGAAGGGGGGGGAAAAACAGAAAAGCAAACAAACACTGCAAGACCCATCGGAAATGCAAACAAAACAAAACCCAAAAAACAAACAAACCCCCCAAGACCCATCGGAAATGGGGAAAAAAAACCACCAAAAAACAAACCAACCCTGCAAGACCCATCACAGCATAGAAACATAATCCCACCACCCAGCCCAAAACCACGCTGCAAAGCCCACCCAGAACAGTTTTTAAAAAGCAGAAAGCAGCACCTTACCTTACCAGGCAGTCCGAAGCCTCCTCCGATCGCACTCACTCTAACCGTTGGGGCGAAAGAGCTACAAAGAAGCAGCCTCTTCGCCACCAACGGTTAGCAATTTGAATTCCCCGCCTTTTTCCCCTGCCTTTTTCTGTTTGTAACTCGAAGCTCCGGTCGCAAGTAGAAGCAAAATTTTGCGGCCGGAGCTGGTCGTAACTCGAAATGGTCGTATGTCGGGACATTCGTAAGTCGAGGCACCACTGTATTTGGAAAATGTGCACAGACACACTTTTTTTGTTGCTACGTACCTTCAAGTCAAAACTGGGTTACAGCGACTGTAACAGAGTTTTCAAGGTAAGTGAGATATTTAAGGAGTGGTTTTACCTGCTGCACTCCCCCAGTGAGTTTCCATGGCTGAGCGGGGATTTGAACCCAGGCCTTCTGAGTCCTAGTCTGTCTTTTTATCCATACACACTTTAGACACGGGGAAATTGGGAACAGTGTGTACATTGAGAAACAAGAGTGACAAAATGTGAAAAGAAGGAGAAACAAAGTCCTCCAACCAGAGGCAAACAGAAAAAAAGGTGTAGGAGGAATTCAGAGAAATGCAGTGAAACTGAGGTCAAAAGCAGACATTAGAGACAGCCTGTAATTAGAGCTGAAAACACATTAGTGTTGCTGAGGTGATTGAGGCAATCGTTCTGTATTTGTGAAATCAGGCTTCAAAAGAAATCTTGTGAAGGCTAATCACCAAACAAGCCAAGTTAATTTGCATAATCCCAAAGGTGAGAGAAGCTCTTGCTGTGATGTTCAGAAGTTCAAATTAGTGAAGAATTTATGTCTTCCAGTTGTGGACTTGTTTCTGGCCTGACACTGAGTGATTTTCACATCGCAGTTCACCAGGGTTTCTGTAAGGACAAACGTGGTGGGGATCATGAATGTAACACTCTACTGTCACAAAGGAAAACAGGTGATTAATCATGGTGCTGAATTTGAAAGAACTTTGAAAGTAATTCTGATAAGGACCTACACAGTTTGTGTGAAAAATGGAACACTCAACAAATCCTTAATACTGTCATGTTTAATCTCTCAAATCAGGGCAAAAGAGAATTGCTTAGTTTTGCCCATTGCTCCAGTGGGAGAGTAGATGAATCACTGGCTCCCACTCTGGGTTGGCTGAAAGCGTCATACAGATGGTCTTTATTGTGCTCAGTAGTCACACAACGGAGTCCAAAAGTCAGTGGTACTCAGATGTGGCTCTCCGTACTCCATTGCCTTTTGTTCCATTTGTGGTATACATTGGCATGGCTTTAATCTATTTAGACCTCTCCCTAAAAAAAAATCAGACTGTAAGGATTCAGAATATCCTCTGATGGAGAACACTGCAATCATTAGGATGTTTCCTCTTTTCCTTGTTAGACCTTACTGGTTTGAATGTTTTAGTCTTCAAGCAAGTCTTTGATGTGCCTCCATTCAATAATTCATTTTAAATTGTGATGAATCCATCATGCAGAAATATTGCCAAAATTTTGTTATCTCTTCAGCTTTTTAGTACCTATGAAATTGAAAACTTTGGTGCATTATATCTATCGATTGATTGATCAATTGATCTAACTGTTATGTGCACAGATGTCATATCACATAGCTGTTTTCTCTCACTATTTTAAGACAGTTTCACAATTCCAATAACTTGGAAACCGGAATCATTATTTATTTATTTACTTATTTTCAGAAAATGGAGCCTCTCCATACAGCGTGGAAGATATAGATCCTTCAAATACCTGAACTGATTATATGCTGCAGAATGATTTAATTAATTGGTAATTTGACTCCTTTGTCACTGTGGTAACTAATTCTAGTCCAATACATTTTTAGAGAAGGAGTCAATGAGCCTGAAAATTCATGTAATTTGAAGGGGGTGCTTTTCTGCAGCTGTACACTACAGCAATGAATTGCAACTTCACGTTAGTGTCTGCAGCACTGAACAATATAACCAGTGGATTAATTTCAGACAAAATCTGGTTGTTTTGTTTATTTGAAAAACAGCATGGATTTCAAAAATCTGAACATTTATTTTGTGACTTTAACTTTGTATGTGTTAAATTTATTTAATGTTTCAACTAATTTTTGTCAAGCTAACTTTTTAAAATGATGGTTCCATTAGTGCATTTTACATGTGGAACAATTTTAATCCTTGTGGTAGCAACTGCTTTCATCTAGTGGCAGGAATTAATAAATATCAAAGCACTGTTTATTCTGCTGATGAAGCTAAATAGGCTCATTGATGTTTTTACAATAAAGTCCTTTTCATGAGTACCCAGAAGTAAGTAAACAAAGATGTAAGCATCCCTTTGTTTAGTGCAATTTACTCTTTACCTAAATGTACATAGGACTGCAGCATAATGACCTGATCCCATATATATTTACTTGTAAGTAGGTCTCATTTTTGATAGGGTTTACTCTCAGAGATACTTATACATAAGATCTCAGCTTTCAATAATAACTTTTAATATGACCGCATTTACATATAATACATTTTATGTTTCACTTCCTGTGAATTAAGTTCTTTAAAATCTAGATACATATTTATATAACGTAAATTCCTTCTGAGCCTGGCCTAAAGTGCTAAAATGTTTATTGTAAGTATTGACTGTGGAGATAAAAATAACGCTGGGAGCCTAGATAGGGTCCATGGTTGTGAGTCCGAGGAACTTGCTTTTCCTAGCATGAGAGGACTGAGTCACATTTTGCAGGATGGCCATTGTGTCACATTCTGAAGGCTGATAAAGCTCACTTCATGCCGCATCCACCCTCCAAAGGACGGCATCCTCCATTTGTGATTTATCACTATGCTTCTGTTAGCTTCTGCCAGAAAGATTGGTTGGCGGGATGGTGACAAACCAAAAAGCAGTGATGGTCACTTCAGTGCAGTGTGTTTTGCAAACGAAATGGCTTTCTAAGTTGGTATTATCTATCTATCTATCTATCTATCTATCTATCTATCTATCTATTCAATCTGCTTCTTTTAATTACAACCTCACAAAAGCTACAGTCCTATATCCATTCCACCCCTGCCCCCAACAAATGTCATAGAAATCAGTGGGGCTTCCTTCTGTTAAAATGCAATGTATGTATTCCAAATACTCTCTTAGGACTCTGGGTGAAGGTTTCAAGATGGCAGACTCCAGTTCGTAAACGTCAGTTGTTAATGAGTTCACCTCATTAATTTATTACCCACATAATTGTTTTGCATTAACAGAATGATGGGCTCTTTCCCTGAATGAAGGTGGAGAATTGGGGGGGGGGCAGCTTACTCAGGTTGGTTTCATTCGGAACAGTTCTCCCTTTCACCCTGTTTCCCAATCATCATGCTTTGCAGATACAGTATTCCCCAGTGTTCTAACCAGCTGCTGACCAGACCGGTATCCCATCCAGCTGAAGGACAGATGCCTTGTCTGTACTTCTAGGTGATGAAAAACCCACCAATCCTCCGGTCCTTGTGACTAAAATCAATTCTCTTCCCTAGTGCTTGGCCCCTTTAGTCAAGAGTGTTTCTTTGAATGTATCAGTCTCTCTTGGTGATTTCCAATCCTTGCCAAGGAGGAGCAGTGTCTTCATTGTTTTGTTTGGGGAGGAGGGGGAGGAAGAACCCCCATCCCTAAACAGGATCATGGGAGGAGGACAAACCAATTTAAATGTCTCCCTGTTATCTTGCTAAACTAATAAAAGAGGTGTCCTGTGGAGGAAGGATGGCAGGGAGAAGGAAGCGAGGTTGGATTTTGGCAAGGCAACTTGAGCCTCCCAAGGAAGGCAGCCATCGTGTGTGTGAGAGAGAGAAAGCATCGCGCCTCAACAGCTCTCTTCCCTCCTGGTTTGAGTCTAATGTGGGTGGCTCACGAGGAATCTCTCTGTAGCAGCCTTCCTCAAGTTCAACTTCGTGCGGCAAGTTCGGACCCGGCGCCCCTCCAGGTCGGGTACGTTGGACAGCTCCCTCTCTGGCGCTCCGTTGCGGGAGAGCGCGGGACGCGGGCGGGCGGGCAGTTCAGCACTAGGTATCTTTGGACAGCTCCCGCCGGCCTTCCTGCAGACACCCCGCCTCCCTGCCGCTTCTTATCTATTACTCACGCTTCAGAAAGTGATCCGCGTGCATTCTCAGCAGCGCTGCAGCGGCGGAAGCTGGCAAAAGACACCCCCCCCTCTCCATCTTTCGAGGTGGGTCCCCATCTCTGGCTTCTTCCCCTGCCGGATCACTTTTGGAAATATGGACCTGAAAAAACGAGGGATCCTCATCCTCAGTCCAGGATTCCCGGGGCTGCTTCTGTTTTTCTGTGAGTAGATCCGTACCAGCTCTGGTAGATCCCCCACCCCGAAGACGCTATCCAGTCCCTTCTTCCCCCCCCCCCCCCCCAGCAATTCTCCTTGGGTTCCCCACCGATCGCAGGCCGTCGGAGAAAGAGTAGAGGCAGAGCCCCAGAGAGCAGGTTGTATGCCTTGCCAGGGAAGGGAAAGGCTGAGCCACCCCAGTCGCTTGGAGGTCTCAGGGAAGGCTCGCTCCGCGAGCAGCTGGCTGCGTTTTGCTGAAGCCCTTCTCTGTCGCCTAGTCAGGGAAGGGAACCTCGCGTCCAGGTAAGACCGAAGCTGCCCCGTGGAGGGGAAACTCCCTTATCAACCTAGCTCCCAAGTCAGAAAGTACAGCTGCTGCTGCTGCTGCTGCTTCTTTTTGTTAAAAGGCGTTCTTTCTCTGGCTTTTGCTCCCTGACAGATGCTCTCGCGGGCAGCATCGCAGAACAAGAAGTGGAGAATCTCTCCGGGCTCTCTCCTGACCCCGAAAAGGGGATTTTTGTCGTCCGTGAGAACGGCACAACCTGTCTCATGGCGGAATTCGCGGCGAAGTTAATTGTCCCCTATGACGTGTCGGCCAGCAATTATGTGGACGTAAGAATTTTTTACTCTCCCCCACCCCCACCCCCACCCCCCGCCCCGGTTCCAGATACCTGCCCTGCCTTCTCTTCCATTACCTTGGCGAAACTTAATCCTCTAGTAAATCGAGGCAGGAAGGGGAGCTCGGGTTTAATATTTGTCCATGTGTTTGAGAGGGAGGGAGAGGTGGCGGGGGTGGTGGAAGACAGGAATACGTCTAAAAATGAGCCTGCTCCAAGGTACCCCTGAGTTCCTGTATGTTGCTACGGTAATGAAACTTCTCCCTCCCACCTGCAGCCGCAGAGAGAGAACATTTAAAAGGAAATCAACTGTCCACCGGGCGCCCCATGAGGCAGACCGAAAGGAGATCGCGCAGAAGCCGGAGCCACCGGGGGTGGGGTTGGGGGTCGGGAAGACTTGTTAGCAGGATCTGAGGATGCCTGTTCTTTCCTTTGATGGTCTTATAAAGCGCATAAACTTTTTTTTTTTTTTTTGCGGGGGAGGTGGGTTTACGGGAATGGAAAAAGAGATGCGACACCACATAATTACTCACCCCAGTCTCCTGGGGCGCAGAGGTGGTTGTGAGAGAACTCTCTTAAGAGTAATTATTATGGTTTAGGCGACGTGGTAAAATCCAATCGTTTCTTTCTAGCACGATGTTTGAGGAGCTAAGATCCTACTCACAGCTTTACTCATTTTATCTGTTACTACGCAGCACTTGGCGTAAAAAAATAAGGGGGGGGAGGAGGAGGGAAGGAATCCACCACATTTTCCCTGGTATCTCCCCCCCCCCCCAAGGAGGAAAGATTCAAGCTTCTACAAAATCCTTAACGCATCTGTTTTCCAAAGAATTAATTACTAGGGGGGTGGCGGGTGTCAGCATTGACTGAGCTTGCCTCGCTCTTCTGTGCATCCAGACGATCAAGGAGTACGCCTATATCCCGCTTTCTCGGGGAGCCGAAGAGCGAGGGAAATGCGGCAGCAACGAATCCGAGCTCCACCTGACCTGGATGGACAAAGCCTACACCCTCCGCCTTTACTTCGTGAAGGTAAAGGATGCAGATCGCAGGGGTGATTTCGGGTGACTGAAAAAAAAGGGCAAGGAAAGGAAGCGGGAGAACGAGCGAGAGAATAGTAGCAAGAATAGAGGGAAGAAAAGAAAAGCCACGATCCTGACCCGGCTGCCATTGTCTTTACCGCGCCAGTGTATTTATATAGTGCCTTTCGGCCGAGGAAGAAAGACTAGCGCTCTGTTCTTGTTTGGTTTTTATCCTGGTCAATTTCCCTTTCTTTTTCATGTCAGTTTCAGACCCGAGAAGGGCTGGCAAAGTTGAAGGGCGGCCCCAGAAATCTTCAAGCCCAGTCTAAAACTCTTGCCTGGCCGGATTACAAGGGCCAGGAGAGGCTTCCTTACATTTTAGGCATCCTTACTTCGTGTGGATCATTTGTCTTTTCTCTCCCCACACGCCTCCTTCTTCCCCCCCCCCCACCTCCCACTGCCTCCTGTTCCCACCCCGGCCCACGAACGGGTAGGAGAGCCGCAACACCAGCCGAGGGCCCGAGGCCTGGTGGAAGATGAACAAAGTCCAGTTTTCTTACGACACCTCGGAAGGCACCTACTTCAAAGCGCCCGTCAACCGTAAGTGCCTCTGCGCTCCCTCGCACCGGAGGCCCGCAAAGGGCAGCCGCAGGGGGGCTTTGCGGGTGGGGAGCCGAAGGGGGGGGGTGGCTGGACGGCAGAGTTAGGAGGAGAACACGATCCCGGTGGTCTCCTCTAGCCTAAGGAGCTGGCAGGATCCTGGAGGAAATGGAAGGCAGAAAGGGGGCTCCCCGGGGGTAACATAAAGCTGAATAAAACACCACGCAATCGAAGCGCGATTTTGCCCTGGTGAATCAACCAACCTCTGAAGCTTCCCCTTCAACTGCGGTCCTATAAATCATCATCCGCCCGCCCTGCTCCCTTCTGAGTTTTCAGGGAGAGAGGGGGGGGGGAGCCTCTCGTCTTTGCCCCCGTCCCTTTCCCCCGAGGTCTCTCCCCGCCCTAACCCTCCAGACCCGCACTGCGGATAAACTCGCCTGCCCGCATTTCCCGGCTTCTCTCTCGGGATCCTCCTCAACCACCTTCCTTCGGGGGTTCACCCGGGGTCCCGTCGCCCGTGTCGTCGATCAGGGTCGATTTAGGGTCCTGATCCACCCCCTCTCACACCCCTCCTTGTGCCGGAGTGCGTTCCTCCCAGCCCTGCGCCAGGCCTGGAGAGGGCCTTTTTCGCCTTGGCGTCTTCCAGACAGCAAAGGGCCCCGTGGGTGAAATCCAGTGGTGCTTTTGCCCTCTCCTTCCGAGGGCTGGAACGGGACCAACCTTTTAAAAAGGTGACACACACACACACACACACACACACACACCACCGACTGTGGCAAGCCTTCGAGCACCTTAGACTCCGAGACCGTTTCTGTCCCGTTGGTTAGCTCGGAGCCTCCAGAAAATGGAGAGCTTATATGCCACTCCTAAACAATTTAGGAGAGAAGGCGGCTGAAACCTTCCTTCCTAGCTTATCAGGGAGCAAACGCCGAAGGGAACCCAGCTGAGCTCGGTTCTAAGGACACCGGCTGAGGAATGGATTGCGGGTCCCGTATATTCAGATTAGGCCTGCCTTGCAATGCTTCTTTTAAAAGACCGGAGCCATTCATGAATTGCACTGGTGTATTTAGCAAGAATGAATGAACAGAAACATTCGCTTCTTATCTAAAGGAAAGGTCGCTTCTCTTTTCTATTTACTGTTACAGGAAAGTGGAAAGACAAAGCATCGATCTAAACATAAAAATAAAAATAACTAAACGTGCCCAATTTAACTGACAGATTCACGAGTTAAAATTAGTGCCCGCTGGTAAGGATTATTTGACGAAAGGTGTACTTTTGGAATCATGTCCTGCGTAAAATGGATGCAAATCATGCAGGTCTCGTTTGTTATAAATTAATTTATTATAAATTAATGTTGACTTTCACTGTCTCAGGTTTGTTTCCTTCCAAGCACTTTTGATTTCAGAGGTTTAGGCTCCTAAATCTATACAAGTCTTCTGACCATTGAAATGGGACTAATGAAGCTATTGTTTCAATTTTTGTGGTTTTCTTTGCTTAGATGTTTGAAGCTGATACTCTAATAATTTAAAAAATATATGTGTTTTTATAGTGATTTGGGAAAATCAGTTTCCCCTTCTTTGAAAAGGTTGATTGTGAGACCGTAGAAATAAAAGATTGAATCCAAATGAAAATAAATAATAATCATAATCACTGTAAGAAATGCTATTTTTATACTTCTATAGAGTAGCTTCCATTAAAATTTACAATGGAAATTATTACATTTATCTTTGTGCAATTGAATCTCATCTGCCCCCTTAGGGAAAAAAATATTGTTGTCTTTGTTTTTTTACTGTGTATCTGCAGTGCAGCCTGTTTTGGGAGAGATAGTCTGTGATTTTTGCTGTTACACTGCAGCATGCAATAGGCATAACTCATGTTTGTACATTTGGCTTCTTCTGAAAGTGACTTCTAACCTTTATATCTTTTAAGCCCAAATTTCACCTTCCCCTGTTCTAGTATCACTTTGGAGGAAATTATTTTTATATTAAAATGAAGGAAAATTAATGATAAATTTTTGGAATGGTGTGAAATGCAGGAGCCCACTGTGCTTTTAGTTCCATGGGATTTGCCATCCCTTAGCTTGGCTGGATCTGCTACTCTCCCCCTTTCCATACATGACACTCACAAGATAATTAAATCTTACTTGCAATCCTAGAATAGTTCCTAAGGAGTAAGTACCAATAGGTTCAGTGGGAATCCCTCACATGATAATAAACCGCCTGACTTTTTTATATATAGTGTTACACATTCTTCTTTAATATTTGAATAATCTACTGTTTTTAGTTTTTAATGACATAAGCTACCTTGGGTCCTTTTTAAGGAGAAAGACAGTGTTAAATAAATAAATAAATAAATAAATAAATAAATAAATAAATAAATAAATAAATAAATAAGGTATTCACTATACAGAATGCCATTCAATGGGGCACATGATGAAAGCTTAAGGAGGCTTCTGCAACCTCAATGGCCATCTTGACTGGGGTTGATGGGAACTGTAGACCATCCCATCTGGAGGATACCAGGTTAAAGAAAACATGCCCTTAGATGCCCCTTCTCTCTTTCTGAATTCCAGATATTTCATTCCTGTTCTCTGTAGAATGCCAGGCACTTTTGGGCTATCATCTTACTGCTACTATTACCATTACTGTGAGCAGTATCATTCAGATTTTGCCAACATTGCCCTTCTATAAATGAAGAACAAAGGCAGGCCCTCATACGCTTTATGTTTCATACTGTATGCTTTCACCCTGCCCCTAAATTGAATTATGTACAGCTTTGAGGCAAGGTGCTCTGGAAGTTTACTGTGAGAGTGTCCTTGGTCTCTTGTTTTGTCTGGGTGTGCAGTTCCCATGTTCCCGCCCTTTCTCAGCTGGGAAGCTGCCACGGTGACCTTAGGGGAGTCACTGTATCTTCTGCAGCCTAGCCTATTTAATGAGAAGTGTTTGAGGCAGAGGTGGAGAAAGTGGCTTTTTCGGCATACATATTACAGAATCCCGCAGCCATCCTCAACCAAAAATCCTACAGCCACTTTCAGCCAAGTTCCCAAAGAACCAAAGCTGGAGAACCACAGTTCTAAGTGTTGCAATTCTCTCTGGGAATGTATCTTGAGGTGATGGAGGAACCTAAGCACTTACAAGGGAGCAACATGTAAGAACACATTAATCTTATCACTGTATTGGTTTCTGTCTTTCCACCAAAGACAGAAATGCAGGAGATTCCTTCATGGCACCAAAATGTAGACCAGCTTTCTCCACCCTTTTGCTCTCCAGATGTATTGGTCATGCTGCCTGGGCATCAGGATGGAAAAAGTGGTGTATAGAGGACATGATGTTGTTGCAAGTAGTTAGAGTACGTACTCTAACTACTGTTGCACACTGCCAGATGACTAAAGAAAAGCTGAAAACATGCTGGTCTTCTCACCTTCACTCCGAAAATAATCAGCAACTTGATCCAATCCATAAATGGATCTGGCAAAAAAGAATGTTTGGGCTCCAATTCAAATTTGACTAAAGACTCTGCAGCTAAATGCTGCTTCCGATGTCTGCATATCTCTGTGGCAAGTTCACACAAGGGATAGTCCCCACTCTGTGTATTGACTGAATCCTACTGTGAGCCCTGCCTTCACTCTCTAAAGACACCCATGAACCATAGCAGAAGACTGTGTTCTTCCTCCCTCTCTTGACATCCATCATCCCCTTCCAAGAGTCTCCTTGTGCATTTTCCCTCAGGGAAGGAATGCAAGCTTGGGCTGGGTGAGGCTCTGCTCTGACCTATGGCAGGGATGAGAAAGGTGTTATTGGACTGCAAGCCTTATGATCCTGCACAGCTGTTTATACTGGCCTACGGCATCCTAGGCCCACTGCAGGGCTGAAGGGAGCAACACACATTTTATTTCTACTTTTCATTAAATATTTACCTCACCCTTGCACACAAGGGCTGGAGGAGGCTACAGAAAAATGTATCCAAAGTGGTGTGTTGCTTATTGCCTGCTTGTTGAAAGTTGTCTCCAAGTCTAAACCTTTGGTAGCAATACCATCAGCATCCAGGAGGTGGTGTCACAAGACCCAGGGTGGGAGGGGAGTCCTCCTGCCTGCCTGCCTTCTCCTCCTCTTCCTCTTCCTGACTGCAGCAGCATCTCCATCTGGGCCATGATGTTGAGTTCTGCAATGCTTGCATAATATTGTTAGCACATACTGGGTGAATTAAGGTTGGTTGGTTGAGGTTAATTAAGGCACCATTCTTATATACCCAGGGTAGGCAACATCTACAGGGGCAATTTTCCAGCCCTGGATCCACTGTGGAAGGGTGCATACCAACTTTCCTAAGGAGGGAAAGTAAGAAAGATCAAAACTGGATATTACTGGAAGTCCACTTCTTTTTTAATGTTATGCATTTGGGTTTGGGGTGATGGGAACACCCCCTATAATTGCAAAAATCCCACCCCCAAAGGCTTCCAGGAGCAGAAAGAGACTTGTTTTGTAGATTTTGTTCTTGCTTTTCTTCTTCCACGCACCCCTACTGCTTCCTTACTTGTTCCTTGCCCTTGCTTATAAAAGCTGCCAATGGGGCTGTGGTGTGTTGGGTCGTGAATATTGTGAACACTGACGGAGGGATTTCTTCCCCCTCACATGTAAAAGAAACCATCATCCAACCCATTATTAAACACTCTCAGCTGGTGACAGATAATCTTGATAACTTTTGACCGATCACCAACATACCTTTTATGGGCAAGGGGATCGAGTGGGTGGTGGCTAAGCAGCACCAAATAGACTTGGAGGAGGAGAATTGTCTTGATCCCTTCCAATCCAGATTTGGGCTGTGGCACGACACTGAGACAGCACTGGTCACACTGCACAATGATCTTTTAAGGGAGGCCTAAGGGAGGTCAACAGGGGAGGATGTACTCTGCTGGTTCTCCTTGATCTTTCAGCAGCTGTCAATGCCATCAACCACAGTATCCTCCTGGACACGCTCTCAGAGATTGGGATTGGGGGGGCCTGGCACTGAGCTGGCTCTGATTCTTCCTCAAGGACTGTGTCCAGAGAGTCCAGCTTGAGGATGACGAGGGTCCAGTCCCCTGGGGCTGGACCGTCCACTCACCTTCTGCTGCTGCCTCAGGCTCCGTGCTCCCTTCCTATTGCTCTGGAGCTCGTGGTCAGCTAGCCACTCCTCGCAGGAGGCGGGACGATGAGCCTCCCTGCCAGGTCAAAGAGTGGATCGCAGACTGGGTGCTCTGGAGCGATTGGAAGGGAGAGCGGAGCTCGCGGCAGCAGCGGAAGGGTGAGTGGACAGTGAGTGGACCCTTGTTATCTCCACCTGTGTGGGGGTATTCGTATTCATATACGAATACGAATACCCCCATCTCTAGTAAAGTGTCATCAGTAGGCCGATGATGCACAACTCTAGCTCTCCTTCACCACCTCTGCAGTGGATGCTGTCTGGGTGCTCAAACAATGCCTGGCTTTGGTTTTGGACCGGGGCCAAAAAGGCTCAAACTGAACCCGGAGAAGACAGAGAGGGCTGTACTTAGACCAGTTTTGCATTTGGGTTTTGTATTTGAGTAAAAATATGTGCAAGTGTAATGTAAAACAACCCAATGATTGCCTTCCCAAAGATCGGGAAAAATTGTATGTAGCTCTTGGGCTCTAGGCATGGTACTCATCCACGGACTTTTCTACCCTTTTGGCAGCTGGAAGGCACACTGTCACTACACGTCATCTTTCAGTTTTAGTCACCCCAGCTGGAAAGTCTTATGAATGTCAAGCTCAGCAGACCATCACCTTGCCCTCCAGTGACCATCAAAAATCGGTAGAGCTCTTGCTGTCAGAGGTCCGCCTTCAGCCCTTTGACATCACCTCTGACTTTGTCTTTAGTGAAGGTAAGGTTCTTTGGGATGCTTGGGAGAGTTGTGGCGGGGGGGGGGGCACTATCCAGAAGGGGAAGGCTGCTGCTCTTGGGATGGAGAAGGAGGATGATCTAGTTTTTTCAAGCAAGTGTTCTGACAAAGGTCCACAGCCCAGACAAAGGCCAGATGACACCCTCCCTCCAGCCAGGAGGAAGCCAGTTCTCCCCATTCCATCCTATTCTTGTTCTGTGGATTCACATTCCACTTCTCCACTTTCCTGGTTTAACCTGTTGGATTTCTCAAATACATTTGGAGTGTTGGGACATTGCTAGTCTCCCACAGTTTTCAAATGATGGTCCTTTTTATAGTTATATGTTACTGATACACGTATGTGAAAACTTTGCACAACAAGGAATCTTCTTGTGACTGTCAAGAGTCCCCTCCCCCTCATATTTTTGGCACTGCAGTTGAAACTGTGCACAGGTGGGATGATGCCCATGGGTGGTCTCCAACAAGATACAGCACCAAGCTGAAAACCTGAGCACCTTTGTCCAGGGTTCTGGCTCAGAAGGTCTGGAATGCACAAATATGGTCAGAATGTTGTCCCATCAGGAGAAAGCTGTGAAGGATCCAGCTGCTAAAGAAGCTGGAGGTGACAGCATGCTGGCGGATCAGTGACTGGGGATTTGTACTGTGCCACCTGTGCTTATTGTAGTGATCTGCTTAGAGTAGGAATCATCAATCATTTAGAAAGCAACTAAACAATATAACCAACCAAAGAAATGAATAAGAGTGTGTTAATCAATGTCTGGCAATGCCCCGAAACCCTTCTCAGATGAATCCTTCTTGATCTACCTAATTGTCTCCCTGAGCATGGAAAAGTTACTTTCTTACACTACAGTTCCCCCAGTTAGCAGGGCCACTCGCCATACTGGTTGGTGGATCCTGAGAATTGTAGTATTTTTCTAGGTTCTGTTCTGTTTCTGCAGCAAGTAAGGAAGCAAATTAACACTAGAGAAAGACACTGGTATTCCTGCTGTTCTACCAAGGCTGGGGGGGGGGGGGGGAGGGAGAAGGACTTTTCTCTGTTTCACATATCGGATGGTCTGATTGATCGGTAGCTGTCTGGGGATGGATGTCTTTTCTTGGCCACAATGAGGGTCAGATTACAAGATGAGGCAAGTATGTTATGTCCTCCTCTTGTAATGTTATCCTTCTAGGCATGCAAATCTTCTAGTGTTACTTGACATAGTAGATGTGGAAATAAAAGTGTATTATCCTCCAGCTGACCAATTACAAAACAGAAACAGGTTGATTTACCAAATGTCTGTTGAGGCAAGATTGTGTCTGAAGAAGTCATCTTTCCCTCTGAAGGGGACTCTGCTTTGAGAGACAAAATTAGCACTTCGTTTAGCGAAATGCCAGTAACTTGAACGTTGTGTTAAATGTAGGCCTTCCCTCTTCAGAATACTTAAGGGGTTCCCCGGCTCACATCACATGTGGTATTTCTGCCTTTGCCTGGACAATAGAGATGTGATGTGAGCCCTCTCAGCTCAGTGGATGCTACTGTGTCAAACTACAAAGGAGACAATGTGTAAGCCTGCTTTCATTTCCTTAAAGGAGAGGGCTGTATGCTTCTCTACCCCCATGTCAGTGAACCCGCAGTATTTTGCTGTACAAGGAACATAACAGGTTCTCACAATGAGTTATAAACCACTTACTTTGATGAAGCAGGCCTGACTTGAGCGCCAGCTGCTTTCTCTGCATCAGTGCTTGCGTTGTGTGTATGAGGGCCAGGGCAGGACAGCTTGCTAAGAAAGAGCAGAGGAACTGCACAATTCCAGCTTGAAATTTGCAAGATGGCAAATTGCGGTGATAAGGCAGCACTGGTACCTCTCCTATGATGAAAGCAGCATGTTTGCCGGGGACTAATTGTGTTCAATGATGATGTTGATGTTGATGGTGTGTGATGAAGACAAGGTTATTTTGTGTTTGAAATGCTGCTTCCCTGGGATGGGACCTTGTTATGGTCAGATATTCCCACTGATGAGTGATGGGCAGTTTTTGATTGTGATTAACATGTAATGGCAAATATATCCTGAAGGGGGATGTGAGAGGGTGAGGAGTGTGCGTGCGTGTGTGCATGCGCACATGTACTCTTGCATGTGTGAGTGCATGCATGGGGGAAGAGAAAGAGAGACTGAGAGAGAGATGAAGTTGGAGCGCGGGAGTAGGTGGGAGTAGGTGGGTGGTTGTATAGGACATTTACAAAGGAGGGCAGAAAATTTAATCCTTTCTTTGTGTTTCCCCAATTCCTCTAGAAGCAGAACTGAAAAACAGCTGTTGCCATTTGGAAATGTTTTTGAGTCAGCCTCCAAATAGTAAGAAATGTTGCAAGGAATTTTGGGGAGTTGAAAGACGATCATAGCAATTCCCGAAATATAAAAGCAAAAGCATGATCTTGTGAGTGATTTATCAGATGCAGTCCCTATGCCCTGATCTCATCTGTTGGATTTATTCACCATTCTAAAACGTGGTGGAGCTGCGGGTTAAACCGCAGAAGCCTCTGTGCTTCAAGGTCAGAAGACCATCAGTCGTAAGATCGAATCCACACGACGGAGTGAGCTCCCGTCGCTTGTCCCAGCTCCTGCCAAACTAGCAGTTTGAAAGTATGTAAATGCGAGTAGATAAATAGGTACAGTGGAACCTCTACTTACGAACGTCCCTACCTACGAACATTTCAACTTACGAACAGCTCTGTCCGCAAAATTTTGCTTCTACTTGCGAACGGAGCTTCAACTTATGAACCGGAAAAAAAAAGGTGTTCTGTTTTTTAACCTAAGTCATCTTAGGTTAAAAGAAAAAAAAATTCTCCCCCTAGTGGTAGAGGACGGATTAACCGGCTTTGCATTAGTTCCTATGGGAACTAATGCTTCAACGTAAGAACGGCGCCTCTACATAAGAACCAAAAACAGCCGGAACGGATTAATCGGTTTTCAATGCATTCCTATGGGAAATTTTGCTTCAACTTACGAACATTTCAACTTAAGAACATCTTCTGGGATGGATTAAGTTTGTAAGTAGAGGTCCCACTGTACCACCACAGTGGGAAGGTAACGATGTTCCGTGTCTAGTCGCGCTGGCCAAGTGACCACGGAAACTGTCTACGGACAAACACTGGCTCTACGGCTTGGAGACGGGGATGAGCACCGCACCCTAGAGTCGGACACGACTGGACTAAATGTCAAGGGGAACCTTTACCTTTACCTAAAATGCTCTTCCTAGCATCATTGAATCAGAAGCATTTACTTTCAATGCAAACCAAGAACTATATCGGGGGGGGGGGGCTTTGCCTTTGTGTAACATACCACGGCTGATGTGAGCTGAGGCTGCAGCTATTTGCTGATCACACTGACCCCAACAGATCCCTCCACCCTCACTCCCAATGCTGCTCCACTGAGTGTTGGGGGACGATCTGGCATGGCATGGCATAGGAGGACAAAAGGCTTCGGTCATCATCAGCAAATGGGCACGACGGGTGCCTGGGACAAAACGGATGTTCAGGATATCCAAGTCCAAGGGTTTTAAATCACTGTCCCTTGTTCCAAGTGCTTTGTGGCAGAGACGGAGGAGTCCAGAACTCGAGTGGTTATAATTAATCACTGTTCTGGCAAAAAACCGTTTGCAATCTCTGCTGAAAAGGGCCAGTGTCGACAGGGCTTTTGTTCTTGCACCTTCTTTAGTTCTCTTCCCAATTTTCTGAGAAGAAAATATTTTTTTCAAATTCTACAGCCCATTGTCTGTCCTATATAATAGTGGTTATATATACATATTCCTCTGGCACAAGTGGCTTGTCGCAGAAACAGGGTTGGGGCGGGGGGAGAGAAAAAAAAGGCAAGCTGATCTTCCTTCCTTCTATCTAAAAATGTCTCTGAACAATGAATTTGCCTACATTTGCCCAGAACTGTGCAGCCATCTCTAAGCTCTAAAGTCAGCATTGCTACACATTGAGGATGGGCGCTTCCTCCCTTTGCCCACCCTTGTTGTTCTCATGAGTCATCCCCAAGCAGGTACAGGAAGGAAAGAATCACAGGAGGGACAGATGATCCTTTCCTTGTGTCTCCTCCATGATCAGGTCATTATTGCACTGGGCTGGTCATTATGATCTTGACTTGTTTTCCCTGACAGGAAACTGCCCACCCCCCAATAACAATGCCTTGAGGTTTTTTTGTTTGATTGTTTGTTTTAAGCTTGGCCTTAGTTTGCTAAGTTGCTGTACTGTTTGACAAACAGGGACCTACTTTTTTTTTTTTTTTACATAACCTGAAAGGGGGCTCTGGAAATGGGACCTGTTCTGCTCCATAAACCCTGTAAGACTGGTTCCAGCATATCCAGAACATAGGAGATATCACGTATGAGATTGGTGGCAATCCACCTTTGGAAAATGGCATGTAAGCAAAGGGTGTGTTGCAGAGGACTAGATGAAGCCTGGAAGGGAAAGAAACAGGCTTGAATGTGCACTCAGTCATAGAATATTGATGCCAAAAGCAGGGTGTGATAGGTAAAGGTAAAGGTTCCCCTTGACATTTAGTCCAGTCATGTCCGACTCTAGGGCGCGGTGCTCATCCCTGTTTCCAAGCCATAGAGCCAGCGTTTGTCCGAAGACAGTTTCTGTGGTCACGTGGCCAGCGCGACTAGACACAGAACACCGTTACCTTCCCACCAAGGTGGTACCTATTTATCTACTCGCATTTTTTACATGCTTTCTTACTGCTAGGTTGGCAGGAGCTGGGACAAACGACGGGAGCTCACTCCGTCGCGTGGATTCAATCTTACGACTGCTGGTCTTCTGACCTTGCAGCACAGAGGCTTCTGCGGTTTAACCCGCAGCGCCACCACGTCCCTTAGGGTGTGATAGATACAGGTAAAAAAAAAATTTAGATATCAGATTCCTCCAATATTACTATCTTATTAACCTTCTAATGCTCCCAAACTGACTGAAGCAAAACAAACTGATCTGGAACAGCAATATCTGAGTAGGACAACCTAGCTACATTCATTACTCACATATGACTAAATGCAACTGATGTAATAGGAAGACACAAACATTCTTAGGAACCATGTTCCAATTTTCATCTTGGGTGGAAAATTGACATTTTGGGGGGTGGGTGGGGGTGGGGGGAGAGCCGGAAATTGCAATTTCCAAGTGTGGAAATGTCCAACCAAATTTTCAACCAAATTCTATAGCCATGTGTGAATAGACAGGACTGATGCAATCAGCCCGCAAACATCCCCTGGAACAAAATATCCGGTTCTGGGAAGAATATTATGGAAAACAGCTTGGAATGTCAACATCTGAGTAAGACAACCAAATTCACCACTCATACATGAGTAGATAGGACTGATATAATAAGCCACTAAATGTCCCCTGGAATCCCATTCCATTGCTCATTTAGGGTGGGAAAAAACACATTTCCAGAACAAGTCCGCAGTGGCAATTTCTGACTAGGACAAGCCAACAAAATTCATCAGTCTTGTGTGACTAGAGATGACTGATGGAGCAAGCCACAGAACATTCACTCGAGTGGCCCTTCTGGGGACAACGATCCACATTCCAGAAAATTGCCTGGAATGGCAGATATTGGACATGATATCCCAGCAACATTCAATTGCCACACGTAGGTGGAAGGGAACAATGCAACAGCTGCAGACCATACCCAGGAGCTACAGTTTAGAACCTGTTCCATTCAGTTTCATTTTCCCATACCATCTCTTTCCAGTTCAGGAAATTCACAACAAAAGTGCCCTGTACATCAGACCATCCAAACTCAGTTTAAAAAACATCCAGCGCAAGAGCATCCACACACCCCCAGAATTTCTACTACTTAACTGTCAAATCACTCTTAGTATCTGAAAACCTTTCCTACAGCAAACCAGCTAAGTCTATCTGCTACATAACAGTCTTTCCAATATTGGAAGACAGCTAGAGATCAAAAGTGGTGGAGCAGATAAAGAGTCAGATTAGTGTTTGAGAGAGCCAGGTTCCAATCTCTGCTCAGCCATGGAAACCCAGAAGCAACTTCTGACTTACAGAGCCTGTAGTATGATGTTCAAGGCATGCGAGATGTTCAAAGAGTCATAGCCCAGTGGATTTCCATAACTGGGTGAAGATTCGAACGTAAGTCTCCTGGGCCACTGGTCAAACACTCAATCCAACACACCATGCTGGCTCCCTAAAATTTATGAAAACACTATTCATTATTTGACTGGAAACCACAATAATGCAATAAAATCAGAAGCCTTAGTAAACAGGCATGTGCCTTTGATGATTAAACCTAGCAAGTAAATGTTGATTTGCGTCTGTCCCTGTTATTAAATCAACTGTGAAAAACATTCAGAAAATTTATCACTGAGAAAACATGTTACAAAAATCTGCTTCTATGTGTGGAATTTGGCTTCTGTGGAAGATCGGTGGCTCGCTCCATTGTTCCCATCTAGCCGTAACTGACTGGTGAATCCATCATTTCACCATCTCACAAGTTGTTCAGAGACTTTTTTTAAAATATGGAAATTTGGCCTGGAAAGGGCAGTATAATGTGGTTCCTGTGGTTGTTTTGGGGCTTCCTGTATCTCTGCAAGGTAGCCCTATGTCACTGGTGAATAGAGGCGGCTTGGCCATCTTGGAAGCTGAGTTCTCTGCAACATGGAACTTGGTCTGGAATGGCAAATGGAGATCATTTTCTTTGAGTTTTTGTGGCTCTCATCTAACCATGCATGGTTGGTGAAATTGGTTGGCTTGGTTTATATACAGCCGAAGTTCCTATTCCAGGCCATTCTATGGGATGTGAATCTTTGGCCCAGAACAGCTATCCAAAAATAGTTCTTGTAGAAGTATTGGGGCTTGCAGTGTCTGCCATCCAATCCTGCATGGATGGTGAATATGCATTTTCTGGCATATGTGAAAGTTGATATCCCAAGTAGCTTTTTGGGGAGCCACAACAGCTACTGGAGTCTGTTCCTTGCTGTTTGTCATTCCATCAACCGCTCTAGTTGTGTTTGACGGGATGGTTTGAATGATTTCTCAAACATAGAAGTTGTCTTTCTGGGCTGATTTCTGAAACATGGATTTTTGTATCTGCTTCTTCTCATCATGTGTGACTAGTGAATTTGGTTGCTTTGTCCTACTTAGAAACTGTAGTTCTGGGCTGTTTTCTGGAGTATCAGTTTTCTGCCCAGAACAAGAACCAGAATGCAGTCCCTGTGTACTTTTTGTGGCTTGCTACATCAGTCCCATTTTGTCACATTGGATGGGTGAGCTTGGTGGCCTTGTCTTACTCAGAAGTAGCTGTTCTTGGCTATTTTCTACAAGACTGCTTTTCCACTCACAACAGGAACGGGCACATGTTCCTTGGAGATGTTATAACTTGTTGCATCAACCTCATCTAGGATTGGGAGCAGTCAATTTGGTTGGATTTTCCTATTCAGAAGCTGCTATTCTGGGCCTTTCTGTTCTGATTGGTACAGGGGCTTTAAAAGATGATTAAAAGAGTAAAAGTAAAGGAATTTGACTTCTTAAAGTATTAAAGTATTATTTTCATGTGTGCCCAAGACATCTTGATTGTTTTGGAATCAATGTTGAGGATTAACTGCCCATCTTGACCTGTTTCCTTACCTTCTGGATTTTAGCTGGTCCTTTCTAATAGCCTACCTTATTTTACAAAGTTGGAGGCAGAGTGTGGAAAGTTATTTGTAAAGACTCCATTGTCTAGAATCCCATAGTCATCACAAACATTGCTACATCTTCTAGGGGTTTGTGTAGCTTGACCAAACCCACACAAACTGGCTGTTCTCCCAGGAGGCACAGTTAGGATTTGAACTTCCAACCCTTTGTTTCCGTCACCAGGTGCGCCAACTCACTGAGCTACTCAGTCATTCTAAATACAATGCGTATTAAATTGAGTGACCCTCTTTTCAAGTTCCACCATGTCCTCTCTGATAATCTTTCCTATGGGACAAACAGAACTGTACACACAATTCAAACTGCAACTGTGTCATAGATTTGTATAAAAGTATATCAAGCATAGGCCTGTTTATCTTCAGTCCTCTTTTTCCTAAGCATCTCAGGCCACAGAATCTCCCCTTTCTATTGCTGTCATACACTGTGTTGATGAGAACACTGAAATGCCCACAATAGACCCGCAATTAGTTTTCTGATTACTCAAAACCAGCTCAGACTCCATCAGTCTATCCATGAAGCTTGAGTGTTAGCACCAGTATGCACCACATTACACATACAGTGAATAGTGGACATTTTGCAGCAATGCAGAGGTAGATCTGGAAGTGCAGATGGTCATGACAGTTCCAATAGCAGTAGGGGAGTGTCCAGAATACAGGCAGTTATATTGGTCCATATCAAAAAATGATGAGCAACTCTTTTGTAAAGTTAATGTGTCTTAATTGCCCATTCAAAATAAAACCACACTCATATATTTCGCATTATGATAAGGACAGCTTGCAACACTGTCCTGGACCTGGGAAAATTCATGTCTTTCCCGATGGTGAGGGTTGCAGTGAAGCCCAGACTGAACAGTGGAGCCTGAAAATGGACAGATGATGTTGTAGATGCTGCTATTCATTACGTCCTGGGCCTTTCACTCTGCAAGCCCTGTCTCTGCCACATCACTTATCACTTGCCATCTTGTTGTTCATTCACCCCCTACAAAAAGGTGTAACTATGTCAATAAGACCAGCATTTTGTGGGAAATATTTTGGAATAACTGCACTATGCTGTGCAGGCATCTATTCTATCACTTTTTGATTCAAATCCTTATATCGCTGTGCTATGCACAGAGGTGGGAAAATTCCTTTTTGAAATATAACCCCCAGAATATCACATCTGGTATAGTCATGCTGGCTGTGGGTTTCTGATCATCATCATCATGATGAAAAGCAATGTTCTGTATCTATTGGTAATAATGTCAATACTTAGAAAGGGAAATGCAAGCAGGAGAGGACTTAGGGAAGACAACACATATTTAAAGAGGCAATGGGACTAGGGAAGTGATGGCAGAAGAAATAAAAAAAGAGGAAGGAACAGGAAGGAAGTAGGTCAAAGAGAAAAGTCTGAAGGAAATTGAGACCTTGGTTATTGTATGCATTAGGATAACAAGTCCACATTGTGAGGAACTAGAGAAGGAGCTGGTAAAGTATACACAGAGAGAGGGTGGAGGGGGGGGGAGGGAGAATAATAATGGCCTATCTTACAAATCATGAGTCACAGAGACAATACATGATATTTTTAAATCTGTCTGTCTGTCTGTCTTTCTGTGTGTCACACTGGGTGCCCAGGGTGGTGTAGTGGATAGAGTGATGGATTAGGACTCAGGAGGCCTGGGTTCTGATCCTCACTCAGCCACAGAAGTTCACTGGGGGAGTGGAACTGGTAAAACCACTCTGTAAATATTTCAGCTTGAAAGCCCTGTTAGAGTCCATGTAAATCAGTTCCACCTTGCTAGTACATAGCAACACCTATCTATCTATCTATCTATCTATCTATCTATCTATCTATCTATCTATCTATCTATCTATCTATCTATCTATCTATCTATCTAATCTGCCAATGCCAAGTCTTCATACAGTGTCATGCCTTTACATCAGGTGATTTTGAATTATTACTATACGATCAGGTTGATTTATGAAAGATACATTTGAACCACTGAAAGACTCTAAATTTTGTTTTGTTTGTTTCTCTGCTTTGTGTGGTGTTTCCTGTTCTCCATCTGGAGTGTTTATTTGTTGGTCTACTCTGGTGAACTTTACTGTTTTCACAATTTGTTACTGTTTGAGAATGAAGAATTTTGTCTCTCTAGCTCATGATGTATAAAACAGGCTGTTACGTATGACATTCTCTCTCTCTCTTTTTGATCTTTTTGTGTAAGCCTAGAACAGTGAACAATTAATTTGACTTGTAGGTACATGCTTTCATTGTCTCCAGAGCAAGTTACATCATTGATCCTTTGGTTGTGTGGACATGTTGGTTTCTTAGTCTAATGTAGAGATTGGCAAATGTATTAGACCTTAAACTTCCCCCTTCATCTCCCCAAGTGCTTTTGAATTATTATTTTTTAAATGTATGAACTCAAAATCAGTCGCATGGCTTCTTGCTGGCTTTCACAGCCATATGGCAGTCATTTAACTCTCAGTTTATCTAATTTTAAGTTATTTAGTTTAGACACTAATGCAATAATGCCAACACCACCCCATAAGTTGGGATGCTTTGTTTGTTTCTCTGCTTTGCACTGGGATATATAGTTTCTTTTTCCCATAGTTCACAAGCTGAAATAGCACAGAAAGCTGGCTGCAGTTGGTGTTGAAGAACAGAGAGCCATCAAAGCTACCCTCTTGAGAGTTGTATTGGATCAAAAATTAGCGGACATTCTGTAAAGACCTGAAGCATGGAACTCTGATCAGACTGCATTCCCTTTAATCCTCTTGATCACCCAGCGTTACTGTCTTCGATTTTCTTGTACACTGGGATTCAAAAAAGTCCCGAGGGCCAAACCCCCATCAAGATCCAGGTGGGGATGATTTTTTAAAAATTGTTTGACAGGGCAGATGGGAGGCAAGATCATGGTATGGCAATGTACCTGTCCAGATTGCTCTGATGGCACATTGTGATGTTGGAGGCTGCATAAGCCATGTTGCTGCTTCCTGAGCTTCTTTCCTCACCTTGCAGCTCTTAACCCAGTGGCTCTGCAATCACTGTGCAAAATTAGCTGGCCACCCTTTTGTGGGGAGCATGTAGGTCTTCTTTGATCACTGTCAAATTGGTCTTATTGGTGGTCTTTTCTTCATCTATTTTGGACGGATAGGTAAATATCTGGTAGCTAAGTACTAGTTGGAGATAGTGAATCATGAGTAGTTTAATTCAGTCACTTTTATCCTGGATGTGGCAGGTCTGGCTGAAAAGCATCAAGGCTTGGAAAATATTCTTCTGGATACCACAATGCCCAGAATCCCCCAGTCAGCAGGACTGCTATTCCTGCTGGCTGGCAGATTTTGGGGGCTAGAGTGTTCAAACGTTTAGTTAAGTTCAAATAAGTGAAGCCCTTGTTCAATCCTGCACTGGATGTCTATCTTTGTTTCTGGTTCTATCTATATTGTCAGTAGGATAACTTTGAGAAGAAATATAAAGACTGCTGTTCTTCTCCAACCTTTCCCAGAGTTATGGTGAAAAAGTAGTTAGTTATATTTACATGGGTCCAACTGTAGTTTATTAACATTATAGTTCCAGTTCTCAGCAAGAAATGTTCTACTTTCTGAATATTCAAAAGTAACTATAACAGTTAAATTCAGTTACTTTAAAAATGTTTATTAAATTTGATTACTGTGCAAACATTTAAAAGCATATACTGTACTTCAGAATGTTATGAACTGTGGTACAAATTTCAGTAATATCTCTCTCTCTCACACACACACACACACACACACCCTTTAACTACAAAAATAATGAATACTAATTTATACCAAAAAAGAATGATGTTATTTCTTTTCATCTTTCCATCACAATGCAACTTACAGCTCAGGCAGATGGAAATTTGTTCCCTCATCCTTTATACCAGTTGGTAATTCTTCATGCCAAATGAGCACGAATCTTAGAGAAGTTTCTGTCCGCACATTCTTAGAACATAAGTCATCTTCTCTTTTTATACAGAACATCTGGGAACCACTGCACATATATATGCAGTATCTCTCTATATATAATTCTGAGAATCAAGGCATTTCTTCTTCATGTTTCCTGCAGTTTTCACAAAAATGTCTGCAAACAAAACTAGTCTAATTTACCTTGGTGATGCTAAGCACAACAGAAGAATTCATCAGAAAGATGAGCTTAACCTATCCAATGCTACTACATTTATTAGTCCATCCAGTGGGGCCACCGTTATCACCATGTTAAAGGCTCTGTGTTTATGAGAATGTGCAAAATGTGCTGTGTACAAAATCGCTCTGAGACTGACCAAAACAAACAAACAAACAAACAAACAAACTTACCTCATAAGGTTGTTGTGAGGATAATGGTGACAGGTATCCTCTCCTCTGAGTTCTTGGGTGAGGGAACAGTGTTTTGTTCCTAGGAAGAGATTTATGTTCACTGGCAAGCGAAATAAAGGTCTTTCCCTCTGTTTTATGTATTTCAGAACATAAATGTCCAGTGGATGAAAGAGAACAGTTAGAAGAAACCCTTCCTCTTGTCCTGGGCTTGATACTGGGACTACTTATTGTGATAACCCTTGCTGTTTACCATCTCCATCTCAAACTGACAGCAAATCAAGTCCAAATTCCACGGGACAGATCTGAGTATAAACATATGGGATAGCTGGCAAAGTAACCAGGCCAATGGAAACACGGCACTTTTTCTATAGGTCAGGGGCTCCCATATGGGGAAATGATTGACTGTATAATGACCAAATGAAAAGGGCAGGGGTGGGTGGGATAGGGTGGAAAAGCAGCCATTTCTTCAAAATTCAATACTTAGAGAAGAAAGGGGCAGCCCTTTCTGCCTCAAAGAGCCATCAATGCAAATGTTCCATTTTCCTTCATTTGCTGGAGCCATTTGTGTACTGACACAAGAAATCGGGAAGACTTCTGCTTTGTTCTTAGAATATATGTAAATGCTACTGCTGCAGCCCTCCAGATGTTGTTGTACTACAGGACCCATCACTCCTAAACATTGGTCATGCTGGTTGGGACTGATGGGAATTGAAGTCTGATGACATTTGGGAGGCCAGATTTCCAATCCAGAGACTCATGAGCAGACATCTCCTCAGTGACGTAGAGGAAAACATTTTCTGCTGATTTCCCTTCCCCTGACTGTGCAAAACATAGCATCTGCCCTAAAGTCATCTTGGAATGGCTGAAGTGCAGCCTTGCTTACTTCCAGAAGAGGCTGTGAGCTTGGCTGCAAGGGGCAGGAAAACATGCCTGAAATCACCTCTCCCCCTTCCATGCACCTGCATTGGTTTACAGCCTTCTCCTGGAAATGAACAGACTCTTTCCATTCATGGCAGAGCAGCTCTGGATTCAACTCAACATTCTCTCTTCCCAAAGCTCCAAATGCATTTCTACATAAAACAAAGGAACTGTAAGGGCAAGGAATGCCAAATTCCAACCCGCATGCCATGCATTCTCCAGCTACCTTGCTCTGCCATAAGGCAGAGTGAGGAAGCTGCCCTGGGCAGAGGTGAGCCGTTGGAGAGGCAGAGGTGGGTTCCAGAAGTTCACATGTTCTCCTCAGGTGTGATGAGGATTATGTTCCTGTACTGAAGCTGAATACGGCTCAATGGCCAGGTCAGCTTCTGTATGTGGAATGGATGAACAAATTCTGGTCTTTTACATCCTGCAACATAATATCTTGGGCTGGCCCCAGATCTTGGGAAAGACGCCATTTGGTGAGGTAGGGTGGAACCTGCCAACCACATCCAGTTCACTTAGCAGTTCTTCGGTGTCCTCACAGTCTCACTTCAGCTCATCTCAATATCTCTTTGGATCAGGTAAAAAAATATCTGTGGTTTTAGCTTGAAATATATTTGCTTTTTTGTTTGCTTCTTAGGAATGCTTTAGCACAGAACAACGGAATGATTGTTGCTGCTCAGAAAATAAACAGTGCCATGCTATTGTAAGGCAAGTAAGAAATGCTTCTGGGCTGGGCACTTTGCATGTTTTGTGACTGAAAAATGCCTCCTGCTATACAATGATTTCACATGATGGCAACAACAAAATGTTCATATTACTATGCAGATATCTTCAGGTGTTATAAATATATTTGTGTAAATATATATATGGGAAAAAACCCCAATAAATCCTAAATGACGTTGCTTAAGGCAGAGTATTTTTAAATTGAATATGAAATATTTTGTGGACATTCTTATTCATTTGGAAGGGACCTCTGCTTCTGTACAAATTATGAGATGCAAATTAAATGCTGAATGGTTCTGTAAAACAGTGCATGGTATCAGTGCTGCCTCCAGCAGAAGAAAAAAGGGAGACGGTTGTTCCCATCCAGGTTGTGGCACATCTCTCAGGTGTGTCGGTCCTACTGCCTCCAACATGGTCTATGGAACCAAGGTGAACTTCTGATACAGAAAGACAATGTAGTATAATGGTTAGAACACTGGACGATGGCTCTGGAGACCGAGGTTCAACTCTCTGCTGAGTCATGTGACTCACTGAATCATGTGGGGCTTGTCATTCTCTGGAAGCCTGACCTACCTCACAAGGCTGTAGTGAGGATGGCGAGGGGGGGGGGGGAGAAAGAGAGCCAGGTACATTGCTGTGGGCTTTCTGGATGGAAGGAAATACATGTAACTGATTAACTAGTGGATCAGTTCATATGCCTGGATTTTCCCTCACTGCATTGGAATAGGGACTGAATTAATATATTTGGCCATCAGTGTTCTGTTTCAACATACTGAATGCAAGGCTGTATGCCCACTGCACTCCACATCTGCCCCAGGGATCTATGGCTTGTAAGCAATGGGGTTTTATGCGCTTGTGTAAGGGGTTACCAGATTCCCCTTTGCATGAGCAGTGCAGAAAGGACTGTCCCGTGCACAGATTTCCTTAAACACCCTACTGGCCATTATGTTGATTGAGTGTAAAGATCAGCCCTGGGACTGGATGCTTCTCTGGATAACATGCAGATCACAGAGGGTGGAGAGCAGGATTCCAACAAAGAAGCTTGTTTCCCCAAGCTGCTCTCTTTCCTACTGGGGCAGCAGCATTATGATCCTATACCTACACCATGAGCCATCCATAGCTGTCAACTATAAATCATATGAGCTTGCAAATGAGTGGAAAGTAATAGAGATTTTTTGTTTTTAAGTGAAGATGGAAGTAGCATGAAATGGAAAAGTCCTTTTTTTAGTGCTTAATTCACACAAGTCTGGCTGGAACACCTGTGCAGTTTTGGTGTTGATTTAGAGTTGCCATGTTGTTGTTGTTGCCTCCTCCTCCTCTCCTTCTCCTTCTCCTTCCTCCTCCACCCTCTTCTCCTCCTCCTTCCTCCTCCTCCTCCACCCTCTTCTCCTCCTCCTCCTTCCACATCCTCTTCCACCTCCTCTTCTCCTTCTCTTCCTTCTCTTTCCTCCTCTTTCCTCCTCCACCACCTTCTCCTTTTCTCATCCTTTTCCTTCTCCTCCTCTCCTCCTCCTTCCTCCTCCTCCACCACCTCCTCCTTCTCTTTCCTCCTCCTCCTCCCTCCACCTTCTCCTTCTCCTTTTCATCTTCTCCGTCTCCTTCCTCCTCCACCACCACCACCACCTTCTCCTTCACCACTATCTTGGCTTCTTATCTATAACAACTACATGTCAAGAACCGATGTGATGAGTCTCACCATCTAGAAAGAGATGTGCCTCTTGTCTGGTGCCAGTCGGTGAGAATTTCCTTTTGATTCATATTTAAAGACTTTATTGAAATGCACAATGTTTCTTCATATACAGGATGGAAACAACATGAGGTTTAAAAACATTGAAATGTTGAAGAACGTGGACCTGACAGATTTCACCGTCCCAAAAAGTGCTGTCCAGCAGAATTTAAGGCCAGATAGTCAGACTTCCATCTACTGTATTTTTATCCAGGAGGCAGGACAGAGGCCACGTCACTGGATCATCAGGGACTTTGACAGCCCAGCCTAGACAACAACACTTCCCTGTCACGACCCCTGGGTGGCTGTCAGCCTGTCCATGCTTTCCTGACAGTCCACTAAGTGAAAATGCTACTCACCACAACAAAATGCTACATAACAGAGGTATAAACGTAAGGAAGAAGCCACTGCATAAAATTCCTAGGCCAGCTGTGTACTCAAATCCACTCGGGTGGAACTCTTACTGGGCCTCGTAGTGTCAGTATACACACAACTGCTTTTTGTCTCTTTGAAGAATTTGGTGAAATTTGATGAATTATGTTGAAGAAGGTATCTTCTAAGTCTTTCCTCCTCTTCTAAAAGGAACTCTCAGTTTTTAATTTAAACTTTTAACAGCAGCCTCAATATCATTTCTATTCTGCTAAATTCTTCCTCTTATTTTACATGTTGGAAACATTAGGTCCTCCTCCATATGCTAGGACAACTTGGAATTAGGATGACCAAGTCTCAGGACAGTGGCTGAAGTCTCAGGGCATTGCTGGCCTTCTCCAAATTTCCAAGCAGAGCAATAAATCTCAGGGTGAGTTGCACAGAACATGGAGAAAAATGTGCATGGGGGGGGGGGGGAATAATACTTTAATGGCCAAGCACCCATCTGCACCCTTTCCAACCAGGCTGATTGGCTCAGTGGTCTCTCCCTCCCTCCCTCTCTCTGTGTGTGTAAAAGAGAGAGAGAGAGACAGAGAGAGAGAGAGAGAGATTAAAATGGCCCAATAGGTTCAAGTACAGGCACTCACCAGCTCTCTGTCCTGTTCCTTTCCCTTTCTTTTGGCTGCTTGGCATGTCCGTGTGAGGCCCATCATGCTACTTGGAGCACAAGCAGGGACTGAAGCACCTGTACTGTGACGGAGGAGCCTTCTTCTTACACAATCCCTCTCAGGAGTGGTGCAAAGCCTGGAATGATCCCCCTTCCTTGCCTAGCTCTGTGATATCACAAGGATCATCCTTCTGGCCTCAGGTTTTGGCTCTGAAATCTTAGGGAACAGGTGCTCTCTCCCTTACAGCCCTAGTTTTAATGGTTGGAAGACGGCACTCCTACAAGCTGCACTCCAAACAACTGAAGTCAAGTTCCTTTTCCACAACTCAGTTGGATCAACGAAAACTATCCAGATCAGTTGTAAAATCCTCAGGAATGTTCCAGAGATTCAGAGCTTGAAAATGTTTAGAATATATTTGCTGTATGAATCCACACTGGCTATGGGAATCTGGGAGTTGCAGTCCAGAGGGGGAACTTTCCCAAGTGCTATGATAAAATTTGGCAGAGGCTAAACCTGTTCTTCAAGAATTCTCAGAGTTTACCCACAGACTCTGATATCACATCTGCCCGTTCCTCTAGTGCTCCTGGATGCAGTTCATCTGACCCTGGAGACTTCAGTTCATGTTAAGTAGCTGGGTATTCCTTTACCACCTTTTTACCTCTCTTGGATGGCAGCTGTCTCTCTGTCACTTGTTTTCTATTTGCACTTGGTTGAGCACTGTTTTCCTTTTTTGGGATAAGACAGAGCTAAAGCAGGTGATGAGGAGCTTTGCCTTCTCTTCACATCCTACGAGCATTTATCCTTTCCACATCATGGACCTACTACCTCTTTTTTCTTCCTCCTTCTCCAAGCAGAGGCTTAAAACTTTTTGTTAGGTTAACTTCTCTTGCATGTCTGAGATCATTCTGAGCTTTACTCCTGATGACCTTCTTTCTACAAATATTGGCTACCCATTTTCCTCAGAGATTTGAAGAGGACATCGTCATCTGAAGTTCCCTCTATTTCCATCTCATTGATGAATTTTAACTTCTTGGTGACAACTAAATCCAGGTTAACTGATCCCCTTGTCACTTCCGATTTCTGGAAGATGCGTTTTTCAGCAAGACAAAGGAGACTTTTTTTGGACATTTCACTCTCTTAGCAGAGCTTGGCTTCTAACAGATATCAGGGTAGCTCAAGTCGCCCATTATTGTGCTACTATTCTCTCCTTTTGGAATGTTTGGCAATATGATCTAGGAAGCCATGATCCAAGCCATCAGACTGGTTTGAAGGTATATAACATGTTATACCGCTGAATTGTTACACTCCAAGTCCCATTCTCCCAGTTTTTAGTAATTTCATCTTAACACAGGCAGGCAAATTCTGCATTATACATTTACTGCTTGCTGTCAGAATGAAGTCACATTTGCTACCCCCACAAACAACTTCAGATGGTTAAAAAAGGAAGGTTTGAGAAATTAAGTGCATGCAGGAAGAAGGGGTCAGGAAGTTGCAGAGGAGGAAAAGCTATGCTATGCAGTAAAGAATAGTGGGTTAGTGCTCAAGAATACATTGTCAGGAAAAAACACTGGTATACCACAGGGCTGGCAAGAAGCCAGATCTGAATCTGGATAGACCGTAAATTATTTGCAGCACAAGAGTTTCTGACCCCAGTTCTTTAAGAACAGCAACAGAAGTCTCACCACCACACAGTTTTTTTTTTATTATACTGCCAAAATAAAGATTGAGGTCATCAAGAATAGCTTTTTAGTGGAAGGACTGTAAGTACCTGGTTCTGGTACGCAGAACAGCAGAAAACAAAACAGATCTTATAAACTGTACCACCCTTGGCATAACATACATACTTGTTTGGGATGCATTGCTGTTGTTCAAGTTGATGCTGGGTCTGAAGTTCAGGACCCTATTTCAGTTGTTCATAAGATCAAGGCATTAGTTTATAATAATAAAAGATAATGTGTATCTGTCAGAGCCACAGCTGAAGAATCATGAAACTTGGACACCTGAAACTTGCATAATTACTAAGAAGATCTTAGTGTAATAAATTTTAATTTAATTTGTTCTCTGTGTTCAAATCTTGCAACACCTTCTTCAGGCACAAAGTGGCAGACTGCCCTAGTCAGTGCACAAGTTGATGCAGTACAGCCAGGGAAGGATCGTTTGAGAGCCAGAATTACAAGGTTGCTCCCCTTCCTGCCTTTCAAGTACACACACAGACACACCCGAGGGCAAGCCAGTCCTTCAAGGAGCTGAAGAGGCATCCCATGGCAATGGGTGTGCCTAGGCGTTCCACCTCAATTCAGATGTGGCAGGCAGCCATTGTCACAGCTATGCAACGTGGCCTGAAGGCTTAACAAATCAAAGTAAGGGCTACTGTTACTCATGCAAGGCCAAAGACTTTTACTGTTTACAAAAAAAAACAACAACAACAAAAAAAACAACAACAGAAGTGTAACACTGAGCACTAAAATGGGCTTTTCTGATAAATTATTGTGTAATCTTAAAATTACCCATGTAGGGATGTACTGTACTTCCCTACAGCTCTAATGATCAGATACAGCAGTAATGGCAGCACTGTATGGAGGTCTACTCAGATATGAAACCTGCTGAACACATACAATTGTGTTGCACCACTGCTTGTTAAGGAAATAGAAGAGCATCTCTCTCTCTCTCTCTCTGCTTTTATTTTTTTAAAATACTCTATTTTTGTTAAGGAATAAAGGGCCGTATTCATTACAACTGGAAACAGCGATCTGGAATGAACAGTCTTCTCCCTTTTTTGTTCTGATTTTCTTTTATTACAACAGGATATGACCAACTTATTTATGGGGGGGGAAACTCTCTACAATGCAAAATGATCTAACCAGATTTGTTCAGTTTATAGTCAGAGACATTTTTCAAGTGAAATCAGTTATAACAACAAAAACTTTGGAAAATACATGGCTTTCCTCAATATGTTTAAGTTAAAAATAATAATAATAATAATAAATAAATAAACCTCTTTATCCTTGAAAAAATGAAGCACTTATAAAGGCAAATCTCTATAGGCCTATGGTAAACATGCAAATCTACCCAACAAGCAACACAAAACTGGTTGTAGTAGCTTCTGCTGAATTAACATTCCAAAAAAGGTTTAGACAGTATTTTCCCCTGTATGGCAAACACATCAACAGAATCTTACAACACTTTGATTTAATTTTGGAAGATGTGCACCCAGTGGCTGGATGTCTTGAGTCAGTGTTTTTATTTCCAAAGCATAAATGGAAATAATGAAGACTTAATCTGGTGGCACTGGAGTTGGCACACAGTAAAATGAAGTTGTGTCCCTACTGCTAGCTGACAATGCTCTTCTGGAGGTAAGCTGCTATACACTGAGCCTATGTTGGAACAGTGGTGTGAAAGTGAAACTCATGAACCATGGTGCAGGCTGTTGCATCTGCAATTGGAGGCTGTTCTACTTTTGTGATCAGAACCCTGTTGCTGCTAAAGTGTGATCTGTGTACAAATGGACTTGCACAATTTGTATTGGGCTCACCAAACAGAACACAGCTCATACCCCATCTATAGTAGCTTGCAATCTGAGTTTGGAAGCATTGTTTTTACAACTATAATTCCCACAATCTTGCCAGCCAGCATTGTCACTTTCAGAATCAATCAACTGGCATGACCGCTGGCTGGGGAATTCTGGAATTTGTTGTCCTCGAAATAACATTTCCAAGTGCTGGGTTTGCTTAACAGCCACTACGTTTCTGTAGGCCAACCTAGGCAGGAACAAACACAGGGGGTGTTTCCTCCAGAAAGCTATAGAGCATGATGGGTGGGAAGCTGCATTTGATTTGGTGATCAAGAGTTATAGGGGCTCGCCATAAATGCAGGCTAATGCTTGAGAGGCCAGAATTTGAACAGAAGTAAAATATTACTTAGTTAGATGCCTATGCAATGTAGTCATGGTGAGAAACCTGGAGCCCAAGGATCACAGGGAGACACTGGTCACTTTAGCAAAAGCCACCTCCTCCAGCAGCCATGGCATACAATACATAGATCCAAGTTTCACACTTAAGGGGTGACTGTAACTTTCCAACAGTGAGCTTAGCTCCTGACCAGCAAGTCTTCGCTTGGCTTTTTCTGTGGTTGCCGATTGTTTTCTACCACTGGGCAATACCTGCTCTTTTCCCATGAAAAATAAGGAGATGCAAAACAGCCCTTGGGGTTAGTACCTGAGTTTTTTCTTTTTCAAGGTACCTATATCTTCAGGACAACACTGGAAATCTTTAACTATTAGTTCAGTGGGAAAAAGGGTATGATGCTGCTGAGGCATCTGAACATTTACAAAAATGGAGATGGATGTTTAACTAGCACAGAGAAAGTCTCTTCAACATTCTGAATTGTGAATAAATATCTTTGTGTGTTTTCCTTTCTCTTCAAAACAGATACAAAAGTAGGAAAGATCTCACTCAAATGCTTACTAAGTTACACCTATCACCTCCGTCAGCACTATCACTATGACATCAAAGTACTGGAAATTATCAAAAGCAATGTACAGAAAATTACAAATTCATTTCAAAATACATCACACTGCTACAACTGAGATAAAAAGTGCATCTCTCTTTCTTTTTTGTCAGAAAAAGTGTTCTTCTGAAATAGAAGTGCTGTTTTGCGTCGGTTTTAAATTCAATTTGGGTGTTCCACCTGGGTTGTGCTACAAGCTTTTCCTTTCTTTCTTCCCCTCAGGTGGGATGTGAAAGAACATCTCCTTGTTCTCTTAGTTGACAGACTAAAAACAGGGGCTGCCTGGGGAACATACGCCCTCACAGGAGGATTAGCTGTCAACATCTCTGGTTTCCAAGCAAAGATATCTCTTCATAAACCCAAAGAAGTCTCCTTCGTTGAGCCACGGCATCAGGTGTCTGTTTTTCAGTTGCTGTGCTCCCTGGTGCTTTCTGTTTTCTTGCTTTGCTCCACTTCAGTGCAGACCTTCCCGGGGAAAAGACAATTTCAACGAACCAAAACTGCCACCTTCAGTGGTGCCTGTATTGCCTCATGAGAGGCACGATGCACGAAGGAGGCCCAGCCAGTTTCAGAAATGGATGCCTCAGCAGTTCTTGCGCTGTGCCTCTCTGTGAAGGCTCCCTCACCAGCATCAAGTCTAAAAAGCCACGGAGTACTGATGAGACCTGGAAAACCCAAGAAGGCAGTGTGAGGAAGCAAGTGACAATGAAATGACTGGTACCAAAATCAACCCTGCATGATGTTCAGAATCTGTGGCTAAAACTTGGCAATTTGCAGCGATGTCCCTGAAAATGGTAAAGGGCATCTGTTTCTCAGAACCCATGCTTTCCCTCACCTGCCTATCCTGCATCTTGAGAGCCTTGTTTTGTGATTGAAGCACACATTTCTGAAGAAGCCTCATTCCATGAGAGAAAGGATTAACTGGAAGGAAGATACACTCCACTTAACATCTTACTTGACCCTCTGCAAACATTATCTGAGGCCTCTTCCATACATGAAGTCCAATGAAGGTGGTAATTAGTTGATCTGGAAGTGGGGCTGTACACTGTGCACCTTCAAACTAAGGATGTTGTGAGTAATCAACAAGATGATGCTCATCATGTGAATGCCTCAGAAAGATAACTCATGAGTATGTGTGCACTTGTTGCTTTTTCTCCCTGAACTCCCAAATGGCTTCCTAAATTCATCTGGCATAGGAGATACAGGGAGTCTCCAGCTCCTTAGCAGAAGGCTACACTGCTGTGGAAGTCACCATGGAGTTGACAGACAGAATGCTGTTAGTTATGCCCACCAGAGTACCTCCACTGGCATAAATTTCAGTGGTGAATTTCCGCAAGTTAAGAAGTCAGTGTAGGCATCTGCTATCAGACATGAGTTGTGTAACTCAGTTTGGTTCAAGAAATGCCTATGCTGATGTATTAACTTGTGGCACATTGCCACTGAAATTTATCAATAGGATTCCAGCAGGTATGATTCAGTGAGAATGGCAGGACTGTGACTCCAATCTCACCCAACAATGCCCAGGAGAAGGTGGGATTTGATGCTTTTCCAAAGAGCTGGAATATCTGCTCTTCCTTCCTCACTTTTGCATTTTGAGGTTCTGGGGAGAGCAAGAAAAAGTGGAGAAAGTGGTGGCAGGGCTTTCAAGCACTTGCACATATTCCATGCTTGCAGCATGATTATGGGATCAAGTACCCTTCAAGACACATGGGCATCTCTATTTTCAGACAATAGGTTGAGAAACTAACAGTTGAGTTGTGATGTGGTCAGGTGGATGGAATTCCTCCATACCGAGGAATCTGGTGGAGCAGCTAATATATTTTTGAGTGAGAATCTATGTCATCTTTTAAAAACCTCCCTACGAGTAAGAATATACGTCATATCACTAGTCCATGCCTCTTACTGCTGTGTTGGGTTTCTTCTATACAGAAGAATGTATGTTTTTGTTGTTGTTAAAGACAAAGGAGTGTTGAAATCAACTGCTGTATGGCTTGGCAATATAGGTTTTGGCTTTTGAGCCAGAGATTAAGAGTTCAATTCCCCACTGTGCCTCCTTGACAGGGGCTGGATCCATAGGGTCCCTTCCAGCTCTGCAGTTCTAAAATGATTAAGATTAAGATTAAATATGATTCCCGTTCTATTCTGTTTCATGGCTTGACTTTTCTTAAGCCATTTTAAAAACAGAGCCAAGAGCTATTTGTTTTCTTTTCTTTTGACTCAGCGTTCAACTTTCAGTTTCGGAAGGCACAGGACACGTCAGGGAAGGGTGAACCAAAGTAACATGGTTGAGGCCAGATGTAATTCTTCCCAACTGGGACAATTTCCAACTAAGTGTACAAAGCACAAGCCAGTGCTTGGATAAAACTTGGTGGGAAATTGTCTAGGTTGACAATGCCTTCTCAGGAGTAAGCCCCAGTGCAAGAGCTCCTCTAGCTAAAAAGCAGAGTTATAATCCAGGCAACAGTTTTCTGGTTTGTAAACCAGAGCTCTTTTCTGTGCAACAGCTTCCCACGCTTGAGCCGCCCTCTTATCTCTAATTGCTAATGAGAGACAGCAGAAGCAGCTTTTAGGCTGGTTTGGGGCCACGTGTTCCCCACCCCTACTTTACGGCAACCCATCAAAAGAGGCCAGGGTTATTATTTCCATATTGCAAACTGGCATCAAGAGATATTGTGCAATTAATAAATCCCATAAATAAATGTGAAAATGATCAGAGAAATACTGATAACAATTGTGCGCAGATAAAAGAATAGCTATCATCAGCCTGTCACGAAATATCAAGAACACTGAGAACATGAGTCAGAAACAAAACTAGCACAAATCATTTTCAGCTGTATGTTGGTGAAAACATTTTATTGAATGTTGACAAATATTTATCTCCTATTCGGCGTGCCTTACATGAGTTTGGGTATTACTTACTTTTCTAAAGACTTCTGAGAAACAATGACGACGACTAAACAGAGACTGGAATCCAGCTCCATGTTCTTTTTATCCCAACACATGAAATAGGAGCCACTTACGAATCAGGAGAGGGAAAATTCCTGCCCCAGAGCCCAATATGGGGCCCATGGAGGTTTTCCACCCAGCCTGTAAAGAATCCCACCATGAAGCTCCTCCCTTTGGTGCCCAGAATTTCCCTGCATGTCCTTCCATGGCCTTTCCAGTTGGCAAAAGAGGGACTAGATGATGTCAGGAGTGTGGTGACAACTGGCATTGTTCAGCCAATGGAGGGCTTGAGAGAAAGAGGGCTCTTCCCTCCCCTTATAAAGGTCTCTAAGCTTGCAACAAAGCCAGAATATACAAACCGAGGTTTGATAGATACAAATGTGCTAAGACGGCAATGTTCTTCTGTGATTTCTTTTTTCCCACAGAATGGTAGAATGTATTTTCCTACCCTGGCTAATGGGCATGCCTTGCCCTGCTAAACAACCATTTGTGGGCATAATATTTAAACACGGCAGGAGTGGCTGCGATTGCAAGGTCAATGTTGGCATAGATACTACTCATGACTCTGAGGTGTATGCACAACTACATGGGCCTCTCTGTTAGATCATAAGCTGAAACAACTTTCCTTGACCTGGCATGACCTTCACATGTCTTAGTGCCATCATCCTTTACCACTGACCATGCTGACTGGGAGAGATGGGAGCTGTAGTCCAAGATCTCTAGAAAAAAAACAGAAGGATGGGGAAGGATGGCCTGAAATGGCAAAGATTCAGGGGCTGACTGCTCAGAGATGTGCTGCACAACAGGAATGCCTTTCCACAAGCACAAGGGTCCTCAAAAGCATGACATGCTCACCTTATGTAGATCCTTCACTCTTGGTGGTAAATTGTCTCGGATTCTGCGCATCGCCTGGAGAGGTGGCTCATTGAAATAAGGTGGCTCTCCATCTATCATTTCTATTACCATGATGCCAAGGGACCAGATATCCACCTGCAATGTGCATCCATTTAGTATAGTGAAAAAGGCTATCGGCAGATGCTTTGTTCTCTCGTAGCATTGTTAATTCTTATATTAACTGTTAAAAGTAATAGAAACAGCAGCTATTTTCGGACTTTAAATTGTTCCCTACTGTGTTCTGCAGTTCCTGAAGTCTTGCCAGGACGAACAGGATTCTAAGGGAACCCAAGAACTGGGGGGGGGGGGGGGGCTAGGAAGCTTTTGATTCCCCCCAAGTGGCTATAGTATGGTCGGGGTGATGACATCATCAAAGCTGCATGACATAAGTTATGAAATAGGATTTCAGCCTCTCTATATAATTTCACATTCAAATTCTCTCTCCAGTTGTCTTCTTTGCCTGACAGTATTGTACAACAATCCTGTTCATATGTTTGTGGTATCAAATTCCCTTGTGGTCCTAAATATCTTAATCAACACAGCTCCTAAGGTGACATCATTTTTCGTCATAGAAGAATAGTGGTAGGAATCAGACAGCAATTGAGGACTAGTCCCGGGGGCATTTCATGTTATCTTTAAAATACACAAACACACACGTGACTGGAAGGAGAAACGTGCCATGTAAGCTAGTGAGATGTGCACATCTTTGCAATAATTTTCATATGGTGACAATTGCTATCATGGAACAATGAACCAGTGGCAAAGCATCACCAATTCACATGCCATTTTCTTTATAGGAAAAAGTAAATGTGATGTGATATTTTGAAAGTATGTTGTTACTTATAACAATAAATTACACTAACCATTGGGGGGGGGTCATAATGGGCTGTGAAGTGCCCATCAGCAGAGGGAGAGATGGGAAGCTAGACTCCTCCATCCATTCTGGTTAAACATCATCTCCATTCCATTCCACTCTCCTTCAGCTGTCACCTACCAGTGACGAGGCTATTGGGCTACACCAAAGGAGAGATGGGTAGCAGCAGGGCTGCCCTATCGGTGCTATTGAGACAGGAGCTCCGTTTCCTGCTTCTGAACTGTTTCCATGTGGGCTGGTCATTATGCTTGTTTTTCCTCTTCTCTCCTCACACCTTCTTCCTTTTGTGTTGTGCCTTTCAGCCACAAGCCTATAAACAAAGGTGGTCTCTATTTTCATTGCTCTTACATAAACTACTCTAAGAGCTTTTTTTGGATGAAGAGGATGAAATGCTTTAAATAAACAACTACGAAATGAGGGAACGGGCTTTAAAAAAAAACCTAACAGATCTCTCTGGGTGGACAAGATAGTAGCTTATCTTATACCTCAGTTCCATAAGGCAGTCTGGAAATCACTTCTGGTGCCATCCAATATGGGGTTCCAACAAGGGATTTTCTTTTTGGAACATCTTTTGAAACTTGGGCACAGAAGCCAAAATCTGACAATTTTATCTGAAACAAAGAAACAAACAAAATACATCAGGAAAATTAATGAAGTGGACGGTACAGTGTCTATACAGTAGTCAGCAGATGCCCATAATGTGGATGGTACAGCTTAGCTCAGGGGTGAGGATCTGTTTCCTCTAAAGGGCTGTTGACCAATGGGAAATGTTAAATGATGCTTTGCAGGCAATGGTGGGCAGAACTAGATCCAGTGGTGGGAAATCATTGCAGCACTGCCTGGACCCTTCCATCTCTGTTCCTCCTGCCTCTGTGGGCACTAATTTTCTCTCTCTTATGCACACTCTCTCATGCACAGATATGCAGCAAAGGTGATTCCCAGTGTGAGAGTCTGGAAAGCAAGAGAGATCCCACTGGTTCTGGATAGCAGGATGATGCTGAAGACCACACAAAAATATGCTGAGAGCCAGGTGCAGCCTCTGTGCTTCTGTTTTACCACCCCAAATGATGCAGATGTTATGCTTTGTAGTAGGTCCACAGTTACACTGTTTCAAAAGCACCCAAGAAGAAGGAAAATGCTTCATGTTCATCCATGGAACACATGGAGACAGGAAGCTACTTTCTGCTGAGTTGGACTATGGGACCATTTAGCTCATTATTGCTGACCCTGATCGACAGCTACCCCTAAGGTTTCAGGCAGTAGTTGTTCCTTCTCCTACCTAGAGATTGTTGGGGTGGAACCTAGGCTCATCTGTATGTGAATACTGTGCCCTGCCTCTTCAGCTATGGCCCCTTCCAACTAATATTCTTCTAAGATAGAAAAGCACTGGATGTGGCTGTAGAGCCAGAGGTTAACAGTTCAATTCCTCACTGTGCCTCCCAGGAGAAATGTAAGCCTATGTAGCCTTGGGTGAGCTGCACAGTCTCAAAGTGCCCCCAGAAGAAAAGAATGGGAAGAGACTTCTGAATAGCCACTACCTAGAAAACCCTGAAAAGGGTCACCAGAAGTTGCAATCAACTTGACCCCACAGGGTTCTTATAATTAAGGTGGAAAAAGAGAGGAACTGTTTCCACTTTCACACATTTTGCCTTCCCTCATTTCAAGCTGATGCTTAACATCAGACAGAGATGAACTCAAGGTCCATTAAAATTACTGGGGCTTATGTGAAACTAATTTTCTCAGAATTAGTATCCTTATGTTACCTCTGTTCTTAGTTGAAGGGGAATGAATAATCTGTCACAATGTTTGAGATGTTTCTGCCCATTTCTCTTCACTGTCCCATGCAAACCTCCTTGAAAAGTCTGAGTCTATGTGCCTAAGAACAGGCCTGCTAGAAAAGGACTACTAGAAAAATCTAATTTAATAGTACTATCTTAATACCACTTGAACTGCAGAAGTCTGCTGTTGTTGTTTTTAATTAACACTAATAATTCAGTACTAATTGAAATACAGAGATCTGGCAGCATGAAACTCAATTTACTAGTAATCCCTTCTAATGGGGAATTGGTTATGAAAATAAATGGCAATATTTATTGCACAGAGTCATCATATGAAGACAGGAACTATTCACTTGTATTTAAATGCAGGAAAGTTGGAAGGCACGTCCATTTAAACCCACAGTAAAAAAATCAGAGTCCTCTGCTCACAATAAAGGCATGCAGAGTGAAACACAGAACCTGAGAGGTGAACTGAAAATCGATCACTAAGAGTAGTGGCTACCAATGGCCCCTCTCTACTATGAGCTACAAAAGCTCATCTAGTAGCAGTGCTCCAAGCAGCACGGGGCAACTTAAGAGCTGCCATTTCAATGTCCTATAGTGCCCTGCAGTGGAAGTACCTCAAAGGCACTGTGGTAAATTAAAAAAGCAGCCAGACAAAACCACCCGGCACTTCTCGGAATCCTGGACTGAAATAAATACTACGGTGGGAATGTGACAGTTATCAATGGTGGGTCCCATGAGCATGCTGGGATCGCAGCAGTTGCCTACAGATGACAAATGGTGAGAAACAAATGGTGTGGAGCAGGCCTGTTGAATCCACCCATCCTTAGGAAGAGGAAAAATATTTTAAAGGGAACAAGGGTAGCAACAACCAGCATGATGCAGGCGTCTGGGTGTTGGACTGGGGTTTGGTAGGGCCAGGGTCAAGTCACTGCTGAGCCCTGAAACTCCCTAGGTTATCTTGGCTGAGTTGCTCTCTCTCTCATACACACAGACAGAGAGACAGACAGACTCCTGCCTACTTCACAGACCTCTTATGAAGGTTAAAGTGACATGTGCACCACATTGAGCTTACTGGTGGGTAGGCAACGTAACTAAGACAAAAAACAAGGCTGGCCCATCTTTGCTGTCCTTCTGCAAACAAGCAAAGACTTTTCTTTTCAGGCAAACTTTCCCTCAGTAACTGGCTACCTGAGTGTAATTTTTAGATGGATTATTATGCATTACTGATTTGACTGGGTTTTGCGTTTTCTATTCCTCAGAGTGGCATCTGTTTTTTCCTTTTTAATACTTGTATACTTATTGTTTTTAGCTTTAATACACCAGTGTAAATTGAGGCCATAAGTTCCACGCTCTGAGAAAGAGTGAACATGATTCTGAATTTGTTCATTTTTTCCTGAGAAAGACTGCACAATCCTTAGGAGTTGGACCTTTGGTAAATAGTTGTTAATACAAATGGATTCAAAAGAGTTGGTTGGGGGCAGGGGAACCAATCCACTTGTTGCTATACTAACATCAGTCTGTGTCAAAATGCATGAGGGAACCTTCCCGCTCTCCTGTTTTTCAGTTTTGTCTTTACATTGTTCTCTTTATAATACTGTAGATGTTATGTATGTACAATTGCTTGCTCAGTTTTCTAAGTGGAGCAACTACGTACTTCAAATAAAACAAGGAGGCATTCTTCAACAATGCACAGCAAAACCAGATTTACCGATTGCTCTTGTACATCAAAGCAACACCCGCCACAATCCTCTGTGCATAATAAACAAGGATGGTGATTGAACACTTAGTCCCAACTTTGCACAGCAGAAATAGACAAAGCAATGCATTAAATTATGTGATAATTTGTCATGTCAGGCTACGGTTTGGGATCTGGAAGATGAAGCTGTAGGAAGAGCTCCCAAGAAGCTTCCTAAATGATTGCGTTGTGGAGCCTGGCATTGTCCGTCTTATTTTGGCGTTGCTGCAGACAGTACTTTTAATCAAGGACTTTTCACCGATTTCTCCCAACTTTCACCTCAAATGGGGTGGGAATTAGAAATAATTGGTGCTATTTATAATGCAAAGCCCAACCATGGCAAAACCTTCTTTTCATCCCACGAAGAAGAGATGAACAAATGAGTATTTTGGGTGCCAGATCCCTTCCCCTTTATGTAGGAGTGCAAGAGGCGTTTCCATGTCTATTGCTCTCCTGAGTATATAAAAAGATGCTTCTTCAAATTAAAAGAGAGAGGAAAATAAGATGATTATGCAACCACTCTTGACAAAATGTGCACTGCAGATAATAAGCACAGGAGTAATAAGCATAATGCAGCATTGTATGTGTATCTACAAAGCAACGATCAGGCGGCTTTCTAGCAGCTTTGCTGTAAAAACAAAAAGCTGAAGAGCATTCATAATAATAGAAATAATATTCTTTTTTCCTTGATGTAGGTCAATCACACACAGGCACACACTGTGGAGAGGTTCTGCAAAAGTTACCCTGTGCCTCTCAGATTATGGAAGATTTGTAAATGATCAAATCTCCAGTCAGGTGGATTATATCCCCTTGAAGTCAATGGGGTTTTGCCATATAAGCCACTGGTCAGCACGATCAGCCTTGGAGCTGGACTTGTCAACCAGGCTCCCATAAGCTTTCAAAGAAACAAAAAGAGGACAGACTGAATTAATTACCCAATTAAGGATTGAGGAATAGCTGGGGAGCATCCAGATATCAGGCTGCAGCTCCCATTATCCATCACCACTAGCTACGCTTGCTAGGACTGATGTGAACTGCAGTCCTACAAAATCTGGAGGGCTACAGGTTCTCCCCCCTATTGCACATCCTGATCTAAATCAGAGCAAATACTGAGTATGACTGCCACAATACACTCATTAGTACTATTGCTTTCTTTATTGTGCACACATGAATTTGAATAGAGCAGCTGAAATGTCAGTCATATATTCAGTACTGTGCACTGTTGCAGTGGGAGCAGGACAAAATGGTTGGGAAAGTAGGGTAAAACTGTAGGGCTGACCCTCTTTAGCCTTATTTGGAAACTCTCTATTCTTTCTTAAAATAAGCACTGCCATCACCACAGATACGTACTTACATCAGTCCTAACAGTTCTTCCTTACTGTAAAGGCTTCTTGGATCCTTCATACTGCATTGCTGGTGGGTGGGAGGAACAATCCCCCAAAGTTCCCCAGTGCTGCTGCCACTTTTGTCTTGTTTACTTTGCATTTCAGACATCACACATGACTTTTGACTTTTCAAAAAAATCCATTTCCTAGCTTTCCACCTCGCTACTTCACTGTTCTTGTAGCTTTTCGTATTTTAGCTCTGTTCCCCAATTAGCTTGTTGACATGATTACGGACATGAAAGTCATTTAGGACACCCCAACTCTGTTTGCTTGTGCACTTACACCAGTGGTTACCAAGTTGAGGGTATCAGATGATCTGGGACTACAACTTCCAGAAGCCCTAACTAGCAGAGGCAATGGGCTCGGGGCTTCCAGGAACTGTACTCCAAGACAATTTGGGGCCCAAGTTGGAAACCACTCATTCACATGAAAGGTTTTGGCTTATCCATTTGCCACCCCTTCAGGGGTGCCACCCAACTGTGATGGGCTTGCTGTAGACCAGAGGGAAGGAATTTTCAGTCCTCCAGCTACCGACCAACTATTGTTTTCATTGTGCCTGTCCAGATGCCATAACAGTAAGGGCTGATGGGAACTGGAGTTCAACAAAATTAGGGAGGGGGCATAGATTGTCTACCCTTAGATCTGCCTACTGGATATATCTTAGGGTTGTTGTTGTTTTTTTTTTTTACTTACCTAACTGCCTGGATATGGTAACAGATACTGAAAAAGTTTTGGATTATGTATAACCAAAGCCTAAATCCAATTTAATGCTAGCAAAGTAAAAGTCCCTGCTACGTTACACCAGAGAAAAAAATGGCCGTACAAGTAGTTGTGGAATTCTGGCTACATAACTTCTTGCACAATCCCCTGTGCAAACCACTGCATAACAAAACCACTGCCACTACTGATAATTTATTTTAGATTTTTCAAGATTCCCCTGTGTTATGGATACCCAACCTAGCTGAGGAAGATATCGTGGATTTTTGTCTGACTTTGAAATTGTAGGGACGCTTGAACTTTGCAAATTCTACAGGCAACGCCTGCACTGGTGCTGTTGTCAAGGCCTTAGTTGCACAAATTGTAGCATGTTGTTGTTGTTATAATTGTTCATGTTGTCTGTTATATGACTGCAAATAAGACACTATTTTTGTGAAATTGTTTTTGCAAGATTCATCAGTAGTAAGCAAATAGCCCCATAGAACTTAAAGATGTTACAAGTATACTCTCCTTTGTCACCAATTCAGCGTCTTCCTGAGATTTTCTTTCTTTCTCCCACTTCTAATCACAATGCATGAATGCTGGATTCAACAAGAGGTATCTGTTGTGTGCCACTCTGACTATTAATGCCTCTGGCCTCTTTGCTCCACCCTGTGGTCAGAAATGCACATATTCCGAAATCCATTTGTTTTCACATACCTGTCCAAAGTCAGTGCACACCTCTGCTTTCCACACATCACTTTCCAATTATGTTAAGGATTTCCATGAGGTATCATCCATTTTCATGATCATAATTAAAAAAAATCAATGCCAAGAAACATTAAACACCTACTCGCCCATCACTTGTGAGAAGTATTGAATCACTCTTGATATCCCGGTGAATAACTCCTTGGTTGTGAAGATAAGACAGTGCTCTTAGTACAGACAGACAAACTGTAGCAATCTGTTCTTCATTCATTCTGGAATGAAAAGGCAATGTATGAAAACAAATTCTGTACTAGCATCACACTTTGAGATTCTTCTTCCAGAACACAAAAATCCTAAATACTTTTAAAATTCAAATTATAAGTACTGTTTTCCGAACAGTATGATATAATTTGTAACCATTAATGTCAAATAATAACCATATTCAGGAGGAAGAAAAAAAGGACAACAGAGAAGTGGGGAAAAAAGACACTTCTATCTCTTTTCCAGATGTTTTCCCCAAACATTAAACCAGCATCCACTGAACATTCTCAGTCTTGAGTTGTTCTATGATTTCTCTCCCTAGTTCAGCCCCTGTCCCACAAATCTCTGTACTTCTGTATCCTTTGTTCGGTCCGTAAGTCCTCTTTTACAGTTTAGGATCAGTATCACTGACAGATTAGGGTTTAAAAAAAAAAACCCAGTTAATCACACCAGTTTCTTTTTTGAATAGGTGCATCAGTGACAACGAAACAACTTCTATATGGGCAGACAGGCCAGGGACATGGAAAATCTCAACACTCCCTGGTTGTACTGAGGTTGACCCAAGCCAGGTACTCCTAATGAACTGAAAATCTCACTGCTTTGATATCACTGCCTTGCTACCAGTCCCACCTGCATTTTCTTTCTGTGTGTCTTCTCTCTTGGGTTGCAAGATATGGGGGAGAGGCTGGGGGAATGTCTTCTCTCAATGCATCTGAACAGTGTGAAAAAACTACTTCCCCCAAGACCAATAAAAGCCAATAAAATTCTTTTCCACCCCTACTTGCTCCAGGCTGCAGTTAAGGTGTAGGATGATGCCTACATAAGATAGACACTTGTCCATTAAGCCCAGCTACTCTGACAATCAACAGATCTCTGGGGCCTCAGACAGAGGCCTTGCCTTTCACCTGCTACTACCCTGAAACTAAGAACTTCTTGCTTCTTGGGAGTGAGCTGGTCCTCTTCCCCCTCCTCTCTCCTCGGTTTCTGAGCTCCCGTCCTGTGTGAACACACACACGTTGACTAAAACAGGCAGCTGTGACACAGCTGAGGCAGAACTGGCATGGTTGTTGCCACAGAAGTGGCAAGCCCACTTGTGGGAATGTGAAGGATGGGACACAACTCAGTGATAGAGTTTATGGTTCCGCACTGAGAAAGTCCCAGCTGCAATTCCTACTGCCTCACAGGAGAAGAAAAATCCTTGCATGAAACACTGGAGAGTTGCTTCCAGCACTGTCTGTATTGGTGAAGATGGAGTAATGGTGTGACTCAGTACAAAGCAAACTTTCTATGTCCATGAGGACGGAAGCGGAAGAAGACCACAGTTGTTGCAATGATAGCAAGTGTAGCATGGTGTTGTGTGTGTTGGAAACCCAGGTTCAAATTAAACAGGGAAATCCAGGTTCAAATTAAACATGTGCGGAAGGCCGTGGCCAGTTCAGTATCCAAATACTGAGCCCACAGATCAGGACTGACCTACTCTGTGTGCTTTAAGAGACGTTCTGATTGTTCCATCTGTTGTCCATGAGATTATCTGTCCATTTCTAGTTCTTTGTTAAAAAATAAAAACGAATGGGGAAGGGACCTGAAACAGCTGGGTGGCATGCAGCACCAGTGCCATCCATTTGGGGGATGTAGTAGATCTTAACGTGGCAGCCAAACACTTACCATATAGCGGTTGTCACTAGCAACACTGCATGAAAATAAGAAAAAAAAAGGGGGGGGAAGCAGGAGGATGAAAAACAGAGCCCAATGTCCTAATTGTGTGACCAATCCAACCAAAACACATACAGCAATCATCCTTCCACAATACTTGGACAGTCAATCCTCATATCGTGATAATGTTTTAGTAAAGTTTAGTAAATGTAGCTGAGGGAAAGGAGAAAAAAAAAAGAAGACTCTTCCGGAATGCAAAAAAAGGCTGTCTAAACAGCAGAACAAGTTTTCCACTTTGCCCTAAAGCTCCATGAAATGGCTGGCACAGTGGCTGCAAGAGAACACACAGCAAAGTTGCAACTAGAGTAAGCCCATTGAATCTGTGGGGATTTGGTGAGCCAACTTCTTCATACGCTGCGTTTCTACATGCAACTTCCAACTAGATTTCAACCACTGCATAGTATGTATTACTTTCACTCTCCCTTTTCTCAGTTCTTAATTCTAGGAATGCCAATGGAGCAAGAAGATCTATTGGGATGTTGTCTCACCTTGGAGGTAAACAGCTGGTCTCTGCTCCACCTCATAGTCACCCCAAAATCAAACAAATGCTCTTGATTTGGTCTGTTCTTTCATGGCTGCCCAAAGACCTGCCTACTATAAATCCAAGCTTGGTCATGAATATCACTGGTTGATCATAATCCAATTCTAGTTTCTCAACCTTGCCCACCACACAGGGTTACCGTGCAGCTAAAAATAGGCAGGAACTCTTCCCTAAGACAGCCAGGATTTAAATACAATAATAAAAATACGACAAAAGAAATAATTAAAGACAAGGAAGGGGATGTAAGCAGATGAAGACACCCAACTTTTGTTCTATCAGACATGATAAGGATTCTCCTGTAGTCTAGTCTGTGGTTGACCCATCTGGTGTGCCTCATTCTGCTTGCCCATGTCTTTAACTATTTATGTAAATGTTACAAACACATCAGTAAAATCTTAGAGAGAAGGTCATAAAATGCTCAAGTGACGATTAAGGGCTGATTCTAATGAATCCAACCCTAATGACAGCATTTAAGAAAGAGTTTTCTGGAAGCATCTGTTTGCAATTAAATGCCTGTCAAAATATTTGGCATGGTGACTAACATTTCAGAAAATAGCTCTTAATGAAAGCTATAATAATTTTCAGTATGCGGGCTGCAGAGAATCTTAAAAATAGCCATGATTCCATGAAGAAAAGCCACAAAGCTAATGAGAGAAGGTCCTCGTTTAGAACCAACAAATCTAGAAAATTCAACAGTACAAACTTCTAAGTCCAACAGAATTCTTGTACAGTCTGAATGTGAGAAAACAACTGGTCTTTACAAGGGCTCTGTGGTAATGGTGTCACTGTTATGTGCTGGCAAATTGAGAATTATGGAAAGGCATCAGAATGGATTAATTTTAATCCAAATTATTTAGTGTGCTGCTTACATACCGCCCCATAGCGCTTAAAGCACTCTCTGGGCAGTTTATAATTTAGTTACGCAGGCTACACATTTCCTCACCCCAGTGAGCTGGGTATTCAATTTACTGACCTTGGAAGAATGTAAGGTTGAGTCAACCTCGAGCGAGTTACCTGAGCAGGAACAAACTCAGGTTGTGAGCAGAATCTTGACTGAAGTACTGCAGTTTAAAGTACTGCACCCAAGGCTCAGTGAATCATAGGATTAAATTACGATTCTAGTTTTATGACTAACATATTTTCTGAACGAAAATACTGACTAACTGGCTAAAATTCCAAGTCACACTAGAGTAAGCCCACTGAATCAGCTCTACTCTAGTTGCAACATACTATGCTAAGGAACAAAATTCCAGCCATTAAATAGGGACCGAGGATTGTGTTGTCCAGATGTTGCTGGATGGTCACGCTTAGCATCTCTACTATAAGGCCATCAATTGTTCACCCTTAAATTTAATGCTGCAACAATGAAAATGCATTCAATTACTACTAAACAGAGCTTTTATATTACTAAGGAACATTGTACTAAGTAAACATCCCAAACAAATTTTGCACATAAAATTGATATTGCTTATCTGTTTTGCTCACATGTACGGGCACTACAGATATGCCATACTTTTCAGATTGGCAATCTATATACTCATTTCCTGTGTACAATAATACAAATGTGTGTGTGCGCGCGTGTGTGTCTGTGTCTGTGTGTGATACTATGTGCTGTCAAGTTAGAACCAACTTCTAGCAACCCTAATAGGGCTTTCAAGGTAAGTGAAATTAAATATTTAAAGTTTTACCAGTTCTACACCCTCAGTGAGTTTCTATGTCTGAATGGGGATTTGAACCCTAGTCTCCAGAGTCCTGGTCCATGACTCTCTTCACTACATCACACTGGGTGTTTGGACATGCCGGAGTTTTGCAGTTTCCTAGTTGGTTGCCCCCTGGCTATATGATAAACATATGGAAAAATGGAAAAATACATACGTGTGTGGCATTTGGCAACAGGATTTTGGCCTAGTTTTTTTTCTTTCTTAGGATGTTGACAACAACCATTCCTCCACCTATATAGATGTTAACTTTCAGGCCTGACCTCGGCAGAATGAAGATGCAAGTGTGCAGTCATTCAAATAATGTAAGTTGGCAGAATGCATGGAAAGAAAGCCTAACACCATGCTGGCACTATCCTCCACCTTTCCATGTTCAGGTGGGCATTCTGAAGGGGGATTCTAGACATGTTCAACTGAGTGTGCATCATATTCTTTCTGCCAGCAGGAACCCTGATGAGGTAGGTTTTCTAGTTTTGGGGAGAATTCAAAGCAAATTCAGCCAATCACTTTACAATATCCTGACTTCAGATCTTTCTGCTCAATGTGGCAAAGTTGGAGGAGAAGTTAGGATGCCCAAAGACATCAAGGCAAGACTGGTGCACATGTTCCTCTGTGTTTCATGGCCACATGCCTTTTTAAAACTCTGTATAAGGCCATACATTCCAATATGCAGCAGGACTGATCTGAATACTTAGGGTCAAACCAGACAGAGCATAGCCAGCAAGAGTCTGGTGAACTAGCAATATTGATAATACAATTGCCAGTGTCAGGATTTTCTGCATGAAATTTCACTCTATCTGAAATCCTGCTTCCAGCCATGTATACCTGTGTCCCAAGTAGTCCAGGAAAATTATTGTCTTAATGACTCTGCTGGCTCTTAAGATGCCATGGGACTCTTAATTGCTGTTTCCTATTTTATGCCTTCTCCTAGTCAGCAAAAGCTTCCAATGAACAATGTTACCTATGAAAGAAAAGTGCCAGTGTTAAGTTTATTTAATGTGCGGGCCTAACCTCAAGAGTTAACATCAAGGCCCTGTTTCTGGCTGGCTGTGGAAACGGGCTCTTCGGAATCAATATCAAAAATGGTTCTTACGCAGAGAGAGTGTTTAATAAAGAAACTACATGTTGGTTAGATAGAAAATTTATGGAGGGTGCTGCTGTCTATGGCCACTGGATTAAAACAAAGATGAGAGGAGGAAGAGAGTGGGTGGAAGTAAATTGGACTTGGAAGTAACCATATATAGTCAAGAAGACAAAGAGGATCAGAAAACCCTCTCTGTCAGTTTGGATGGGGTTATATTAAAGGAATAACATGAAATATGCCGTGTTGTTCTTTAAAGTGACTTAAAATTACATGGTTGTCACATGGCTTTGTATCCCCGTTTGCATTCCCTTTGGATTACTCTTATTTCATTGTTTTTTTAAATGACTGTGCTGGTTTTCGAGAATACACAGTCATAATTTCAAACTAGTTTAATAGAAGAGCTGTATTTCCAAGACTCTCCATGTTGCTTGCCAAGGAGGGACACACACACTCACACACAGCCAGGGTGTCAGACAAGGGCTGACACTGACCGGAGAGGTTACTTGCCAAGGAGGGAAATAACCTACAGCAGGAGCAGGGAGTGGCTGTGGGAGGCAGCCATCACAAGGCAGTTTACACCACCAACAGAGGCATTCACATGTGCCAAAATGCTTACAAATAAAGTGCTTTTACATTTGTGCCAAAATAAAGTTATTTTATTCTGCAAGCACAGTAAAATACCTCACTTTCAATACAGCACACACACACCCTGATTCCTGGGGGGGGGGGGGAATCCGTGCTTCTGTCTGCATTGTGTAGCCAGGATTTTTTAAAGCCATTTTATTTAAGAAAAACCTGATTCAACAACAGCTCTTATTGTCAGTGGAACTGGGCTCTTTCTTTGCTTCTAATATGTCCAACATTTTGAACAAGCTGCCTGTCAGAAGGCCCTTTTCTACAATTCGAAATGACTACCGGCCCTGCAGGGAGAACATGGCTGCACAAGCTGATTTGCTTGACACTGCTGGGGTAGTATAGGCATCTTTAGTTGAGCTCACTGGAAATGGGGATGTATTTACCACTGAGAGTATTTTAGCACTGATGGACGCTGCATCCCAATGCACATTATGCTAGGTGTTCAAGGCCTGAAATTTCCTTATAAGCCTTGCGGCTTGCGTATGGTTTTGTGCATCTAGCTGAAAGCAGATTAATGTTATTATTTTCATCTCAACGTAAGCTATGTTGGACATAAGGAAGAGGCAGGATAATTGTCCACACCAGCAATTCAAAACTGGAAATTGCTTTGCATGTCTTCTTCCACATCATACGAGTAAGTCTGCTGGTACTGGTACAATCAAGCTATGTTTAGTAAATTCACAGGTTGCCATAGAAACAGTGGAGGGAACAGGAGTTAGCATAGAGGATATACCAGACTGGCACTTCCTCCCCCACCAATTCTTTCTTTGCTGCTGCTGATGACATAATGGCACAATGAACTGGGCCTGTTCTTCTCTTTGCCAACAGTTGATCATCTTTCACCTTCATCCACAGGTCTCAGTGCACACAGACAGATGCCTGGGATTCCCTGTATACAGGTTCCCTTCACTTAGGTGTGAGACCAGACTGGTTTCTATTCTCACAAGTGGAGTGAACCAGGAGGCTCTGCTGCGATGGAACAGATCTGCCTGCTAGAAGGCATCTGAAAATGTGCCCACTACACACCAAACAAGCCTACCTTGTGTGAGTCACTATGTCTGTCAAAGCGCCGCCTTCCAGAAACTCCATCACAACCCACAGCTCATCCCCCACAAGGTAACTGTTGTACATGTCGACCACGTTCTCGTGGTGATAGTCTCTCATTATTACAACCTAGAAGAAGAGCAAAAGCCACTGATGAATTCCATGGTTATGGAAACAATCTCATATTTTTATGCACTGCCTTATTGGCAAATTGCACAGATATTTCAAAATAAAAAATAACAATATGAAACCATCACAATAATCCTGAACTAAAATAATTGCATGCTCAATCTTTGTGTAGGCTGATGGTTTAGTATGGTCAAATAAGACTCGGTGCCAGAAATGACAGTGGAATCCCCTGCACCCCAAGCATTTAGAAAGGGATTTGCACTGTGGTGTAGCAGGGCCATGACACTGGAAACTGCAACTAGAATTTGGGACTGGTGCAACATATAGCAGCTATAAAGAAAGCTGGTTCAATCCTCTTTTCTACCACTATTGAGAATACCAGGCAGGAATAAGGAAGTAAGCCCTACTACTAGGTAGAATGGAACAACAAATTGTATCTAGCCACAGGTGCTGGGGTTAACAGTAACAGCCTCCTGGTTGTTACTCCTGGACACCACAACTATTCTTCTCAGTCCTCCCACTGCTTGTCCTGGGTGCCCAGAATTGGTCTGATACCCTCAAATGTACTGCAGGATACTCTTCTGCTGTGCTGAAGTAAAACTGAATTGCCAGTCTGGCTGGCTAAAGACAGAATGGGGCTCAGGGGGAGTAGCATATTTTCTTGAACTCGGGGCAGCCCAACGTCCGGGGCCAACTAGATTTGTCACCTTCCTTATATTGTTTGACTACAGCTGACATCCGCCCTAACCAGCACAGGCAATGTTGAGGCAACAATTTATTTATTTATTTATTTATTAAATTTATACCCCGCCCATCTAGACTGAAGTCTACTCTGGGCAGCTAACAATAATAGATAAAAGTAAAAACAATATATTAAAATAAAAACAACAGTAATAATATAGTTCAAGATGGGAAAAATAATCAGGTGATGACAGGAGGAAAAGCCTACCTAAAGAGCCAGGTCTTAAGTTTGCTCTTAAAAACACCCAGCGAGGGAGCCAGACAGATCTCTGGGGGCAGACTGTTCCAGAGGCGAGGGGGCCACTGCTGAGAAGGCCTGGTTTCTTGTTCTTTCTCTCCGGGCCTCCCTCGGCGTTAGGCCCCTCAGCCGCCCATTCTGGCTAGAACGAGTGGTTCGGGTAGATCTAGGTGGGAGGAGGCGTTCCGCTAGATATCGAGGTCCTAAACCGTTTAGGGCTTTATATGTCATCATTAACACTTTGAAATCAATGCGGAAATGAACGGGCAGCCAATGCAAGGCAGCCAGAGTGGGGGAAATATGCTGATATTTTCTCACCCCAGTGAGAAGTCTGGCCGCTGCATTCTGCACTATTTGAAGCTTCCGCATCAATCTCAAAGGTAGCCCCACGTAGAGCACATTACAGTAGTCTAATCTCGAGATTACAAGCGCATGGACCAGAGTGGTGAGCACCTCAACATCAAGATAGGGTCGCAGCTGGGCAATCCACCAGAGATGTAAATAGGAGGAGCGGACCACTGACACTACCTGGGTTTCCATGGTGAGTGCTGGATCCAGATGGACCCCCAGGCTGAGAACCTCACTCTTCGCGGTGAGAGTCACTCCCCCCAAAGAGAGGGAGTTTCCCAAACCACTGATGGAGGGGCCACCCACCCTCAGGACCTCCATCTTGTCCGGATTCAGCCTCAGTCCATTCTCCTGCATCTATTGCAGTACAACCTCCAGGCAGCGCTGAAGGGATGGAACAGGATCCACTGTTGTTGGAGAAAAGGATGTAGAGCTGGGTGCCATCAGCGTACTGATGACACGAAGCCCCACACCCCCTGATGACCCCACCCAGCGGCCTCATATAGATTTTAAACAGCATTGGGGAGATAATTGAACCCTGCAGAACCGCACAATTGAGACTCCACGGGGCCAAAACACTCTCCCCAAGCTGTACTCTCTGAGAACAGTCCTCCAAGAAGGATCGGAGCCAGGCGAGCGCCAGACCACCAATTCCCAACTCGGAGAGCCTCCCCAGGAGGATACCGTGGTTGACAGTATCGAAGGCAGCTGAGATATCGAGGAGGACCAACAGAGACATTTTGCCCCTGTCGGCCTCCCTCAATAGGTCCTCAAACAGGGCGGCCAATGCCATTTCTGTGCCGTGGCATTAAAAAATGCTGCAAATTGGTTGGGTGAGATGCTAATGGGAGGCCAATCACTGTGACCAATTCCAGATAGATTGCGGACTATACGGAAAAGTTCCGCCTGCTGATTAGAAGCGTCGCTTATCCGGACAGCGAAGTGAGCTCAACTGGCAGCCCTCACCTTAGTAAGGTAATGGTTAGTCGTGATCCTGACAGCTTTCTGATTATATTCCGTCTGGTTCCGTCTCCAATTGCACTCTAGCCTTCTCCTATTCTGCTTCATAGCTTGCAGCTGCTGGTTAAACCAGGGCACTGGATGAGCTCTGCAACGGAGAGGGCGTTTAGGAGCTATCGTGTCAACAGCCCTGGTGGCGGCAGCAAGCCAGCCATCAACCAGAGCCTCGACAGGAGCGCCAGTCAGATCAGCTGGAATCCCTCTAATCGAGTCCTGGAATCCAACAATGGAAGTTGTAGTTACAGATTATTTTGAAGACCATGTGCTCATTTTTCCTGGGGTAGGGGGCAGGCCCTCTATGTATCCATTTGCCACAAGGGTAAGAAAATGCTTGCACCAGAACCTTTGCATGGGTGTAGCTAGGCCTTCTGAATCATGACCAAAATGCACCTTTAGGAAGGTAGCAGCTGGCCCTGTGTGTGTGTTTTATGAAGAGCTTTTGGCACAGTGCAGCACTGCTCAGCTCAATGGGGTTAATCCTATCTGACGGCTGTGACCACTGCCAGCACTGCAGAAGACAACAGTGCTTTGGTGCCAGCAACTGCCTGCTGTTGTGACTACAGGACAGCTGTGGAAGAGAAGTTCAGACAAGGGATGATGCTCAGTGGAAAAGCTTTTGCTTTGCATGTGGAAGATCCCACCGGGGTGAATCCCTAGCATCTCCAGGAAAAACTGGGCAAGACTCAGGTCTGTGAAAAGGTGGGGAGATGCCATCAATCAGTACAGATCAATAGCTCCTGATTTTTTACCCTGAGATGTCACTGAACTCTGTCATCACTATTCTTGTCCACTGACTATGCTGACTAGGGAGCACAGGAGTTGGAGTTCAAGAACATTTGGGAGCAGCAGTACTAATGCCATAGACAGACCATGGTCTGGCTAGGTGCAAAGCATTTCTTAAGTTTGGGGGAGTTGGGGAAAAGAGCTAATTCCTTATGGCTTTCTTGCTGTAAGTATGTCTGAGTTTTTCCTTTTTGGCTCGGGTTTTTGAAGAAGCTCAGCCACTTTTGGCGACAGCAGCCAGAACGCTGCTATAACCTGAATGCGGGTACAAGGCCCTGACCATGTCTGTGTTTAACACTAGTGTCTTTTGAAGGTAAGGGAATTCTTGGGTGGGACTGGAAATGTGAATCTTGCAGGCTGTGGCTCTTAGGGGGAACCAGAATTGGGTTGCTCTTCATAGCAAGATTTCTTTGCACAAGAATATTTGAAAGCAGCTTCTTCTTCTTCTTCTTCTTCTAACTATTAAAATTCGTGTGGAGAATGGCATCTTTCCTGGCCAGGATTCGCCAGAAATGATATCAATCTGCACAGGATTTGGCAGTTTCCTCCACAGAACAACCGGCAAAGAATAATAAACAAACAAACAAATAGGGAAAATGAGAAACTGGGAAATCTCACTGGTGCAGGGCAAGTCTTGCTGAAAATCATTGTGAACAAGTTTGAATACTCATCACACTCCTAAGTGTGAATGTTTTGGTAAAAGGTATTGGGAGGATCGGGACTGGACCAGAACAAGGGCTTCCGTGTGCAAGAGGAGAATAGTGTTTCTAGTGAGTTTGTTAAAACAATAAAATAAGCCCAGTAACTGAAGGATGTGGGAAGAGGAGTGGGAGTATGAAAAGCATGTGTTCTACATTGCAGAGGACAGTCACTTCTCTTCAAAAGTCACCTCTGCTTGAAAGCCTGTTCACTCCTACCATCAAAAAGAGAGCAAGGATGTAGAAGGTACCCTTTCTTTCCCTTCCCTTCCTTTCTTCATTTTGGTGATGCAAAATTGTCCACTCCCATTGGACAGGACATTTTAGATTCCAAGTGGAATATAGAAAAGTTCAGATGGATGGAAGTAGTTCCTCCAGGAGAAAAAACTACCAGAAAAGGGGGGGGGGGAGGAGAAGACCAAGCACATATCCTTGTTTGCAAATAGTTCTGCAATCCTGCCATTCACATTTCCAAAATACTGTGGGTTGTTTGATTCAGAATCCCTGCTTTCCCCCCAAGGAGTGTGAGATGGTTAACATGGCTTTCCCCTCTCCCATTTTATTCACACCATAAAGTTGTGAGGTAAGTTAAACAGAGAGTGACCAGCCATGGCTACCCAGCAAGCTTTGTGGCTGACTAAGAGCTTAGGAATGCTTTGGAATAACTTTTTGGAGCACTGGCTGTGTCAGCTGGGGAACTGTGGGAATGATACTCTAAAAAAGGAACTTTTCAAAGTTCTGGCATGAGGATATCTGCATCTGGAACTCCCTGGTTGAAGTCCAGCACTCTAACCACTGCACCATACCAAGATCTGCCAGTTCAGGATTGGGGACTCTCAATTTAAGAGATAAGGATAGAAACAATGCCTCTTATTGATACAGAGCACAATCTATTAACATGCTTAAGTCCAATTAAAGCTGACAGAATGTAAACATCCTTACTTCATTGAAAAGCAGTTCCCGTCTTTGCTGTTTCCTGAGATCCATCTTCTTCACAGCCACCTGCTTCCCAGTGTGCTTCTCTGTGGCAATACAAACTATCCCAGTGGAGCCTTCCCCAATTTTGATGAAGTTGTCCAAGTACTCGCGAGGATCCCCAGGGCTCACCACCAGCTGCAAAGCTGCTCGGAACTGCTCATGTGACACCCGGGAGGGCGGCTGATCTGATGATGAGCCCCAGCTGGGTGGAGGATAAGCACTTGAAGTGATGCTTGGGGAGCTTGGGTAAGATGCTGTGGAAACGTAATGAGAGCTGGCCTGCAGGGAAGGCTGGTGGTGGAAGTGAGAGAATTTGTGATAGATGGCTGGGTACTGGTAGCTACTGCCTGGATAGGTGGCTTTGCTCTGACTTTGAGGTAGCTTTGTTGGGCCTCGAGGGTAAGTATCTGATCCAGACAGTGGTGGACTTACAACCATCTGTGATCGGTCATAATCCAGCTGTGGAAAAAGACAAGGCAACAAGTAAGCTTGGTTTCATGGACTTTGAGTATTCCCCGCATAATGGCGGGATACATCCCTTTAACAGCTTCGAGAAGTTACTTTTTTGGAATACAGCTCTCGGGATGCTATGTTGACATGGAAGAATTTCGAGAGATGTAGTCCAAAAAACAGTAACTTTTCTTACCTCTTGTATTTTTGCTCTCCTGGCATCCCTTGGAGCACTACGCAAATGAAGCCTGGTTGACTTTCTACCACAAGCAGAGGAAACATGTAGCCCTCCACAACTTTCATCAGCCTTAGCTACCATAATCAAGGGTGAAGGATAATGGAGGCTTGAATCTAATGACATCTGGAGGGTCCCATGTTTCCCACCCATGCTTTAACAAATGCATACCCTAAAGAACCTTGGCTAGCTCCCCAGTGTTGCTTGCTTAAGGTGCCACCATATGGTACCATTCAGAAAAATACCTTCTGACAACTCTCAAGTAGAGCTAATGCAATTGCTGAATTTTTTTCCAAAGAAGTCCATGAATGCCTGCAGCCACAAAAACCAAGGCTGACTCATCTGTATTTATTTATTACATTAATCACATGCTTTTCTTGCTGGCGTGTCCACAGTTTTCCTCCCCATTTTTTTTTATTATTACTCTTGCAAAAATTCTGAGGTAGTTTGGGATGAGAGACAATGACTGGCCCAAGGCCACACAGTGAGCCCCATGGCTAAATGGGGATTGACTGGGTCTCCCAGTTCCAGTCACGGTTCCACACACCAGTCACAAAACCACTACAGTCCCATTCCATGGTTGCACAAATGGACTAGCAATCATCTTTTGGAAGAAGGAAGTCATATACAGTGACAGAGCAAGTGCTTTTGAATGCCAAAAACCTCATGTTCAAATCCCGACATCTCCTATTAAAAGGACTATACAGGGCTGTGAAGATCCTTGTAGGAGCTATGGAGAACTGATGACAGATCCCAGTGATTTGGCCTTGAATAAGGCAACTTCATGTACAACTTATTGCGGATTTCCTGCTTTTCTAAGATAGATGAACTCAGACAGACCTTAATGACATAATCTTCAAAGCATGGCCATAATCTTCCAGCTAGTTACTTCCTGCAAACCGTTGGATACCCTGCCCAGTACTGTCTTCCCTACACTGTATAGGGCAGAGCTGCTTCCAAAACACATTGCTGTAGCACATTTCTACTATAATGTGGAATACCTTCTACAGGCAGCTCATGACCAAGTGGCAAGGGAGGATCTGTCTCCTTGGTCAGTCCATGAGCAGCCCATCAGAACCAGGATTACCTACCCATGCAGAGTTAGACAGCTTCAGCCTCACTGACTGAAGGAGGATTCGAGGAGCTTGGTTATATATGAAATAGATGTCCAGGTCTCCACACTTATTAAACCCACAGCAGACATGTTTCAGGCTAAGTATCTTAAAGGCGACACTTTCAGATGTCTGCCCACTGGATGGGATGGAAGAATCTAATTATATGTGCTGTTTTCCTATCAAAAGCAGTCTGGATATTTTCTTCATACGTTTTTTCAGTCTAATGCAACTTCCAGTGAAATCTGTCTTGGAAGACAGCAACGGTATACAGCAAAAGTGGGAAAAGCATAATCCATGCATTGTTGCTGGGCTCTAGCTCTCATTATCACTGGCTCAGAGGACCAAAGGCCAAGGCTGATGGGTGCTGTAGTACAACAACATCAGATGGACTGCTTTGACACTCTCGTTATACAGCTACAAAATCGGGTTTCTGTTTATTCTGGTCTTCATAAGCCTACAGGCAAAAATACCCTCCACTTCCAAGCTGATATACATATGGGTACCTTCCTGAGCATTTAGGACATCTGCCTGGTCACTGCTGGAGGAAACACCATGCTGCATGAGACAGACATCAGAAAGGCTACTTTTACAGCAGAACAGCTGCTAAAGAGTGCGTGCAATGTACTTCTCCAACATATGTCAGGTTTGTTTCCATGATGAGTGGCTCATTCCCACCCACCCCATAGAGCTGGCATTGGAGAAGACTGTTGTACAATGGCTCTTGATCGGAGCAATGCATGTGTGAAGCAATGCAGGGTGTAAGACCGGACGTTTAATTTTTTTTATTTATCATGGACTAGGCAATCTGTGGGTCTCCCAATGTTGCTGGACTGCAACTGTCTAGGGGAAGTGGGAGATGCAGTGCACCAACACTTGGAGGGCTACATGTTGCAGTATGTCAGCAATAATTTGTGATCATAGTAGTCTAATGACAATAACGACAGCTTCATATCAACCTAAATTATACTACTGAAGTGATGAAAGCCAGGAGAAACCAGGAGTGAGATTTTGTGTGGAAGGACTGTGAGTTGCATTCCGGTCTGGCCTTCAAACCCAACTCCTAGCCTCAGAATAGTTAATTTGATGTATGCGTCTTTTGCACTAGCCTCTGGATGGTAGATCTTAGGAGTCTAGAGAAAAGTAAAATAGACTAAAGAAGTTTGCCAACCTCTGGCTTACAACGTTAAAAGGGGATGGGACAAATATATAGAAGACAACCCAACTGCTAGGTATTCCAATTAGCCATAATGACAGAATGGGATGTTCAGAGGCAGTTATGCCAAGGAAAATGCTGTTGGAGAAAAAGAGCTAAAGAAGATTATTGCCTCCATCCTTTTCTTTTGGGCTTCCTGGAGGTATCTAGTAGGTCACTGTAAGGAACTGGTGATTTATGAATTTTTGGTTTGATCTAGCAAGGCATATTTTTTACAGTATGAATCATGCATGGTTGGAACAGTCAGAAATCCACTGGCATCAATGCCAAGGCTTCAATATATTCTTTTATCCTGAATCTATCAAAACGGACCTTGAACTTCCTTGTTTTTGGATGGCACCCAAACTGTGGCATTTTACTTACATTTCATTCAATACTTGCTCAGCCTTATGCTATTTCATATGCATGCTTTTCTGTAACAGTGCTTTATACTGAAAGAGCTAGTCCACCTTGCTTGGCAGAATCTATCCCAGAGCTTGGAACAGCAGCGTCTTTGGATTACAGCTTGCAGAGTCCCACAGCTGGCATGGTCCCTGTCCAATCTGACTATGGGATTCTGGAAGTTTTGACCTCATAAATAAATTGCAAGCTCTAGTCCATTCAATTAGTTTTGGATAATTCAGCTTTAAACAGATTCAATTCCCCACTGTGCCTTCCTGACAAGGGCTGGTCTCAGTGATCCATAAGGTCCCTTCCAGCTCTGCAGTTGTAAGAGGATGATGATTTCTTTCCCAGGGATACTTGAAAAGCAGATTAATGTCAAGGAATGCGTTTGAAAAAGGATCTTTCCTTGAGGATGTTCACAATGCTGCTTCTTGAGGCTTCACAATGATTTAGAACATATTTAAAATATGGTTGTAATTAAGGGATTGACTAAGTAGGCTTAAATACAACTTATGTTATCTTAACTTGTCTGAAAGTATGCACTCAGAAATGGAGAATGTTAATATAATCTTTTAGAGACATAGTGGTCAGGATCCAGCACTGGTGTTCCACTGGTAGAATGCAGAGCTGGACGGGCCAATTCCTTTTTCTGCCTGAAACTCCATATGGGTCCTCAAACCCTGCTTTGGAGCACTGGGAAAGCCTCTGGAGCATCTGTGCAGCCTGTGTGGACCAATGCCAGAGAACTAAATATGAACAAGAAACATAGTAGAGAAGATCACATCAAGATTTAATCCTAGAGAAGAACATACAACACAGTCATATAAATTAGAAATTCAGACTCAGAGGTTTTAGAAGGGGTTTTATTTTAGAAAGAGACAAAACTCAGGTGTTATATTTCCTGTTTGTTTGTTTGTTTTTTGTAATGGTCACCTAATTAAATGCAGTGTCACTAAATGGTTTCTTTATATTCATCTAAAATTAAAAGTTCTCTGGAAGGAAAATATATCAGCGACATCCTTGTTGAAAGAGGCTCTGAACAATGACATTTTATGCTATTTAGTGAGAATTCAACTTTCAGTATGCTGCATTCTTTATTTTGTATTTTCCTTTCTAAAAAAATGTCCTACCTAGCCGTTTAATCCATTGATTTTTGACAAATATTCATCTGGGCAAAATCAGCAAAACGTACTTCCATGGTTGGAAGATTTTAAAAATCTAAAAGAAACCATATATTGTAAAGCCATTTTTGAAAAGGGGGCAATTTTCAGCTTTCTCTGTAGCAAAAACACAACCAAGAAACTCAAGGCAATGTGTATAACGTTTTTCAGAGGGGTGGGGGCTCAGACATAGGCCCACAATGTAGCACAATTAGAAATAATTATAGCACTGAATTTATTTAATCAATCAATTTCAGTGGTGGGGCACAGGGGTGGACAGGGTATAAAGCTCGACACAGCTCTCCATTGCTAGTTTCATTGCTGGCTGCCAGCCAGAAGTTCCCTGATCCATGTTAGTTAAATGCACATTAATCTGAATTTGGCAGTGTAATCAAGGACCCAACTGAACTGTGAAATTGAATTCTGCAGTAGAACATCATTTGACCATTTTATGCTAAGACTGCAGGGAGGGGAAAAATGGCAGTCGGGGTGGGGTGGGGAGTCTGCTGTAGCATCCATTTGTCACTGTAGGCTGCTGCATGGGGAGGGAGTATTTGTGACTGAGGTCTGTTCACTGAAGGAAGGTACATTCAAAGTACAGAATTAGATCAGTGTCTGGCATCCTCCTGCGTTAGGCATCTGTGTGTGCCTTTTCATCTTTTCAGAGGTTTTATTATGAAGGAGGTTTCACTTGCTCTCACAAGGCTTTTCTGAAGCATAGAATTACGCATCCTTTTCTCGAGCAGAGCATTCCTAGCAACATCCAAAAATGCTGACTATCCAACAACTGCATCAGAGGACAGCAAATTCGTGAGACATAAATGCATTTGGATACAAGCAATGGAGATATCAAATTAATTATTTTCTGTGAAATAATTTAACCTGCTGGGAAGAGCTCGCTGTCTCCCACTGATTTTTTTTTTAAGACAAGGAAGTATAGGTTCTGAACAGTACAGTGAGGAAGGCTGATGGCTAATGAAAGTTAACTGCATAAACAACTGCTCCTCTAAATCTTTTAGTGCTAAGACATCTCACCTTCAGCCCTAATTGTAAAAAAAAAACAGTAGCTCAAGTACATACCTAAGACGACCCTTTCTTGCTATTCATGGTCCATTTCAGCCTTCCCTGAATGTGGTACCTTTCAGCCATTTAGAAGGACACTTCCTATAATTCTTGACCATTGGTCATGCTGGCTGAGGCTGGCTATACTTGTAGCCTAAAAGCTCTGGAGGGCATAAGGCTGGGCAATTTTAATCTATTTCATCCTGTTACCAGCTTGCCAACACACAGGACAGCATCTAATCAAAAGTATGCAAAAATGAATGCAAATAATAATTCATATTTTATCTGCTGCAAGAGACTACATTTCTTCTCTAAGGCAGTGGAGAAAAGCACAGCATCTTGGTCAATGAACAACTGGCTCTCAGCAGCGAACATCACTAATATGCTTCCTAACTTCCCTCTGCAACCAAGACAACTGGAGGCTGGAAAGCTATAAACGAAAGAAGACAAATCCTAAATGGCATTGTAGCCATGACTGAGCCTACACTAAATATGTGCATCTCTGTGGTGCTGGCAGTCATATGTCAAATCATTCATTCATTCATAGCTTGCTAAGTCACTGGAAAAAAAAATAATGCTGGGAAAGGCCGAGGGCAACAGGAAGATCAAATAAGAGGTGGATTGACTCCATAAAGAAAGCCACAGCCTTGTGTTTGCAAGAGCAGAGCACAGCCATTGATGATAGTATTTTTTGAAGGTCATCAATCCCTAGGGCTGCCCTAAGTTGGAAGCAACCTGATGGCATATAACAGCAGCAGCAGCAAAATCCTGCCAGAATGCCATGGTTCCTGTAACTTCAAGAGCAACACAGGTTGCCATGAAAAAGAATATTGCACCTAGCTTTCACGATGGCTCTCAAGGCACCGCACATCATGCTCCTAGCTAGACCTCCATCCAAGCAGGTAGCAGGTCCTTGCCTGCTAAACTCTACATGATTCTGAAGTGTTTGGTAATTCAGAATAGAGGGTAGGCAGCTGGGCCACCATTTCACTATTGAACGGCAACTCCCAGCATCCCTCAACCTTCTCTATGGTGGCTAGGCAGACAGTCCAACAACACAGGAAAAGACACAAGATGCCCATCCTGCTTTAGACCACGGCTTGAGAGGTTTATTCTTATCTTTTGCTATTACATATACGATATTTGATTGATTAATATAAAGCAAGCTGTTGAGAAAAGGCTGGATAATAACTCTGCTGTCCCCTTTGAAACATGTATCATTTTTTGATCACTAAATGGGAAGCTCAGACGTCAGAGACAGGTTAATTTCCTTTGTGTGTTAATGATTTGAAATTTGCTTTAATGAATATCAACAGGTATATATTTGCACGATAAACTACAAGAGACATGTCAAAGAGGAAAAAAACCAGAAACAAGCTGTTGTAAAAAATGAACTTGCACATACACCTTGCATATTGATATCCCTACAACTTCTGCTTCCTTTGACATACATAACAAAATGCCTTTAAGCATACTTGACACAATTTAATTCTAATATGGCCCGAACATAACAATCTACAGCATTTCAAAAACAGAAAGACAGCCACATGCACTGGGTATTGTCTCATTACATGTTTCCTTCTCCCTTTCTTTCTTATATATTTAATTGAGACATAAATATAAATGAATCAAATTTTCCAGAGAAAATAGTTTCAAAGAAGAGTTGGTAGAGAAGGGAATTCAGATTCTCGGGTCCAGGTCGACAGAGCAGATTAAGTTCTGACAAGAAATCTATCAGAATTACAGCAGCGAGACGGAGCATGCTGCTGCAGAAGCAGCTGTACTGTCTCACCGATATAACTCAAATGCTGACATTCTCCCTTTGGCACAAAAGACTTTTTAAAGCTGCAGTCTCACCCATGCTTACCCGGCAGTCTTATTGAATTCGGTGTGACTTACTTCCGAGCAGACATGCACAAGATTGCATTCTTAGTTATTGTGAAATGCCCCCATCCCCTGAGGCATAACAAAAGTTCCCTGATAGGTGAGGTGGTAAGGACTGGAATGCAGTGGCAAAAACATATACAATTTGGTACATCTGCAAAGAATCTAGATGTGAGAGAGGCTGCAGCAGGGAAAAGTGGACCATTGTTGATTGTAATGGAAATGAAGGTGCTAACCTACAAATTCAGCTTATGTGGGGAAGGCACTGATTTACAGACAGTCCTGTGGAAACAACACCAAACACAGACAATGGACACCCTACTCCCACAGCATGGGTCTGTGTGTGTGTGACAAGTGAATATAATGTGCATGCAATGAACAGTGTGGGAAAACTGCGAACAGTATGTCTCCATGTGTGAGAAAAAGGTGTGTGTGTGTGTGTGTGTGTGTGTGTGTGTGTGTGTGTGTGTGTGTGTGTGTGTGTGTGTGTGTGTGTGAGAGAGAGAGAGAGAGAGAGAGAGAGACTGTGCTTGGGGTGTGAGAGAATGGTGCATGTGTATTTGTGCAGAATGGGTGTGTGTGTGTGTGAATGCCTGCATGGATGGTGTGCATATGATTGAACATCTCTTGCTGTTTATGTGCATGCACACATACATCTATGAAAGAAAGCAGAGAAAGAGGTGCTGCCCTTGCTTTTCAATGTCATTCACCAGTCCCACGAGTGAACAAAACATGGAGGTGAGTTTGTGTATATACTGTATGTGTGTGCAAATGAAATGCTACTATGGTGAATGGGTTAATGCATGAAATGAAAAAAACCAAGGCAAGACAAGGGAAAATAATGGGGGTCCCAAAGTGTATAAGGCTTTGGATACTGTTATGACACTATTATGGTGGCCAGCCTGCACTTCTCTAAAAAATAGGTGTAGTTAGCATACCAGCCTCAGCTCCTAAACCATGAAGGTAACTTGGACTTCCAATGATAGCAATGGATCCTGAAACACCTCCAAACTGTGAATCTGTTCCTTCAACGTGAGTTATTTCCCCAGATTTACAGACCCAGAAACCACTCACATCCAGTGCTTTCATCTTATGCTAAAGGTATCAGGAACATTATTTTCTTGCAGTGGAATAAAGCTAGTGAATTCCAAGTATTTGTCATGCACTTAGTGGCTCGAAGACTGATTTATTATGCCAACTGATGTAAAAAGTGTTTGCACAGTTAAAAACTCAACTACTTGATTAGTGATTATGCTATTAAGTTTAACCTTATGGTCATAATATAAGCAGCAACATTCGTAGCCATGGGTTTAGTTATCACAGAGCAGAAACAGATATTAAAGATAGCCCATTAATAGATAAAGGATTTCCTTAGCTACTGAACATGTTTAAGTGTATAGCAGGAGCTTTTCTTACCTCATATGATCTCAAAATTAGCTTGCTTTGCTTTGCAATTGGTCTACAGGACTTTAGCATGAGATGCCTTTGAAATCTGGATTGCCTGAATCACATTTCTCTAGCATGTTTTCAGCTTTAACCACAGCCTATTTATAGTATTGATTTTTGCCCTCAGAAGCATATATTTGATTATATAAATGTATTTTCTTGGCTTTTATGGTAGAGTTGGTTTTATCTGATTTTAAGGATTTTATGGTTACATTTGCTTTACTCATTTTTATTGTTTGACAAAGAGTGCAAATCACCCTGAACGCTACTTTGTAGTGAAAAGGCAGGTATACATATAGTTAATTAGCCATAATCAACAACAACATCGTTCAGATGGACATCCAAATACGCATCCTGGTGAAAGCAACCAAGGTGGCATGCAGATTGTGAAAAACATCCTACTGAAAACAGTTGGGTAGCTAGAAGACATCCACATTGGCCTGTGCATTCCAGTGCATATCTGGTTGGTCGCTAAATTCAAGGATATTATAGGCACACTGCCAATATCTGCGAGAACAAGTCAGAAAAGTGGGGAAACCTTCAGTGATTCAGTTTCAGAAATCTTTTAAAATGTACGTTGGCCCCAAACCATTGTCAAACTCTATACTTCAATGTGGCTCCGGAGTTGTTATGGAAAAGCCCTTGTTCTAAAGTGTTTTCACCCAATATTTAAAAGGAGAACTGTCAATTTCAATTTTGCTGAGTTTCTCTTTTTTTTTCCAAGTAAATGTTTGTTTCATTCCATTTTTGTACCTGTTTGTGATTGTCTGGAAACCCTACATGAAAATGCTCAGGCAATGTTGCACCCTGTTCCCCCTTATGTATAATTTTCATATACAGTTTTCTTTAAAATTTGCATTTCCTGCAAGCAATTTCCCCAAACATAATGCATTTCAATATATTACTTTTATTAACAAGCTTATTTGCTGTAGTGCTGTTTCCTAAGATGTGCATTTTTGCGCATACCTTTTACTTGAGAACTGGGCTGCAAAATTTGGAAAGTGCAAGGTCAACTGCATATCTATTTGCGTATAGGTTCAGAAAGTGTGAATCACAGCAGATCACATTCAAATATGAACTGGACCAATTTCTCCTCCATCCCTGTCTTTTACCCATGTGTGATCTTCTAAAGAGCAAAAACAAGGTGTTTTAGACCTGACATCCTGGGGCTAGATTAGAGCACCAAATATGTGTTTAACTCCAAATACTGAAATGACCACAGTGTTGAAAAGGTCGATCTGTAAACATTTACCTTTGGAATGCCTGCTGCTGTTTCTGACAAGCGAGGGTAGGTATATGAACTATACGAATGGCCTTGCTGGTTGGACTTAAAAGCACTTGCTCCATAGGGCATGATTGGCTCTTGGAGACCAGAGCCTGACCTGGATCTTTGTCTCATGGCGGGTTGAGGGCTTGCCTGGTCTACATAGGACGACTTGGGTCTTTTGTCATAATCATCCTTGGCCCAGTCGCTGTCACTGTATTCTAGTCTCTCCCTGGAGCACTGACTGTGAATGGAAGTTCTAGAAGGAGTGTAATGGAAAGATTCTTTGTAATCCAGAGAAGAGCCACTCGCCCTCTGGTATTCCAGCTTCATACCACTATACTCATTCAGTTTGCTTTTTGTTTCCATGTGAGCATGATAATCTGGTAAGAACCTACAGATGTCGGCCTTCAGGGGCTTCACTTCTGGAAAATACATCTCACTGGGTTTCATTTTCACCACATGTCCATTTTGTTTAGCAGCACAGCTACCTTTTGAGTATCTGTCTAATTCTTCCCTCTGAACAGTTTTGTCTTTGTATTTTTCACTCAGGAAGTCCACAGAGGCCTCTGACTCGCTTGAGTACTGAGAATACGTGATGTAGCCATTTTCCTGTTGGTGGATTTCTACGTGGTTTGAGCGGCCCAAGTGAGGGGTGGGAGGGCTCTCCTTCCGAAGCGAGTTGGAACGTGTCACAGAGATATTGTCAAATTCTTCCAGCAAGCCATTGATTGAAGCGTCCTTGCAAGGTTTATTTCCTCTAACGATGGTCTGGGAAGAGAAGATAGCTTTTGATTAAAGTCTGTCTTAGATTTAATGTCACAGTGATGAAACTCTTGAGCAGCACAATTTCAACAACACTGCTGCAAACCAATAGTCTGTCATATCCTTCTATCAAATACAACATTTTAGGACAAAAGTGTAATTTCCCCCTCAAGATCTATCACTGCATACTCTTGCAAACTCTACAGAGAGCTACAGACTATTATAATAAATGGCCATTTGATGTAAGTCAAAACCACTGTCAGGGAAAGCTAGCAACTAGCTGGCTAGTGTACAACTGAGGGGGGAAAATCACTCCTCGGTTTGGATTCAGTTACTCAGGTTATTATGAGGCAATCAACAGGTTATGAAATTTTCTGCTGCTTATTATTGAGCATTTTATTCCCCCATAGAAAGATAACTGAAAGCAACAATTCTGAGGCACTGTGAGAAACTGAGAGAAGGAAGGAAGGAACCCACCCCCAGAGCCTTCCACTTTCTGTTCTAGGGAACTGTCGCTTTATTTCAAGCTGAGCTAAAATAATTTGCTATGTTCTCATAGAGACAAAAGATATGAAACCTAGAATTAACTAGATTACAAACAATCCTTACAGGCAAATGAATACAATGACATGCTGAAGCCACCCATAACTTTCACGCTCTGGGTCTCATAGCACAATTCTACCACTGCTCAGTAATGAATTTCATACTATACTCATTCTTCTCAAAAGTAACTTTCCAACCTGTAGAAAAGAGTGGCGAGGAATCTAAGGCCCACTACCTGTTAATGGACTTCAGTTTCTGTCAGTCTTAGACAGTAAAGCTAACAGAAACAATGAATGGAAATGGTGCCAATGGAAATGGCTAGAGCTGATGTGAATCTGGAACCAGAAACAGTGGATCCTAACCTTGGGTTTCCAGATGTTCTTTGACTACAACTCCCAGAAATCCTGGCCAGCACAGCTAGTGAAGAAGGCTTTGGGGAGTTTTAGTCCAAGAACATCTGGGGACCCAACGTTGGGAACCACTGTTCTTGAAGATCACTGGTACTCCACCTCAGCTACTGGAACTCCAAGAGGTTTTTACCTGAAATGCTAAGAGCTGCTTCCTGTCAGAATCAGATGTTACTAGACTAGCTGGACCAACTATCTGAATTTGTATATAGGCCACTAGGTAAAGGTAAAGGTTCCCCTTGACAATTTGTCCAGTCGTGTTCGACTCTAGGGGGCGGTGCTCATCCCCGTTTCCAAGCCATAGAGCCAGCGTTTGTCCGAAGACAATCTTCCGTGGTCACATGGCCAGTGCGACTTAGACACGGAACGCTGTTACCTTCCCACCGAGGTGGTCCCTATTTATCTACTTGCATTTGCATGCTTTCGAACCGCTAGGTTGGCGGGAGCTGGGACAAGCGACGGGTGCTCACTCTGTCGCTTGGATTCGATCTTACAGTTGCAGATCTATAGATCTTACAGCACAGAGGCTTCTGCGGTTTAACCCGCAGCGCCACCACGTCCCACACGCCACCACGTCCCACAAATATAGGCCACTACTGTACCTCAAAGGTTTAGTTAGACTGGAGCAGGAGAAATTGGCGCCTTCCAGATTTTGTCTTCCTTTTTCAATTTCCATCTCATTCCCCTTAGTTCTAATACATTTTTTCTCAAGAAAGCTTAAGCTGGGAGGAATTACTGTTTGAACTGCAATGCTCTTAACCCACCCACCCCCCAGCCAATATGGTCACCAAGAGACACAGCCCCCCAAAAGTAACCTTTCAAGCTCTTATTGAGGGCAACTATCCAGAAACGCTTCCAATTAAACAGACTCTGTGGACATCTCTTGGGAAGGATAAGTGTCCTAACAGAGGATCTCATGTTTCCACCTAGAGAAAGAGAGACCCATGCACATCCAGTAAGATTTACACATGAAAAGCAATTTCTTTCACCACCTGCAACTTGACTTTTTAGAATAACACTTTGCTTGAAATTATAGCCTCAATGGAAGGCAGCTCAGATCAGCTCCTCCTGCCCCCATTTGTTAATTCTTTAACAAATTCAACCTGGAATACAATGATGAGTACTATGTCCCAAAATAAAAGGGCAAAGCAATAGTATTTGAAGCTAGTCCATAAACACTTTAAGTAATGGTATCTGTTGAATTGGTACAATGCAGAATTTGCTATGCAGCCATGGATATAATAATCAGAACAGGGTGATTTCCTTATGGTTTCTACATAAACACTTAACTATGCCAAAGTCTTAACATAACTTGGCAAGATTCAGCCTTCCTGACTTCAATGAGTAAAGCATATGCTTAAAATCACAATCATATGCATTATCTACTCAGAAGTATGCCTTGTTTAATTCAATGAGTTTTACTCCATGGTAAGGGTGTACAGGAGCGCACCCTCAATGTCGGGGACTAAAATCAGTGAGACACAGACTTTGAAGTAATACAGGATCTCCCCCTTGCAAAAGTGTCAACTATGTGCAAATGGAGATGCCCTTCAGGAATACCTAACCCATGCATGCACAAGGAAAAACCAAGACCCACGGTCACTCAATCCGATATTTAGGTATGAAGGTTATCCACCAAAGCTATAGACCAACAAGAGTTTGTTGTTCTTATTGAACTCTTGTAGTTTGCTTCTACTCTCTGGCTAGATTTTATTTAATAAAGCATCTAGGACAATCAAAAAGGACCCACACCTGCAAATAACACTCCTGGTCCTTTAACAACACAATATCAGAAGTCCTTTGCTGGATCAGGCTAAATATCTGATCCATTTCAAATTTTGTTCCCACAGTGACCGACAAGGTGTTTACGGGACGCTCACAGTTTACTTGAGAAAAAGCATCCTCCTGCTTCTTTCCTCCAGAAACTTTTATTCAGAGACATATTGCCTCTAATTTTAGTGGTGGCAGGATCGGTCCTGCCATTAGCCAAAATGAGGTTGTGCCTCAGGAGGCAGATTGCCATAAACTGTGATTTCGCTGCTTCTCTGATCACCTCTTCAGAGAGCTACTGTATAGCTTTTCAGAGCTATGTATTTTCTTACTGCTGGGCTCCCTGAGATCTCACAGCCAGGCATTTTCTGATGGGCCATCTAGGGAATCATCTGTGCTGCATGAGGGAAACGGCCTCTGCAGCAGCAGAACAACAGGCAATTTCTGTGGCCGCCTGGCTTGAAGGGTCCTCTGAGAGATGACAGTAGGCAGGAACAGGGATACACTGGAGGTGCTGGGAAAAGATGATAGGGCGGCCTGAAAAAGATGCAGGCTGGAGATGACAGGCAATGATGGGCTGAATTTGATGAGAAGAGGTGATGGGGGACTGAAAGCAAAGAGATGAAGTGATGAAGGCCAGAAGGAGACACAGGTGAAGCAGAGGTAAGAGCATAAAGCCAGTGAAAGGGGTGATGAGGATCGGGTGGTGAAGAGGAGATGGTAAAGGCAACAGTGACTGGGGAAAGCAAATGTGAAGTGGAAGGAAGCAGATGTGAGGGTGGTGACAACAGGGAGGGGACTATTTTCTTCCAGCCTGGGCCAGTCTTGATATATTCATCACGACTAGCAGTCATTATTGCATATTCTCCATAGATTTGTCTAATCTCTCTCTTATGCATCCCATAACAGTGGCCATAATTACAGATAAAATCCAGTTGTTAGTCTCAATTGGAGACTCAATTAGAAGTCCCACTGAATGAATGGAGCTTAAGACCTGCACATAAGTAAGTCCTATGTATGTATGTATGTATGTATGTATGTATGTATGTATGTATGTATGTATGTACACACACACACACTCCACCCATCTGGCAGCCACGGCCACTCTGGGTGGTTTACAATAACAAAACCATAAAATAACAAAATAATACAACATCAGAGTTAAAGTGCAAATTAAAATAATAAATAAAGTGAAGGACAAAGTGAAGAACACAATACATACAATTCATATAATTAATAGCGTAAAATATGGCTATTAAATGAGTAGATTAAATGAGTCTACTCTAGTTGGGACTATAAATTGGATTTAGCCTTCATCCTACAGTGGCCTAATACACAGATCAGTTTGTGATCCCCTAGTTTCTATATGTGTGTCCACAACCTCTAGCGTCATTCTTCCTTGCTGACTTTTCATGAAAGGTACAGAATTCTGCTTTCATTCATGGCATGTAATTTGATAATTGAATCAGTTCACATGGCAAACATTACGCAACTGTGGCCACCCCCCTTGATTCTTGTACTGATCTCTGATGAAATTATAAGCCTGTGTCTGCTTTCTAGCTAAAACAGAAAGTCAAGCAAGGGTGTATGGAGTTGCTTCCTTCGGACTTTGAAGTTGTTCAAGTGACACACAAGGTTTTCATTCTGTGTTTGTCATTCTGTGACATTCAAATTTAATTATTTAATTTAATTACATCATAAAAGCACAAGATTGGCAATGAAACAGTTTATAATTTAATGTGAGACAGAAGCACCCACGAGACATCCACTTCCCCAGTGCAAATGTGCACCTCAGAAGGAAACACTGATTTAATATTCTCCCAGTGTTTATGCTTCAAAGCAGAAGAATTTTTCTTTTCTCCTTCCTCTGTTTCACAGCTTCACTTACATTGCCTGTGTTTGTAAATTCTCTCTGAGCAGAGAGAGACCTTTCTGGGCACAGGGTTGTTATGCATGCAAAATTTTGTGGTTTTTTAAAAAATTCTGCAACCTGGTTCTTTCTGCACATTCCTCAGCCAGGGATGTTCAAACCCCCTCCCTTAATATACAGGAATATTCCCTTCCTTTGCTTTAAGCTGAGCTGCAGATACAGAAAGAGCCACGTGCCCTGGTCCTGGTGGGCAAAGGAGGAGTCATCCTCCCCAGTCCCTGATGGGTTACACATCTCGGGGGGTGGTGGTGGTGGTGGTGGAGGAACAAATCTATCTTCTAAGAACAAGAAAACATTTACTAACTATTGTAAACTGATGTGTCAATTGTCCGCCAAAAGATATGGTGGCATAGCTGAACAGCATTCATTTCCATATGTTGTATTGCTATTGCTTGGAGGTAACATATCACAAGTAACAACATTACACCAACACTCTATTCTGGGGCTTATGAGGACATAGCAATGTTGCTTTTTTTTTTTTTAAAGCAATGTGTGGTAATGTTTTTTCATGAGGAATACCAATTTATTATTTTTTCCTGATACTTTTGGACACCAAAATGTTTACTGGATGCATTTTGAGAGGATATCTTATTTATACTCTTCCTTATTTTCCAAATTAAAAGTCATATTCTTACTTTCTTGGATGGATATTTAACACAATGGCCGAAATCCTGTTGCACAGTTACATAAAAGGCAGAACCATGCAAAAGGCATAACCTACGGAAGCAAATTGCCATAAATAAAGAAATCTCAGTAGACATTCTCCACTGTGCCTCCTTGACAGGGGCTGGACTTGATGATCCATAGGGTCCCTTCCGGCTCTGCAGTTCTAAGACGATGGTGATTACTGTGATTATCCATTGCATGCCAAGTCATGCAATTTTGTGTAAAACAGGCAATGTCTATGAAGATTTCTTAACTTACTGCAATTCATTTCCAAAAATTACGCCTTTTCTGTAACTGTGCAACAGGATTTCAGCCAATTAGTCACTTCACTTTAAGTGACTTTCTCAAGCTCTGAAGTTGCTTTAGGACAACAGATGGCACGCAGAGCCCTTTCTGTGGGCACGCGAGCCATAAGTCGCCGGATCGCTACTCCCTCCTCCTGCAGGAGGTGGCTGCAGCCGTGGTGCTGGTGCTTTGACAGGCGGCAGGCCAGGATCTGGAGCAGCTGGTGCTGGCGGCGGATCCGGAGTGGGGTCTCGAGGCACCTCCGTCCCCGGGATTCCCCCTTCTGCCGCCACTTCCAGTTCTGCCACCGCCACTTCCGGTTCCGCTGTTGCTGCCGCGGCCCACCACTGTTTTTTTTCTTCTTTCAGTTTGGGCACTCGGGCCCAAAAAGGTTCGCCGCCACTGCTTTAGGACATAAGATGGCAGCTTTAAAGCTTCTCTGTGGGAAACTGTGAAATGTGAGATGGCCTTCCAAAAATCATCCTTTGTCAAAAATATTCTACTTTGGGAAAATATGATTTTGGCTCATAGGTATGATTGAAAAAATATATAAAGACTCAGGTATACTGTGTCAGTTTTAAAGCCATGTTCCAGCACAGACCCTGAGATAGTTACACATCACCAAATTCTTTCTTTGTTTTAGATGAACCAGTGTATGGACTGAGAAACATGCAGGCACAGTTAAGTCAGTATTGCATTCATGGTTCCCTATTAGAAACACGACGATAATAAAAGGGTAAGGATAGCCCTGTTGTTAGACCTGTTAGGTTTAAACAAACATGTATCCAGGATACCATTTCTTTTCTGAAATGGCAGATTCTGAAAAGGCCATATTTGGGGCAAATTCTGAATGCAGTGGTTCTATTTACACTTCATGGCTACCAACCATTGATAGACTTTTCTTCCTTCATAATTATGTCCACCTAGACTCTTTGTAAAGTCATCTAAGTAAGTGATATGTGTGGCAGTATCTCCAGAAATGGGGATTGTGACAATCGCCCCACATCACTCATTCCATTCATAGTCATGAGCTGATTTGCATGAGCCTATGAGAGGGCTGGAGAGGCAGAGTCAGCAGCTATATGAAGGTTTGGCAGGAGAAGGAGGAGTCAGATAGAGATTGGGATGAGATCCAGATAGAGATAGGGACTGGTTAGTCAGAGATAGAGGGAACAGATACTGAGTGATAAGGCTGGTTAAGAAAATAGGTAGAGAAGGTGGTAATGATATTGCAAGAGAAAAGTATGTACTGAGAGAACTGTTAATGATTTGCTTGTGTACAATGTTTATCTGAAGAACTTCTGTGATTATTAAATCTGCTTCACTTCAATAAATAAGTTCTGTTTGTATTCACAAGACAAGTGTTCTGACAAACATCATTTATATTGTGGATTGAGGTAATCCACTGGTGGCAGCGAGAGGAAATCGCGACATGAGCCTTTGTGAGGGCAAAACACGCAGGTGCCATAAGGGTGAACGCCACAATTGGTGTCCAGCGGCAGGATACGAAATAATCCAGTAAAGCCAAAGTTTAAGGGTGAATTTTCTAGAGTCGTGGGTACCTTTTACTCAGAGGTCTGTGGTGAAGAAGTGGGTGACCTGCTAGAGCTTTTGTGTAAAAGCTTAGTGGTGGGGCTTCTGAACCCAGATCTGGGGGAACTAAAGATAGGGAACCGACTCTAAAGGGAAAATTCTTTTGTGTTTACCTCAGGATTTGAGAGACCCGGTGGCTATCTTGAAATCCAAGGCTCTGAGAGATAAGGGAGCACTGGTGGATAAAAAGTGGAAGTCAGGGTCAGAGCGGATCTGAGGTGATAGGAAAATAAAAAGCAGAGGCTTGAAAATAGAATTTGTTTTGTGTCTGGAGGCAAGAAGGTTGTCTCAGACCAAGAAACAGCGTGGCTTGTGTGTGAGGCCAGATAAAGTGTAGCCATCTTTAGCTGCTGATTGAGAGCTACATAGTACCCCAGAAAAATACTGGGAAAAGAAAACAGCAGTAAAAGTGTTTTTTTTTTTTTAAAGTCCTGACTAACTCAGCAATAGAAACCAGCTCCTTTTATTAATAAAGTACATACTTATGCCACCCAAAAGAACTAAAAAGCCAGTAATGGAGGAAATTGATCCTCAAGAGGCACAAAGTTTACCTCAGGAAGTGGAGGGAAATGGAGACCCTCTAGCTCCAGTGGAACAGGAGGAGACTCATGAGGGTGCCTCAGAGACAGAAAGCGTTCTAAGCTCCCCAGATTTTGAAAAATGGAAACTACAACAAGAATTTAAATTGAAGGAGCTAGCTATGAAAACCCAATTAGAGGAGCTAGCTATGAAAACCCAATTAAAGGAACTAGAAATCAAAGCCAGGGCTGAAGAGAAAGCTCAGGAACTACAGCTCAAAGCTGAGCAAGAGGCCAGACAAAAGGAAATAGATTTTGAAATGGAGAAAGAAAGGGCTAGAGAAAAATCTGAGCAAGAAAAAAAGACAAATGGAATTAAGACAAATGGAATTTCAAATAGAGATGAAAAAAATTAGAAATAGCTTCTCAAAATAACAACAATAATAACAGCGCTAGTGAGGGAAATCTCTCAAAGATCGATCTAAAGAAATTTCCCCAATATAGGAAAGGAGATTGCCCTGAATCTTTCCTGATATCATTTGAGAGAGCGTGCTGGGACTTTGAAATTAAGGATGATGAAAGGATGATAGTTTTGAAATCACAAATAAGTGGAGATTTAGCTGAGCTGTATTCTCAGATGCCTCTGGAGCAGGGTAGAGATTTTGAGGCCTATAGAAAAATTGTATATTCCAGATTTGGCATAAATGCAGAACACCTGAGGAGAAAATTTCGTGCCCTTACCAAAAAGCCTGAAGAATCTTATTCTCAGTTAGGGACTAAATTGGTTCAATGTTTGGACAAATGGATGGAACGTGAAAATGTCACTTCTCTAGAGCAGATGAAAAATGTGATTGGGTTAGAACAATTTTATTCTATTTTGCCTGGGGAATTGCGTTATTTAGTTAAAGACAAAAATCCTAAAAATGTATTACAGGCATCTGAATATGCTGATTCCATTAGTGAGAATAGAGATCCTAGATTTTCTGAGGTAAAAATTGGTAGAAAAGTGTGGGACGACATGAGGAGAGGGGCCCCACCCAGTAGAGATTACCTCAGAAGTACCCAAGCTACTGGAAGCCATTTTAGAGACAAGCCCTCATCCACAGAGCAGAGTCGCCTGAAACATAATAGCTCTGAGGGAAAGGTTAACAAGGCCCTTTATTTTGAACCCAAGGCAAGTAAACAATGTTAAGCGTGTGGGGAGAAAGGTCATTTTTGGGCTCAGTGTGAGACTCAAAAGACTAGGGATGTTAACCAGCATAAAGGGGGAAACTCCAGTCAGCCGAAGAAGGTGTTTTGTGTACAGCATAATGGAACAACTAATGCAGCAGTTGAAGCTGTTGCCATAGCAACACAAGTAACAGAGAGGTCAGAGAGCCGAGAGCCCCCTGTGGCCAGGGTTGTCCAGTGCTTTCTGATAGAAAGTGATCAGAATCATCTTCTACATAGCTCAGGTGATGTTATCACAAGGGTGAACGCCACAGGGATACATGGCAATACTATGGGTAAAAGTGTCACAATGTTATTAATTAACATTAAAGAACTGTAATACATTTCCTATGGATATGTGGGGGCAGCTCACAGCCCATGGAGACCTGCTTTTTACTCTAGCTTTAAACACTAGATGAATAAAGAGCCCATCTGGACACCAACAAGGGGGCTTGAATGACTCTTGCTACTCTAGCCCATCCTTGTTTATTAACTGGCTGAACAGACTAGAGGTTTACAGGGGTCAAAGACAGTTCCTTTCCTCCATCCTTTCAATCTAGCTATCGGTAAGAGACAGGATGGGTTAGCCAGCATTTACTTTTCAGGTGGCCCAGCATGATCTCCTCAGGAACCTATTTATTTTACTAGATGCTTGCCCAATTGTGATCAAATTAATAATAATTATTATTATTTGCAATCAAGCTGATTCTGATATATGGTGATACTTGCCAAGGTTTCCTAGGTATAAGGCACTCAGAAGAGGTTCACAATTCCCTTCTTCTGGTAGTTCTGTATGACTGTACAGTGTTCCCAAGGCTATACAGGTTGGCTGTTGTCCCTGAAGGCACACTGGGGAATCAAACACCTGACCCCTTCCTCCACAACCAGGTACTCTAACTCACTGAGCTATCCAGCCAGATTTGACCAAATTAGAACAAGTCAGACAAGGAACTCAGAACTCTCACTGTTAATTAAAAAAATGTGGAGGAGGCAACAACAATGTCCCTCACATCCAGTTGTGACAGGGAAAAAATCCTTCTCATTAATTGAGATGACTTGCTAGTCTTGTCCCAGGGCAAGTGGTCAGCCTAATGCTGAAGGGCAAAGAGGCAACCTGGAATGTGGGGTTCCTCTGTAAAAGCTCTGATCGGTTGGGTGTTCTGTGCTAGGATGCCACACCACAGCTACCTCACATATCTGGAGCACTGCAGGAATGCCACCTCACCAGTTAATTATATATTGCCTAGAGAGGAATGGCATGTCGACTGCTCTGCATCAAGTGCCCAACACTTTCAGCTGACCTTTACAACGCCATTTATGGTCAGAAGTCTTTTTTTATACATGCAAACAATTTCATTACTTAAGTGTAAGATGTCACAGTTGTTTCATTTGGAGTATATGGAGAGGAAACTGCTTCCAGAAAAATAGCAGCTGGCATGGTTCCTTCCTACACAATAGCAATCGTGTTGACCTAAATATTTATTCAATAATATTTTAAACATTTTAAAGCTGGGTGGTGATATTTACCAATATGGACTTCGGAGGAAAGAGGAGAGATTTTATAAGTTCATAAGGAGATTCTATAAAAGTACAGTGGTGCCTTGACTTATGAAAGCCCTGACCTACAAACATTTTGACTTACGAACAGCTCCGTTCGCAAAATTTTGCTTTGACTTGCGAACGGAGCTTTGACCTACGAACGCCGGGAGCCCCCGCCGGGAGCCAGAGCCCAGCCGGGAGGCCATTTGAATTTCCCGGGCTCTTGCCTCCCAGCGCGGGGTCCGTCCCCGCTGCTCGCTTCCCAGCCGGGCTCTGCCTCCCGGATTTTTGAAATGCTGGAACCGATTAATCCCGTTCCCATGCATTTCAATGGGAAATGCTGATTTGACTTACAAACGTTTTGACTTACGAACACCATTCCGGAACGGATTAAGTTCGTAAGTCAAGGCACCACTGTAGTGACTTATTTCCATGGGTGTTGAGGTCATTTTTGCCCTCCTCCAGAACTTGGAAACCAACCCCAAATACCCCTGAAATATTGGGGTGTGTATGTCAAAATGCCAGTTTTGAGTCTTCTGAGGGGGTGATTTGCCACATACAATCAGTCTGGTCTCCACTAAGGGCTGTTCCTGGCTTTAGAGGGCCTTTTGTACAAACAGGACATGCTGAGGTCTTTGCTTCTGATTTTTGAAGTGCATAATATCTTCCTTTTATTGCCAATGACTCCACTGGGGGAGTGGAATCAAGTCTAAAGGAAAGGTCCTGTCCTCTAGATACCTCTGATGAGGTGTGATTTGCATTTTTTTCTGGAGATACAGGAGGCCAGCGGAACTACTGTAGGCTCCCTTGGGGCCCATATATGGCCCACAAGCTGCTTTCTGCTGTGCTACGTTCTATAAGGTCCCAAAGCCTGTGCTTTGATGTATTGAGAAGGAATTATTGTACCTTGGCTGTAGAGCACAGCAACTAGAGAAGTTACTTTTTCACAGCATGTGACCACACTGACTATGGGATTCTGGGAGTGGATGTTTCTGTTTTTGATTATATTATTAGCTGCCCTAAATTCCAGTTTGTAAAAGAAATTTAAATTTTAAAAAGTCCAAAAACATAACTATTCCAAGAGAATATTTTAAGAGCGCTGTTTTGTGATAATTTTCAGGCACTCATTCTCCCACGCCTAACCATAACTTAGTGGCATTAGCAGTCAGTTTCTTTCAACTAAATGATGGTGTGCCTTTGGCATGCATTCCTAGCATATAGGCACATGTACTTGTCTATAACAAGAGTCACTCACCATAATAGTCACAGAATAATACCAAATTTTAATTGCTATTTCTTATCATGGGTCCAGATCTGATAAGTGTTAAACTGCATTCATTAATGCAAAATGGAGTGTGGCTTGGGAGAAATCAATATTACAATGGGGAGTTATGGCACGCCTTTGTGTCATACCAACTGTCGGACATTAAAATCAATGAAAGCCAATCTATTTGAGTTAAAGTCCACTTCTCCCTGAGAGCAGATATCCTCTGCCTTCCATTGCTTTTGGAAGATTTCCGGCATTTGTTGTGGCTACTAGTGACAAGAGCCATATTTCATGGTGCTATGTTTGTAGTCTGTCCTCCAGTGATAAGCTATAATGGATCTGCCTGTAAGAACAGCTGTCTCACCAGGTTACGAAGAAGAGATGAAAAACAGCTTCTATTCCCAGAGCACTGTATTAAGGTTGATGATAATGAAGTATGTAATTAACCGCTTTGTCCCAGTTAGGCCTCACTTTAGATCAATAATTCTGTATTTTATGTGGCTATGTATTCCTTTTCTTCCATTAAAAATAATCAAGAGTATCTTTTCAAGTGAGCATTGAAATGCCATAAAGCAACAACAGAAAAGCACAAGTATTTACAGACAAATTATTAAGTATAAACAATAATGCCATCTTTGCTAATAATATTTGGGAAAAATCCACACCCAGCATTCCCTTCCTGGGCAAATCCTAATACACCAAAAGCATGCTTCTTAGGATCAAATTACATGTTACATCTAACATGTCATTAGAAGAGGGGAATGGTTTTTATGTGAAAAGGATATATATGAAGCTGTGGTTCAAAAAAGCACAGATTACTGAGGTACTCTGTGAAGTTTCTAAGGTTAGCTAGAAGGAGAAGCAAAACATTCTGCAGAAATAAGGAACGTCTCTGCTTCATATATGTATAGCTATCACAAAGCTGCCCAGGCCCTAGGATTAGCCATGGCACCCCTGCTCATAAGTTTACTGGTTCGTGTATACCAGCATCAGAGAGAGGGACTTTTCTGTGATGGTCCCATTCTTATGGAACCCTAGAACTTGGAAAAGTAACTTTTTAATTTGCACCTCCTAAAACTTCCCTGACATGGGCATCTTGGCTTGGGATTTATTTATTTTTAAAGAAAAGAAAGAAAAAAAATACAGCCAGTTTTATCCTGGTGACGTTTTTTATATGGGTGTCAAAGCCTGGATGTTCCAGTCTCCTTTTAACTGAATGAACGGCAATCTTAAAAACAAACAAACAAACAAACAAAAAACTCAAAAATGCAAAATTGCAGTTTTTACTGTTGCTTGTATTTTAAATGCTTTATGCAGCTACAGTATTTTACTTAAACATATTTCATATTTTACTGTTTTGGAATTTTAACTTGAAATTGCCTTGAGGAGCCATTACCTCAAAATGGAATACAACAGTGTTATAAATAAATTAAAAATATCGTTGCAGTGGTGGAAAAAATAATAAAGCTTGTCTCTCATATTGTCTTTTGCAATTTGGGCAGGATTCCTAAAATTACTTCTGGAAGACATCCCTTCAGAGTGCTTCTCTGCCTCAAAACTGCTCTTCTGCCAATATCATCATTCTGCCTTTCTGTAGATGATCTGTTTTCATTGCAGATTATGGCTAGGACGCTGTGCAAACCACCAATACAAAGGACACAGTATGAATGGCTTGATACAAAACTTGTGTAGGAGATAGGAAAGACTTCCTTGCTCAAAGATTAACTCCAATTTTTTTTGGTAGGAGGGACTGCTATTTGCAAAAAGGCCATGCTTAAGCAAGCGGGAGATCCTGCGTTACTACATCAGCCAGGCTTTTTGCTCAGCTGGGGTCAAACAGACTTCCACTCACTCAGAGAGGCCATGCATGGAAATATTTACAGCCTGTAGATAAGACGTCAGACTATAAGGGCGATTTCCTTGTTCCATCTCAGACACTGCACTGATCTGCTTTTTGTTTTCAGAGCAATGCTGGTGGCATCTCTGCCTTGTAATATGTGAGATGAACTCATGGATAGAAATGTGGCATTTGAGACATCTCCAAAACATTGAGATAGTACAGCAAATGTCAAAGTGAAGCTCTGGGAGCTCCCACTGTACACATACAAGATGTTACTTGTAAACATTCTAATGCCAACGGGACATATTTCTTCAAGGACTCCTGTTAAATATTGGAATTGGCTGTTACAGCAGGATAGGCAATGGTAAATCACAATCTACTGGCACACCTCTGGCAGTCAGATCACACGTAAACGCAAATATGTATTTCCTGTTGTTATAACATGCAATTCCTTCAGCGTATCGAGAGACTGGTAAATCAAGCCCATGTTTACCTCCTAATTACCAACCACAGAACAAAAGCAAGCTAATTTGTCAAAGGCAGAGTAAGAAGAGATCACACTGAGACAATGAGACTTCTTTTATCACTTCAGGGAACTTTGCTTCTAATAATGTGCTAAACATATTGTCTAGTAGCTTCAATTACTTGCTGATGCACAACTGTTTTAACAGTGGATATTTCAAAATGATTTTATACTGGTAAAATGAAGAAATCTGGGTGGAGGGAGACAATGAAGAATGGGTTCATCTCGAGAAGAGCAAATGCAATTATCACAACCAGAATCAGACACTGAGTCAGGAGAACAAGAAGCAACTGAGCCAAGATGTACCAGAAGGACGATGAAGAAAAAACAAAAGGATAGTAACTTAAACCAAAATGTCTAGAAAACAAATGAAGATTTTATCAGTAAATGTAAATGGGCTAAACTCACCCCAAAAGCGAAAAAAAATCTTCCTACAACTGCAAAAACAGAAATCTGATGTTATATGCATCCAAGAAACTCATGTGAAAAGAAAGGACTTGAAATTATTAGAATGGCCAAGACTAGGAAAACTATTCGCGGCTTCAGACGTGAGCAAAAAGAAGAAAGGAGTAGCCATTTATATCAAGAAGGAATGGGAACCTTGCCTGATCTTTGCTTCAGAGGATGGAAGGATAGTAATGGTGGAAATACAAAGAGAATCCAAGAAATTTTTGATAGTTAATATCTATGCACCAAATGGAAATCAAGAAAATTTTTATAAACAACTGCAAAGAGAATTGGTAAATAAAGATTATGATCATTATTGCATAATGGGAGATTTAAATGCCGTCTTTGACAGAGAACTAGACACAAAAACAGAAAAACCAAGTAAAAAGAAGAGAAGCACGATTCCAAGAAATTTCTTACAATTAGCAGAAGAATTAAACATTGTAGATGCATGGAGAACATGTAATCCAAAGACAAGGGATTATACCTTCTACTCCAACAGGCATAAATCATGGTCAAGGATTGATACATGCTGGATGTCAACAAACCTAATGAAAGAATTGGAACAAATAGATATTTTACCCAATACATTTGCAGACCATAACCCAATTTTGTTACAAGTAGGCAGTAGATCAAGAGTATTTAATTGGAAGCTTAATACATTACATCTAAAAAATGAAGAATTTAAGAAACAAGCAAAGGAAGAAATTGACTTTTTCTTTAAACAGAATATGAGACCAGACATCTCAATGGTTATGGTCTGGGAGGCAAGTAAGGCTTTTTTTAGAGGAATAGCCATAAGATTTGCAGCAAAACAAAAAAGAGAAAGACGGAAAAAATATGAGATTCTGGAAAACAGATTAGCTTCAGAGGAGAGACAGTTGAAACAAAATCCAACAAATAAAGAATTGATAGAGAAGATAAAATCTACACAACACCAGATAAATATATTGCTCACCGAAGAAATCGCAAAGAAGTTCAAATATGCAAAGCAAAATTTTTTCGAGAACGCAAATAAACCGGGAAGATGGTTAGCATATAAATTAAGGAAAGAGAAGGAGAAGACAATAATCCGAACTTTGAAAGATGAAAAGGGAACAGACAAATTCAAACAGGAAGAAATAAAAAAAATTGCTGAAGATTTCTATCGGAAACTTTACAAGAAAAAAGAAGTGGATAGAGGAACCCAGGAAGAATATATATTAAAGCATAACAAAATGAAATTGACTAAAGAACAAATTCAGTCCTTAAATGAGCCTATAACACATGCAGAAATTATAGAAGCCTTTAAAAAACAAAAAAATGGGAAAGCACCAGGCCCGGATGGGCTATCAGCGGAATATTACAAAGAACTGGAAGAGGTGCTATTCCAACCATTTAAGAAGTTACTAGAATGTGTCGAAAAAGAAGGAAAAATACCAGCAACATGGACTGAAGCGATAATTTCTCTAATACATAAGGAAAACACGGAAGGCAAAGAAATACAAAATTATAGGCCGATCTCATTGTTGAATGTGGATTACAAAATATATGCGACCATCCTGGCAACTAGAATGAAAAGAATTTTAATCTATTTGATACATCAAGATCAGTCTGGGTTTCTTCCAAAAAGGCAGATGAAGAATAATATAAGGATAGTCCTAAACTCCTTGGAATATTATGAAGCACACCCGGAGAAACAGATGGCCATGATATTCTTAGATGCGGAGAAAGCCTTCGATAATCTTGACTGGAATTTTTTGATATATACGTTGGAAACACTGCAGGTTGGAGAAAGATTTATGAAACTAATTAAAGCAATATATACTGAACAAAAGGCAAAAGTGAGAATTAATGGCGAGCTATCAAAAGAAATCCAAATACAGAAAGGCACTAGACAGGGATGTCCACTGTCCCCACTTTTATTTATCTTGACTTTAGAAATATTAAATGAACAAATTAGAGGAAAAAAGGAATTGAAAGGATTAAAAGTAAAAGACCAAGTCTATAAATTACAGGCCTTTGCGGATGATTTAGTTATTATACTGGAAGATCCACTAAATTCAATAGAAGACTTGATGGTAACGTTAAAAAACTTTGGTGACATGGCAGGAATGAGAATAAATCAAAAGAAGACTAAAATACTTACTAAAAACATGAGAGAACCAAAATGACAGGAGCTAATAGAGAAGACGAATTTCCAAGAGGAAAAGAAAATCAGATATCTAGGGATACAAATCACAAAGAAGACAAGTACACTATTTAAAGATAACTACATGAAACTAATGAAGGAGATACAGAACAATTTGGAGAAATGGGACAAATTACAACTATCGTTGCTGGGAAGAATTGCGACGATCAAAATGAATATTTTGCCGAAAATTTTATTTTTATTTCAGTCAATTCCTATCATATTAAAACAGTCCTTTTTCAAAGAATTCAATAAGATAATTATGAGATTTATATGGCAAGGCAAAAAACCAAGAATTAAAATTAAGGCAATGCAGGATGCTAAGCAGAGGGGTGGTTTTGGTCTTCCAGATTGGGTTCTATATTATAGAGCTTGTATTTTAGATTGGATAAAAGAATGGATAACTCTAGAAAACGATAGAATACTCAACCTGGAAGGACACGATTTGCAATTAGAGTGGCATGCCTATATATGGTACAAAAAAGATAAAGAACAAAAAAATTTCAATTCACATATGATAAGAAGAGCTTTACTGGGAATGTGGAGAAAGATTATACAACAAATTTATTACAAAATACCTGTATGGGTGTCACCGATAGAGGCCTTCACTCAACCTAACCTCATGACAAAAGTAAATCTTTTAAGATATCAAGATTTATTAAATAAGGATGGTAAATTAAAGTCTAAAGAAGAGCTAGAGTCACAGAATGTTTATATAGATTGGTGGCCTAGAGTACAGTTAGAATCTAGATATATAAAAGATAAAATAGAAGGTTTCTATCTAGAGCAAACGGTCTTTGATAAATTCCTGCTAGGCTCAAAAGAACAAATTGTTAAGAAAATGTATAATTATATGCTGGAAATTAAAATGCAAGATGAAATGGTTAAGGAATGTATGATTAAGTGGGCGCAAAATATAGGGCATAATATTGATATTGATCAATGGCTGAAAATATGGCAAAATAATATAAAGCTTACAAGATCGGTGAACTTTAAAGAGAATATATATAAGATGTTTTACAGGTGGCACATCACCCCAGAAAAATTGTCAAAGATGTATACAGATGTATCAAATAAGTGTTGGAAATGTGAAACACAAGTGGGAAGTTATTATCATATGTGGTGGTCATGTGGAGAAGCAAAACAATATTGGAAAAGAGTACATGCTATGTTACAACAAATACTGCTCTGTAAGGTGCCATTAACCCCAGAACTGTTTTTATTGAGTATGATACCTGATAATATAGATAAGTCAAAGGAATATATAGTTATATATATTGTTACGGCAGCCAGAATTCTATATGCTAAAAATTGGAAAAGCCCAACGGTACCGAAACAAGAAGATCTTATTGAAAAGATACGGGAAATAGCTGAAATAGATATTCTGTCAGAAGTCATGAAGGACTATCCCTTGCAAAAGGCAACAGAAAGATGGGATCTATTCAGCAAGTGGACTGAATTAACAGGCAGTGTATGAATAGTACATATTGAAATGAGAACTTAATCTAGAAGGCAGAAAAGAGTAAACAGAATAACCTAAAATCTTGATATGGCAATATGTATAGAATGGATATTAGTATGTTATTGTCTCTTCTCTTCCTCATCAATTCCAATTCCCTTTTTCCTTTCTGTCATCCCTTATGTAAAAAAATAAAAAAATAAGATAAAAAAAAAAGAATGGGTTCATGTGTGGAAGGAATGTGATCTTAGTTTAATCAATCAATCAATCAATCAATCAATCAATCAATCAATCAAGCTTTCCATCAGAAATTAGTGAGTCCAGTGCCAATTTAGTTCAGAGTCTTGAAAAGTCATCTATTTAGACTACAGCTCATGGAATCTACAACTCTCCCAGGAAATGTGGGTGGAGAATTCTGAGATATTCACACTACAAAATATTGCCAAGTGGTAATTCAGTTCTGGTATTCAAAGCAAAGTCTTGAGCTTACAGTTCTTTAAATAGGGAGAAGTAAAACAATTAAAAAAACCCACACTCAATTCTCATAATTTGTAAACATCTGTGTTGGATTTCTCTTATCATCATCATCATCATCATCATCATCATATCTCTCTCTCTCCCCCCTTTGCTCACAAATAGAGTCTCTCTATTTTGTATGCATGGAAAGTTGGCTCTTAAAGAAAAATTCTGGCAAAATCTGTAATGGGTATTTCGACTGACATCCACAAAGCACTCTATCTCCCTGGGGATACCTAGGTGTGTGTGTAAAACACTGTCTGTCGAAATACCCATTACAGATTCTTTTAGTGACTTTTGCAGAATAATGTTCTTTCCTTTTACTGAGTAAGTTTTACTGAATAAATCACACTTCTATCACAATGAATCACAAAATTGATCCTGTCAGACACTCTGATTGGTCTAGTGGGGTGAGGGAGGTATAACTGACTGGTTTACACATACTATTTTCATATCTACACCTTAAAAAACTCTTGTTATCTATCCGTTTATATTAGACTGACTCAACATTAAAGAAGGGCATGACCCAGCAAAATCGTGATTCGTGGAAGGCCATGATCCATGAATTACTGATTTTCCCCCAGATGAACTATGAACTTGTTTGTCAGTTCATTGGCCCTATAAAAATACTCCCCTAGGCACCTAGAGACACCCACTTCCCCCACCCCTTCCCACTGCCTCCGTCGTAGGGATCTTTTGCTGCTGCTGCCGCCTCCTCCTCTGTCACTGCTGCCATCTTGAGAGGCAGCCTGGCTGGCTCCCACAGGTCGGCTACCTCTGCACATGTGACCACCTCTTAGCTGAGAGGCAGGTGCATGTACAGAGGCAGCCGGCTGGGAGCAGGCACGGCTGCCGATCAGCTGAGAGGTGGGTGCATTTGCAGAGGCAGCCCCCCGGCTGCCTCTCAAAACAAAAATCACAAAAAAACATTTTAACATTTGTTTTATTATTTTTTTTATTTTTTGAGAGGCAGCCCAGCCTGCAGGAGCTACTGGGCTGCCTCTCAAGATGGTGGCAGTGGAGGCAACAGCAGCAAAACATAGGAAGGTGACCGGGGCAGTGGGAAGGGGGCGGGGGCGGGGGGGAACGAACCAGGACATTTGGGAAAACGCTAAGAAGTATGTGGTTCCAGTCAGTTCTGGTTCTCCCTGGAACTGACCCAAAGAAAAACAAACCGGTGATTTTTGACAAATTTTCTGATTCATTTTGTGTGTGTGTGTGTGTCCATCTCTAGTTGAAATCTTACACCTTGAAGCTCGGCTTACATAGCCACAGCTTTTGGTAGCATTGTCTCTGTGTGGAAACTAGGTAAGGAAGAAAATTTATTCAAGGCCCAAATTGTTTTTCTTTGCAATTAGGTGCAATAAACTACCTGTTTTGTAGTGCTACCCCATTTATTGCTGTACTAAGTTTGCTACATACACACAGAGCACAGGAATTTGATTTTAACGTGACAAAGGAAGAGACAGAACTTGGAGGATGCTCTCAGATCTGAATGCCCATCCCTAACTATAAGTGATGCTTTTGCTTTTGCTTTGCTTGTTTGTGCTTGACTTGAACAGATGGATCTGGGAATTTTGGTAAAAGAAAACTAGGCTGCACAAGGCCTTCTTTAGAGAATGTCACTGAGGAACAAAATGCATGGCCCCCTTGGGCCCCACAATTGAGTACCCAGCATCCAACTAATGGAAAGTGGAAAAAAAACTGTTGGGCCATGTTTGGTCCCGACTTGCAAAGCGATTTTAAGTCGAGGATACAGGAGGCTTTATTCTTAGCATTTTAAAACTCCAACCTTCCTTTGCAATAAATACAAAGGGATAGGGAAATCAATTACTACAACTAGCAAATTCCAATAAATCTGTGGCTTCAAAAGAAAACAGAAAACCATTTTTGCAAAGCAATCCCTACTGGAAAAGAGTATGTGGAAGGTGAGGAGCGGCTGCTCATCAAACTCCCAGCACTCGTGTATCCCTCTGTATCTGTGAGTACGTGAGAGGAGTGAGACAGAGACAGGGGCGCAGGGGAGATAGAATGGAGAGAAGACCTGGAAACATCGATAAGCCGATCCTTCATTATTTGCACAGAGCACACACCACTCTGGCTAGACAAGTGGATTAGAATTAGAGCTGAAAAGCAATTAAATAAAACAAAATTGATTGATCACATGAGTTTTAATCAAGTAATAGGTTAACATATAACTTAAACTTGCACGTCTATAGGCATCTATTTTTTGTATTGCCTCCATCTACGCCAGACAGTTGGGGAACCTCTAGAAAAACATGGAAGGTGATGGAAGAGGAAATAACTGAAAACTACTTAATCTTTCAGTAGTGGAGGTGTCTACACACACACACACACACACACACACTTACTTTTAGGGAGGAGGTGCACTTGCTACTCTTTCTCTGCTTTCTTATGTTCCTGATAATTCCCCCTCCCCCTCCCCCAACTGCTCATAATGGAAAGGAAATAATGTAATCCCAGGGCTGGCTGACAGGTTCCCCCATTGGCTATGGCCAAGGAACCCCATGGCCTGGGCTCTTGTGTATCCAAGGCCTCTATCAGACTGTTCTTGCTCCATTCCTCAACTTCCCTTCTTCCCCATGACTGGCACTTTGACACCCAGGAAAGGAACGATGGGGACGCTTCTGTGGGGAGAGGGTTGGGTGGGGTGAACCTGAGGTTATATCTCATCCCCTCTTGCCTCAGCCTCAGAGGGGAAGATCTGATCTTTCCTATGGCTCTGGGATGCTGCAAAGGCTTTGCAACTGATTGATCTCATGAATTAAGAAATTAAATACTGTGCTCCTAATTATAATGCACAAGTTAAATAGTAAGACAATGCTATGGTTTAAAGTTCAAGCTACAAAAGACATCAGCATTGAAGCACTTTTACAAAGGAGAGGCATTAACACCCACATATGGATGAGTATCTGTGGTGCATTAGAAGCATCTTAAGGCTGTGATCCTATATTCAATACTTTGGGAATAACCCCATGGAACTCAATGGAGCTTGCTGCTGAGAAAATCTCCACAGGACTGCACTGCGAGAAATAAAATATGGGTGTTTACAAGATGATAAAGAGACCAGAGTTGGTACCGTATTACTTGTCAGGCATTACTGCAATTTCGAAAGTCAGTTGCCATAACAACAGGAGCAACAGCTCATTGTAATGACATTCCCGTTAGTTCTTTCGACTTCCTTAAATATTATAGCATTAAACAAAATTTATGGATTAAAACATGAAGCCACATAGCTTAAAATAGTAATTTTTTGGCACGAAGTAACGCATTAAGTGACTAAATATTAAGTGATTCAATATTAAATATAGAGTTTAAAACCCCCCGAACCTGAGCTTTAAAGCCACACAGAGCTTACCTGTGTGCATACCCAGAGATTGCCAGAACTTAACAAAAGCCATATGTGCATTTATATGGAAATATGATACTAATCTTTGAGCTGAGAGGAGGAAAAAAATCACATGGAGAGGGAAAGCTTATATAATTGGATTTACATGCTGTTCTAGGGGCAGGGGGCAACAAAAGCAGGAAAGGGAAAGTAGGGTGATAGGAACCATGAAAAGTAACTGTTGTTGATTACCATTCATTGTGATTTTGAGAAGTATTTCTGAAATCAAATCCCATTACAATCAAGCTTTGGAACTTTGGGTGTACAGTAGAGATGGGGACAGACCGCCAAAATATCGGTTTATCTTGGTTCGTGGATCATCAAGGTTGACAACCCATGATCCATGAATTTGCCCCCCCCCCCGTGACCCGACAAACCACGAATCGATTAATCAGTTCATTGGGTGTTTTTAAATTGACCCCTGACCCCACAGCATGTCCCCCATCCCCTTCCCACTGCCCTGTCGCTTCTCAATCCTGACCTTATCCTGCTGCCTCCTCCTGCTCTAGTGCCGCTGCTGCTTCCACCAGAACAGAAACTAGGCTGCCAGAATGCTGGTTTCTGTTCCAGCAGCTTAGCTTCTGTTCCATTACAAACAGCGGGGCGGGGGGTGGGTGGGGAGAGATTCCCTTCAGTCAGGCTTCCACTCTCTGCCTATTCTGCGTGGGGATAGGCAGACAATGGAAGCCTGACTGAAGGGAAACCCCCATCCCTGCTGTTTGTAATGGCAGCGGGGCTGATTCCCTTCAATCAGGCTTCCATTGTCTGCCTATGCCTGCACGGATCAGCTGATCTGTGCGGGCATATGCAGAGAAACGAATGGATGAATATAACGGGTGTATATTCACCCCTTCATATTCATGGGGGTTTCCCAATCTCACGAATAGGAAGGGATGAATATCTGACAAACTAGCAATATTTAACGAATATCACAATTCGTTTTTATATTCGTCCCCATATCTAGTGTACAGCTTCTTCCATTAGACTGTTTGTAGGATTTTCCTTTGTACATATACAGAATGCAGAGATGAGGGTGGCATGCCCCCTTCCCCTCAGCTGTGTCCTGAAGGTCCATGGACCTCCCAGGCTCTACTCTCAATATCTGTTGATTGTTTGCAATGTTTCAGAGTCTGCAGCTTTTCACATTACTGAAAATCTGGCTTGACTGAGATTTCCCCATCACTTGGACAGTGTTGAGTTCTATCCATGGAGGCTCACATTTTCAGACATTGTGGAGACTACAGGGGGTTTTTGAGGCTGGGACTGGGAGACACATATTTATCAGTGCTGGGTCCCACTTATTCGTTTAATTACTGAATATAAATAATGAGGAGAAGCTCATGTATCTGTCTTTGTATTCACATAGAGCTAGAGAGGGTCAATCCAGGATATTTTCTCAGTAAAAGTAGAGAAGCAAAAGGTGTTTCTTTTCCACCCATGACCCTTTCTTTGGCAGTCTACCAAGACCAGGGGTCTCCAAAGTACAGCCTGCAGGCCACATCCAGCCCACCTGGCCTTTTTATCCGGTCCATCTGTGCATGCGTGTGGGCGGGCACGAGTGTGTGTGTGCATGCGTGCATGCATGCGGGTGGGTGGGTGGAAGTGCAGGTGGGCGGGAGTGCGGGCGGGCGTGTGTGCATGTGGGCGGGAGTGCACGGCGTGTGTGTGAGAGTGCGTTCTGGTGGGCGGGAGTGTGGGTGGGTGTGCATGTGGGGGAGTGCGCACACGTGCAAGTTCCTTCGGCCATTGAAAGTATCACTAATATATTATGTGGCCCTTCATGTGAAAAGTTTGGAGACCCCTGACCTAGACTAAGGCTCAAACTAAATATTAATAGAAATGCATATTCTTTCTGATTAACCCAACTGCCATCTGACAACGGGCTTTTCTCAAGCATACATTTCTCAGCAGTCAGACCTGTATATTAAGCCTCTATTAACTTTCCAATGACCAGTCAGCAAACAAATGCAAGATATGGAAGTGAGGAAACGAATGTGTTGTCACCAACAGACACCTTTCACCACCTGAGGGAGCACCTCTTCCAAATATCAGCTTAATGTATCATCTAATGCAGTGGTTCCCAACCCAGAGTCCCCTTATGTTCTTGGACTACAAGTCCCAGAAATCCCGGCCAACACAGTTAGTGGTAAAGGCTTCTGGGAGTTTTAGTCTAAGAACATCTGGGGACCCAAGATTGGGAACCACTGATCAAGTGTGATCTCAAACTACTGCATGGGAAAGCCCTGGAGAAATCCTGAAGGCTGTTGCAGAAATCCAATGTTTCTATTAGCAACCAGCCTGAGCTATACGCGGAGCTGTCCAAGGTTCTGGTACGACTTCATCTTCTGACAGAAACCTAGCTATTGGCTGAAACAAGACAGCCCACCTTGATTTTGAAGGAACCCCTCCCTCCACCATCTCCACCTGCCCCAAGAGCTTCTGGGAATTTGAGAGGACTGCCTCCATTGCCTTTTCTAGCTTGAAGGGTAAGGCACAGATACCAGGCATTTTTCAAAATGGCAACTGTAACAATAAAACCTCTTGTAAAGCAAACTCTGTGTGTGTGTGTGTGTGTGCACGCGCGTGCATGCACGTGTTCATGCATGCATACGTGTGTGTATTATCCTCCCATACACATTCAAAGAAGCATCCGATCTGGGGGCCGCAGGCTGAGTTGAAATCAGTTTATAACAAATTACAACATGAGAAAGCATCCTTTCTCCCACTAGTACAACAATCAGGCTCAAACAGCAACTCTATCATGCTAACCTTCTTTAAGAAACTGCTGCGGCTGGCCTAGCACAATCCTCTCTCAATTCACATTTAGGGAGGGGAAAAAAAACTTATTCACCTAAACATTAAATACTTTCTGCTGCCACCTTGTGTTGGCTACTGAGAACTGATAATAAGCAGTAAACTCTAGGACTGTGTTATACTTGTCTTTTCATACATGAAAGAAGACTTTCAGAAATGGCTCAACTAGTATTTCAGAGATGAACTGGGAGGGGAGGGAATAAAAAACTATTGAAATGGTAAAGTAAGTGTTAAACCCTTGGTACTCAATGAAATGGGCTGTAATGCACAAAATCTCATGCCACAATGAGGTTTTTAGATGTTCTAGCTGTTTTCTCTGCCACACATTAGCGTAGCTAACACTTTGGAATGTGTTAAATGGGGGGGGGGTGTTTGTGTGGTGTGTGCCTGCATGCACAGATGTTGTTATATATGTTCCACTGCTCAGTGGTAAAGCACATGATATGGCTGTAAGAAGGCCTCAGGTTCAACCCTCAGCACCTCCAGGTAGGTGGATTTAAAAAAATCATGTCTGAAACCCTGGGCAGAAGCTGCCAGTCCCTATTAGATGGACCAATGGTCTAACTCAGGATAAGGCTGGCTCAGGATAAGACAGCTTCCTCTTCTGTATGTGGGCGTGCATGCGTGCGCACAAATATATGATAGAGAAACCCAACAAAGCCCAATTTTTCAGAATCCCCAGATGTGAGAATCCCCACGATGGAATCCTTCAACTGACCAGATAAGTAAAGACTGCTCTGGCTGCTCACATTCTGGAACAGTAGCCAAGGTAATCTGTTGCCAAGGAAAAACAACAAAGAATGCTGCAAAAGCTTAAAGACTAATTGACACATCGCACTTGGTTTTCCCCCACACTTTTATTGCAAACAGGATCAAAATGCCACGAGATACAGGAATTCTTGCATTTTACATCCTTTTCACTTTACTGTTAAGAATTTTTCTCAGTACACACATACACTTGTTGTCTGTGTTTATTTTAAGTATTCCTCAAGTACCCTTATACCAGAAAAAACCAGTTTAAAAGATGCATGTTGTTCTCCTTCTTGATCACAAAAAGAGTGGGGACAAATCACAACTCCAGAGGGAGAGATGTTCAGCATCTGGAGCAACGTGGAGAACATCCTTTCCTTCATGACTAATGGCACACACATACACATATAGAGGGGAACAGTTTTAGTAAAGCATGGTCCGGTCTGTGGAAGTTTATGATGCAATAAATTTGATAGTCTTTAGGTGCTACAGGGCTGTGCTGGTTCAGTCACAGTATCTTCAGCTCCTGTTAGCACACTTTTTTGGCACTAGATGGTGCACTAACACCATTTTTGTAGACTCTTTCAAATATTTACAGGACAGGGTAGACTGGGCAAGCATTTATTACTTTTCCCAGCAGACCATTCAAAAAATAATAATGTAATAAAAGAGTTATACCAATTGTGAACAGCAACTGGATGCAACACGATGGCAGAAACTCAGTGCTTTTAAATTCATGGCTCACATCCATGCACACTTGCTTTTTCAACTCTACCACATTTATGTATCTCAGTGCTGTTTTGGGCCCTTTAAGACTAACTAACTGTGGGCACATGCAGACTGTAGAGATGGCCTTTGACTAGAAAAGGATAATCCTTACTAACACAAGGGTCTGAGTGTCAGAGCAGGGGTTTCTCTCACTTCCAGGAGTGAGCAGATTAATCAGCTTTGTTTGTGGCTGGTCTTTAGGACTCAAGCAGGAATTCCTTTGACATCTGATTTCACAAACATGGAATGGCTCCCTCATTAAAAGTGCTTTGAGCAATAAATAAAGACTACCTTTGACATCTGCTTCTGCCTTCTGTAATCTTATTGAATTCCTCCTACCTTTTCTGGATAAATGGCCCATTTTAAAATTCTGAAGTATTATTACAAGCAATGCTTTCATTCCATGGCCTGACTGGCCAACAGCATGAAAGGGAGGTAAAGAGCTTTACTATTAATGCTATGCTGAAATCTAACACTGAAAAAGTGTGAGTGGTTTCCAATTTCTTCTTCCTCCTGCAGTAGCCCAGTAAAAAGGTAAAGGTTCCCCTTGACAATTTGTCCAGTCGTGTCTGACTCTAGGCGGCGGTGCTCATCTCCGTTTCCAACCCATAGAGCTAGCGTTTGTCTGCAGACAATCCTCTGTGGTCACGTGGCCAGTGTGACTAGGCACGGAACGCCGTTTACCTTCCCACCGAGGTGGTATCTATTTATCTACTCGCATTTTTGCATTTTGCATGCTTTCGAACCGCTAGGTTGGCGGGAGCTGGGACAAGCGAGGGGGGTCACTCCGTCGCGTGGATTCGATCTTACGACTGCAGGTCTTCTGACCTTGCAGCACAGAGGCTTCAGCGGTTTAACCCGCAGCACCACCACGTACATCATCTCAAAAAAATCTGCACAGGAGAGTTCTGGAACCCTCTGGAAGAGTGTGGGAAACAACTCTGCAGGAGCAGGATTGCCTCCTGGCCTTTCTTCCAGTCAGAACTTCTTGGACAAATCTTGGTTTGGGGAGTGATCCTGAGGAAGGGAGAAAATACTGGACCCCAACCCTCTGTATGCTGGAAAATAAATATTGAAAAATGCTGCAGAAAAGATAATAAATATTGGGTTCAGTCTGAAGCTCCATATGTAAAATGAACTCCCATTGAAAGCTATCGTGTAGGGTCTGTTTGCAGTCAATGGGAATTCTCGCTGGGACACAATGGTCTGGAATAGATGGGTGGAGCTGTCCAGCATGACAGTGAAGAGTGGCCTCCCTGCATTTCAAATGATCATAGATCAGTGGTTCCCAACCTTGGGTAATCCGTGTGTTTTGGCACCGCATCCCCCGGAAAACCTGCCCAGCACTGCTGGTGGTGAAGGCTTCTGGGAATTGCAATCCAAGAACACCTGGGTTACCAAGATTGGGAACCACTGTTCTTGATCAAACTAAACCTGGACTCTTGCTATAAGAGAAAGTGACTATCATACTTCCGAAAAATCATGAGAACACTGGAAAAGAAAACAATGCTAGGAAAATGGGAAGATCAATTAATAGAGGATCAATTAATAAGAGATGGATTGACTCAATGAAGGAAGGCTCAGCCTTTAGTTTGCAAGACCTGAATGTTAATCAGGTCCTACTTTTAGTGTGTCAGGGTACAGTCAAGAGATGTGTGGATTGGACTGACCTACAGATATGTGGTCTATGGTCTGGATTACCATCCTGTGGAATGGCCTGCCTATGAAATGGTGTCAAGAAAATATTTGGTTTATTTCATAAACAGCACATCTGGCAGTTTCCGGTTAGCAAAAAGTGCTGGGGATGTCTCTCAGCCTGGACTTTTGCATGACAGAATAAACAAAAAAGTAATATACATGACTGCTGGGGCAACAAGCCTTTGGCCAAGCTGGAAGACAATGGAACAGTATAGACAGGATAGAAAGCTGAATACTTTCATTAGCTTTATGCCCAGAATGCACCCTGATAAGATGCTGTAATCATACTATGTGGCACACGACAAAGGAATGACTTACTTTCTGAGAATAAGGAAGAGTGACACATTGCATTTTTTCTCCCAATTTGCCATCTACCAATGCAACACTGAATTTTAAGGATCAAGGTAAAGAAGCTAATCAGAAGGTAGGAAAATTAGAGGTGTTGATGGAACAAAGAACAACTACTACTTAGGAAAGGAAGCTCAGGGTCACTTATTCACATTCACAAACTCTCACACATGCTTTTTAGTTCACTTTGTATCATGTAATTTTTACTTCTGCAGATTTTGACTGGGGCCTTTAGGACTTAGTTTGCCTTGATTCTGAGAGAAGCTTCCGTTTTTACAATGGGTTAGATTACTCCATCTACACCTCCTTTACTGTCTCCTTTTATTAGACACACAGAGAGACACACACACCAGTGATTTTGCTACTTTATTTCAAATTTTTCCTTCCAATTTTCCTATCTGGATTCTCCTGGATCAATTTTCCTGCACATTCCCCTGTGTCGTCAGGAACCTGTTCCTTGAAATAGGTAGCTATATGTCTTTCTTTCTTATTCTTTAGGCCAAATACTGTTTAACTGCTGGAAACACAGTTAATTAGAGGGCTGGTGGAAGATTAGGGGCAAATATAGTGTAATAAAGAACTAACTGTGGCTACTTTTATATAACTATAATTTCATCTGATATTTTAATGCAGGTTGCTCTGCATTACACATTTCACTTCAACATACACTGTGCTAGAAATTGATTGATTTTTTTCTGATTTCTTTTATATAGTGCCTTCATTTCCTAGATCTTATTCTCTGTTTACTTGCGGTGATTTAAATAAATCTTCAAATTAATTGCACTTGAAAATGGCTTCAGGTAATCTCTGGTTAGATTCCTTGCAAATAAAGAACCTTATTTTCCCTGAATATGATTGTTAATGATAAGATTTTTGAGAAGTCACTAATTCATAGTATCACCAGAAATCAGAAATGACTTCATAGCACGGAACAATGACAACGTTATCCATGTCCGTAGGGCCGGCCCCAGCATTAGGTAGAAAGAAGCAGTTGCCTCAGGCAGCAGATTCTGGGTAATATGAAAAAGCAGCCCTTTGTTTGCAGAAAATTCTAACACGTAATATTCCATTTAAACTAGAATTATTTTTCTTAAATATGTTGCCAGAGACTTGGATAGGAGAGAGAGCCCTTTGGTAATACATATAATAACTGCATCCAGAATACTATACACAATGGAAATGGAAGAAAACAAATACCAAACCATGAAGAATTTATGGAAAAGATTATGGAAGTGGCGGAGATGGACATATTAACAGAAGCTTTGAAAGACAATTCAATCCAAGAAGCAACTGAAAAATGGGACCCTATATATAACTGGATCCGTTCTATAACCTGAAAGCCAAATGAGATAACTTTAATACAAAATAGTCAAATAACTCTAGTTGGAAGTATATAGGCAACTAACAGATACAAAAGTTACAAAAGCTCTTAATGTAATGATATGTGTAAGTACAGATAATATGTGATAAGGAATGGCATGATATATTCCCTGTTATCCCAATTCATTTCCCCTGCAAATAATAATAATAATAATAATAATAATAATAATAATAATAATAATAATAATAATAATAATAATACGAAGAAGAAGAAGAAAGAAAGAAAGAAAGAAAAAGAAAGAAAAAAGCAGCCCTTTGTTATTTGTTATTGTAATTTTAAAACCAGAGAAGGTAAGAGGTGCATATGGAATCTTCTGCCTTATATGCCAAAATAACATGGCTCTCTTTAGGAACTATGCACCTTGATCCAGGATTGAGAGTATGCTGGGGGATATAAATTGCTGCTTTTCTGCAGACATCAAGAAGCTATGGGCCCACTCTAGAGCCTGACTATAAGTCACTGTTTGATCCAACATCTTGCTCTTAGGATATGCAATCCAATAGTGCAGAAGCCCTTATCACTGTCCTCAAGGGATAGCCACAAACACACAGCACACAAACCAAATTTAGACAAATCAATTTATTTAAATGTTGACATCCAGTCTGTGTTGGAGTGACTATCAATTGATCCAATTGATCCAGCACTAATGAATCATTCCTTCCCTGCCTCTAAATTTAAAAAAGAACCCCGCCTCTCTGCTTTATGTCTCTTTCCCTCTCTCTAGTCTATTAATATCTATTGTTGAAGGCAGTCATGTTTGTCAGTTTGCTGTTTATTCTGTTCAAAACTGTAAGTAAAGAAAATGACTTTTATTCTTTCTCATACAAATGTCTTGGGTAACAGCCTATCCTCCATATTATTTTACCCAGACTTTGTGCTCTGGAGAGGACACTCCAGCTTCGTATACAGCGTCGAAACAACACGGGAAGTAGCAGTTACCGGTTATAAGTCTTTGCTTGATTGGCGTAGAGCATGATGCCAGGGGCTACTTCTGATGGTGGGAGAGGTCATTGCACCTCACTAGGTAGATACCGCCCGCCTTAAGCTGGGCAGCCCCCAGCCAGTAAGGTGCTACCTCGCCATGATCTGTTAACCTCATGGGGTGCATGGGGTTTAGGGTGAAAGCCGACAAGCAGATCGATAACACTGCACCATGCAACAATCATAAGAAAACATCTGCCCTAAAGTTGGGCACCTGGAATGTTCAGACAATGACTCCTGGCTTTTCTGACGACCTGCAGGAAATAGACGACGTGCGCAAGACAGCTGTCATCGACATGGAACTGAGTAGGCTGCAGATGGACATTGTTGCCCCGCAAGAGACGAGATTGCCAGACATGGGATCTGTCAAAGAAAAAAAAATCTCATTCTTCTGGCAGGGAAAACGATTGAATGAGTCCAGGGAATATGGTGTTGGCTTTGCGGTTAGAAATACTCTGCTGAGATCCATTGTTCCACCTACTGTGGGGAGTGAAAGAATCCTGTCTCTGCAGCGTCACTCATCAGTGGGACCAGTCACCCTCATTAGTGCATATGCACCAACAATGTCGTCCACAACAGAAGTCAAAGACAAATTCTATGACGATCTGGCAGCTACTATAAAAAAAAAAATCCCCGAGAGAGAGCCACTGTTCATTCTCGGAGACTTTAATGCTAGAGTTGGTGCTGATCTCAATTCTTGGCCCACTTGTCTAGGCCGTTTTGGCATTGGGAAGATGAACGAAAATGGCCAACGCTTGCTGGAGTTTTGCTGTTATTATGGTCTTTGTGTCAGCAACACGTTCTTTAATACGAAGCTTCAACACAGAGTTTCCTGGAGACATCCAAGATCCAAGCATTGGCATCAGTTCGATTTGATCCTCACTAGACATTCTAGCCTTCCTAGTATTACGATCACACGCAGTTACCAGAGTGCTTATTGCGATACTGATCACTCCCTGGTGTGTAGTAGTGTAAAACTGCGAAGAAAGAGATTGTATCACACGAAAAAGGAAGGAAGACCACACATTGACATCAGCAAGACTCGCGATCAAAGAAAAGTGGAGGAATTTGCCCAAGCGCTTGAGGAAACCCTTCCAGGCCCGGCTGATGCAAATGCACCTGAATGATGGGAACATTTCAAGAATGCTGTTTATAACACCGCCCTGTCCACATTTGGCAAGAAGACCAAAAAGATGGCCGACTGGTTCGAAGCCCATTCGGAGGAGTTGATGCCAGCCATCGAGGATAAGAGGAGAGCTCTAGCAGCATACAAAGCCTGTCCTAGTGAGTACAACTTGCAGGCTCTTTGACTTGCTCGTAGCAAAGTGCAACAGGCTGCCAGGAGATGTTCCAACATTTATTGGCTTCAGCTTTGCTCTCAGATACAGATAGCAGCGGACACAGGTAACATCAAGGGAATGTATGATGGTATCAAGCAGGCTTTAAGTCCAATACAGAAGAAATCTGCTCCCTTGAAGTCTGCTACAGGCGTGATCATCCAGGACCGAGCAGATGGAACGTGGGGTGCAGCACTACTCTGAGCTATATTCCAGAGAGAATGTAGTAACCGAAGAGGCATTAAATAACATTGAGTGCCTGCCTGTCTTGGAAGAGTGGGACAGCGAACCAACTTTAGCAGAAATAAAAGCGACCTTGGATACCCTTGCCTCCGGCAAGGCACCTGAGAAGGATAACATCCCTGCTGAAGTGCTGAAGTGCTGTAAAGAGATCATCACCACCAAGCTGTATGAAATCTTTTGTCTTTGCTGGAGGGAAGGTGGAGTACCACAGGACATGAAAGATGCAAACATCGTCACATTCTATAAGAACAAAGGAGACAGGGGCGACTGCAATAACTACCATGGCATCTCTCTTCTCAGCGTTGTAGGGAAGCTGCTTGTTGGGCTGAAGAGACTCCAGGTGCTTGCAGACAGAGTCTATCCAGAATCACAGTGTGGATTTTGAGCTAATAGATCCACCACTGACATGGTATTCTCCCTCCGCCAGCTGCAGGAGAAATGTAGGGAACAACAACAGCCACTCTTTGTGGCCTTCATAGATCTCACAAAGGCCTTTGATTTAGTTAGCAAAGATGGCCTTTTTAAAATACTTCCCAAGATTGGACGTCCACCTCGACTCCTTAACATCATCAGGTCCTTTCATGAGGAAATGAAGGGCACTGTAGTTTTTGATGGCTCAACATCAGAACCCTTTGACATCCGAAGCGGAGTGAAACAGGGCTGTGTCCTCGCACCAACCCTGTTTGGAATCCTTTTTGCTGTCATGCTGAAGCACGCCTTTGGAACTGCAACAGAAGGTATCTATCTCCGGACTAGATCAGATGGAAAGCTCTTTAATCTCTCTAGATTGAGAGCGAAGACCAAAGTCCAGATGAAATGCATGCGGGACTTCCTCTTCGCCGATGATGCAGCTGTTGTTGCTCACTCTGCTGAAGACCTCCAACAACTCATGAATCGTTTTAGCAAGGCCTGCCAAGATTTTGGATTAACAATCAGCCTGAAGAAGACACAAGTCATGGGCCAGAGCGTGGACTCACCTCCCTCTATTACCATCTCCACACAAGAATTGGAGGTTGTTCATGACTTTGTGTACCTTGGCTCAACGATCTCTGACACTCTCTCCCTAGATGTCGAGCTGGATAAACGCATTGGCAAAGCAGCTACCATGTTCTCTAGACTCACAAAGAGAATATGGCTTAATAAGAAGTTTTCGGCATATACTAAGATCCAGGTCTATAGAGCCTGTGTCCTGAGCACATTCCTGTACTGCAGTGAGTCCTGGACCCTTTGTGCACGGCAGGAGAGGAAGCTGAACACGTTCCGTATGCGTTGTCTCCGATGCATTTTTTGTATCACCTGGCAGGACAAAGTTCCAAATAGAGTAGTCCTAGAACGAGCTGGAATTTTTAGCATGTATACATTATTGAAACAGCGACGTCTACGTTGGCTTGGGCATGTTGCGAGAATGGCTGATGGTCGGATTCCAAAAGATCTCCTGTATGGAGAATTAGTGCAGGGAAAGCGCCCCAGAGGGAGACCACAGCTGTGATACAAGGATATCTGTAAGCGGGATCTGAAGGCCTCAGGAGTGGACCTCAACGGATGGGAAACCTTGACATCTGAGCGTTCAGCCTGGAGGCAGGTGGTGCATCATGGCCTCTCCCAGTTTGAAGAGACCCTTGTCCAGCAGGCCGAGGTGAAGAGGCAGTCCCGAAACCAGCAAAATCAGGGAGCTGAACAGCGGACAGATTGTATTTGTCTTCAGTGTGGAAGGGATTGTCACTCTTGAATTGGCCTTCTCAACCACACTAGACGCTGGTTCCAAGTCCTCTATTCAGAGCACGTTACCATAGTCTCTCGAGACTGAAGGATGCCTAATCTCTCAACAAATGTCTTAGAGTTATTGAGACTTTAACTGCAAGTTAATGAGAAAAGAGGTGGACTACTCTGAAGAACTTGAGGCTACTCTGCTCTGTGAATCACTGCACTTCTGTGCAGCTAGAGAAATTTAACCAAACATTCAAAACTCTACAATGGTTTGTAGATGCTTAGCTTAGTGCCACACTTAAGAAAACTGTAAACTGGTCAGACTGTGTTTTGTAAGAATTTGGCAGGTTTTTTATTCTAGCTCATTCCTAAAATAAATGCATGTAAAATATACTAGCCAGTGTCGTTGCTAGCCTTAACTGGGGCAGGCCCATTGATTCAGTGGGGTTTACATACCAATTTACTATTCGTCAATTCATTCTGCAGATTTATTTTTACTTGGGACTAGTAACAGGATGCTTGGCTGCTATATTTTACTTGCACTTTTGCCTCTTCTTCTCTTACCCTGGAAGCTCAAGAGTGGTTATCATTTAGAAATCCCATACATTTTTAAAATTTGGTAACATATGGCAGTTCCAGAAAATATGTTGGTGAATTATTTTATACCAATATATAACTCGAGAAACTTACCCTTCCTGGATTATAGCTGCCGAAATCCCATAGGCAGCATAGCCACAGCAAGAAATATTCTGCTGGATAACAACCATCTATGCCACTGAATATTTGGAACACTAAAGAACATGGCCGCTAGATGACAGCAAAACACCAAGATCTTAGAAGGCAAGTAAACTTGGCAGGTGGCAGCAGCTGCTCTTAGGTGCTTGTGTCTCACACTGTATCATATCCACTGCAACAGTGACTATCCTATTCCAAGGTTCTAACAGATCCTGAAATTTTGACATATTTCAAATCAATATTAAGATGCCTCTTCTCCCTTTCGGAGCTGGCTGAGGAAATGCTTAGTAATTTCTGCATGTGACCAAGATGTGCAAAATCATTTTGGGGAAATCATACATTGGTGAGCGCATTAATTCTATAATACAAGCGCATATGGTCCTCCAGAAGTTGTATGATTGTAACTCCCACTGGCCTGAGCTAGCATAGTCAATGGAGATGGACGATGGGATCTGAAGAACTCCACATTCCCCAGTCCCGATATAATACATACAACTATGATGAGACACAGGGCTTCTCCAGACTGGCTGTTTGGGGTGTGGGGTGGAGTGGGCTACAAAGGGCAGGTTGGGATGAGGGGGAGGAGTGATGTGCCATTTGGTGCACTCCTCCCGTTCCCACAGCAAACAATCCCTTGTAGCCCGAGCAGCTATCAATAAAGCGCTTTCCCTGATCCTCTGTGGGCCCTCACATGCTACAGATCCCTTCAAAGCAAGGTTTAGCTGGTTTACATATGGGTTAGGAGACAGTAGCAACAGCAGTCGAGGACAGCTGATCAGTGGGGGCGGGAAGCCAGTTGTGGTGCCAGGGTCAGAGGGGCTCACAGGCTCACAGCACCTTGTGAGCTGCTGTTGCCACTGCCGCTGCTGCTAAGGTGATCTCTGGAGCTGCAGTGGCATAGGTAACACCAGCCTTCAGGGCGCTGCACAGCCACCATGCTGCAGCAAGCCTGGTCTCGGCCAGCCTCCTTGGCTGCTCTTCCCCTCCTGCCCCTTGAACCTGCAGGGCTCAGAATCGTGCTAAATAGAAAGCATGCCCTAGGAAAGGGTCAGAAAGTTGCCGGGCAATTCTTAAAGGGGAAGGATGGATCATTCTAAGTACAAACACATGCGGTCAAAGTTTTTTTTTTTCCGTGCTAAATAGTGCCATCGGGATTCTATATATCATAACTATATGCCAGTATGGACAGGCTCACGGATGTAGCTCTGTAACCCAGGCTCCTGTCCTTTGTGTTCTTTTCTTTTTTGGTAGTTATAATAATGTTTTAAACAGAAGCCCTCCAACTCTGCTGACTTCATGATGTGATCACAAAGCTTGAGATCCAGGCCTTCCTCAGACCTTAGAGATGCTGCTGACCGAATGTGCAACCTCTTATTTGCAAAGCACATGCCCTGTCACCGAGCTGTGGCCCTATTATGTATGCTCTTTCCCTTAGAGCTCGGAAACTTATTTTTAAAAAGTAATTTGTTAAAGGTATTGCTTCAGGGCCAAAAGCAGTTACTTTTATAATTTCCTTCCCTATTTTTAAAAAGCAATTGAAGTAGTTACTTTTTAGTAAAAAAATAAAAATAAAATTGAATGTTATGAGCTATTGGCTTCTGCAAAACACACTATCCCCCCAAAGAATACATTTTTTACCCATTAAAAAAACACAAAAGACAAGGAGGTACAGCACAGATAATTTGTGAACATGCTGATAATCTTCCTCTACTCTTCAGGGAGGTCACTTTTCCACAACTATACAAGAAACTAAAAAGTTACAGTTATGTCACAAAAGAAAGCTATCTCCAAGGGGCTGAAATCTAGCAGTAAGTTGCAACTAGGGTAGGCCCATTAAATCAGTGGAACTCATAGAAGAGTTGACTCAACAAATCCCCACTGATCTAATGGGTCTATTCTGTTCGTGGGTTAGTACTAGATTTCAGCTATTAAGTTACAACAACAATATAACTTAATTGCACAAAAGGAACTAACAAGTAGCTAACTCTTTGAAACAGATTACTTCCCTGGCTCTGCTTGGTAACATCAATAATCTGCCTAGAGCTTGGAAAAGTTAGGGTTTTTTTTTTTACTACAATTCCCCATTACCATGCCGCAAAATAGGATGCTGGAAGCTGTAAAGTACATAAGTAATTTTTCTTAGCTCTGTGCTGACCATTTGTTAGTACCATTGTTCTTCCTTGTTTATGGGACTCTGAATACTTGTGATGTTTTATAATCCACCCAAAGACTTGACTACTCCATTCATCTGAAGAAGTTTGCTTGGATACATAAAGGTTATGAAAAATAAAAACTGGTTAGTCTCATAGGTGCTACATAACTACTTCTGGTGTAAACTGAATAATCTTTGCTCTTTGCAGACGAATTACACTAGCAATATATATACCAGCAATGGATTTAAAATCAAAGATTTTTTTTAAAAAAATTCAATCTGATTTTTAAAATTTAAATCGGATTTTTTTAAAATTTAAATCAAATTTATTTTAATGAAATGCTTTTGGAGGAAAAATCTATCTAAAGATAGTTTTCTATTTAAGATATATTATAGATCAAAGGTTATTCAGTGTGAAATAGAACTTAATTATGTAGCATGAAGCTGTACATTCATGCAATATTTATATTTTTGGTAAACTAATCCAGTTAATCCAAGTTATCCATGCTGAGATAACATGCAGTTTTTCACAGTAAAAATGGCATAAAATGAAACAAAATTCAGAAAAAGACCTTAATCCCATAGTTGTTCTGCAAATCTATGAACAAACAATGAACACATTGATGTTTAAGCAAATACAAGGATATGTATGCTATATAATGTTATTGTTTTAGTTAAATAAAACAATTTAAGTAGTTCTCCAAATATAAGTGATTAACCTATTAAGTAAAATATATTCTGATACAGCTGTTTACTAATCAGACAGGTGATTATTCTAAATATGAAATCTTCATCCGATTGCAAATATTAAAGGTTATAACCACCAGCATGAATGAGCCTTTACATTTAAAAAAACATGATTTGAATCAAGTCTTACTGACTAGTGATTCAAATCATGATTTAAAACAACCTGATTTAAATCAAATCCACCCTGATACCAACATTCAATTTAACAACAACCACCATCTTAGAACTGCAGAGCTGGAAGGGGCCCTATGGATCATCAAGTCCAGCCCTTGTCAAGGAGGCACAGTGGGAAATGGAGTTCCCAGTCTCTGGCTCTGCAGCCAAATGCTTAAACCACTGTGCTATCCAGCAATTCAAAATGATAACATCAATTCCTCATTCATAAAACCCAAATTAATAAACATAATACTTCATAAGAAAAGGAGCTAACCATAAGTGCTCCGAAACAAACACAACCACAAGAACAGAAAATGAAACAAAACAAAACTGTAAGGGTTACTCGGGCTTTCAACCAAACACCTTCTTCAAAAGTGCCATATTTTTACATTCAGCATGAAGCAGTCTTATCAATAAGACCCGATCAATTGGCAAAGCATTCCAAAACGTAGATGTAGCAGCAAAGAATGGTCACAACCAGCAAATGAGGAAATTGTGGTTCTCCTAACATTGTTAGAGTGCCACTCCCATCAGCCCTTATCCAAAGGTGTAGAATAAGAGGGGATGCAACCCAGCATCAGGGATATTCTATTTGGATAATTCTCCATTCTGGACAGATGCCTAAATGTTATTCACCTAGAAGAAAGGTCTAAGCTTGAAGGCTTTGTGGTTTAGCTAGGCTTAGCCATATCCAATCTTCCTGTTCAGAAAGGAAGCTCCCAGTTGATACTAAGGCAACTTATTTTCTGAACATGAAACTTGAGCAGAGCTAGGTGTTGTTATGTCACAAACCTTCAAGCGTAGGCGTTTCTCTCAGGCTAGCCACATTTAGGTGTCTGTCTGTCAGATGGAACTCCCAGAATGAAGAATTATGAGATTTGTAGTCCAAACATTCTGAATTGCACATATAGCCCCAGGATCATCCAAAGAGCCATATCTTCCCCCACTGTGGTCGATCTTGTGACTGCTCACTTAGGTTCACATAACCAAAGAATCTGCAGCAATGCTTTAGAACAGTGATTCTCAAACCTGGGTCCCCGATGTTCTTGGATTGCAACTCCCAGAAATTCTGGCCAGCACAGCAAGTGGTGAAGGCTTCTGGGAACTGCAATCCAAGAACATCTGGGGACCCCAGTTTGAGAACCACTGCAGAAGACAGCCAGAAGATATAAGCAGGAATATAACGAATCACAGAATCATAGGATATCAAAGGATATCTGGCAGTTGGTTGTCTAAATTTCTCTTGAATGCCTCCAGTGTTGGAGCACTCACCACCTCTCGAGGTAATTGATAAGGAAGGAGGAGTTCATTAAAGTTCCAACCTCCTAAGCTATAGTTGCAGCCTGAACTGAACTTGGAAGCAATACATTAACTGATGCAATTCAAACAAACTGCATGTAACATGATCAAAAGACAACTCCCACCAATAACTTGGTTGTCCCAATATGAGATGATTTTCAAGGGCAGCCCTGTGAACAGCATATTACAGTGGTCCAATGTCAGACTGATTTGGGCATGCTTATTGTGGCAATATCTATCTTTCTCAGAAAAGATCATAAGCTGGAAAAAAAAGTGTTCTTTGAAACAGAAACCTTTTGGATATCATTAATTCAAAGAGTCACCATAAGTCAAAAGTGACTCAACAGTACATAATAAATTTTCTCTGGACTCCAGTGTTACAAAAAACCCATTAAACATATTCTGTATAATTAAAATCTATAGACAAACTAAGAAACAAAACCAAGCCAGCATACCTGTCTCAAAATAAATTTTACTTTTAATTCCACCTTTCCAACCAATATTGTTTGGTTAAATGCAGTTTGGGGGGGGGGGTGGAGGAGAAAGATAATTTAATGGCTTCCCCAATAGCCATAGTGAAAGATGTGGGCTCTCTTAAACACTGTTCAGGAATCTCTAAGCAGTCACAGGTTGGAATGAATTGTCTGGGAACCATGTGGTACCTATTCAACATGGTTTGGAAAAGTTCTCTCTCTCTGGACTACATTTCCATAATCTTCCAAGCCAGCACAGGTATCAGCTAGCTGAAAGGTTCTGGGTTTCACTGAAGATGAAGATAAAATAGTTGTTTAAAACTCTTGCTACTTGAAACATGCAGTGTGGAGAAAATTTGGTTTGTAGCCCCAGCTACGTACACTGTAACCTGAGGATTATTGCCTTGCCCTTTCTCAGTAAAGGTTGCAGAGTATGGAAAGGGCTAGCAAGTATAGATGATATGATAAGCTCTCAAATGGCCATGGCCATCAAGCAGTAAGCTCTTCAACAGGCCACTTGTGTGGTGCTGGTTGCCTCTTTCCACTTTGTGAAATCATTGCCTCTGTGTTCAGTATCTTAAAATTTCAAAGGTAAAATAATGCAAAGGCATAGGGATGAATTTGCATTTCAGGCTGATTTTAGGTTTTTTATATATATACTAATCCCATTTAATCATTGCTGCCGCCACTCCTTGCACCACCTAAATAAGCCTATTTGCAGTTTAGGATAAATAATGTTAATTTCTTCAGGGAAGACAGATTTTCTAACCCACATAATATGATGCTGCTTGGGAAGAGACAAACATTTCACTGTGGCAGAAGAGACAATCTCAAATGTGCAGGAAACAAAGCTTCAGTATTAGTATACAGCCATGACAGGTGCCAAAGGATTCCTCTGTAGTGTTAACAGTTTTGTGCATGCAAAGACCTATTTTGGGCTTTGAAATACGGTATGTGGAGCACTAAAATTATCATTTTTGTATTTTAGGAGAAATTCATCCCGTTCCCAGAATGTCTTCACCACTTGGCTATATAGGTCTGTATTTAGGCCTAAATGGAAATGCTACTCCTCAGGATGGGAGCAGGAACCATTCAAAGCGTTGGGACAGTAATTAGGGATGTGCCATTCTTTTTTTAGAACTCCAAATCCCAGAATTCCCCATTCTGTGAGTTCTGGTTGCCAGACCCATACCTAAATTGTGCTCACCTGGGGAAAGGTTGGGCTGGAAGGCTTCATGGCTTAGGATAGGCTGAGCTCCAGAGTCTAACTGCATGTTAGAGTTCCCAACAAGCACTGGGGCAACTTATTTTTCTAACAGAAAGTTAGTCCAGAGCTTGGCCTGTCCTAAGGCATGAAGCCTTCCAATCCAACCTTTCTCCAGGTCAGCACAATTTAGGTGTGGGTCTGGCAGCCATAACTCCCAGAATGGAGAATTCTGAGCTTTGGAGTTTAAAAAGAAGAAGAATGGCACATGTCTAGTAGCAATGCTTACCCGCATATCAGTGGTTGTAAGGATTATCTTGCCAGAAATTTTTGGTAGTAACTCTGCTGGCCCAAGTTTTTTCTACTGCCAGCAGTGCTGGTAGCACAACATGCTCTCTGTGCGCCATAAGCAGCAGACATATCCCCCCATATAATGTCCCCTTGGGATGCTGCTGTATTGTTGGATAGTGTCTTTGTAAAAGCATTATGGGGAAAAGATGGGCATGAGTAGCATTATTCCAGAACGACACAGCATCATACCCAGAGTGAGCAATGGGGAGGTTTTATAGTAAAAATGAAGGCCAAGCTTTAACCAGTGCAATGGTGTGTGTGTCAGTCTATCCTGCCCTCTATTAAGTTGCCTACTCCTCAATAAAAAGCATAGGGTATCTTCCAAATTGCTAGCTCACCATGACATTCTTTCTTTGCATTTCTCCAGTTACCTGTGCTGGAGGTGGAATATGGCCTGTAAAACTAATCAAACTTTAGGCAGTGCAACAAAAGAAAAACATGCTCAAGTCAAACAAAGCCAAAAGATGGAACTCTACCTTCATAGGCGCAAGTTGGATAGGTGTGATACATGAAGGATCTACCATAGGCTTTGGCCTGTTGGCCGTGTCTGCGAGTAAACTATGCCACTGCTGAGGTAGTCCCGTGAACTTTTGTTCTCTATGATCAAATCCAGTGTGTACTCTGTGTTCAAAGTTTGAAGGGCCAGAAATTTCAATCTTTTTCTTTTTCTTTCCAAACATGGTGGAAAAACCTGGAGAGAGGTAACAATGAAACAAAAACAAACAAAAAATCACATTAAATTACTTATAAGGGATGAAGGAAACAGAACATACAATCTTGACCCACAGAAAAAGTATCTGATTAAATGGATTACAATCCATGAGAGTATATGCCCAAGAAAACAGGTTAGTTCTTAAAGTGTTTTGGGTTTCTCTACTGTGAAACCCTGATTAGGGATAACGCATGGATGTTAGTATGAAACCATTCAAAACAAAGAGTTTTGCCAGAAGACCTATCACTTTAACACAAAGAGAGCACTGAAACTAAATACTTCTGGTTCAACAGCACACAACTCAGTTGCTGAACACTGGTTTTCATCCTGCTTCTATGATGTCGTTGGATTACAATGCCCATCATCTCATTAGCATAGCCAGTAGTCAGGGTTAAATAAAGATACCACCCAACAACAGTAGGAGAACCAAGGATGGGAACCATTGCCATCGTTTCAGGGGAAGGGCCTCAGCTTGATAATACAGCACATTCTTTTCATGAAGAAAGTCTGACCTATAATCTTCTGGCATTCTAAGTTAAAACAAGGGTGGGCAACTGTAGCTCCCTAGGTTCCCCACCCCATGGCTACCATCAACCTACCAATATGGCCAAACATTAAGAGCTCATGGATCTTGCAATCCACCAAAACCTAGAGGATCACAACTGTTCCCTGAGTTCTAGGATCTCAAGAAACATAGCACAGAAGGGCCTCTCTCTGACACCTTACAGAAAGCTGCTGACGATTAGAACAGACAATCCTGGGTCAGATGGATTAACTATCTTATAAAGGACCAGTTTGGGCATGGAATGGGAGATCTGTGATTGGAATCTTAACATTAAAAAAACAAACCTCACCAACAACATAGAAGCAGCTGTGGGAAGACCAAATAGGTTTGGAACAACAATAGTCAAAGGAGAGGGTTGAAACTTTCCCATTTAGCTTAATTTCATAGTCAACATCTCCCGCAAGGGAAAAGTTTTTTTGAGGCTCACTGTGGGGATGTGTCTCGAAGCCATGTGTACTGAACCCAAAGAAAGGCAACTCCTCCTTGTCCACAGTCTGTCCTCTTCTGTAAAAGTGAAGGTTGTGAACACAATCTTCAATTTGTACAAAATATACCTGGAGCACAGTAAAATTGGAAAGTGGGACTTTCCAGGTGGCCTGAATTAAAATGGTCAGAAAGACTGTATCCTCCCATACAAGCTTGCCTGGGCTCCAAGATTTCTAGGATGCATCCTTCTCTCCAAGGCATGCTTAAGCAAGGCAGTGAGAAAGAGCTTTATTGGTGGCTGTTCCCAGATTATGGAATTCCCTGTCTAGGTAAGCCAGGTTGGCCATCTCTTCTTATTTATGCAGACCTTTGGCAGTTTAACTGATCGCCCTGGGCTGGGGTTTTGAAGGAGATGCTGCAACTTTCTATTGATAATTTGCAGTTATTTTCATAAAGTGATTTCTAAAAAGTTTTTAATTGTATTCTTTTTTAGTATTGAACACTGATTTAATTATATTTTAATATTTGTGATTTTAAAAAAACTGTACTAGGTTTTTTAAAATTGAAAATTGTACTGATTCCACGTTTCTGGGAGAAAGACAGAATATATTCAAACAGGCAAAGTAAAAGTTTGTCCTGTGATGGACCACAAAGTCATTTTCTCTTCAAGGCTGTGTTGGATCAGAAATGATTGAATTTGTTGATTTCTGTTTCTTCTAAACTTATAACTATCATGTTTGTGCTGGAAATTTCTATGCATTTTTCTGCACATTTTTCCTAACACAGACAGGGTTGTACACAGGTCTGTCTTTCATACAGTTTTCCTAAGCAAGCTGTTTTCTCTAAAACAGTGCTTTTTGTTCTTCTCCCACAAATACAAGAATTTTAATGAAAACTGTCTGGCGAGCTATGTCACAAAGTTAAGGACCCATGAATACCAAGGATAACTGCATTTCAGTTCAAACAATAATTAGAAAAATAGGAATTCACTAAGTTACTCCTGAAACACAAACCACATGAAACACCACCCTCACCCCTCTATTTCACATACTGGTTGAAATCCTGTTGCACTTCTTTGCCTGTGCCATCTAAATGATACCATCAGCTGTAGCAGATTTCTGCTGATCAAAGGCTTCCTTTCATGATTTTGGAGTGTGCATGGCTCGTACATACCATGATGAAGTCACATACACCATGAAAGTGCAAAAGGAAGCCTTTAATCAATGGGAATTCAACATAATTCCTGTTGAACAGGGCAGACCCTACTGAACAGGATTTATTTATCTGATTCATTTTATTATTATTGTGTGCTGTCAAGTCAATTCTGACTTATGGTGACCCTTTTCAGGGCTTTACAGGTAGAGAATACGCTGAAGTATTTACCATTCCCTTCTGGGAGCAACCTGGGACTGTGAAGCTTACCCAAGGCTGCACAAGCTGGCTCTTTACTAGGAAGCACACGTTCTTGACCTCTGGCTCTGCAGTTAGATACCTAAACCACCGAGCTATCCAGCCAGCTCTGAGATATAAATGGTTTCAAATCACCTGGTCTGGCCTTTTGGCTTTTGAAATTCTATCTGCCATATTTAATCTTTAAGTTTTCATGATATTCTTATATTTTACTTAATTGTATATATGTTGTTCTGTTTTGACCCTTTTTTTAAAAAAGAAAGATGAGTTAGAAAAACATTTTAAATAGATAAATACAACCACTAAAATCACTTTAATAATCTCCTATTCCTTGTAACTATGGGAGAAATTAAGAGTCCTCTCTCCCACCACACTGACGAACTGCTTGCTTTCACATCTGTCCATGGCCCTGAAATAACTTTAAACATTTTGCTTGCTGTTCTTTTTAGCTCCATGGTTGGGCTGAGTATCAGCAAGAGGCTGTCTCTGTACAGCTCCATAGCTCTAGGAATCAATATGCAAGAGCAGCTCCTGGAAACTTAGGTGACCACTGAGCAGGAAACTAATTAGGAAGATGGATAAGAAAAGACTACAGAGGAGACCATTCCACATTTTGACTTAACTGGAGAAAGGAAGGAAAATCAGAAGCTATCCGGGCTTTGTGTTACTCAGGAGCAGTTGGTTCCTTCCCCCAAGTCTGGACTCTGGCACACAGGGTGTAAAAGATTTAAGGCTCTCTGCTTGCATCATGCTGGGGATTTGGGCAACAACAGCCAAAAAAATCTTAATAATAATTGCTAGGCAGGCAAGTGGAAAGAAGGCAAGTGCTGTGGTGGGAGAGGCCAGGAGAGATGGGAAATTGTCTAGTGGAGAGTCATTGTGGCATCCTGGCCTTGATCTGCCACCCCTCCCCTCAGTCTATCTCCTAAGGCACCTGATTCATTCTATCTCATCAGCAGGCCTGCCTGATTTAAGAAGTAAAGGTCTGTGAGTGACTTGTGATGCAGGGCATTGCTATGATGTCCTGCACACCTAGGAGCCAATACCATCTCTGATCCACCTGCCGGAAAGCACCTTAGAACTAGATGTTACACAGTAAGAAGTGGCCATTCCTTAAGGGTTAAAAACAATTTGAGAGTAATTCCGAGAGCTTTCCTGGTCTCCTGTAGCTGGCAACTTAGCTTGCCTTGTTTTGCGGCTGGTCACCAGGAGTAAAACATTAGTTCAGTCTGCATTTTGACTGCATAATACCTGGAAGGGGCTTAAACACTTAATGCATTTTGTTTTTCTAATGATGCACTAGCTATAGTGTCTTATTCAACTCATAAGTGTAACATGTGAAAATGTGTCAGCTGATGTAGGATGCAAACTGAATAGGTAAGCTTATTGAGGAAACAAATGGAAACAGTATTTAATTCACAGCAGCAACAGGAGGAAAAAACTCAGTTTAAAATGAATTGCTCCTTCCAGTACTTTATAAACCTCTCACATACACTGACTCTTTAATTACTGTAATAAATGATAATATCTTCACACAGTGTTGCAAATTACAGTGTATTTTACTATGGTAATATGGTGCACATTATTAACTTACTTAGGACTATTATATCTGAAACTGATTGATTTGCTTGGCAGGATTTAGAAAGTTTCCCATATTTTCCAGAATCTCAGTGAGAATAAGGTCTGCACACTGAGATAAGAGCAAGGGAAACTGTACAAGTGAAATGATAGTATATAACAGCTGTGTCATGTTTGCATATTCAGCACAGGCCACAATGTATTTAAGATAAACCTTTCATTTTGCCAATAAAAGTTGCATGGCTCTGTATCTCTTCAGTATGTTTCTCTTGTTTCTGAAAACAACACCCTGCCAACCTCCTTTCACATAATTTTATTTACAGTTTGACATTAGATGCTGACCCAAGAAAGAATAAGCTGTACATTCCACAAGACATGGGTTTCATTTTTACATTAGGAATGTCTTCAGGTTTGGTTTTTGTACATAAATCGAGGGTGGGGAAACTGTGGTCCCCCTGATGCTAGTGAATCGGAGCTCCTTTCATCCCTTACTCCTGGCTGTGCTTGCTAAGGCTGCTGGGAAGTGCACTCCAGCAACACTTGGAAGGCTACATTGCACATCCTGATATAGACTATTGTCTGTTGTTGTATGCAACACAGGGGTAGGGAAACCAATGCCCTCTAGATGCTCTTTGAGTGCAATTCCCATCAGTGAATGCCATTGTTCATGCTTCCTGGGGCTAATGAAAATCCTGGCTGCCCAGTCTGTATCCAATGGAACATTTTCTTTGACTACACAGAGAGAGGTAAAAAGGGCTGAGCATGCTCTTCCAAAGCTACTGTAGACACTTGCCTATTCTGGCCAAATGACCACCTCAACAGCTTTGCTCCCAAGATCATCATGCATTGTATGCTGTTTGTTGTTGTTATGCACTGTCATGTTGGAACAAACGTACAACCACCCTAATAAGGTTTTCAACGTAAGTGAGATATTTAAGGAGTAGTTTTAACAGTTCCACTCCCCCAGTGAGTTTCTATGGCCGAAGAGGGATTTGAACCCTGGTCTCCAGAGTCCTAGTCCATCACTCTATCCACTACACCACACTGGGTATCTCTTGTATTCTGTACATCAAGCCAATACCAAACTTACACCTAGATTCAGAGGAAATGTCATGGTTTTAAATTCATCTAAGAGCGCTTCCAATCCAACAGTTAAGGTTTCCATAAATTGACCACTTGCTGCCTTTAAAAACCTAATCTTACATTCCAGGGAGGATCCGCAATGACCTACTCCCAGAATTGATGGATTATTGCTTGATACGGTGTTGGATAAAATCTCAAGTGTGAGAAGTGTTTGGGAGAAAGATCTAGCTTGTAATATTGATGATAATTTATGGCACTCACTGAATGCAAAATTTCCCATGAAAACAATCTCTGCAAATATCTGGGAGCACAGCATTAAAGAGGTGCATCATTGTTACTTAACTGTACTTAAAATTAGTCCTATGTATAAAGGTTTCAATGAAAGATGTTAGAGAGGCTGTGGGGAGGCTGTAGTGAATTGGGTAAGTCTATTCATATATGCTCGTTTCGCTCTTTTCTCTTTTGGAAATCTGCATTTAAGAAGATCACTTACCAAGTCATCCAAGTATTCCCCTCACTTTGTCTCTTTTCCCTACATACGGATAATACCGTGTTTCCCTGAAAATAAGACAGGGTCTTATATTAATTTTTGCTCCAAAAAAAGCAGTAGGGCTTATTTTCAGGGGATGTTTTATTTTTTTCATGTACAACAATATACGTTTATTCAAATACAGTCATGTCATCTTCTAGTTGCTGCACAGTGGTGGAGGGCGGGGTTTCACTTAACTAGGGCTTATTTTTGGGGTAGGGCTTATATTATGAGCATCCTGAAAAATCATACTAGGGCTTATTTTCAGGTTAGGTCTTATTTTCAGGGAAACAGGGTAACTGTAATTTGATTCATAAGGATTTGATAGCATTTACGTGTTTTGTTGCTAGATTGGTTATATCTTCAAACTGGTAAACTGGTAGGAATCTTTCATTAGTTAATTATGTGCCATAAAGTCAGAACAGACTTATACTGATCCCAATAGGATTTTCAAGGTAAGTGAAATATATAAGTAGTAGGTTTACCAATTCCACATCCCCAGTGAGTTTCCATGGCTGAGTCCTGATTCGAACCCTGGTACCCAAAGTCCTAGTTCATCACTCTATTCACTACACCAGTCTTTCCTTAGAGAGCATGAAATTCAGATTATGGAATCTAGCCCTCATGGAGAAATTATCTTGCCAGCTTCGAAATCTAAAAACCTTACAGACACATGATCCGCTTTTTTGATAACTGATATTCATTAATTATGCAAATATTTCTAAAGGTATACACAACATTTTTGATTCTCATGCTTCAATTTGGAATTATATTTATGATTAAGGTTTTAATCAGGCTTTTTATACCTTTCATGTTACTAACCTTTAACCACTTGTTTCAACACTTCAAAAAATCACAAATTTGTTAGTTCTCAACTATATTGTACTATATGTTATATTATATTTTATCATTAGGTTTTTGTTTTGTTTTAATGAACTTGATTTTTTAAAAATCATGTCAATACCAGACCAATCTTTTCTTCCTTTTGCTCCGGGGGAGGTGGGGGGCTTCTACTTTTTCAAGCCAAAAGAATTTAAACAGGCTTTTCCCCATGTGGTTAGTTGTGATATGCCCTTGTAAAGACAGGGGAAGTTCTGTAGGTAGTGTTTTGGTGAGACAGGCAGTTGGTGCATGATGTTCATGACTGGGAGATCATGCCCCCTTATTCTTTCCTTTCCCGTAATCATCCTCCAAATTCTTTTTTTTTTAATTTTACATATGTGAGATTAGTGCTAAATCACTCTATCACTTTATCACTGTGTCTTCATTATTATTATTTCCTGTATTTTTTGTCCCATAAAAGGATCACAAAGGCAGAACCAGAGGAAGGAAGGAAAAGGAAGGAAAGAAGGGGGGCTGTGGGATAAAATGGGAACAACATCACATCCAGTACAAACAGTGGATCCACGAACCAACTGGCAGCCCCTGTGTGAGCACTGACTGGGATTTCAAATATAATAAACGCTGCATATCAAATTGCAGCAAAACTGAAACACTTTCTGGTATAGCTGCACCCTTAATATTGTACATGCTGCTCAGAGTTGGCAAACTGGAGAGATATTTCCAAGTCTCTTGCACAAAATTGTAATTTGTACTAAACCATCAAATAGAAATGTGACATAATTTTCACGGTCATGCGATTTGGTGCCTAAGGAGTAAACTATATAGCTGAAAAAAATAATCACAGATAAGGGAAAATAGCAACATCTACATTAGGCAAGAGATGGCACAGCACTTCCAGTATTGCCTAAACGCACAACCTGAAGAGAGTGATCCTTTTTCTTGAGTAACTGAAAAAATTTAATCAGTCCACTATTGTAGATCTCAAAAACAAAAAACTTCCAGAAATTATATATAGTGAACATGAGTAAAGTTTCAGAAATTCAGTTTGTGCTTTCTGTTGACCAGCGCTGGAAACTCACAGATGAGTCTTTTCTTCTTTGTGTCAAACCTGAATGAAATCTGCAGATACAACAGCACTTATGACAGCTTGGAACTAGGGCTGTCAAACGGAAGACCAATATGTACAGGGTTTTTGTGTCATACACTTTAAAATTGCGTCTAAATAAATAAATAAATAAATAAATAAATAGAGTCAACGACTCTTCTCTAGTAAGAACTAGCAATGGGATTGAGATCCAGACGCTCTAGCCATTCCACCACAGTAGCTCTCTACATTAAGGTCTAAGTGGGGGCCAGCATTACACTCCCATTCCCGATTCCCCTCTACATTAATCTGTATGTTCATTGACCTTCTATGCACAACTATAAAGCTTGATTGAGTACTGCCTATTTAATTTATTGGTCTGCATTCAAAACATTTTTTTAACTTATCTTCCAACTTATTCATTTTCTTCCCCAGCATCATGGCCATCAATGCAATATGGTAAGAAGAAAACATTGAAACAGTTCCAAGCCATCTCAGCCCTGAAATTGCCAATGTTTCTTCAAAAGCACACAATACCTTGTTTATTGTTGAAAATGCCTTCACTGGTCACACCACAGCACAGCAGGGTGTCTCGGGATGGCTGGCCCATGAGAAACATCTAATAAAGATGCACAATGAAATAAATTCAACTGATTTTTTAAAAAAATCAAAGACAATGTGGGCTTGTACAACAAAAATAGTAAACACTGGCAGAGAATCACCAAAGAAACACTGTTATTGTTTAAAGAAAATCACCCCAGCTCTTCCTTACTGAAAGCCATGTTTGTATTCCCTATTTTAATGTACCAGCTTATGCAATAGTAAACAGATTCTCTAAAACAAGACCTTGTGAAACAGGATAAGGACTAGACTCTAGTACACGGGTTCAAAACCTTGAGTCTCCAGCTGCTGTTGGACGACTGCTCCCAGAATTCCCTGCTAGCTGGGGATTCTGGGAGGTGAACCACTACAAATGCTTTTAGGTTACACATGTATTGTGCGTGGTTCCTGATAATCTTGTTACCCATCAGCATTCTGTCATATGACTCATAAGATCACATGACTGAAACAAAATACATTAAAAGCAAAATACGTAGATGAAGAAAATCATGTGCTATGACAAACAGACATTTTTGCCACTTGAGGAGCATCTCTGAAAAAAAAAAGTATTGCCTAATTTTCATAGATGTGTTAACCATTACCACATCTGGTTGGGCTTGATCAGTTTGGATTGCAGGTAGATGTGTGCATAGAGAAATGTTCATTCATACACATACTCCAAAGATAAGCAAGCAAACTTCCATCAACAATGAGAACTACCAAGCTGAGATGGGGACTGAATCTTGAAAAAGAGTCTATACAAACCCACTGAATATGTGAATGACTACTAGTAATGATGTCGACATGTTATTTCCAGTACTGGAGGCAATAGACCTCGAAATCTCAGCCCCTGAGAAACAAGAGTGGGAGCAAGCTATGGCATTCACATCCTGCTTGTGGGCTTCCCAGAGCCAACTGGTTGGGCATCGTATGAGCAGAATGCAGAACCAGACAGATCTTCGATCTCATCCAGCAATACTCTTCTTACATCCTTAACTCTTATTGTCTGATATTTGCTCTCTTATGTGCAGGAATTTGTAATTTTTATTCCTTTGTACAAAAGAGCATGTAGTCAAGTGATGTAACATCTGCAGCCTCAAATAGCACAATGCAGACACAGACTTTGTTGTTGTTGTTTAGTCGTTAAGTCGTATCCGACTCTTCATGACCCCATGGACCAGAGCACGCCAGGCCCTCCTGTCTTCCACTGCCTCCCGGAGTTGGGTCAAATTCATGTTGGTAGCTTCGATGACACTGTCCAACCATCTCATCCTCTGTCGTCCCCTTCTCCTCTTGCCTTCACACTTTCCCAACATCAGGGTCTTTTCCAGGGAGTCTACTCGTCTCATGAGATGGCCAAAGTATTGGAGTCTCAGCTTCAGGATCTGTCCTTCCAGTGAGCACTCAGGGTTGATTTCCTTCAGAATGGATAGGTTTGTTCTCTTTCCAGTCCAGGGGACTCTCAAGAGTCTCCTCCAGCACCACAGTTCAAAAGCATCAATTCTTCGGCGGTCAGCCTTCTTTATGGTCCAGCTCTCACTTCCATACATCGCTACTGGAAAAACCATAGCTTTGACTATGCGGACCTTTGTCGGCAAGGTGATGTCTCTGCTTTTTAAGATGCTGTCTAGGTTTGTCATCGCTTTCCTTCCAAGAAGCAGGTGTCTTTTAATTTCGTGGCTGCTGTCACCATCTGCAGTGATCAGGGAGCCTGAGAAAGTAAAATCTGTCACTGCCTCCATATCTTCCCCTTCTATTTGCCAGGAGGTGATGGAACCAGTGGCCATGATCTTAGTTTTTTTGATGTTGAGCTTCAGACCATTTTTGGCGCTCTCCTCTTTCACCCTCATTACGAGGTTCTTTAATTCCTCCTCACTTTCTGCCATCAGAGTGGTATCATCTGCATATCTGAGGTTGTTCGTATTTCTTCCGGCAATCTTAATTCCGGCTTGGGATTCCTCCAGTCCAGCCTTTTGCATGATGTATTCTGCATATAAGTTAAATAAGCAGGGAGACAATATACAGCCTTGTCGTACTCCTTTCCCAATTTTGAACCAATCAGTTGTTCCATATCCAGTTCTAACTGTTGCTTCCTGTCCCACATATAGATTTCTCAGGAGATAGATAAGGTGGTCAGGCACTCCCATTTCTTTAAGAACTTGCCATAGTTTGCTGTGGTCCACACAGTCAAAGGCTTTTGCGTAGTCAATGAAGCAGAAGTAGATGGTTTTCTGGAACTCTCTGGCTTTCTCCATAATCCAGCGCATGTTAGCAATTTGGTCTCTAGTTCCTCTGTACGGTAGTTGGAGCATTCTTTGGCACTGCCCTTCTTTGGGATTGGGATGTAGACTGATCTTTTCCAATCCTCTGGCCACTGCTGAGTTTTCCAAACTTGCTGGCATATGGAGTGTAGCACCTTAACAGCGTCATCTTTTAAGATTTTAAATAGTTCAACTGGAATGCCATCACCTCCACTGGCCTTGTTGTTAGCCATGCTTTCTAAGGCCCACTTGACTTCACTCTCCAGGATATCTGGCTCAAGGTCAGCAACCACACTATCTGGGTTGTCTGGGACATCCAGATTTTTCTGGTATAATTCCTCTGTGTATTCTTGCCACCTCTTCTTGATGTCTTCTGCTTCTGTGAGGTCCCTACCATTTTTGTCCTTTATCATGTCCATCTTTGCACGAAATGTTCCTTTAACATCTCCAATTTTCTTGAACAGATCTCTGGTTTTTCCCTTTCTATTATTTTCCTCTATTTCTTTGCACTGTTCATTTAAGAAGGCCCTCTTGTCTCTCCTTGCTTTTCTTTGGAAGTCTGCATTCAGTTTTCCGTAACCTTCCCTATCTCCCTTGCATTTTGTTTCCCTTCTCTTCTCTGCTATTTGTAAGGCCTCGTTGGACAGCCACTTTGCTTTCTTTCATTTCCTTTTCTTTGGGATGGTTTTTGTTGCTGCCTCCTGTACAATGTTACGAGCCTCCATCCATAGTTCTTCAGGGACTCTGTCCACCAAATTTAGTTCCTTAAATCTGTTCTTCACTTCCACTGTGTATTCATAAGGGATTTGGTTTAGATTATACCTGACTAGCCCAGTGGTTTTTCCTACTTTCTTCAGTTTAAGCTTGAATTTTGCTATAAGAAGCTGATGATCAGAGCCACAATCAGCTCCAGGTCTTGTTTTTGCTGACTGTATTGAGCTTCTCCATATTTGGCTGCAGAGACCATAATCAATCTGATTTCGGTATTGCCCATTTGGTGATGTCCATGTGTAGAGTCGCCTCTTGTGTTGTTGGAAAAGAGTGTTTGTGATGACCAGCTTGTTCTCTTGACAAAACTCTATTAGCCTTTGCCCTGCTTCGTTTTGAACTCCAAGGCCAAACTTACCTGTTGTTCCTTTTATCTCTTGACTCCCTACTTTAGCATTCCAGTCCCCTATAATGAGAAGAACGTCTTTCTTTGGTGTCAGCTCTAGAAGGTGTTGTAAATCTTCATAGAATTGGTCAATTTCAGCCTCTTCAGCATCGGTGGTTGGTGCATAAACTTGGATTACTGTGATGTTGAAAGGTCTGCCTTGGATTCGTATTGAAATCATTCTATCATTTTTGAGATTGTATCCCAGTACAGCTTTTCCCACTCTTTTGTTGACTATGAGGGCTACTCCATTTCTTCTATGGGATTCTTGCCCACAATAGTAGATATGATAATCGTCTGAATTGAATTCGCCCATTCCTGTCCATTTTAGTTCACTGACGCCCAGGATGTCAATGTTTATTCTTGCCATCTCCTGTTTGACCACATCCAGCTTACCAAGGTTCGTAGATCTTACATTCCAGGTTCCTATGCAGTATTTTTCTTTGCAGCACCGGACTTTCCTTTCACTTCTTACTTACTACACAGACACAGACTTACTACACCAGTAAGAACTGGGCTGTCATATCCTCTGTGGAGCCCACCTTCAAAGGAAATTTATAACATACCATAAGTGGCTCATGACTTGGTCGGGATGGCACTTTGAGGATGAGTTTCCTTCCAGTTTGGTCCATGATTTGATTCTTTACTGTACTACAGATCTCCTTCACAATTCATTAGATCACTGGTGCTTTTGGAGTTATTTAGCAAGATAAAATTCTTGGCCAACTTACACTTACGTATTTAAAGAGTTCTAATTTACTGCATATTTTGTTATACTAAAAACGTATGAAAATGATAGCCAAATTTGAGTTGCTTTTAATGGAACTGTGATACTGCAAACTGCACATGCCCACTCAGAAGTAAGCCCCACTGACTTTAGCTGGGCTTACTCCCAGATAAGGGTGTACAGGATTGCAGCCGGAGTCTTTGAAACAGTATATGTTGCCAAATGATTGAAGTCTTTTTCTCTGTTTTTAAAATGCTACACATAGCATACGATTATGCTGAACATAATAGCAGACATAAGAAAAATAAATACAAGTGAGTAGTTACACTTTAAAGGCAGATTTATTTCAGTGTGAGCTCCCATTGACTACAATCCACTTGCTCAGACACATGGAATATAATAGTTAGGCCACAGTTTTATATATACTGAACACATAGTAGAAGGTAGAGCCTAAGTAAGATGAGTTGGGGGGAAGAGGGTGATAATAATGTTGGCACTGTGCTTTCAAAATGGCCATGGCATTGTTAACACCAGCAACTAGCACAGCTGGTCATTTGAAAAACAACTCATATAATGAAGGGAGTTGGATAACGTGTTGCCATTTTTTGTCTGATTTGAAATGAAAATATTAATGTTATCAAAGCACCAAGGTCAGAAATGGTGGTTTATCAGGGGAGAAGGAGGATAATGAATACATGTTTGTGATTGCCTAAGGGAAAAATCTAAACGAGAAGTCTGGAATTTATTTCTGCGTTAATGAAATGTATTTAGCATTAATTGAGTCTTTCAGTAATTGAAATGATGATGATATAGTTGCTGCAGAAGTGTGAAATCAATTTATTCTACGTTCAAGCAGTAGAAGTCTTGGAAGTTCAGTAAGACTGCATCACTAATACTAAAATGATAACCAGCTGATGAAAATTCGCACAGCTTCACTAAAATCATTGGTTCTTTATCCACAGGGGAACCTGGTGCTATCTCTTCAGGATAATTTCCCAAATTACAGCCTTCCAACTTCCACTGAACTAGAAAACAGCAGAACTGACAGGATCACACCACATTAATGTGCTCCAATGCTCTGGACCAAAGCATGTTTTTCCCCTCTCAAAAACGTCTACTATGCTCAGCTGCCTCTTTTTAAAAAGCACTTGTAATCAAACCCTATTCCTCCAGCAGGAAAGAAATACACTTGTAATGAAGCCGTGTTAGAATACAATGGTAGCAAAGAATGTATGGATCAAGAGGCATAGGACATATAAGAATGTATATCATTTTATGTACTTATGCAGGAGTAGGTAATACTTTGCATTTATGTACAATGTATACATTACTGGAAATTATCAGATGCCAAATTATTGAGATTAGGCACTCTGGCCCCCTGCACATAATAGTGTACATCATCCTGTTGAACAACACAACATTGCTTGCACAATTCAAGAATTCAAGTCCTCCCAAATATTTCAAGGACAGGAATTTTGACTTCAAAAAAATCCACAGGTAAGTGAGAAAGACGACTGTGTTCTTTCTGAAGCTTGCTAACGTCAACAATCTTCATTTCAGTGAGATTTCCCACTGAACTGGATGCTACAGAACGTGACTTTTCCATGCGATTACAACCATCATGCCAAATGTTTCCAAGTAAGCTCAGTGTAGTTAGTGATTGTGCCCTTCCTAGTTAATGGGAACAGGGTAGGTGCAAAGCAGTGGGGTGGGGGTGAACATGGTGGGCAGTAGGCAGTTTTGATGGGATAAAATGACTGCAACTTTATTACAACAACAGCTTTTGGCACAGCACCAGGCAATAGCCCAGTGCAGTGGACAATGCAGCTGCCATCTGATGCACCCTTCTCTAGCCTGCTTGCTGGGAATCACTGGAATGGCAGGAGAAGGGGAGGGGCCCCACATGAGTACAAACCTCCAAATGGGTTGTTCTTAACACAGGAGACAAGGCTGGCATGCCAGGCCCTGAACTGGGTGTCTGCCGGAAAGCCCTGAAGCAGTTCCATTCACCATTGAGAGAGACAACTCCATGGTGATGCTCAAACTGACAACAGGGTGGCATAGATGGGGAAGTCAAATCCAGAAAACAAGCCAAGCACCAGCGGTGGTTTTTTTGTTTTGTTTTTTAAATAAAACCTTGGCAAGCTAGAGTGAGAAGTTGCTCTTCCAGGACTGAAATGGAAGTTCCACCTCCCACACAGGCACACAACCCTTCTGACTGGTTAATGCAGGTTCATGACTCCAGAGAGTCAAGCCACCAGAAGAACCCATCAGAGTTGGGACTGCAACTACAATACTCACTACTGCTCTCCCCACCCAAAAGTCACAAATGAGTCACAACTGGGTTAGTCCTTCTGCACCTCTCAAAGGATCTTACCAGAAGACACAACAGCTGATTTTAGATTTGACCCAGACTAAGTTCAGTGGGGCTTACTCCTAGGTAAAGATGTGTAGGATTAGAGCATAACTTAGTTTGGATTCAACTCTTTGTCATCCAGAATTTGTACTAACTATACAGTTTCATTTGTCTCTTGGCAAATATCATCATATGATATTTGTGTGAGTGCTAATCCTCACCACCAACTCACATATACAGGGAAATGTATGAAGCAAGGGTAAAATGCCATCAAAATTCTAAAACATCACATCAGCTTCACTACAAAGCATTATCTTGTGAAGTCTGATGTTTTTGTAAGCACTGTTTGTATTTTTCCCCCCAATGTGGCAGTCCTTTGTCAAAATTAACAGTTAGATCTTTGCTTTATTCCATTAATTTGAGTGAGTAAAATTGTCATGGCGAGTGAACAAGGAAGGTTAGCCTCACAGGAATCCTCCGTGACAATAATATTTGATCAAAGTCTACATTTTCAAGGGGGAAGGGTACCTATGGATCTTTGGGAATTAGCTTGGCCTAGAATAGTCTTTAAAAAGAACAAGGCAGGCAGGCAGGCAATCTCTTCACCATACAATCTGAGAAGTCCTGATTGAACAGTAGGAGGGAAACCATGGTACATTTCATACAAACTAGAAAAAAAAGACTAACTCACCTTGATCCTAACATTAAAAATGCTGCCACAGAAATATAGCTTAGCCTACAGATAAGCCATCATACACAGAGCAGCAGTGTATGATCTGCTGTGTAACTGTGGCAAAGAAGAATTTTATTTCACTTACCTCCTGAATAGCAACAGCTTCTAAGCCCAGAGAACTCTGGGTGGTAGCCGTTTCTCAACATCTAGAACAGAGTCAGGCAGAAGGTAGATGGAGATCTACTGATATGACTTTGAATGAATGAAGCAGATCTCCAAAGGGTTCTGATTCCCAACAGTCTAAAAACTGTATGGAAAACTGTAATTAAATCAAAACTCTCCCATTCATGACCTCGTACTAATCTCTGCTCTCACAGTGTTCCTTGCCTATTAAAATACAATTATCAGTTGCTCTGCCAGGTGACTTTGGAGTTTGGTGTCAGATCCCTGACCAGTAGGAACTGAGATACAGTTTTGTATTTGTAAACACAGGCAGGCTCATGTATGTGGAACTGCCTCCACTTCTGATTCATCATTTTCAGTTTGGCTCCGCCTCCCTGTCTATCATTTTGCATTTCTTTTTGATTATGCTGGATTTCACTGAACACTGGAAAGCAAAACAAAACAGAAGAGATCCCAAAAACTGATGTCTGCAACCCTAAATCTAAAGTACTACTAGGTATTCTCTTTAAAAATCTATTTTACTAGAAATGAGACCTCAGCTTACTAGTGCTTAAAAGGAATATGAGCTAGAAAGTCTCATTCTCCCTCTCTAGTAAGGCCTTGGTTTGTTCACTGTTTTGTATAAAACTCTCACAGAACAACAGCACAGATCTGTACACGTTCTACTGAAAGCTTGATACAATACACAAAGGCTGTAATCCTGCACACAAGCACATAGGAGTAAATTCCAGTGAACCCAATGGAGACTGCTTTTGGGTAGACCTCCATATGGTTATACTAAGGCTGCAATCTTCTAACCAGTTGTCTGGGATTAACACCCATTGAACACAACAGGACTCACTTCTGAGGAGACGAATAAAGGATTGTACTATAAATTTTCATGCCTAGTTGATTAATCTAGTTTGGTAACCTTTTTCTCAAAGTTTATTATATTCAACAACATTGAAACTTAAATGGCAGACTTATTTTTATAAAAGGAGATCTGGAGTTGAGAGAAAGAGTGGGTGAAATCCTGTTGCTTAGTGTAATAAGTAGCACCACAGTAGCCTCATTGAATCAGTGGGAATTTGGTGATTCAGTTTCTCTATAAATTCTATTCGTTCAAATGGGCCCAATCTACTTGTGACATACTATGCTAAGCAACAGGATTTCAGCCAATTTGCATGTATCCTTTGGAATAGAGCAGTGATGCAAGTCTTGTGAGCATCATATTTTTGAAAAAGGAAAGGTGACTTCAGCTTAATTATGTAACTATGAAATGAAATATAACTCTTATTTACATTTCTAGCTTGGTTTCTGTAAATCTGAGTGCTATGAAATAAAATCTGCTATGATTTTATAGCTTATGAATTTATAGCTACTTGGAAAGCCTTCATTCAGCTGTTTGATGCATAGCAACATGCACACTCTGGAAAATGAAGCCATAAAGCAAAGGGCTGCCACAAATTAGACAAGACGTGAGCTAAGAGATGCACTTTCTATCTTAAATTTTGCACAGATCTCATTAGATCATACCAAATAAGTCATTTCTCTGATCAAAAAATGTGAAGTTGGCCATACAGGCAAAATACATTGACTAGCCCTTGGAACTGACAGCACTGGAAAGCTATCACTTCAGTTGTGTATACATCATCAGAGAACAAGCTGGTAGGGTCCATTTCTCAAGTTTAGTGTTCACTTTAATACAGAATGATATGAAAGGTGGTTTTCAGATGCAATTTAAGTACAAAGCTATTTATAATGTTTCTAATGTTAACACCTATACATATAAATTAACACATGGAACTTTTAGGCCAATCAAACCTCTTTTTGTATCTCATTTGGTTGACTTGTTTTGTTTCTTTTTTTGGCAGTGTGTGACTGCTGTACCTTCAGGTCCAATATGCATGCAGCTGTTAAAACAGATAGGCTTTGGTGAAATAGCACTGAGCGCCTGCAAGATTGTTTTCCAATGGTGCTGGGAGAGCTTAGTAAATATGTTCACAAACATTCTCACTTGGTTTGCTGGTCTGAAACATTTTGCAAGGGTTTTAATAGCAAAAAAAATCCACCCTCAACTCATTATCAGCAGCTGAATGTCTAAATCGCTACTGCTGTTTAATTAAACCCTTCAGCCAATTGTTGGCAGACTCTAGAGAAGAAAGGTATTAGGGACACTGGAAAACTGATTCTAGGATTTCACTTTCTGTGGCAGTTTTCTTGGAGACAACTGTCAAGCTGTTGACCACGATCTCCAATTTCCTTAGATCATGAGAAGAATATCCATTGCAAAATTATCTTAGCTATTAGCCTCTGTTAATATGACTTCTGTATATGTTTTGTTTTCTTATTTTCTTGGAATAACATTTTAAATATTTAATTCGCAGTTGTAAGGAAGTGAATCCACCTCAAAATTTCTGTTATGTATGAAGCAAGGTCAAGCTTTAGAATAAAAGGCATGATGTGGTACACTCTATTTTCACAACCCACGGCTGTTGGCAGCAAATATCTACAGCAGTGGTTCCCAACTTTGGGTCCCCAGATGTTCCTGGACTAAAACTCCCAGAAGCCTTCACCTTCTAGCTATGTTGGCCACAATTTATGGGAGTTCTAGTCCAAGAACATCTGGGGACCCAAGGTTGGGAACCACTGGTTTATGATTACAGCAGCTGGCAACAAGAGCTTGCAGAAGACTTCTCGGGGAACTTAAGATGGTCTGGGAGCTATTCTCTATCTCCCGGACTTTCCACGGGCTATTCTAACTGCTTCCAGCAAAAGCAGAAGTACGTGAAAAGTCACTTTCTGTTGGTAAAAAATGTGTCTGGGGTGGGGGCTGGGGATGTTTTAGATGAAAACAATGTGCCTATGAGATGTGTGAGAGTTGTTTTTCTCCACCCACAGCAAAAAGAAAGAAAGAAAGAAAGAAAGAAAGAAAGAAAGAAAGAAAGAAGAAGAAGAAAGAAAGAAAGAAAGAAAGAAAGAAAGAAAGAAAAGAAAGAAAGAAAGAAAGAAAGAGAGGGAGGGAGGGGAGGGAGGGAGGGAGGGATGGGAGGAAGGAAGGGAAGGAAGGAAGGAAGGAAGGAAGGAAGGAAGGAAGGAAGGAAGGAAGGAAGGAAGGAAGGAAGGAATGCAATAGGAGGTGTCAAAGGACCTCGTGGGGCACTGAACAATTTTGTAAAACCACAGCAAACTGTTGGGTGCTAGCCTTGGAATAATCCAATGAAACACCGGGGGAAAAGAGGAGGTCCCAACTAATCAGTTGCAAAACTGTAATATACTGAAAACCATGTTTATACTGTGACTACACAATATTTTTCTGTGTAGGGCCTAAAAACTGATTTTTGAAAAAACAGATATTCCCCTTACCACTCTTGGTAACACACACCTTTTTAAAAATCTGATTTTTAAAACAACTGCTCCTTTAAAGCCATTTCATGACCACTGTTTCTCCTTTACAGAATAGGAAGATAAGGGAGGAAAGAAAGAAAGAAAGAAAGAAAGAAAGAAAGAAAGAAAGAAAGAAAGAAAGAAAGAAAGAAAGAAAGAAAGAAAGAAAGAAAAGAAGGGAGGGAGGGAGGGAGGGAGGGAGGGAGGGAGGTAAACAGACCATTCTCACAATGGAGAAACATAAATAAAAAGTTGTGACCAGTCTTTTTTAATTTGTACGTTGATGAGCTAGAAAAACACTACAACCACACTAAATTATTCAGGATAGCAAAACTAGAAGGGGATTATGAGCAGCACTTCAAAGAGATATCTCCAAGGTGGGAAAATGGCCATTGAAATGGTTATTGGCATTTGAGAAGCAGGTACAATGTTATACATGTTATGGTTGCACATACCAACTTCACATATACACTGATGGGATCTAGGCTACCAGGGTCTTACTTATTTATCTTGGGGTTGCAATCAAAGAAAATAGTGCCACAGGGTGTGCAGCTTCTGAGACAAAAGCAAATCCCATATCAAGGATCATGATGAAAGGGATCAAATATAAAGCAGCCAATACCATTATGCCCTTGCCATGAGCTATGGCGTGATCACATATCAAATCCTGTGTACAGCTCCAGTAGAGACTCCTTAGAAAGGATATTGCAGACCTTGTGAAGGTGCAGTCAAAAGAGAACAAGCAAAATGATTAGGGGACTGCAGCAAGTCTTGAAGCACAGACTACAACATCTGAGCCTCTTTAGCATAGAAGAAAAGTAAGAATATTGGGGGGGGGTGCGCGCATGTGCATGCATGCGTGCGTGCCAGAAGTGTCTAAAATTATTTGTGCTGCTGAGAAAGTGGGCAGCCAAACAGTCTTCGCCCTTGTTCATACTGTTAGAACATGGGCACATACAGTGCAGCTGTCTCATAGGTGGTTCAGAATAGATAAAAGGAAGAGCACTGAAGAGTATAAAGATAAATTATAAAATTAGGGATGGATGAGAAATTCACTGGACTTGCATTTTAATGCAACATTACACAATTTGCACTTCCTAGGCCCAAATGTAATTTGTGGTCAGAAATTAATATATGTCTGGGTTTGCAATGACACTTGCAACAACAACCAAAAATGCATTCAAAAATAAAAACATGTTTGAAAAAGACACATGAAGAAGTACATACTATTTTAAAATTTATCCAAAATGAGTACATTTGCAAATTACACCCCTCCCAAAAAAGCACTCATTTAGAGATAAGGGCGAGAGTGAGACGAAATGCATAGTGGCCAGAATCTTACTATTTATTTACAGTGGTGTTAAATGCAACAAAATCACAGTGGTAAATTGCCATGAGTTCATAAGTTATCATTTGTACTCCATGTGACAGTCAAGCCATGTGACTGAGTCATGACAAGAAACACTAGCAAAGACTGGCTAAGTTCTGTCAATTAACTTTTGTGATGAATGCCACTTAACATAGATGTAAGTAACCAGTAGGATTTTGGCTATGAATTCCAGCAGAGGAAAAGAAGAAGAAAAGAAAAAAAACGAGCTCACAGTCCAATGCGAAAGCAGGACACAACCACCATATGAGTTTTGATGGATTCACTAGTCTCTATATGGAACATGATTCTGCAGGACGTGGTAGTTACCATCAACATGAGTGGCTTTGGGAGGTTTTTTTTTTAAAAATTCACAGAAGATAAGGCTACTAAAAGCTACTGTGTGGGACAGTTATATGCTACTTTCGGGAGCAAAGTGAAACAACCTCTGAATAGCAGTTGCAGGGAAATACATACAGGAAGAAAGGATCATTGCCTTTGCGTTCTGCTTGTGGGCTTCTCATAGGTATCTAGTTGGCCAGAATGTGTGAGGCAGAATGCTAGACCAAACAGGTTTTTTGCCTGATTCAGCACCATTTTTTAATATTACCCATGTTCAAGAATGGATGGAGATTTCTGCTGCCAAGGCAAATTCTGCTCCCCTCACTCCCCCACATCACGGGGCCGGGGAGGCAGAAAAGATCACAAGCACTTCTTCCCACCCACCACCAGCCAGCAATAAAAATACAAGAAGAACAAATGTGAAGAGGGACCGATTAAGACGATTAAACCTGAAAGTGAGCTGTCCCTTTGATCATCTGGGGCAGAAAGAATCGACAACGCATTGAGAGCTATACCTGCGGTGATTCAAGACCTGACTTTAGAGGAAAGTAAGGCCACTAGAAGTGAGGAGGGTAAAAAGGCGGGAGTAGGGAAGCCAATGACGGAAGGCTTTTTAGTAACGGAGATGTTGGAGGAGAAGGCGGGAAAAGAGAAGAGTTGGGGATCAGAGGAGTGGTTAGATACAGGAGAGGAAGGGAAGGAAAAGAGTAGTGGGGGACAAGAAAGGGAAGAGGGGCCATACATGTTCTCTTTCCCTAAAAGAGAGGAGAAAGGGAGAGACAGAGCTGACCCACGCGCAGACGCGGTACCCCCCCGGATTGAAGTGCAGTTGGGTGAAGGACCCTTTAGAATGGACAGGGTATGTCTATCCGAGAGGGAAGGGTCCTTGGAGGAAGGTGGTGCGTCCAGACCTTATCCCTACTGGGGAGACACATAGCGAAGGGGATTGGGCTCATCACTCCTGTTGCAGGACAATTTGCGTCGTGAGGAGCAAACCATGATGGAGACTGACTGACCAGGAGAGATTTGGGACAGCGCCTCTTTGAGAGAAAGTTTGATGTGGGCAGGAATACCTACAACCTGGACTGATTCACAGTTAGATAATGGTCCCGTTGGACCCACTGAAGTTGTTGTGCACCCCTCCCCTCCTGCAGTTAGTAATCGTTCTGTTAAAGATACTCCGTCTCCTGTGGTTAATCATGTTAAAGAAGAGGAACTGCTTAAGTTAGAACCAAAACCCAATCACAACAAACAAAACAATTAACAATTTGTTGTCTTTTGACGGCAGTCAAAATGGTTGGCCTGAGATAGCTGCCTCACTCTGCCCAACTGCAGGGCTTACCCTTCTTATGATAAAAATAGTAGATATAAACAGGTTAATGTTTTCATAACCAAAGGCCAAAAAAAGGATGAAAAGCATGTTTCCCCTCCCAGTGGGACCAAAAAAAAAAAAGGTATTAAAAGAGAGTAGGTAGTTTGCCTCACTTTGTACCCCATTTTTAAAACACTGAGCAAAATGTAATTGTACATCATATGCTATGTGGAATAACCACCTAGTACAACCTACCCTTTCCCTTAGTCTTCCTAATAATCTGAATGCAATGTTGTCATCTTTCTCAAGAATTATACCAGCTTTGTAAATACAGTTCCACTACTTTCTGTAAATAGAGTGAAGACCTGTACAAGTGTGGAGGTGGAGGTGTTATGCACCCTAAGATATACTCTAGTTATGTATACAGTTGTTTGGGTGTAAATCCAATTTAACTCAATCCTCAAGTAGACATGCACAGCATGGAACAGTCAAACCAACAAAATGATTAAGTGTAAACCTGAGATTACAAAGATAATTTTTTCAATTTTTATTGGTGACTATATTGCCTAAGATCTCATCTATTTCTTCAGGTAGAAATACAGTTGGTATCCTTGAAGCATAAATAATAATATGTAATTGTGAGTATAAGAAAAATCTCTGCTCAGAAAGCCTTGCTCTAGCACGCAATGGAGCCAAGGCTTACTGTTCTTCATATCAACAAGGCATTCAGAGGAAGAGATATAAAAGAAGCCTGCAGTGAGCCAGTCTTGCCATGGAACACATTTAATTTCCTGAAAAGCCACTTCCTGGGGCTTCAGGCTTCGACATATCTTTGATGCTTCCCCACCATAGACATTCAAGAGAGAGTATGATTGAAAATGAGATTAAATCAAAACATTAGGAGGCTGGGTTCAAAAAGTAGATTGATTTGATTTGTTAGGTAGCTACTTTTACTTACTGTTCTACAAATGGGTGTTTATTCATTTATTCTATGAGAGCCTGGGCTTATACATAGCAGAGAGAGAGAGACAGAGACAGAGGAATGTGCCACAAGGCTAAGGGGAAAGGCAGAATGAAGTATCCCGGAGTAGACTTTGTCTAAAAGGGTGGGATAGAAATCGAATAAATAAATAAATAAAAATAAATAAAAAATTCTTTCTTGTGTGCATTATTCGAACTACTTCAAATTAGACTAGAATGTTCTAGGTTTCCTTTTTTAATTGTTCCCCTTCTTCCTGCCCCCCCAAAAGCCTTTGTGCTCCTCCATTTTCAGTACTGTACCCTACAAGTGAGTGCTTTTACTAAGTGTCCATTACCTCTGCTATAGAACAGGGGACAGGCTTTTGTTTAAAATCCAGTAAAAGCAAGAGAGAACATTCCCTACTGCTTCTGCCAGTTTGCAAATTTACATTGGGTTTATTGGTATTATTAGTGACAAATGGCAATTTTATGAGCATGAGCATTTCAGCAATATGAAGCAAAGAAACAGGAAGGGGAAGGCCAGGAAAAAAGAGAGGTTGGTCTGTGTATAAATTGCCAAAGAGAATAATAAAGAAGAGAAGAGGTTTCATAATTCACATTACAGCAGGCATGTTGGCATGTCTTTGGGTTCAAGTCCCAAGTCTGAGTCTTTTGTACCAAGTCCTGAGTCCCTATTAAAAACAAACTTTTCCCCCCCAGAAAGAAAGGGAGGGGTGAGTGGGTTCCAAGTCGTGAATCGAGTCCGAGTCATTGGGGGGGGGGGGAACTCAAGTCAAGTCACCAGTGTGACTTCACAGCGAGTCCTGTGACTCAAATCCCCATCTATTCATCACAGTGTGTCCACCTGTAATTTAATTAAGCTGATAGGTGTTATGGGAACTCAGTCATCCATATGAAGTATGGTTTCTTCTCAGGCCAAGACCAGCAGCTCCCAAGTTTGTTTGTTATTTCAAAACCAGCTATCTACAACATCCAAACCTGCCCTGGAAAGCTCTTAACTATCCTTCTCTCTCTCACTCACTCACTCACTCTGGGCCACTACTGATTCTCCATCTGTTTCCCCATGGTGGATACTTTTGGCAACCCTTGGTTTCCCTGTTTCAGTTCTCCTTGACCAATTCCATCTGATCAGGGACCACACACTGGAGGTGATGCTCTCAAAACATTACATAGCCAACCTGATTTAGCTCTGTACTAAAAGCAAATTGAACCCATCAGCCTGAGAACAATACTTTCTGTACATGACGTGCACAATTCTATCACAGACTACTGTAAGAATTAAAAAACCCGTCAAGCCCTTTCTAATAGCCCCTGAACAATCACCAGAAGGTATAACCCCCTTTCAATCCTGATAAGCTTTCTGCAAAGCTGTTCACTTTTGCAAAGCTCCAGCTGCCCTTCCCCATATGTTTCTTATTGAAACTAACCCCCACCCATATTTGAGACATTCAAGGACCCAGATAAAACAAACAGAAACTGGAACTGGTTCTTTTTCGCTGATCTTAGGACGCCTGTAAAAGTACCTGCAGCAAGAAAAGGACGAGGGGCAGAACCTGTTCTGGCAAATTTAATCAAGAATCCTTTCCCTCTGATCTGGATGATTAAAGTGCAGCCAAGAGTCATTTCTCCATTTTGGTGTCTTTTGACACTGATTGACAGAAGCGCTGTGGGAGATGTGAAGCCCGATTATCTCTTTTCCTTCATCTTTTCTCTCCGAAAAAAGATTTATTATGGAAATGCAGTTATAGTAACAGCTGCATCAAAACTATTTCCTTTGTGGGCGGGAGGGGAGACCTTCAGAAACATACTGCAGTTTGGGATCAATACAGGACCGAAGAGATAGAAAACAGCATTATAACTTGAGTCAGACCCCTGACACAATCTAGAGTTTTCTCTAAAGCTGCTTTTTTTAAAAAAAAATCTTGGGTAATTCCATTTTCAGTTCACCTTTAGGAAACTGGGATATTGAAACCCTTGAACTAAATCCAATTTTAATCCCACATTGAGGTCTACTCTTATTAAGGCTAAAATTGGCTTTCGTCTTTTGACCCTGGATGCTCATTTACACACTCATCTGTAACCAATTCCAATAAGACTAAAAGACCCAAGCATGTATACATGGCCCAACCGTAATATCTTCAGATAATTTCTCAAAAAAGAAAAACAATAAGGTGCACAGCCCCTAACATTCTTAAAAGCAGAGATGTTTCTGTTGCAACCATTGCTGCAGCATATTCAGCAAGAGTGAGGCAAGTCTGCCCTGTTGGATTCCAGTGTAGTCTCCCTCAGAGGTTGCCCACTCTATTTTTACACAAACATCGTTCTGGCGTTCACCCTTGTGGCACCTACATGTTTTTCCCTCACAAAGGCTCAAGTCATGTTTTCCTCTCGCTGCCACCAGTGGATTACCTCAATCCACAATATAAATGACGTTTGTCAGGACACTTGTCTTGTGAATACAAACAGAACTTATTTATTGAAGTGAAGCAGATTTAATAATCACAGAAGTTCTTCAGATAAACATTGTACACAAGCCAATCATTAACAGTTCTCTCAGTACATACTTTTCTCTGGCAATATAATTACCACCTTCTCTACCTATTTTCTTAACCAGTCTTATCACTCAGTATCTGTTCCCTCTCTCTCTGACTAATCAGTCCCTTATCTCTCCCTATCTCTATCTCTATCTGACTCCTCCTTCTCCTGCCAAACCTTCATATAGCTGCTGACTCCGCCTCTCCAATCCTCTCATAGGCTCATGCAAATTAGCTCATGACTATGAATGGCATGAGTGACGTGGGGTGATCGTCACATTCCTCCCCCCTAAGAAAAGTTTGTTTCATGGGGGAAACCTTACAGTTTACCCTTATGAACAACGGAACATACAGGGAACATTACATCCAAAACACCATCATAACAATATGCTTACCAGTTATGTTCTCAATCATATACCCTATTTTACCATATAACACATTACATTTACCATATACAGTACTTATACATACCTTATACTAGTTTTCTCTCTATTAATATGTTTACCAGATCAAACTTATTACTTTAAACATTTAAAACAATCAATACAATTATAAACATTTGCATTACTCACATTAATACAAATCACATTACCTTTACATTTATATCATTACTCACCATAATTTCCCATCATTCTCCACCTCTCAGTTCATCCCCATTCAAACTTGGCATTTTAATCATTTTTCATAACTATACACAAACAAAACATTTAATACCACATTACAAACTTTATTTATCCACCTGGCCTTCGAGGCAAGGTATCATCATCCATGCTCTGAGTCCCTTTTACACTGTGGATTACAAAGTCAAAGTCTTGCAGGTTCCGTGTCCATCTTGCAAGCTTACTGTTAGTGGATTTCACAGTTTGTAGCCACACCAGAGGGAAAGGGTCGGTGCAAAGGATGAACCTCCTTCCCCTAACGTAGGGTTTCAGTCTTTGCAGTGTCCAAACAATTGACAGGCACGCCCTCATGTTGGCAGACAAATGTCTCTCACCAGGTCGGAATCTCCTGCTGATCAGAGTCACTGGATGTCGATTCCCTCTGTGGTCCGCTCGGCACAGCACGGCTCCCAGACTCACACTCGACACATCAATGTATATGATGAACTCCCGGTTGTAGTCCGGCACAACAAAGGCAGATCTTGAAGTCCGAGCTCTCTTCTGTCGACTGGCAGTCATCGGGCACTCTGAAGTCCACTGGATGTCCTCCACTTGCCGTTTCCGGGTGAAGCCTGCTTTCTTTCTGGCTTGTGGCTTCACTTTTTCAGCTGGGGAAAGGGTAGGCAGTTCCTTCTCCTCCTCCAGAACATCTATGGATGCGTCCTTCTTTGAGAGCTTATTGCTTACGCCTTCCTCCTCACCAACAAATTCACCCACAGGTACTTTCGTTGCAAAGTCTTCCCTATGTGGGGGGACCACTATCATGGGTCACCTCCAAATTCTCAGGTGAGTTTCTTTTAGGTGCCATCTCTAACACGTGGCTTATGTCAGATATATTGAGCTTTTCATCTGATTCTATTTCTTTATTCATTGATATGTTAGGTAGGGGTTTGCCTTGCAAGGTTTTAAGGCCTTTTGCATCTGCAGAGCTACCAGACTCTCTAGCCCTCCAATGATGCTGCAACAAATCTATAGGTTCTGACCCTGCCAAAAGCAATTTACTCCCCTCGATGGTTCTCAGCCTCACCACTTGGTCCTCAGGACAGAATGCTCTTTCCTGGGCCTCATACAAGCCTTTCTCCTTTCCAGGAGTACATCCCAAGCTTGGCTCTGCCACTTCTAAGGACTTTTCCCTATATAAAAGATCCTTATCCAGGCAAGATCTCTCAGGGCACTCAGCAGACAATAAAGTAGATGAACTGGCCACTTCAATGCAATCCACCAAGCTAGTGTCCTCTTTCTGCTCCTGGGCAAAACTACTTTTATTTGGGTTTTTCAAAAGCATGAGATCAGCTTCTGAACAGCTATTAAGCTGACTATCCAAGGAGCTTGCTCCTTCCAGGCTTCCTTCTGCTACAGTAGCCATTTCTACTGCAGTGGGTGATTTCTGGCCCCCTTGTGAGCGTGTTAGTACAAAAGCACTCTTAACATGCTCTAACAAGTCCCAACCGATTAGAAAAGCAGCCGGTATTTCCTCCCTATGTTTCCCAGGGACAATTAGCTGTTGGTGGGGCCCTCTCCCTCTATGAGGTGCCTCTAAACCCTTTCTATATGTCAGGTCTTTATCAGTTATAGACCTCTCTGGGTGTTCAGGGGTCAGTGGAATGGGACTCTCATTAGCTTTTGTAATATAATAATTTAAAGTACTATCGTCCTTCTGCTCATCAATACAGGAAGTATTATTAGGATTCTCCAATATAACAACCTCAGCCATTTCTGCTATCTCAGGGTTTTCCTCTAAACTGGGACATCATTCAGAATTTTCAGGGGTCAGTGGAATTCCCTTAACTTGCGCAAAGCATTCACTTAAGGTAGGATCTTCCTTTTGTCCTTCTTGTATGAAAGATGGATTATTAGGGTTTCTCATAGTAACCAGATCAGCTGTTTCTCTCTCTTCTCTTATTTCAAGAAGATTTCCATCATTTTCCTCAGTGGCTTCAATTTGCCTTCCCTGAGAGCAAGTTGTCACAAAAACACTCTGTACATGCTCAGCTAAATCCAGGCCTATTAAACATTGGGCAGGAATCTGATCAGATATGGCCACCTTCCAAATTCCTGACCATCCCTTATATCTCATTGGTATTTTTGCCATGGGCAACACCACTATTTCAGAACCAATCCCTTTAATAGAAATATTTTCATGGTCTAACACATTTTCCTTAGGGACTATATCAGGGTGACGTACTGTAACTTGTGAACAAGAATCTTTTAGTGCTAGATACTTATTATTATCAACATAAATAGCATCTCCTGAGCTGCGTAGAAGAAGATTCTGATCACTTTCTATCAGAAAGCACTGGACAACCCTGGCCTCAGGAAGACCTTGGCTCTCTGACCCTTCTGTTAATTGTGTTGCTATGGCAACAGCTTCAACTGCTGCATTCTTAGCTGTTCCATGATGTTGTACACAAAACACCTTCTTAGGGGGACTAGAATCTCCACCCCTATGCTGATTACAATCCTTAGTCTTTTGAGTCTCACACTGAGCCCAAAAATGACCTTTCTCCCCACATGCATAACATCGTTTACTGGCCTTGGGTTCGAAACCAAGGGCCTTATTAACTTTTCCCTCAGAGCTATTATGTTTCAGATGACTGTGCTCTGGAAATGAGGGTCTGTCTCTAAAATGGCTTCCAGTAGCTTGGGTACTTCTGAGGTAATCTCTACTGGGTGGGGCCTCTCTCCTCCTGTCGTCCCACACTTTTCTACCAATTTTTACCTCAGAGAACCTGGGGTTTCTTATCTCACTTATGGAATCCGCATTTTCACCTGCTTCTATTAAATTTCTAGGATTTTTGTCTTTAACTAAGTAACGCAATTCCCCAGGCAAAATAGAATAAAATTGTTCTAACCCAATCACATTTTTCATCTGTTCTAGAGAAGTGACATTTTCACATTCCTTCCATTTCTCTAAACATTGAACCAAGTTATCCCCTAACAGAGAATAAGATTCTTCAGGCTTTTTGGTAAGGGAACGAAATTTTCTTCTAAGGTGTTCTGCATTTATGCCAAATCTAGAATATACTATTTTTCTATATGCCTCAAAATCTCTAGCTTGCTCCAGAGACATCTGAGAATAAAGCTCAATTAAATCTCCATTTATTTGTGATCTCAACACTATCATCCTTTCATCATCCTTAATCTCAAAGTCCCAGCATGCTCTCTCAAATGAAATGAGGAAAGATTCTGGGCAATCACCTTTCCTATATTGGGGAAATTTCTTTAGATCGATCTTTGAGAGATTTCCCTCATTAGCGCTGTTATTGTTGTTGTTATTTTGAGAAGCTAATTCTAATTGTTTCATCTGTATTTGAAATTCCATTTCTTTTTGTCTTAATTCCATTTCTCTTTGTCTATTTTCTTGCTCAAATGCCATTTGTCTGGCCTCTTGCTCAGCTTTGAGTTCCTGAGCTTTCTCTTCAGCTCTAGCTTTTTCTCTAATTTCTATTTCCCTGAGCTGTAGTTCCTGAGCTTTTTCTCTGAGTCTATACTCCTGCTCTAGTTTCCATTTCTCCAGATCTAGGGAGCTTTGAATAATTTCCCTTGAAGGTTCCTCAGGTTCCTCAGGTATTTGAGGGTCTCCATTTCCATTCCCATTTCCCTCAACTTCTTGAGGATCAATTTCCTCCATTACTGCCTTTTTAGTTCTTTTGGGTGGCATAAGTATGTGTACTTCCTTGATAAGAGCTGGTTTCTATTGCTGAGTTAGTCAGGCCTCTTTTTAAAACACTTTTTTACTGCTGTTTTCTTTTCCCAGTATTTTTCTGGGGTACTATGTAGCTCTCAATCGGCAGCTAAAGATGGCTACACTTTATCTGGCCTCACACCAGCCACGATGTTTCTTGGTCTGAGACAACTTTCTTGCCTCCAGACACAAAACAAATTCTATTTTCAAGCCTCTGCTTTTTGTTCCTATCACCTCAGATCTGCTCTGACCCTGGCTTCCACTTTTTATCCACCAGCGCTCCCTTCTCTCAGAGCCTTGGATTTTAAGCTAGCCACTGGGTCTTTCAAATCCTGAGGTAACCACAAAAAGAATTTTTCCTTCAGAGTCGTTCCCTATCTTTAGTCCCCCCAGATCTGGGATCAGAAGCCCCACCACTAAGCTTTTCCACAAAAGCTCTAGCCGGTCACCTACTTCTTCACCACAGACCTCTGACTAAAAAGGTACCCACGACTCAAAAAAAATTCACTTTTAACTCTGGCTTTACTGGATTCTTTCGTATCCCACCGCTGCCACCAATTGTGGCGTTCATCCTTGTGGCACCTGCGTGTTTTTCCCCTCACAAAGGCTCAAGTCGTCTTTTCCTCTCACTGCCACCAGTGGATTACCTCAATCCACAATATAAATGACGTTTGTCAGGACACTTGTCTTGTGAATACAAACAGAACTTATTTATTGAAGTGAAGCAGATTTAATAATCACAGAAGTTCTTCAGATAAACATTGTACACAAGCCAATCATTAACAGTTCTCTCAGTACATACTTTTCTCTGGCAATATAATTACCACCTTCTCTACCTATTTTCTTAACCAGTCTTATCACTCAGTATCTGTTCCCTCTCTCTCTGACTAACCAGTCCCTTATCTCTCCCTATCTCTATCTCTATCTGACTCCTCCTTCTCCTGCCAAACCTTCATATAGCTGCTGACTCCGCCTCTCCAATCCTCTCATAGGCTCATGCAAATTAGCTCATGACTATGAATGGCATGAGTGACGTGGGGTGATCGTCACAATCGTATCTCTCAACAACAAGATTGTGTCTTATTTCTTAGCCCCCCCACCCCCTGTCCCTGCTAAGGAATATTGTCACAGCTAGGGATGGAGAAGAATTTTGGGTCAGTCTACACTAGAAAGTCAAGTGACCTAATTTGCCTTGTGAGATGACTCCATACCTTGGAACAAAGTTACTCTTCAGACTACACACTTTATTGATATTTACAGTTTTGGTCTCAGTGGCTTAATAAAGGCCAAAATGTTCGTGTTTATGGGAAAGGCATTCAGAAATGTGTATATTAGAAAATGTGTAAAGTTTCAATTCAAATTTTCCTGTAGTTTGTTTAACTGCATAAAATAGAGAAAATGGATATTCAGTTTAACACATGTACAGTTACTTATTGAGATATTATTACAGCACCTCTGAAGCAAAGCAGGCTTTCCAAGGCAGGTAGATAAAATAAAAAATCACCACTGAAAATAATTGAATGAAGTTTCACAGAGATAAGTGCAAAGTTCTACACCTAGGGGAAAAAAACAAACATACATTTATAAGATGGGAGATACTTTGTTCAGTACTACATGCAAGAAGGATCTTGGAATCGCTGTAGATCTCAAGTTGAATATGAGTCAACAGTGCAGCGTGGCTGCAAAAGAAAGGCAAATGCTCTTCTGGACTGCAGCAACAGAAGTCCAGTCTCCAAATCCCATGAAGTACTAGTTCCCCTCTATGGGGCACTAGTTATGGCTCATTTTGAGTATCGTGTCCAATTCTGGACATCACACTTTAAGAAGGATGGCGCCAAATTGGAACAAGTTCAGAGGACAGCAAGAAGGATGATCAAGGGACTGAAAACCAAGCCCTATGAGGAAAGACTGAAAGAACTAGGCATGTTTAGCCTTGAGAAAAGACGACTGAGGGGAGATATGATAGCACTTTTCAAATACTTGAAAGGTAGTCATACAGAGGCAGGGCAAGATCTGTTCTCAATCATCCCAGAGTGCAGGACACATAATAATAGGCACAAGTTACAGAAATCCAGATTTTGGTTGAACATCAGGAAAAACTTCCTAACTGTTGGAGCAGTACAACAATTAAATCAATGACCTTGAGAGGTTGTAAGCACTCCAATGCTGGAGGAATTCCAAAGAAAATTGGACAACCATTTGTCAGAGCAGGGAGTTAGATTTGATGGCCTTATAGGCCCCTTCCCATTATTCAGTCATTCTTAATTTTATATTAAAAATAACTAAGGTTAAGTAATACAATTAGGGATTTTTTTAGCAGATTAAGAAGGTTTTAAACAAATTAATCCAACCAATTTCTCCATTAAAGGTTCCTGTCCTAGTTTTTTAGTGTATTTATACAATCTGTTTCCTTCATACAGCTATATAACACAAGACAGTCCTTCCTCAAAGTACCATAAATTTGAACCACAATAAGCTTTCTGCCATGCCATTATGACTTCACAGTATGATTCTATGCAATGCGACCTACTCTCATGTAAGTGGGTTTAGAAATGCAGCCTGAATGAATTATTTCCCTTCTTTTGTTCCAACAGCATGGAAGACTCACATCTTTCTGTTTGTTTGGACTAAAAGGCTCTTCTCCAGAGATAGTGTCATTTAATGTTTGCTTTTCATTGGAAGAAATGAGAATAAAATTCATTTCTACTTCTGCTTCATGTTATTAATTTTAGATTTTAAAACTGAGGCTGATAGTGCCAGTTTACCAATTCCACTGACTTCTTCAGAGTATATGCCAATGTAAGGAATGTCGGACACTAGATTTACATGGCTTAATTAACTTATTTCACTAATCTTCAAATATTGGGTATGCTTAATTTTTGATACAAGAACACAAAATACAGAGACATGTTTTTAAGTTATATTGCATGAAGATAACAGCTATAGCAAAAAGAAAAGAAAAAGAAAGAATTTAATCCAAAAATACACAACCTCTGACATTGGTTCTCAGCTTTCTAAAAAATCAGTAGCTATGGACAGACTTGTTTTTAAAACTGCAGACATGCATCCTAGACATGGTTATTTCAAATTAGGAAATCCACAGAATGCCTCAGTGACATTTCACAATGACAGACGGCTCTTGAGTGGTAAACAAGAGGCCTGTAGGCAGGTCCTTCTGCCTGCCTTGTACAAAGGCAACCCTTTTTCATCAAATACCCTCCTGAAACAATAGGAATTCAAATCAACGCATTCCTCAAGGGGTGACAAACCCAACACTCCAGCTGGCTTATCAGGCCTCCTTTATTTGAAATGTCATTTAATTTTCTCATGATTCTGATGGAGACTGAAAACATGCCAAATATTGCTCTGAGCATAAAGAATTGCTTCAAAAATCTATGAACCAAGAGGCAGAACAGGCAACAGCACAATCCTGTGAAGATTTGCTTAAAAATAAGCTCTTTTTGCAGATATGTAGCTTGAAGGTATTCTAGGATCAACACCATCACTGAAGGATCAAGTGGCCTCAGTGCCTCAGAACACTTTTTCCACTTTCAGCTGGTTCATCAGCTGTGGATTTTCTTGAACAGAGACCACTGGCATTGGTGACCTATGCTCTGGTAACCTCCAGGTTGGGCTACAGTGATGCATTACCGACAGAGGATGAAAAAGTTACCTTTTTTGAAACTCTGGACAGAATCCCTAGACAGTAGCCATGCTGACTGCTCTGTGCTTGGGTATTGTAATGTAGTACCATGCTATTTCCAAGTTCTAGTTATTTGGGGTTGAGGACTTCCTTTGAAAATAGAAGGCCTTTTCAAGGTGGGTGGAATGGGTAGCTTAGCCAGCTGATAAGCAAACATGATGGTCTCTACCACTTGCATGGTGAATCTATGGGGCATAACTTGGTATCGTTTCTTCTGACTACCACAGCATACAAAGAGACATGGAACAATACAGTCCTAACAATGTAGTCTAATGTAGTTTGGAGACGAAAAGGAATTGTGCACCGTCATACTGTGCTCTGCACAGATTTTCAGCTTGCTGGAAGGTTACAGGCATCAAGGATATTTTGGACCAAGATTGCTAGACAAGGTGTGCAAAAGATATCAGAAGTGAAAACTTCACTAGTGCAGCTTCCATTGTCTGGGTTCCACTCTCTGGAAAACTGGATCTGTTATTAAAGGTGGTTGAGATTTTAAGTTCAAAATCTAGGGATGACAACCTGCTCAGTACAAAGCCTGATGGTGACAGAGGGACAGTATCTCCTGCAAACAGATCTGCAAATGAACTGAATGGTTAATGTAAGGTTGGACAGAAAGAGGCAGAACTGTAATTGCCAAAATGAGGAAAAGGAAGTTACTTTGAGTTACCCAGATAGGTCACAAGATGCTCTGAAACCACAGCCATTGATGCAGAAGCATTCGTGAAAACTTAAGAAGTAGAGGCTTGGGCACACCATTTTGGGGGCAGAGCAAGAAAAGACCACACATCAGGGCAGCAGACAGTGTGAAAACAGGCAACAAAGATGTTGAGGCTGTAACCAAGTCCAGCAGTGTCACATTTAGAGTATTCTTTATTTGCGTTAACCATATGCCTTTGCAGGTGGCACAAAATAAGTTACTGTGACATAAAAGCAACACACTAAAATCCTGAGAAGAATGAGGGAAAAGAGCACTTTTCAAATACTTGAAAGGTTGCAATACAGAGGAGGAGCAGATCTGTTCTCGATCATCCAAGAGTGCAGGACACATAATAATGGACTCAAGCTACAGGAAGCCAGGTTTAGGCTGAATATCAGGAAAAAACTTCCTATCTGTTAGAGCAGTACAGCAATGGAATCAGTTACCTTGTAAGGTGGTGAGTGCTCTAGTGCTGGAGACAAGCAAGAGGAAATTAGACAGCCATCTGTCAAATCTGCTTTGATTTGGATTCCTGTATTGAGCAGGAGGTTGGACTTGATAGCCATAGAGGCCACTTCCAACTACAAATCCTCAGGAGTAGACCAGGTGATTCTCTCCTAAACAGAAGAGATACTCAGAATGCCCATCCATCGGACAATCCGTCCTCCATCGAAACTATGTTTTGTTACAAGTGCCTGAGAGACCACAGAATGGCCACATATGAAAACACCAATGATGACTGCCTCTATGAAGGCAGTAGGCCCACATGTGAGCCATGTTTGGAAACTATGAAAAACAAATGGATGTAATAGTTATTTTCTAGTTACTTTCAAAAGTTGCCCTTGAAGGGCATTTTAAGCCATTTAAGACAATTTAGAGATATTTCAGGTGCTTCTGGAGGAGACCAATGCCCTCAATCCATTCCAGTCCAGGTTCAGGCTGAGTTATGGCATGGAGATGGCATTGGTCGCCCTGCAAGATGACCTTTTGAGGGAGACCAATAAGGGCAAAACATCCTTGTTGGTCCTCCTCGACCTATCAGTGGCCTTTGATACCATCGACCATGGTATCTTCCTGGGGAGGCTTTCCGGGATGGGGATTAGAAGACAGGCCTTGGCCTGGCTCCGGTACTTCCTGGAGGACCGATCTCAGAGAGTGCAGCTTGGGGAGATGTTGTCCAGTCCGTGGACTTTCAACTGTGGAGTCCCACAGGGTTTGATAATCTCCCTAATGTTATTTAACATCTGTATGAGGCCGCTGGGGGAGGTCATCAGGAGCTTCAATATGCAGATGACCCCCAGCTCTATCTCTCCTTCCACCCTTCTGCAGTGGATCCTGTCCCGTTCCTTGAGCGCTGCCTGGACACCGTACTGGGGTGGATGAAGGATAATAGACTGAGGCTAAACCCAGACAAGACAGAAATCCTGCAGATGGGGGGCCCCAGTGTCTGTAGTTTGGGTGCTTCTCTTTCTTTTTTGGGGGGGGGGGTATTTCTCTTACCACAAAGGATGAGGTACGCAGCTTGGCTGTACTTTTGGACCCAGCGCTATCAATGGAATCTCAGAAAGTGTCTGTGGTCCACACCGCCTACTTCCATCTAAGGTGGATTGCTCAGTTGCATCCTTACCTTGACATCAGGTCCCTTACCACACTGGTCCATGCACTGGTAGTCTCAAGATTAGACTACTGCAATGCTCTCTACGTGGGGCTGCCCTTGGTGCTGTCACAGAGACTTCAGCAGGTCCCAAACTCAACCGCCAGATTACTAAGAGGGTTAAGAAGACATCAGCATATCTCCCCCAGCCTGGCTGCCCTGCACTGGCTGAAATTCATTTCCATGACAGCTTCAAGGTAATGGTGTTAACATACAAAGCCCTAAAAGGTTTGAGACCTCATTATCTGGCAGAATGCCTCCTTCTGACTAGATCTGCCCATCCTGTAAGATATTCCCAGGCTGGGCGGTTGAAAGTTTTCACCCCAAGAGAGGCCCGGAAATCAGTGACCAGAAACCAGGCCTTCTTGGTGGTAGCCCCGCAACTGTGGAATGCTCTCCTGCCCGAAATCCGCCTGGCACCTTCACTGGGAACTTTTAAGCGATTACTTAAAACATTTTTATTTAGACAGGCCTTCCCAGACTCTACTATACCTTGATACAACAGCTAATGTTCAACCCTTGCCATCCTTTCCTTATTTTTATTTTAATGTTTTACTGATATTATTTTCATTAGTCTATATTGTACTGATTAATTTATACTACTGTCCTGTTATTGTACTGTTTTGTTTTTATACTCTGTTTTATTGTACTGTGTAAACCACCCGGATGGATGGTATAGAAATTAAATAAATAAATAAATAAATATTTTGATAGCTTTTTACGCCATTTTGTCATCAGTCCCAAATGTCAACATAAGACAGTGATAGTGGTCTTCTCATCAAGGTTTCTTTGTCAATATCTTGCAAACATCTACAAGGTATAATATCAGATCTGGCCATGACAGGGAACTAAAGAGCATTTCTCTGCATTTTCTTAGCCTAGCAAGTAACAACAACATAATGCATTAATAACATGCAACATACCAATTTACCTGTAGAATCAGAGCAGGGAAAATGAAGTAGTGAGTAATGCAACAAGTTACCTTTAAAAAATAATGTGTTGAGCTCTGGAAATTATAGAGGAAGTTGCCTTATAATAGTTCACACTCTTTATCTAGCCTAGTATTTTCATAGACAACTCATGATTGAAGCAGGGGGTACCTCCTGAAATTTAGAGGTGAGATGCCTTCCATACTCTGTTCATGAGCCACTGATGCTGTCATCCACTGTGACTGGACATGTTTTACCAGGATCTTAAGCATATGCTGTCTTTTCTATAATTTGCTACCTAGATCATCTAAGTAGAGACACTAGGGACAGAACAGGGACCATCTGCAAGGCTATGGTCCCTCCCTGAGTATTCAAGTTTTGGCAGAAGAATAAAGAGAGTGACAGATTGTAGGTTTTGTACCAACATGGGAAATCTAAATGCTAACGAGAAAAACAGAGCCGTTTTCAGCAGCAGCATTACATTTAGGTCAAGCATGCAGTGGACCACTGTATATAGCTTTATAGACCATCACTTGGGAGACAATGTGATAAAAATGCTAGAATGAATCAGTGGTACTGAAAGTTCACCAGTATCCTGGGGAAACTGTCCCTGAAGCAAGAGAACATCATGGCTCTGGATTTCAGAACAGTGTGTTCTAAAAAAATTAAAATAAATATAAAAAAAACAACTTTCAGAGAAGGTGGGTTGAAATTATCAGTGAAAACAATTAATGGATGAAATAGTTATAATTCTAGACTGCTGTACTAAACACCACAGAATAGAATCATGATTGTGCAGTAACTGATCATGGTATTAAACAAAAAGGAAAATGCTATGGTATTTAGATGTAATTAGAAACAATTATTATAGTTACTTTTGATAAAAGGGGAGATAAGGTATCACTTCTGAAGTATTAATTTTAATTGTAACTACAGCATGGTAACTATATTATTAGAGGCCCTGGAACTATAACTCTTGTAATTGTAACTGTAATCATTATTATTTTAAAAATTAATTGGAAGCTGTGCTTCTGACTGCATTCATGGAACAGATGATTTGGCAATAGAAAAAAGCTAAAACTGGCCAGTCTCTGACATTTTCAGCCTCTTCAGTAGACCTGCAGTATTTTCCTGAAGAGGTAATCTCTCTTACACATATGCTTTCTGTCACCTGAAGATCTTCACCGTGTCAACAGTATGCATTGAGAGACAGTGGCCATAATACTGTTTGAAAGGCCACATCTATATAAAGTGCTCTCTGACAAGCTCATGATCTTTGTCCCTCTGGTTCCAGGAAATGGGTGGTGAAACAATGGATAGAAAGGCAGCAATAATGCCAAGTTCTGGGGCAGTTTGATTATTGTGACTCTCTACACTTGTGCATCTCTTCAGGGCAAAATAAGGTACCTGTCTCAAGCAGCAAACAACAGTAATGCAAGTCAGAGCTAAAGCTGCAATGCACTCTGCCCTGCATCTCCCAGAGCTGTCTAGCAGTACTCAGGCATGATGGAGGATGCTGAACGACTACCAGAGTTGGTGGAAGATTTAGCTAGCATCATGGTTGATCTCTGTACGTGGAATTGGCAGTGCTTAGAAACATTACCTTTTTTACTACAAAATCCAGAATCCCCACAGCTGGCAAGCCTACTGCCAATACTGAAGTTCAAAAAGTAACTTCTCCAAGCTCTAGGAAGGGAGCCACGTCCTTCACCTCAGGCAGAAAATATATTGGCTTGGTCCAGAATCTTACACTTTGAGTGACTTTTTTTTCTTTCTGAATTCAATTTTATTTTTACAGCTTGACTAGTGTAAACAGCTATCATGTTATAATCAAAGCTTGCTCAGAAACCATCCATTGCCTAAGGGGGCTCAGATATTGCACGGCTGTGACTGAGAATTTTTTTTAAATGGTTCAAGTTTTGTTATTGCCATTGTCCCTTCCCCAAGTGAAACCACACGTGATCCCTTAATTTCATTTGACAATTGAATTGGCGAAGGGTTATAACGAAGGGCTCTGTCACTTCCCTTGTAGCAAGGTTAGAAAAGCTTAATGAAACTTCAGAAATAGTGCTGCGTCAAAGAAAGTACTTGAAGGGCAGCAGATGTATTGAGTTACTGTTTGTTTCTTCTGCCAGAAACGAATAACATTGAGTATATGACACAAATTATTTGGATTAGAGCCAAGTTGATTGAACTTTGGCACCACTGAAATCAATAGGACAAGATTGCCATGGTTTAGCTTAATCCCGCTGATTTCAATACAAACCAAGGACTATTTAGTCTGTAAGGAGTGTGATGAAGACTGACTGCAATCTATGTTTATTAACCCAGTCCACTCCCCAGTTAAACCCCAGAGTTTCCATTTAAAAAACCTAATATTTATCCTAATCGTATTGATATTTCCAGCAATAAATATTCCGAGTAATTGCAGAATAATTTGAAATGCGGAGAACTAATCTTCTACCAAAACTAGTTATATAGGAAAATTCTTTCCCTTCAGTGACCCTGGGTTGAGATTTATTTCAAACAACTATTTAAGTCCTTAGTGGTAGAGACCACAGAGAAGAAACTATGACCACATGCAAATTCATATTTTACTCCTTTTTTCTCTCCGTATTAGAAAGGAGGAGTCAATCTTTGGAGAAGTCAACCATTTTCCCGGGTTGTATGGATTTTTCAGCAACTGTTACATAGAGACAAAGAAAACTATTACAATGACCAGTGCAAAGAAATAAAGGAGAACAAGAGAGGAAAAACAAGAAATCTCTTCCAGAAGAGCCAAGAAATCATAGAGAAATGTAAGTCTGTATTAGGAATGCTGAATGACTAACAGGGAAGCACACTATCTGATCAGGAGAAAATAAAGAAAAGGTGGAAACAGTATACTGAAAGACCTATACAGAAGAGATAAAAGGATGACAGACTCCTTTGAAGGGGAATCCTATGATGAAGAATTGGCAGTTGTAGAAAGTGAAGTGAAAGCTGCTCTGAAAGCATTATGAATAAATAAATCACCAGGGGTAGATGTAATACCAATAGAACTATTTCAAGCCACAGAGATTAATCTATAAAAATCCTAACAATAATATACCAACAAATATGGAACATCAAACAATGGCCCACAGATTGAAAATGCTCAATATACATTCCAATTCCCAAGAAAGGAGATGCCAAGGAGATAAGTAACTATAGGACCATTCCTTTAATTTCTCATGCAAGGAAATGATGCTCAAGATATTGCTGTGGCGATCCCCCATGTCACTCATGCCATTCATAGTCATCAGCTGATTTGCATGAACCTATGAGAGGACTGGAGAGGGAGTCAGCAGCTACATGAGGCTTGGCGGGAGAAGGAGGAGTCAGATAGGGCTGGTTGGTCAGAGAGAGAGGGAACAGATACTGAGAGAGATAGAGCTGGTTAGGAGAATAGGTAGAGAAGGTGGTAATGATATAGCAAGAGAAAAGAAGTATGTACTGAGAGAACTGTTGATGAATTGCTTATGTATAACCTGTATCTGAAGAACTTCTGTTATTATTCAATCTGCTTCACTCCAATAAATAAGTTCTGTTTCTGTTCACAAGACAAGTGTTCTGACAAACATCATTTATATTGTGGACTGAGGTAATCCACTGGTGGCAGCGAGAAGAAAACGCAAAGTGAGCCTTTGTGAGGGAAAGACAAGCAGGGGCCACAAGGGCAAACACCACAATTGCAATAAAAGCTTTTACCTTATATGGCATGAGAAATGCCTGATGTTCAAGCTGGATTACAAAAAGGAAGAGGCACTCAAAATCATATTGCAAATATCCACTGACTACTGGAGTGCATCAAATAATTTCAGAAAATCAGTCTAAACTTTATAAACTGCAGCAAAGTCTTTGTGTGAATCATGAAAAGCTATGGGTTGTTATGAAGGAACCAGGTGTGCCTCAGCACTTGATTATCCTCATGCATAATCTGTATTATGGACAAAAAAACTACTCTTAGGACAGACTATGGAGAGACAGAATGGTTTCTATAGGCCAGCGATGGCAAACCTATGGCACGCGTGCCACAGCTGGCACGCAGAGCCCTCTCTGCGGGCACGCAAGCCGCAAGTCGATGGATCGCTACCCCCGGCAGCCAAACCTGAGGAGGCGGCTGCAGCCGCAGTGCTAGCACCCCGACAGGCAGCGGGCCAGGATCCGGAGCAGCTGGTGCTGGTGGGGGTTGGGCACGATTGGAGGCGGATCCGGAGTGGGGTCTGGAGGCACCTCCATGCCCAGGATTCCCCCTTCCGCCGCCACTTCTGTGCCCGCCGCCCGCTGGGTCCCCCCCCCCCCCCCAGTTTGGGCACTCGGGCTCAAAAAGGTTAGCCATGACTGCTATAGGCAAAGGTGTCAGACAAGGGGCATTTCATTCCCTTACCTGTTCAATCTGTATACAGAATGTTTCACATGGAAAGCCAGACTAGATTCAGATGAAAGAGGAGTGAAAATTGGCAGAAGAAACATCAATAACTTAAGATATGCAGATGACACCACCTTACTGGCAGAAAGCAGCAATATCTTGAAACATGTTTTCGTGAAAGTGAAAACAGAAAGTGCCAAAACAGGAATGCCACTGAATATTAAAATGACAAAAATCATGACTACAGATCAACCACATTACTTTAAGACTTACAATAAAGAAGGTTAAATTGATAAATATTCTGTGTACCTTGGTACAATCTTCAATTCAAATGGAGACTGCAGCCAAGAAATCAGAAGAGCAGCAATGAAGGAGCTAGAAAGATCATTGTGTAAGAAGGAGTGTCACTGGAGAACAAGATCAAAATCATCCACACTATGGTATTTCCAATCATCATGTATGGGTTTGAAAGCCGGACAGTTAAAAAAGCTGACAGGGATAAAAAAAAAGATTCATTTGAAATGTGGTGCTGGAGAAGAGCTTTGAAGTTACCTTGGATTGCCAGAAAGACAAACAAGTGGGTCTAGATCAAATCAAGCCTGAACTATTTCAGGAGGCAAAAATGTTGAAATTGAGGTTGTCTTACTTTGGGCATATCATGAGAAGACAAGATTCTCTGGAAAAGACAATACTGCTGGGAAAGGTGGAAGGCAGCAGGAAAAGAGGAAGACCAAATATGAGATGGATTGACTATCTAAAGGAAGCCACAGGCTTACGTTTAGAAGAACTGAGCAGAGCTGTTGAGGACAGGACATTCTGGATATATCTCACCCATAGGGTCGCCATATGTTGGAGGCGATTGGATGGCATATAACAACAACAACTGGATTCTGACCCCTTTCTGTCTTGCCTTGGCTTCAGGAGGTTGACCAATGATGTTTCTATATTACTGTGTGCTGAGTGTCAGGGAGCAAGCCCAGAAAAGACCCTGTCTCACCTCCTTTTTCAATTGGCCACTAGAGGCCACAAGCATTTTTATTTCATTAGGAAAAAAAGGAGAATATTTGGTGAGTGGTAGATAAATAAATCCCCTTCACGGATTGCTGCCTCGTCGTGGCGAAGGGGCTTCAGTAATTCAGAGAAGGTATGGGCTATGCTGTGCAGGGACACCCAAGACGGACAGGTCATAGTGGAGAGTTCTGACTAAACGCGATCCACCTGGAGCAGGAAATGGCAAGCTACTCCAGTATCTTTGCCAAGAAAACTCCATCAACAGAAACAAAAGGCTAAAAGATATGACGCTGGAAGATGAGCCCCTCAGGTCGGAAGGCGTCCAACATGCTACTGAGGAAGAGTGGAGGACAAGTACAAGTAGCTCCAGAGCTAATGAAGTGGTAGGGCCAAAGCCGAAAGGACACTCAGCTGCGGACGCGCCTGAAAGTGAAAGGAAAGTCCGATGCTGCAAAGAAAAATACTGCATAGGAACCTGGAATGTAAGATCTATGAACCTTGGTAAGCTGGATGTGGTCAAACAGGAGATGGCAAGAAGAAACATTGACATCCTGGGCGTCAGTGAACTAAAATGGACGGGAATGGGCGAATTCAATTCAGACGATTATCATATCTACTATTGTGGGTGAGAATCCCATAGAAGAAATGGAGTAGCCCTCATAGTCAACAAAAGAGTGGGAAAAGCTGTAGTGGGATACAAACTCAAAAATGATAGAATGATTTCAGTACAAGTCCAAGGCAGACCTTTCAACATCACAGTAATCCAAGTTTATGCACCAACCACCAATGCTGAAGAGGCTGAAATTGACCAATTCTATGAAGACTTACAACACCTTCTAGAACTGACACCAAAGAAAGATGTTGCTGTCATTATAGGGGACTGGAATGCGAAAGTAGGGAGTCAAGAGATAAAAGGAACAACAGGTAAGTTTGGCCTTGGAGTTCAAAACGAAGCAGGGCAAAGGCTAATAGAGTTTTGTCAAGAGAACAAGCTGGTCATCACAAACACTCTTTTCCAACAACACAAGAGGCAACTCTACACATGGACATCACCAGATGGGCAATACCGAAATCAGATTGATTATGTTCTCTGCAGCCAAAGATGGAGAACCTCTATACAGTCAGCAAAAACAAGACCTGGAGCTGATTGTGGCTCTGATCGTCAGCTTCTTATAGCAAAACTCAAGCTTAAACTGAAGAAAGTAGGAAAAACCACTGGGCTAGTCGGGTATAATCTAAACCAAATCCCTTATGAATACACAGTGGAAGTGAAGAACAGATTTAAGGAACTAGATTTGGTGGACAGAGTGCCTGAAGAATTATGGATGGAGGCTCGTAACATTGTACAGGAGGCAGCAACAAAAACCATCCCAAAGAAAAGGAAAGGCAAGAAAGCAAAGTGGCTGTCCAGCGAGGCCTTACAAATAGCAGAGAAGAGAAGGGAAACAAAATGCAAGGGAGATAGGGAAGGTTACAGAAAATTGAATGCAGATTTCCAAAGAATAGCAAGGAGAGACAAGAGGGCCTTCTTAAATGAACAGTGCAAAGAAATAGAGGAAAAGAATAGAAAGGGAAAAACCAGAGATCTGTTCAAGAAAATTGGAGATGTTAAAGGAACATTTCGTGCAAAGATGGACAGGATAAAGGACAAAAATGGTAGGGACCTCACAGAAGCAGAAGACATCAAGAAGAGGTGGCAAGAATGCACAGAGGAATTATACCAGAAAGATCTGGATGTCCCGGACAACCCAGATAGTGTGGTTGCTGACCTTGAGCCAGACATCCTGGAGAGTGAAGTCAAGTGGGCCTTAGAAAGCATGGCTAACAACAAGGCCAGGGGAGGTGATGGCATTCCAGCTGAACTATTTAAAATCTTAAAAGATGACGCTGTTAAGGTGCTACACTCCATATACCAGCAAGTTTTGAAAACTCAGCAGTGGCCAGAGGATTGGAAAAGATCAGTCTACATCCCAATCCCAAAGAAGGGCAGTGCCAAAGAATGCTCCAACTACCGTACAATTGCACTCATTTCACACGCTAGCAAGGTTATGCTCAAAATCCTCCAAAGCAAGCTTCAGCAGTATGTGGACCGAGAACTCCCAGAAGTACAACCTGGATTTCGAAGGGGCAGAGGAACTAGAGACCAAATTGCTAACATGCGCTGGATTATGGAGAAAGCCAGAGAGTTCCAGAAAAACATCTACTTCTGCTTCATTGACTACGTAAAAGCCTTTGACTGTGTGGACCACAGCAAACTATGGCAAATTCTTAAAGAAATGGGAGAGCCTGATCACCTTATCTGTCTCCTGATAAATCTATATGTTGGACAGGAAGCAACAGTTAGAACTGGATATGGAACAACTGATTGGTTCAAAATTGGGAAAGGAGTAAGACAAGGCTGTATATTGTCCCCCTGCTTATTTAACTTATATGCAGAATACATCATGTGAAAGGCTGGACTGGATGAATCCCAAGCCGGAATTAAGATTGCCGGAAGAAATATGAACAACCTCAGATATGCAGATGATACCACTCTGATGGCAGAAAGTGAGGAGGAATTAAAGAACTTCTTAATGAGGGTGAAAGAGGAGAGCGCCAAAAATGGTCTGAAGCTCAACATCAAAAAAACTAAGATCATGGCCACTGGCCCCATCACCTCCTGGCAAATAGAAGGGGAAGATATGGAGGCAGTGACAGATTTTACTTTCTTGGGCTCCCTGATCACTGCAGATGGTGACAGCAGCCACGAAATTAAAAGACTCCTGCTTCTTGGGAGGAAAGCGATGACAAACCTAGACAGCATCTTAAAAAGCAGAGACATCACCTTGCCGACAAAGGTCCGCATAGTCAAAGCTGTGTTTTTTTCGGTAGTGTTGTATGGAAGTGAGAGCTGGACTGTAAAGAAGGCTGACCGCCAAAGAATTGATGCTTTTGAATTGTGGTGCTGGAGGAGAGACTGTCCATTCTGAAGGAAATCAACCCTGAATGCTCACTGGAAGGACAGATCCTGAAGCTGAGGCTCCAATACTTTGGCCATCTCATGAGACGAGTAGACTCCCTGGAAAAGACCCTGATGTTGGGAAAGTGTGAAGGCAAGAGGAGAAGGGGACGACAGAGGACGAGATGGCTGGACAGTGTCATCGAAGCTACCAACATGAATTTGACCAAACTCCAGGAGGCAGTGGAAGACAGGAGGGCCTGGTGTGCTCTGGTCCATGGGGTCACGAAGAGTCGGACACGACTTAATGACCAAACAACAAAAGATAAAGAAGTATGCAGAACCTCCAACATCCAGAGATGGTCACATGAACGTCGTATCCCAATTTTTCTGAGAGCAGAGAACAAGAAAAATCTGGGACTCTTTCTTATGTCGATTAGAGGACTCCAACCTTACTTTCAATGAGTGGTGGCAGTCATTGTGAAATCTTTGCAGGGATGACCCTACCACAAAACCGAAAGAAGCTACCTGCCTCAAGGAAGAAAATTTGTCATGGACAGTTAGCTCTTTAATTTGGCATTGCTGTATTGTTTGTTTGATTGATTGTTTAATTGATTGATTGTTTATTTGTTTGTTTGATTGATTGATTCAACATATACCGCCCAATAGTGCAATATGCACTCTCTGGACAGTTTAACTTTCAAATATGGACAGAGATGTTTCTGCACCTACTGCCTCATGTGTCAAAATCACTGGCTGGCTTTCAGCACCATTGCTGATCCGTCTTACGGGGGGAAATGTCTTGGCTTAGACATGTGGGTAGACATTACAAGGTGGAGGGAGTGAATTGTAACCTATGAGCCCTGAGAAACACACATGCAGCCCCCCCAGCAATCCCTGCTCCTGCACTCCAAATAAATAATGTTTTCCCTCAGAAAGTCTAGCTGTGGCTGATAAAAGATGAGGGAGGAGATTCTGTCATACTTCCACAAACACCTCTGCTCCAACACCCACAACAGTTTTTGTATTCTTTTTAACTGTCTGATGGGGGTGATTTGTGTTGTTTTTTTAAGCCTCTTTTAAAAACTAATAATAATTTGACCAAGGCAGGGAGGAGGTGTGAGCCTCAGACTTCAGAAAGATGCTCACCGCTCCACTACAGGATTGTGCTGTTACTGTATTTTCTGTTTTGCTTTTCAAAACAATGTCCAAAAGCAACTTTTAAATACCCAAAATGTAATAATAAACCCATCTTTACAACCAGTCTCTGTGGCAAAACAGACACATAATCCATAGTAGAAATACAAACTGGCCTGTGCTTTCCGTTGTGGCCACACTAGAGGCTTATATATCACAGCTCTTCAGATGGAAGTCACCTGAAAAATGATAATGGTTCATGTGGTGGGTGCAAAATTTAGAATGGCTTACCATACGTTTTATTCCTACCACATGAATAATTTCTATGCTGCTACAAGACATGCATAGAAGCGACTCTCCAGGGACTCTCCATGCAACGAAGGTGGAATCAATATGATAATACCTGCTGCATACATCCAACCAGTGCATGGAGTGGACCAAAGCTTGGACATATTGAGTTACAAGTAACATAGTTATGTGTAATTACTTTAGGGGAGGGATAATGATGGCACAATGAAGCTACAATTCAAAAGTAACATAACATGTGACAATGATATTACTGTAATGGAGAAGATTAATATGTAACATTTTCTAGTTTTAAGACACTTTTAAAGGGAATTTTAGAGGTATCTTTAGAAGCATTTTAGGCAGATGTATAATTTCATGCCACTCCCTTAATAAGCTAAATCTTTTTAAATGAAAAGGCAATAAAAAAGTAACAACAAGGCCTTTTTTAAAACCTATTTTTACATGCTGAAGCAGATTAACAGAGCCACCATTTTGAAAATGTTCCCCTATTCAGATCTCTCACATTCCTCACAATTTGGCACATCCAGATACTGAATGCTTGAGGGATTGCAATTTAACCCAGAAGCACAGACTTTCTCCTATTATACTAATGGAAGATCCAGGGATTGGGAGTCTTTGGCTCGATTATCAGCCAGCCAGCGCACAACACCCCCCCCCCCCCCCGCAACCTTGAGGCAAATGGCAACAGATCATAGCAATTGTAGTCCAAACCATTTTGAGGGCCAAAAGTTTACCAAGCCCTGTTATAACCTGTGCATCAATGCTCACTGGAGGTCATATCCAGCCCATTTCCCCCTCCCACAGTGGACTCAGTTACTTTGGGCAGGACAAGAAGTTGTAGCCTAATGGAGGGCATGAGGTTGCAGAAGTTTGCAGTTGATTATGACTATCATAAAATCAGAACTTGGTACTTCCCCCACACACACACACACACACACACTATTTGAATTCCCCCTTAGTGGCTGAGGGATTCTGGGAGTCATAGTTGAAAAAAAAGGACCTTGTCCAAGCTCTGTATAAAGCCATATCGATAAATAAGACTCATGCTTATTTAGTCCAGGGATGGAAAACACTACGGCACATCCACATGTGTGAATACATTCTCCTGGGACATCAGTGATGAAGAGGTATTTGATGGGAGGGGACAGAGATGCGACACAGCACTTTTAAACATTGGGATGAATGTGAATTTGGAAGCTGATTCCACCTCCTCCATGAGGCAAAGCTGTCATTCAATGAACTGTTTACCACCTACTGAGGAGATAACAGCTGGCTGGGACTAAATGAACATTGGCATGTGCCACATTCAGGAATTCACAACTTGGAGCAGTAGAATGTGCGAAATTTTAAAATGCTACACTTCCTTCTATTGGCCTCATGCTGCAGTAACACTGTCTAGAGATGTCCTTAGGAACAGACATAAATGGAGGGGGGGGGGGACAGGACGCTACAGGAACAGATTGAAAGAAGTCTTACCTTATAGAAGCAGATTTAAGAATTTCAAGATCCTTGATGTTTCTCTCCTATCCCCATACTTTGGAAGTCCCTCTGTTTCATCTGAAAGAATGTTAATGGGAAGAATAAATCATTACAACATTATATTATTATATTACATATTCAAAGAAGCAGCAGAAGTCCAGAATCGTCCTTTAGCTATGGACACATGCCAGTTTTCTCCATCAACAAAGACATCCCCTGAACTTCAAAGGTAACAACAGTGGTCAGTTGTTGGAACCATAGCCAACAGGGAGGTCCTGCACATTTTGGTGGGAACAGAGCTTGCAAATGTTATGGTTTCAGATGACGGTACCCAGATTGCTTCAGCGAATTGTTCCAAAAAATACTCACATGGAGACGGGAGAGAGATGTGAAGACATGGGTAAGAAACACTGGTTTGGCGATTTGTGCCGGTTCAGCCAACGGCTGAACAGCTATTCCACATTTGGCACCCTGCCTCCTCTGGCGAGAACCCACTTGGAAGCAGCACCCCAGCTTCCCTGCCCTCCTATCAGTGAGCAACCGCCAGAGGGGGTGGGGTGCTAAACCGCAGAACACCTGTTAGGAAATTGGCCAAACCAGCAGTTCATGCCCATCTCTATGGGGAACCCTATATCCTCCAATCTCAGCCACACCTACTACCATGCCTTGGTTCCACAGATGCCCTAGATTCAACTGTTACTTAAATAGCCAGCTGAGAAGTAGCAGGGCTCTGGAGGAAGCATGGGGAAGCAAGAGCCCTCTGGCAGCAGCAGCTACCATGACGAAAGGTGAGCTGGCTTTTTCTTGACTGAGGGGGGTCCACTGGAGGCCAGGAATTATAAGAGGACTGATTAGTAAAACTGCCAATTGATTTTCACCTGCCATTGCCTCCATCTCTGCTTCTTTCCCCTTTCCTCTTGGGGGTGAAAGCCCTCCTGGACTCTGCCAACAACCAAGCCTCAAACTGCAGGGCAGTTCAACTCCGCTCTGGACCAATAAGTCCCCAAGGGATGTGAACATGGAATTTTGAAGAGCAACAGGATTTGAAGAACTGACAGTTGGTGAGAGATCTGGGCCAACGGGCATCCCAGGAATGTGAGCATGGAAGTTTGAAGAATAACATTATTTGGATAACTGACAGTTGGTGGAAACTGTTAGAAGCAGGGGAGGGGGAGGGGAGGATGAGGGAGAAAAACGGGATTGCTGGATGTGTTTTGTTTTGCTTGGCTGACAATAACAATATTACTAATGGGTTATATTGTGGAACAGAACGATCTTAGCTTAATTCACACTGACCTTCACACCAACAACCTGAAGAAGTTTATTATTTGATATTCCACAGTTCATGGACTCGCCATTTTTAGTTCTCCCATGCAGTTAAACTAAATTCCTGTGTTGTCCTTGCTACCTGAATACGTTCAATCCTTTCTCTTGCTTTGGATATAAATATTTAGTTCTCTTTATTCTAATTATTAAGTTTCCATTTATGAGCAAGCTTTCTGTGGATGATTTAATTCAAACAAATTATTCAGTTTGCATTTCGGTCGTGCTACACCCACAATACAAATGTGCACAATTACCGTTGCTTGGTCAGCAGCTCCCTGCAATTTCAGAGCCCAATCCCAGGACTAGAGTGGGAGCGGGCCCCTCTGGGTGTCACAGGGCCATGGCTTGCAGGAGGTCTGGGAGTGCTCCTGGAGAAGCTGAGCATGGAAAGAGGTATATGAGGAATTCAGGCAAGTGGGCCCTGAGTCCCCATATGAATTAGCACCTCTGTCATTTAAGATGCAGCTTGTATTACCATTTGGCTTCTTTCTTTTTCTTTTCAGACTACATGTGCTTCCAAAGCTGTCTTTAGCTGGCAGAGGCTCCCATCCACCTGCTTTTTGGTAATTGTACTGTACTGCTAGCAATCAAGCACCAATCTGCTCAGCTGTCATTTTTGTCTCTTTAGTATTTATATAATTCTTGTATGTTCACATGGAGCCTCCCTCTTAAAAGGACAAACATACAGCGACAGCTCAACCTCTCCTGCTGCCTGAAGCAGGCAGTTGTGCATTAATCCCCACACTGACGTAAGAACAGCCCCATATCATGGCAAATATATCCTCCCCCTTTCATCATGCACCATTAGAGGCTGTCAGGGAGCAGGGCTGGCTGCAAAAGGCGGAGGCTGTGCCACAACAGCTCTATAGAAAGTAAAAAGGAAGAGGAAGTGGCAACAAGATTGCCCTCTGCACCAGTGCCCCCAATACATCTGGTCCTCTTCCCATCATCATCTCTCCCCATCAATGGCATCTTCTATAAGCAGTGAGAGGGAGGGAGTTCTGCTGGCCACAAGAAGCAGGTGCCCTCTAGGGCTGTGCCATTTGGTTCTGTTTTGCTTTGTTTTTATTTTGGGGGGGACAAAGGTTTGAATGGCAAATCCCAGAATTTTCCAAGAATTCCCCAGGAAGAATTCTTGGAAATATACGCCTGCAAATACCTTCATGTCATTCACCTGGAGAAAGGTTGAGGCCTCTTCTAGGCCTTAATTCCTGCCCTATTGGTTCCAGGGTGTGTGTGTGTGTCCTCAAGAGTTACCATCCTGTAGAGCATAGGGCAACAAGACTACCACCCTTGAGAAGCAGTAGGGCAGGAAAGAAGACTTAGAAGAGGCCTCAGCCTTTCCCCAGGTGAGTAAAATGAAGAGATTTGCAAGTATGTTTGTTGGCTGGAACTCCCAGAATTCAGGCTAGGGAATTCTTGGAAAATTCTGGGATTCAGAGTCGAAAACCACCACCACCAACAAAACAATACCACGATTCTACACCATTTCACTCACACAAGCACACGTCAGCCACGTGGATTCTGGCCTAAATGTATTTTTAGCTCCTACTTGTTATCATGATATGAGCATGGGCAAGAAAAGACCTCACTTTAGTTAGAAATTGCATCTGCTGTTATTCTTATTTGACGAGGTGCTGTACACTAGTGCTTGCAGGCTTTGTCAGTGGAACCCTCCCCCATCATTACATGAATTCATCAGAGAAGTAGCAACATGCGCAGGAGAATCACAGACAATGTGTTTGTGCAGGTTTCTGAGCACAAGAATAGAAATCACTTGTCGAACTGGCAAATGACATGTAAAAATGGAACATAAATAAGAAAGGGTTGGTTTGTACTGTGATTTGGGACTTCCTAGACTCTTTCATATATGCACTAAGTAAGATACTTCTATCAAATGAGGGACTTCTACAGATAGCTCCAAGGTTCATGGAAGCACATGTTTTCTCTACCAGAGGTCTATTCTTGAATTGGATCTATTATTTCACGCTTTTCAGGGAACACACCAAAATGCACTGAAAAGGTGTTTTCAAGAACATTTTCAAAGTGCCACAGAAGAGGGATCCCCTGAGAGGAGAGAAGAGAGAAAGCAAACACAGCAGGAAACTTTGTCTCTGATGAACACTCTACAAAATGATACTACAAAGAAGAAATGTTAAATAAATGGCCCATCAAAAGACCCAGACATTTATTTTCTCGAGGAGGAATTCTTACCATGGTCAAAATACAGAGAGAAAAGATGGCCAAAGAAACAAGGGTATTGTTGTATATGAACTTCTTTAGATAACTCTAAATGATTTGAACATAAGCAAAACATGGGCTCAGGAATGACTTTTCTCTCCAGGTTGCTTCTGGGTATAAGCAGATCCTCTCCATCCACAGGCTAACAACACAGCCAAAGCTGTGTTCAGAATGAATAATGATATGATCTAAGTGATGAGGTTCCATCAGAAGTGACACCAGGGAAGATGTGGTTGTTTGACTTAGAAATATATGAAGATGATTAGTATTGGCACTGGGCATTCTTCTATAACTCCCAGGATGCTAATAGGGCCCAAAGCTAATGCCTGTTGGGACCCTTTTATACTGCTTTGGGCCCTACATGATGAGCAGTGCTGGCCCGCTAATCTAGACACCATTTGTAATTTCTTATAGCATCCCTCATTTGGCATTGTATTGGAAAACTATGTACATTTTTAAAGGAGGCTGGAGCTCAACAGCTTTTGCATCCAGAAAAGCCCCACCTCCAGAATCAAATACAAGTGGTGTGGTGGATCAAGGGCAGGCAAGGTTGGTGTGCTGGGACTTGGCATTTAGCAGGGACCACAGTACCATTTGCTACCTCCAGCTTCCCTCTTCCAATCTTCACAGCTTTGAAACAAAAATACTTCATTGTGAGCCACCACTGCTGCAATGCAAAGTATTCTAGGTCATTTGGATCTTAAACAGGAAATTAAGATCCATTAGCTCTATAAAAGGCAGTGGTAAGTAGGGATGAAACTGTTAGAACTGTTTCACTGATACGAATAAACTCCAGGAGTACTCAGTAGTTTCCTCTAGGGACACACTTACAACAGGTAGAAAGAAGACCCTAGTCCTTCCAATCTGTATGTGGGAAATTATATGCCTGCAGCAGAAACTTTCTGCTGAAAAGCCTGGAACATCGTGATTCTTGCTTATGTGCAAAACTTACATTAGAACAGAAAAGTATCAGCTGCAGATGTATTACTTTCGATTTGTACAATATAACAACAAATGGGGAAGACTTGGATAAACATAGCGAGTGAACCTGCAGAGCTAATGACTGAATAGCCCTAACACTGCCTGCATTTTTTGCATATGGCTCCTTGCTGGTCTGACTATGGGTTCTGTCACAGTAAGTACCTGAGTTTCAAACCTCACCATCCATGCTTAGAACAGGATTTTCAAAAACATCCAGCTGGCCATTGTTTAAAATTAGAAGCTTCTGGACTTCCAGGAACATTGGTTTGATCTCAAAGAGTTCTTATGTGAGTCTGGCATCAGATTCAAGGAGAGTCCATGAAATATCCTTTGGTACCCCCCCCCCCCCCATTCTTTAGCAACGGGCAATAAGGAAGTAACAGTACTCAGAAATGTAGTTAGTTACTGTTATAACTGGAATACAGATATAGCAATGAGGATGAATTAATGATATATTTTTCTCCTCAGTAAAAGTTACATGATGATTGGCCATGGCTACTGAATTATTAAATGTTAATTTAAACATTTCTAAAGTCAATAAAGGCAACTTTACACTTTCCATACATATGTAAGCAAGAACTTGGAAAGTCACTTTTTAAAAAGTAATTAGTTATACTTCCAAGATCCATAAAGTAGTTAACTGTCACTACTGTTCCATTTGCAGAAGTAACTCCTACCTTTTCCATTTCTCCAAATTAACTGAACTAGTTACATAAAAATTGCTAAATGGTACAAGCCACAGGCCTGGTTACATCAAAAAAGATGCTGAAACCTAGTTGGAAAGAACTCATAAGTATAGATACTCACAAAATATGGATTGGTTGTTTGGTCTGGTTCGGTGCAGCACCTGCACAGATGTTCGATGAGCACCAAACACTTCCTTCCCCTGCCTTCTTTGGGTTATCACCAACTCACCAGCAGCAGTGCAATTGTCCACTTAGAGGCAGTGCTGTGGGTTTCCTTGCTCTACCTCCTCATCTGAGTGGGTGGCCACTGGAAGTGCACTGCTGGCAGTGAACGGGCGATCACCCAGAGGTGGGGGAGTATGAGGTGGGGGAGTATGCTCCTATGGAAGATCTGTGTGGGCACCATGCCAAATCAGGCCGAACTGTGGTTTGTGCCCATCTCTACTCATAAGTGGATCGCCTTATGCAGTTGCCTGATGGGGACACTTGCTGTTGACATTTGTCAGCTAAAGAACATTTACGTTTGCTTTGCTATCACTCAGTACAGAAATAAACAATGTGCTATGCCAGAAACAGTTTTGTTATTCAAGGAAGAATAAGATCATTCAACGAAACTGTTCTTCCATATCCAGTCATGTAAGTATTTTAGCAATTTCCAGTGCTACAGAATTTGAAGGATAGCAATGACAAACCCAATCTAATGATCAGACATATTTTTCATCACACTGGCCCATCCTCAAAATGCAGTGGAAGGCTGACCTTGATTGATTCCTTCCCCATTAAAAAAACATTTTAAAATGATAAGGAGACCAGACCTATTCTATTCCTTGATATACTTGTTTTCTATAGGTGAGGGATTTAGTACTATGAGCAGCAGTAAAAGTAGTGTAGAAAAGCATTCTATTGTATGCACTCCTAACAGTACCTTGAAGGAGTACATCATTGGTTCAAAATGATCACCTCACTGAGTATTAAGTCTAAGAGTTATCAGATCAACTTATGATAACAAAGCAAACAGAAGCATCGTAGCAAATGTAAGAAGCTGAATGATCCGCTAGAATGTGTTTACTCCAATACTGAGTAGATGTGCAGAACAATTGTCAAGATGTGAAATTTTATGTGTATATAGAGTGTTAAAATAATTAATGGAAGGTGTAGAAAAAGCAGCCCTGAAAATGTACATTGTACTTTTAAAATGAGGCTTGAACAGCAGTTTACCAAAAGTCACTGTGAAAACAGTTAACCAGTTCTCCAGCCGAGCAAGGTCGGTGTACCATAACATTCCTGACAGTTTAATCTGTTTTACAAATGATAGCAAATTGTAAACAAAAGAGAATTGAAAGTGTATTGAAATAATTATTTTATAATTGGTAAAATGTTGCAATGTGTTAATATGACCTGAGAGGGCGTTTGCAGGTCCTATAACTTGCACCCAGTAACTATAGTACTCTGGTTTTACAGTACTTTGGTGTACCAGATATTTTACATTACAGGCCTTTATTTCTCCAGGCTTTACATAATTTTAGACACAACAATTATGTTTATCATCTTAGTGGCAGCCTGCCAGATTCTGAGTTATAAGCCCGTAGAGTTGCAAGATGTGGAAAAACAATAGAGATTCATATTTTAAAAAATTTCTTTCAGGCCCCTATAACTTGAAGACCCTGGAAAACAGAGTGTTTATAGTTGGAAGGGAAAGGAAAACAACTGAAAGAATTATAGAGGCAGATAGGAGACATGCACATCACTACTCAACTCATCAACACAAGGCAACACAACTCCATGCTACACCATACACACCGGATACCAACTACAATTATGTAACAATAACAGTGGCAGCAGATGAGGACAATATGGATTTTCCTCTATAGATTCAAATTGGCCTAGATGGGTGAGCACTTACAGTAATTTTCTGTGTGTGTTTTTAATATGCTTTAAGCATTTTGATATTTTAAGATATGTATTCCCAGGTTTTATAATGTACCTCTTAAGTCTATAAGCTCCTGCATTATAAATGAAACATTCTTATTGTTCTTTTTTTAACTCTTAATATATATTTTCCACTGTATTTTGAATTGAATTTTAACTTAGGTATTTGCCTACAACTTAAGTTTAATTTTCATATATTTTTAAGTATTTGTGCCTACAGTTTTATATACTGTAGTTGTTAGACTTTTGGATGTTTTCAATATTTGGAATATTATGTTGTGCTTATGGAACATAGGAGAAATGAAGATAAATAAAACTTGTAAAATTAGACAAACGGATGTTGCCTCTGATTGGAAAACACAGTCTGATCTCATTCTGGAATTAACCCTTAACTGGGAGAAATGCCAGCTGTGATGAACACAGGCTTCTGATTTTTACCTCGGGGTCTATAAAGTTCTGGAGAATAATTCACTCATCAGACTTCTTGACCTGACACAGCTGCCACCTTGTAGTTCATGGTTCCTCAGCCATGACCATAATTTTAATCTTTGGCCCAATGGCTAGCTAAATTTGGGATGCAATTCAGGGGAAGAATATGTGATATTTTTTTTCCTCCTTCACTGTAGCTACCTTAGCTGCTAACCTCCTGTGGCAGTGGCAGGGTGGTGTTTTTTCTCTCTCCACCTTTCCCACTATGCTATGGTTGTGAGGACCCCTTGCATCCAGGTCTTACTGAAGAAGGTGCCCAGCCTCACTGAAATTGAACAGAGTAGCGCAAACAAATGGGTCATGGCCAAGACTTCTTTTGGTGTGGAGAAATGATACAGGCTTCACAGTTCTCACCATGTTGCCCCTGAAGGCAACTACTTCCGTCTGGCCAAAGGTGGGGTCAGCCCTGATTAGGAGTAACGTTGTGGGCAGATGAGAGGAAGAACTTCCAACAAGATACTGGGTATGCAGAAGATACCAAGTTTCCCTAGAACTCCCTACTTCACAAAAGCGAGACCTCTCTACTTTAAGCCATCCCAGATTTGACAATCTGCCCAATCCAAGTCCAGTTAATGGAAAAAGAACCTTCAGAAGGAGGAGCAAGCAGGGCCCTTACCTACAAGCAGTCAGTGCCTAAGCAACACATTGTGCAACAATGCAGAAAGTCAACTGGTGATGACTGGCTCCACTTTTCTTCCGTGCATTGTGTTACAGCAGTTATTTCCACATTCGTTTCTATAAACCTTGAAATCAGCATTTACAAATTGGCATCCTCTTGTCCTCTACCTTGGCCAAGTATAACTGACCACTTGATGTTAGGGGTGCATTATCTTGTCTAAGATCAAACTACCTGCAGCTTCCCTTTCCCTTCTAACCCATATGCACCTATACAATACTAAACATGTGAAAAAATGTGTGTGTTTTTCCATTTAAACCTCCACACCCTTTCACACCTACCCATCCCATGCTCACCTACACACCATTTTGTGTTACAGTATACAAAGTGTTTGTTTACGTGTAGCAAATGAGGCAGGAAAAAAGTGTCTGTGAAACAGCAGGCAGAGATGCTTCCTGAGTGAGCAGTGAATGCAAAATTAATGTTTAATTTTGGATACAAAATATCTTCCCTAAACATTTTGTGGATCCAATTTAGATGCACAACCAGGCATGCAAAATCCTTATTACATTCACACTGGATACTTAAATAGTGTTATCTACTCAGGCAAATTACACCTTTCTATAAACTCGCAGCCATATCTCTCCATGGCTGGTTCTAAATGGTCAAAATCTGCAAAACCTTTGCGGAAAAAAAGAGGTCAGACCATGCAACTGAGATATTTAATAGATGCTAGAGAATTCAGAGCTACTTTTTAAACATCACAGTCAAGAATTCATACATTGGATTGGATCTAAAGACAGTTACTAGCAATGTTCTACACACATTTGTGCAAGAATTGTACACTGTGCAACAATATGTAGGTGCTTGAGTCATGTGCTTGTACCAAAGGCTGCACAGACAGAACAACTTTGCTCCTGTAATGCTCTAATGCAAAACATGAAACAGCCCTTCCTTCAGCAGCCCTAACCAAGTCATTTGACCTTTCCACAAAATGTTAAGCCATTTGACCAGAGCTAATCAGATCTGCTTAGTTGCTGATTTTAATTAATGAAGAAGTTCCAGCCTTTTGTAATTTGATTTTAGAGCTTCTCTTTGGAACTCACTTTTTTTAAAGTGAGGCCTCTTGCTCCTCTGCAGTTAACTGCAATGCTCTCAAGCCAGGTGAATGAACAAGCTTAGACTGTGGTGATCATAAAAAATGAAGAGCTACTTGGGGTTCATCCATTCATTATGAAAGAGCTTTGAGCTGCATGTGCAAACCGTTCAGCAAGCAGGGCTATAGAAACCTCTCGGTCTAGATTTCACTGTGTGTCTTCAGCTTTTGCCTGCAACTCAAGCTGTCCTTTTATTTTTAAAAAAGTTATTTTATTTTAGCCTTCTTGGAAGTCTCCACACTCAAAAACCTTGTACATCTTTTCCACATAGACTAACGAATGTTTGTGTGTATTTTTCAACTATATGCATTTTCAAATATATGCATTTTCAGATATTTGCATATTTAAAAGGGACCTTTTGTTGTATGTTTATTTCATTCTCTTTGAGGTACACAGCAGATCTTGCAAATGATCAGATGTCTGAGAGAAGGTGTGCTTTATCAAGCAAAAGGTCTTGGAAGATGCAAATAGAATACTATTCTCACGAAGCTCCACCACAATCAAATTCCTTCTCATCCCTATCAGTACATATATATGCAGTGTGAAACTGCAAGAGAAATTTCACAGATGAGGCCATGCTTATGGTGACTGATTTAGGCTGAAAGTGTCACACTGAACTTATTGACTCTCAGCCAAATTATATGAGATGCTAGTTTTCCAACTGGAAGTTGTTATCCCTTCAGAGGTGCTGTCTTTCAAAGTTTCCATGTCTACACAATCAATTTGCATCTCAACTTGCCCCATTCTCTACTTCCCAGTGACCAAACACCAGGCAAACACAAGCTACTCTGCAACTTTCAGAGCTACAGTAAACCTTGAGCTTGGATAATCAAAGGAATGTTACCTCTTAACAAAACTACAAGTCCAGTTGTGAAGAAAATGTCTCATATAGTCTGACTCACAGTATCTGTAAATTGTACTGTCTGCAGTGAGATAACACTGGGGTAGCAGAAAGCCGTAACTTCCCATCATTCCTTTCTCAATATTCTATAGCCTATCTGGGTACGAACTTTAAAAGGTGCATCTTCACCCATTTCCAGTTTCAAGTCATTCTATCAGAATAAAAAGCAGCAAAACATGATTTTAAGTGGAAGTGACATTACAAAGCATTGACAGTGCTACCAATACTATAAACAGTTTAAACAGGGCAGGGGAGTGCTAAATATTGTTCTGGTCCAGATGCTATGTATTCTAGGACTGGCCTGCTTCATGAAGTGTAGCAACAACTTAGGTTTGAGCCAAAAATCCTCCTCACAGAAGTTGTCACAGTGCTTTCTCTGAGTGGTCTTCTCCTGCCATACACATGGACAACCTTAATTATTATTATTATTATTATTTATTTCATTTATACCCCACCTATCTGGTCTTGCGACCACTCTAGGCGGCTTCCAAACAACATAAAACAACAGATAAAATCACAAAATTATTACAAAAACAATTTCCATAACAATTATAAAACAAAAAATAAAGATAAATAGAAAAGGTAAAAAGATCAGGTATTGACTGGAGGGAAGGCCTGTATAAACATCCATGTTTTTAATTGATTTTTAAAGATACCCAGCGTAGGGGCGGCACGAATCTCCGGAGGAAGATTATTCCAGAGGCAAGGAGCCACCGCCGAGAAGGCCCGATTTCTTGTTCTTTCCCTACGGGCCTCCCTCGGCGTCAAGCTCCTCAGCCTCACCTCCTGACTCGCACGGGTGATCTGGGTAGACCTTGGTGGGAGTAGGCGTTCCGCCAAATATCGAGGTCCTAAACCGTTTAGGGCCTTATAAGTAAGCATTAAAACTTTAAAGTCAATGCAGAACCGAATGGGCAGCCAATGCAATGCGGCCAGAATAGGAGAGATATGCTGGTATTTTCTCACTCCACTAAGGAGTCTGGCCGCCGCATTCTGCACCACCTGAAGTTTCCGCATCAGCCTCAAAGGCAGCCCCACGTAGAGCGCGTTACAGTGGTCTAATCTTGAGATTACGAGCGCATGCACCAAGGTAGTGAGCGCCCCCATATCAAGGTAGGGCCGCAGCCGGGCAATCCGCCAAAGATGGAAAAAGGCGGAGTGGACTACCGACGCCACCTGTGTTTCCATGGTGAGCGCCGGGTCCAGATGGATCCCCAAGCTGCGAACCCCACTCTTAGCAGCCAAGGCCACCCCCCCCCAAGCGAGAGAGAGTCATCCAAGCCGCCAACCACAGGGGCACCCACCCTCAGAACCTCGGTCTTGTCCGGGTTCAGCCTCAGCCCATTTTTCTGCATCCATTGCAATACAGTCCCCAGGCAGCGCTGAAGGGACAGGACGGCATCACCTGCAGTTGGTAAAAAGGAGATGTAGAGCTGGGTGTCATCAGCATATTGATGACACGATGCTCCACACCCCCTGATGACCCCACCCAGCGGCCTCATATAGATATTAAACAGCATTAAACAGATATTAACCATCTGTCTGAACTGTTATCTATGCAAATAATGGCAGATTCAAAACCTTCAGATAACGAGCAACACATTCACATGATTCAATGATATCTCATCGGGTTGTATTCGGATAACTCTTCCCCTCCCTCCTCCAAAGTGCATTGACATTTCCAGTTGCTATGGTAGGGGAATAAATTCAAACGAGGGCAGAGGCAGATGTTTTACAGCATGCTGCATGTGGCTCAAAAGTGAATATACACTGTCCTGAAATGTTGGTTTTGATGGAAGAATGCGAGTCTATTCAAAGTGCAAGCCACTTTCACCACACTTTGGAACATATCCTGTCTTCACTTGTTGCTTGTCTGAAAGAGTCTAGGACATGGGTCCAGGGACTGTCACAGCCGATTACCTGTTGCTTTGGCTATACCAAACCTACAGTAAACCTACAGTTGGAGGAACACCAGCTTAGAAGAGGTGGAGAGCCTCACTCAGTAAGAAACAGCTTTCACAGCCAAGGTTTTGACATAAAGTATCTGCATGTTAAACCATGAATTTTCTGGAGTAGGGTTCAGTTGAAGGCTAAACTGTGGTGGGTGACGTTTGGTGGGAAAAATGGTGGGGTGTTTTGAACAAAAAACCACCACAAACACTACCTTTGCTCCCTACACATCCTCCATTCCAATTCTCTTTCCTGCTGGTTTATTGCATAGCTACCTACATATTCCTGGGTTTAGGGTGAGTCACTGTCAAATTATGCCACCTACTGATCGATAGATCTTTACTTTGCACTTCAAAGTATGAGAGGTTCTAAACCCTCTTCTCTCCTTAATTTAAGAAGCTTCATCTCTTGTACATTGAGATCTGAAAATAGTATATCAGTAAAACTGCCATTCTCTGCTACTCAGTAACACCTTTCCGACCAGCTTCCAAAGCTGTCTGGGCAGCTAAACAGTACAGCCTCCTTTTAAAATGCACAACATCCATTGCCACATTAAAGTGATAGTCCAACACACACTAAGAACCAGGGACCACTTCCCATACCTTTAGAACTCCTAATGCACAAATGTTGTTGTTACACATGGTCAAGTGGTTCCTCACTGAGAGGGTCCTTTCAGTTGAAACTGGGGCTTGCTGTATGTGCTCTTCCCCTAAGACAGTGGTTCCAAACCTCTGGGCCTTGAAATGTTTTAGACTTCAGATCCCAGATTCCCTAACCACTCACCATGCTGGCTGGGGCTCCTGGGAATTGAAGTCCAAAACATGGAATGACCAAAGTTGGGAAACCCACTGTTTTCCGGCACTCTCAAAAAGGAACAGCCGTCTCAATAGCAAGCCTAGCTTTAATTCTGCATCACGTGCAATCTCCTAATACACATAACATTTTAACTATATGGCAGGAGTTTTGTACATTTACACATGCATAAAACTAGAGAATATTGACTCATGAGACTATAAAAAGAGCCCTGCTGCATCACACCAAAGGCTTTTCTAGTCCAGAATTCTGCTCCCAGTTAGATGTCCCGTCCTTCTACGAGTATAGCCTTGCAACTGATACACAGATATCAGACCTGCAACTGATGGTTTGCCTCTTGATACTAGAAGCAGTACCCAGCCACCATGACAAACCACAGCCTTTGGCAGCCTCATCCTCCATGAACCTGCCTAAACATCCATGACCACCATCCAATTTGGTGGCTGTCACATCTTGAGACAGCAGTCTCATCACTTAACGATGCTGTTGTGGGTCTCTGCCTGAATTCCTGACCTATAATGGGGAGATCAGTTGTTACCTTCCAATGTCCTACAGAAGAGAGGAAGAAGCAGAGACTTTCACCACCACCACAACCTTCAGAGACCTTTTGGCCAAAACAAAGCAAGTTCACTGCAGTGGCTTTGCAGCATCAAGAAAGCTTTGAAGGTCAGTCCTGACAGCCTGAAAGGATGTGCTCCTTTTGTTTTCTTTACAGGGGAAGGGGGGACTTTATGATGAATAATATGAGCTTGTTGCTTGCTGGGAGCTAGTATTCCACTGCTCTTTCCCTTTCACCTCCCTTGTACGACCAGGGCCCTGAGCACAAGAGATGTTTTCATTTCAAAGCATTTTTTCCTCCCACTAAATGAGCTAATAAGAACTGGTACTGTAGCTTCTGGGTGAAAAGCCTGTTTTTCAACTTGCCCCCTGTGAGCTGGGACATGAGAAATTCACTAGTGTGGAAAATGTTGGCTACCCTGACTTTAGGCTGTCACACAAATTGAGAGGCAGTGTGTGTTCGAGTGTGAGAAGATTTTTGTTCCAAAGACTCAGTTTTACAGAGGATGTAAACCAGACATTCTCTGTGCTACTGAGGACAACAATGCTTGCAATAAAACACACACATTTCAGCCTCACTGGCCTTGTGAAAACAATGAAATATAATCACTATGAATGATGCCTAACCTACCTGCTTGGTCTGACAGGAGCTTAAAGGTATAATAACAACCACAAAAAATCCACTTCTGAAAACAACAGTATTTACTCATGTGTGATGTTTTCAAGACCAGCTGAAGATCCTTCTAGTTTCCCAGTTACATTAGCAAATATTTTATCATTTTTAATCCTTTGCAATATTTAATGACTGCTACTGACTTTGCTTTTGGTTTTATTACATGCTGTAATTTTGTTTAATACCTGTTGATGACACTTCATCAAGGACTTGTTTTCTGCTCATGGTTTTATTGCAATCTAATCTTTTATGTTTTAGTTTATCTGAACAGCCTGGCTATTGGTCATTTTGAAAGTTTAAGCAATAAATAAGTAATTTTGACCACAGTATAAAATGGAAAAATTATAACTACTGATTTTTGTTTCCTATGATACTGGCTGGGTAAAAGTTTTTGAAAACTAATCTTACTAATCATTACTAATCAACTAATCATTATCTGAAGGTAGAGTTCTGGTCAAAGTCTGACCAGGAAAAAATAAAGAAAAGGTGGAAACAGTATACTGAAGACCTATACAGAAGAAATAAAAGGATGACAGACTCCTTTGAAGGGGAATCCTATGATGAAGAATTGGCAGTTGTAGAAAGTGAAGTGAAAGCTGCTCTGAAAGCATTAGAAAGAAAGAAATCACCTGGGATAGATGGGATACCAATAGAACTAATTTAATTTAAGCCACAGAGACCGAATCTATCAAAATCCTTATAAGAATATGCCAACAAATATAGAAAATGAAACAATGGCCCACAGACTAAAAATGCTCAATATACATTCCAATTCCCAAGAAAGGAGATGCCAAGGAGTGCAGTAACTACAGGATCATTGCTTTAAATTTCACATGCAAGCAAAGTGATGCTCAAGGTTTTGCAACAAATGCTTTTACCTTATATGGATTGTCCTGCCACATAATTTGTGTTGTGGACAAGAAACTACTCTGAGGACAGAATATGGAGACACAAAATGGTTTCCTATAGGCAGAGGGTGTCAGAATAGGGTGCATTTCATCCCCTTATCTGTTCAGTCTGTACGTAAAACATATCATACGGAAAGCCAGTTTAGATTCAGATTTAGGAGAAGGTAAAACCGGTGGAAGAAACATTAATAATTTAAGATATGCAGATGATACCATCATACTAGCAGAAAGCAGCAATTACCTGAAACCACTTCTGAAGAAAGTGAAAGAAAAAAGTGCCAAAGCAGGACTACAGTTGAACACTATGAAGCCAAAAACCATGAGTACAGAACTGCACAACTTTAACATTGACAGTGAAGAAACTGAAACAGTCAGAGATTTGGTATACCTTGCTTCAATTATCATTCCAAATGGAGACTGTAGACAAGAAATCAGAAGACTGAGACTCAGAAGGGCAGCAATGAGGGAATTAGTGTAAGGATGCATCAATGGAGACCAAGACCAAGATTGTCCCATTGAATTTCCAATCATCAAGCATGGGCATGAAAGATGGACAGTTTAAGAAAACTGAGAACATTTTGATTTGTTTGAAATGTGATGCTAGAGGAGAGCTTTGCAGATACCCTGGACTGCCAGAAAGATGAACATGTGGGTCTGAGATCAAAGTAAGCCTGAACTATCTCTGGAGGCAAAAATGTTGAAACTGAGGTTGTCCTACTTCATGAGAAGGCAGGAGTCTCCAGAAAAGACAATAATTCTTCAAAAGGTTGAAGGCAGCAGGAAGAGAGGAAACCAAATAGAGATGGATTGACTCCCTAAAAAAAGCAACAGGCATGAGTTTGCAAGAGCTGAGCAGGGCCATGGAGGACAGGACATTTTGGAGATTGCTCCTTCATAGGGTTATCATAAGTTGAGGGCGACTTGACAGCACATAACAACAGAGTTGTGGGTGAAGCCAGTAAGTCAACATTTCACCTGACATGCTTCCTCACAGTAGTGAGAGGGTCAAAGGGAACTGAGACACCCCTGCCTTGATAATGGTGAGAGATAATTTAAAAAATAGAAAAGACTTCTATCACTACACCTTGGATGTAAACAAAATTTGGGATTGAATCCCATAGGTGAAAATGTATCCCTAAAGGACATGTACAACCATCTGTCTCTGCTGCCCAAGATGAGATCACAAGGATACAATTAAATAACAAAAGAAACCCAAAAAGAATCATACCAAAGAGACTGGACTGCTTCAATAAATGTCTGGCAAATTATACTTGCTGGTTCTAGGACAGACCTCACTTGGAAGCAGAATAAGTCTACAAGCCTGTACAGCAGGGCTAGGGAACATCTGGTGGTTCTCCAGATGTTTTGAATGCCCTTCAACTCTATGCAGCCTGAACAATGGTAAGGAGACAGAGTCTAGAGGAGGAATGCAGCTCTACGGGGATGAAAAGCATCACCATGGGTTGGAGCAGGAGCAAGGATCCTTTAGATTTCCACCACAGGCTCCAAGGTAAGGGATGATGGTAAAGGAAAATAGAATCCAGAGTTCTGCCAGATGGAGACAGATGTAAAGTAGTTGTTAAGGAAGTGGAGCCAAGCACAAAATAGCAAATTGTGTGTGTGTGTGTGTGTGTGTGTGTGTGTGTGAACTGCTTAACTATGAGCCCACTAGTGTAACGATCAATCTATAACTAAATTATTACAGATCAGAGAGTACAATGGAGAATTCTAAGCCTGATTTGGTCCAAGGCCACCAACAGATACTACGGCTGAAATCCTGTTGCACTGTGCACAGCATATGAAATCAGAACTAGAGAAGGTGCATTAAATCAGTCGGGATTTGGTGAGTCAACTCTTCCATGAATTCAATGGGCCCACTCTAATTATGACTTACTACACAAAGCAAAAGGATTGCAGCCTATATTCAACAGGTGATAAACACCCTGGGAGAAACTATTACTACAAAGTCAGCCAAGGCAGAGAGGGGCTCTTCCTACCCATCCCCACACTCATACTATTCGGATTCCCCATAACTGTTCATGGGCAATGCCTGGCCCTCCAGATGTGCCAATGTAACAATTCTTACACATACCATGTGGAGGGACTACAGCTCCCAGCACTCCTTATCATCGCTTGCTAAGGGGTGATGGGAGGTGCAGTCCAACAACAACATCTGGAGGGCAGCACTTTACCGACCCCTGATTTTAAACCACTGGGAGTTACGAATGTTTTTGTGCTACACTGTACATCATTTCCAGCCTTCCCAGTGTTAGCAGGGATCACCTTTAAAATGCCTGGAAAGTAGGCTGATAATATTGTTAATTCCATTTTGCAAATGTCTAGCAGAGAAGAGTAGGGAGATGAGGGACGTGGCAAACTCCTTAGCAGAGGCTAGGTTAGTATGGAAGATTTCTTACAATGGAATCGGGGCATGTTTACTCAGAGCAAGTCCCAAAGAGTTCAGAAAAGCCTGCTCCTAAATAAGTACACAGCACTGAGACAAGGAACCTGGGACCTTCCCCATTTGGCCTGTAAGGCCTCTTACCAGATCCCCGTTTCAACTATATCAGGTATTTCCTCACTGCATGTGAGCAGGATAGGAAGCTACAGAGAAGGCAGGCCTGCCAGGTCCATGGGTAGGAGTGGGGAACCTGAAATTTCAGGGATGACACCCACCCACCCACTCAGCCGGAATCAATATGGTACAGGAATCCCCATGAAGAGATTCTGTACCGGACCAAACTGCAGGAAAGCAGAACGAAAAGACACCATTGCCCTGCAGTGGTGTTAAAAAACAAAACAAAAGCTAGAAAGCAAGGGGGTTTGGTCCTGCTTTCATTCTGTTGGGATACTAGTTTCTGCTTTCAGAACATCAGGATGAAGCACTGGTATCATGGGTGGTGAGCAAAATGATGGTGGTGTGCTACATGCTGCCCCTCGATCTCCAATCTCAGCCACACCTACTACGATGCCTTGGTTCCACAGATGCCCTAGATTCAACTGTTACTTAAATAGCCAGCTGAGGAGTAGCAGGGCTCTGGAGGAAGCATGGAGAAGCAAGAGCCCTCTGGCAGCAGCAGCTACCATGACGAAAGGTGAGCTGGCTGTTTCTTGACTGAGGGGGGTCCACTGGAGGCCAGGAATTATAAGAGGACTGATTAGTAAAACTGCCAGTTGATTTTCACCTGCCACTGCCTCCATCTCTGCTTCTTTCCCCTTTCCTCTTGGGGGTGAAAGCCCTCCTGGACTCTGCCAACAACCAAGCCTCAAACTGCAGGGCAGTTCAACTCCGCTCTGGACCAGTAAGTCCCCAAGGGATGTGAACATGGAATTTTGAAGAGCAACAGGATTTGAAGAACTGACAGTTGGTGAGAGATCTGGGCCAACGGGCATCCCAGGAATGTGAGCATGGAATCCCTACTTCAACTAGATCAGGTATTTCCTCACTGCATGTGAACAGGATAGGAAGCTACCGAGAATGTATGCCTGCCAGGTCCAGGGGTGGGGGCGGGGCACCTGAAATTTCAGAAATGACACCCAGCCACTCAGCAGGAATCAACATGGTACAGGAATCCCCATGAAGAGATTCTGTACCGGACCAAACGGGAGCAAAGCAGAACAAAAAGACACCATTGCCTGCAGTGGTGTTAAACAAAAAACAAAAACCTAGTAAGCAAGGGGTTTTTGTCCTCCGGAATGTCAAAGGGCCCATCCTCTGTGACATCACAAGGTCCTTGCTCCTGATTTAGCCCTGAAATCTCATGGAATGGATGTCCTGGTAATCCTATGGGTAGGGTAGGTTTAACTTGGCTGATTGGTGAAAAACAGTTCAGCAGCAAGGCAAGGAAGGCATGTTGTCTACATGTGTAGACCAGGTGTGATGTCCCATTGCTCAGCTGAGTGCGACCTAATGGAGACCCCTTTTCCTCGATGCTCAACTAATTCTAGCAGTCATCTGAGCAGTGCAATGCAGCATACAAGTGTTCTGTCTACAACAGAGCAGGGAGTGTGTACATAGTAATAATCATGTGCCATCAAGACAATTTGGACTCATGGCGACTCTTTTCAGGTTGAGAAGACTCAGAAATGGTTTACCATTCCCTTCCCTGGGACTGTGCAGCTTGCCTAAGGCCACACAGGCTGGCTCTACATGTAAGGGGCACAGTGGGGAATCAAAGTCTGTCTGACCTATATCCCTGAGCTATACAGCCCGCTTAAGTGTACATAGACACACTCTTTTGGCTTTGGTCTTGGGTCACTGCTAGCACACATCTCCCTACTGCCCCCCACCCACCCATTAAATACACTCCTAAGGGGAAAAATAGAGGACTCTCAGAAGTTGTGTACAACAACTCCCATGGGAAGGAGATTATCAAACATATATTCTTATGCCAAAACTAGAGGAGTTGTTTCTAGTTGGCGAACCTCTCCTGCTATTAAAAACAAAGCAAAGCAAAACAAGCATCCCACAATCCCACAAGTCTCCTCCCTTCTGTATTACCTGAGGTAATGTATGTGAAATAATCAGCACCCCAAAAGTATTTAATTTAAAAAAAAACAATTGTTAGTAATAACATAAAATAATGGGGCAGGGTGGAGGCTGAATGTAGCTTCTGTTCAAAGTGTCTCAGTGTTGAACAACTTGAGACCCACAACAATCTGAACACAATCTGCTCAAGACTGGCTTCACTATTAGGATGAATGAGTTGACCACCAATTATTTACTCTCTTATTATTACCTTTTCTTGTCAGAGAGAGGAAAGGATCTGGTGGACTTTTCTATCTCATGTGCCAAAATAACTTGGTTGGTTCAGGTAACACTTGGGTAACTAAGGGACACCGTTTGCTGCTCTACCTCAGGCAGCCAAACAGCCTGGGCCAATCACCCACGGTGGCCTGCCAGCTGCTTGGCAGTTTCTCTGTTTGATCAGTCCCAGACTCAAGGCACAAGCAGGAGGTTTTACTGCGTCCTGGGTGAGCTAGCATGCTTTCCTGGTGTGCATATTCAACTTGGAAGATTACAAGTCATGCAGCCCCAATTTAGCATGATGCTGATTTCCATTAATCTCCGACACTGGCATCTTGACATTTCAGACAAGCTTAAGCATTCCTCCAATGGTGCTCTTCAGGGACAAGTGGCCTGGGCTGCAGCAGATAAGAACTGTAACTTGAAAGCAGCATTATGGGATGATAAAATGGGACAGAAGGAATGAAGTACCAGAAGCCTGAGAGAAAAGGACTCTTGGAGGGCAAGAGGTTAAACTTGGCTGCAAGCCACTGAATACATGAAAGCAAGTCAAGGCAGAGGCAGAGAGATAAGAAATACGGACTGCCCTGAAGGGAGATGCAACAGCCTCCTCAAAGCCACTGCATGCTAACTACTGACTCTCTACCAGCTGACAGGCAAAACCAGGAGTGTGGCCTCAATGAGCAAGCCAGAAGAAATATTTCAAGATCTTTTCTCCAGTTTCACACCCCTCTATGAACTTTGATGTTCAGGCTGTAACTCAGTGTAAAAACTTTTCATAACTGGTGAGTGTTCACTAGCAAATTAGCTTAAATGAAAATGTGCATTCAGTTCGAAGTGTGCAAAAGCAGATCTGGGGGGAAGATGGAAGTACTCTTTTCAGAATAATTAGCTCCCAATTTGTTGAAATGAGCAATGTACTGAGTATACAAAGTTGAAGCAAATCTGCAGAATTCCAATGTGAGGGAAGGACACTTAATGCTGACAATCAAAGCACCAGCTGGCTTGCAGCCATGATCTAAAGCAATGGAAAACCTGATTTTTAAAAAGGCTTTGAAAGGGGAAGAAGGAAAACCCATGCAATCATGTAGAGGGAAATCTGGCTACAGCTTCCATTATCAAGGAGGTTAAGTGGGTATCCTCTTTAATGGTACTTTGTGACACTGTGAAGATGTTATTGTTTCGGCAACCATTTATTTTATGAAATGTATTCCATGTATTATCTGCTGTACCAGTCTGTTATCACAACGCTGTTGTTTGATATTTTGTTTCATCTTGTTTGTTTTAATTTCTGCTAGGTCCTGAGTGGTGTGCAAAACACCAGAACAGTGGGACATTTGTTTTGTATAGCAAAGTAAATGATGATTATCAGGCATCATTTCGGATGAGCCAGTGAGAGCCCATGGAAGACCAGAGCCCACATCCAGCTACAAATGGCCTTTCTATGAAGGAGCAGCATGTGGCCCTGGGTTCCAATTTTTTTTTTAAAAAAAGGGGGTACCATATCTCATAGTTGATCATGTGGCAGCATTCTCTAAACAACTTGAAGTTTGCTTACCCTTGTAATTTTCAAAGAAGTAGCGATGTTAGTCTGCCCAAGTACATCAGACAAAAACAAATCAACAAAAGCTCATACAGTTAGTCTTTAAGGTCCCAAAACTTTAAAAAAAAGTGTTTGTTTTTGTCACTTTTCTTGGTCAGCTTTGAGAGCATATAGTAGCAAAAACTTGGATTGGCCAGGAAGCTTTTTAGATGGCTGTTGAAAAAGACCATGCAGGTTTATCATCACGTTATCAAGACTTCCTCCTCCCACTTAAACCAGGGGAGGAAATCAAGTAACTCTCCAGATGTGGCTGGGCTACACCTCCTATCCTTCCACATCATTGGCTAGGGATGATGGGAGATGTTGTCCAGTAACAGCTCAAGGGCCCCAATTCCCCTGCTTTCTAATTTACAGGAAAAGCCAACAACATATCTAGGGGCACAAACATGTAGGACATTCACCTCATGTATCTGTCACAGCAACAACAAAAACAAAAGTATTGTGGGAGCTTTAAACTAATACATTTATTTCAGTGTGAGCTTACACATATACTCTACGCAAGTCTGTAGCCTGGATATTGTGCTCTATATGTCCAAAGAGGTGAACTATAGCCACACTATATGATCATTAGCCCTACAGGTCCCATAATACTTTGTTTCGGTTTTTTGTTGAGACATATACCTAAGCTTCCATCTTTTTAAAGGGCTTGCCTTTCCTGGCTTCACAGCTACAAAGAAGACTTTGAGAACACAATGGCAAAAAAAGGTCTCAACACAGAAAAGCAGTAAATTAACTTCATCATTTTGTGTTCTTACACAGGTTCTGAACCCTCATTTTCTGTCAGTCTGGCTTTGGCGTCTGAAGTAGCCAGATGCCTATGCTGGCGTTCTCACTGAGGATGCAAACTTCTCTGCTGATCCACTTGAGATTGCATGAGGGACCAGCCTTTTGTGATCCGAATGCTTCACCACACAGATGCACAGAAAGACTGCATCCTCTACACACAGAAAAACAGCAAACCAGGACGAACTCTAGGATAAAACCTTGTTCCCTACCATCTGGTTTTGGGTGCCCCAGGTATTTGTTTCTATGAAAGAGCATTCTATCCTCTGTCCAAGGCTGGCTCCAGGGCTGAGACATGCCAGGGCAAACTATTCTCTAGATGCCTCTCCCTACCTCTCTCTGGCCACAGCAGTCCATGCAGCCCACCAAGCAGCTGCATCTAATCACCTTTAAAAATTCCCTACAATGTGCTGTCAGGACAGGAGAACTGTGGGAAATTTAAAAGAGGACCGATTCCAAACACCCACTGCTGCTTAGACTGCAAGGCCAAACCAAATGGAGGACAGGGCAACCATCAACAGTGGGCCCAGCAAATGAGACCTTCATGTTACTCTTCTGCCAACAATTCTTTCCTTATGGCATTCACTCACAGTGCTGTCGAACGTCTTTTCTAAGCCACAATGAGGCACTTATACTTTCCTCATGCCACAACAAGGTCAGTGGCAGTGTAGCTGGTGTCCCCTTAGCTCCACTTGAGTCAGAGAATAAATTATTCAGAGGTAACTTAAAATTTCTCTCCCTCCCCCCCTCTCTCTCTCTCTCTCTCTTTTTTTTAAGGATTACTTTCTTAAAACCCACAGCATCACAGGCTGGGATTTTAATATACTGCAGGAGGAGCGGAACAAAGGAAGTAGCAAACATTTAAAATGATTTTTAATAGAACCATTCACAGAAACGTGGATGCTCCATTAAGCCTGGAAGCTTAATTTTTGTTTTAACTCAGCATAATCAAAGGGACTTGGTGTTATCTTCTATTGATTTTATTGGCAAGTCTCCAAGATTTCCTGCCTAATGCCTACATTGTCTCTCTCCCAATGTGCGAATCTATTCTTAGATTAAGCTCCTATGCAATATTTGACTCCTAAAGAAAAGTTACCTTTAAAGACAATGCGCTTGAAGTTTTTATTTCTCTCAGGCTTACAATTGCATTTTCTAAATTTACATTAATGAAAAGTAATGCAGTTGCTATTTAAGGTTGGAAAGGAATCTGGTTTTGATTAAGGTTACTATCCTACACACACTTAGTCGGAAGTAAGCCCCATGGAATACACTGGGTCTTGCTCCTTCGTAAACATACATGCACATAATGTAAAGCCTTGTATGTGCAATAGGGGGGCTAATTGATAGGATAGTATCTTCTGTTGTGCAAGGGTTCAGAGATGAAACACAAAACGTTTATTCTCCTTGTTTGAAACCACTGGTATACCCAAAGGAAGTATTTGTGTGACTGGACTTCACTGATCTGATCTGATTTATTTTATTTATTTATTTTTACATTTTTAGCTGACTTTACAGATGAAAATATGTTACCACCTGTTTTTATGACAGTCATGCATTATCACCCTGGAAAAAGAAAGTGCTGAGCCCAATCAGAATTAATTTCAGGCAGTTAAATATCTTCATCAGCCTTAAAACAGGGCCTTAGGTGGTTTTTTAGGCACAGGAGGGTAGTGGGTCCCTTTCACTCCCATTTCTGCTGCCTGCTTGGCATTGCCAACAACAAGGTGCCTAATTTCAAATTTCCCTGGCTCAGGCCATGCCTTTCATCCAGCAAAAGATAAAGCTCTCCGTGCTCCCCACTGGGGGTTGGCAAGTATTTCAAAACTGCCCTCCCCGCCAACATCTGCCACGAGCTGGTGTGAACGCAAGCACACGTTCACATTCACATAGGCGCGTTTGTGTGCCTGTGCGTTGCATGTGGCTGCGATCTACAGCTCAGCGACACCGCCTCCCAAAATGCCTTTTGGACTCCGCAGCGGGCACTTTGCGGTGCCCGGGCGAACAAGGAGGGCGCCGGATCCTTGCTTGGCACCCACGGCGGCGGCGCCGACACGCGTGTGCCCATCCTGAGGAACAAACACCAAGTTCGCGGCACCCACGAAACGGGCTGGACTCCTCTTGCTTGGCGGCTCCAGCGACGCCTGCATCGCCGAGGGTTGGAGGGCTCCCCAAAAAGCGGCCAGGAGAGCCCCGTCTTTTGCGCACCCTCCATCTCTCTTGCACCGCCACCAACGACACACACACACAAGCCTTCCACACCCACCGGAGGTGCCTCCCCCTTGTCTCTCCGAGGCAGCGCTCGCCAGGCAGCCTCCTGGCAAGAAACCTGACAAAGGCACTGCTGGGCACCATCGGGGCTCGCCCTGCCCAGCTCCCCTCCTCGCCAGGTTCAGGCAATGACGCGCCGGCCCTTCTCTCCCCTTCCCCGGCTGCGGCTGAGAAGTCCTCGCCTGGGCCATTCATTCGCCCGCCCGCCTGCCCACCCTCCAGCTCTGCCCTTCCCTGCCCAGCCCGTGCCTACCTCAAGGCTGTCAGGCGAGCTCCTTTACCTTCTCCGTTACATCGCTCCGAGCGCCATGTTCCCGCTGGCCCCGGTGTGTCCCTTGACAGCAGCAGCAGCAGCAGCAGCAGCCAAGCGGCGGCGAACGAGAGAAGCAAGGCAAGGACCGCGCGGCGTCTCCCGGTCCTCCTGCTGCTGCTGCTGCTGCTGCGCCTACATCCGGGCCGCCGGCGGCCAGAACTCGAGAGCGCCCCGCAGTGGCCAGAAACCGAGGTTGCTTGGCGGGGGTCGGCCTGGAGAGGCCCGCGACGCTGCCCTGAAGATGTCGGAAAGGGAAGGCGACAAAGCGGGGAGGATCCCCCTTCGGGTGGCCAATAAAACGCGCCCCCTTCCTGCGCTGCTTTAAACAAAAAACCCGAGGGGAGAGCCAAAGGGGAGAGATGCTTTTGTTCCTTCTCCGCTATTAAAAACAGCTAAGGGGAAGATCAAGGCGCTGGTGATTTAGTTTATGAAACCTGCAGCTGGAATTGCCCATCCCGACGAACTGGGCTCCTTGTCGGGTAATCGCAGTGGGGTTTGAAGACCCTAATCGCAACGCGTCCTGCCCTTAAGGGTTCTGCGATTCGGTTTCATCGTCTCCACCTGCAGTTCTCACGGCCTGCAGGCTTGTCTCACCTTTCTTTGAAAGGGATGCACTTAGGGTATCGCGCCTTCCTGCCTTTGTCTCTCAGGCTGGTGAGGTAGGCGAGGGGAAAAAAAAAAAAAAAAACACCACAGTAACTGCTCCAAAAGTGAATCAGTGAGCTTCAGGGCCAAGTGGAGACTGGGAACTCATCTGCAACTGATCAAAATAATTTTGTTAATAAAGCAATTGTGGGGTTTTTTTTTGTATCCTACCTTGTCTTCTTTAAAAAAAAAAATTTTTTTTGTGAATGCAAAAATAAGAGAAGAGAATTAAAGTGGGGAGAAAGATACATATGATATAATCATAGGTCGTGTATATATATAAATATAAACTGAATACATGATCCTAAAAAACTCTGCTTGAAGCATCTGTAAGATACATAATCATATGAAGATGCATGCTGACCTTTGAACAAATAATGGTATTTGTTTTTCCAGTCTTGGAGCAAAAGGCCATTATCCTATTGAAATTACCTCACGTCCCAATGAAATCACTGAAGCGCTGCAGCTACGTGATGAGGTCTCACCATAGGCCCGTTTGCGTGACCAGGAACACATCTGGTACTCAATGCATGGTCATTTTGACCCATGCAAAGTCATTAATACATTGCAGTGCGTCCAGAGGAGCCATTGCTGGATAGGCCCACATCATACTTTTGGGCTGGCTGTCAAATGTTTATGGTTCAGATGTTTGTTTAATTATGGATGCTGTGTAATCATTTTGCTCATCTGCTTACTGGTTGGCATGTTTGTTTGCTTAGCTACGCTTTGAATGATTGTAAGATGTTTTGAAGGCCATTTTGTGGAAGAATAAACACGACAACAACAGTGTGGTGCAATGGTTAGAGTGCTGGAACATGAGAAATCCAAGTTCTAGTCCCCCACAGAGGAACATAGTTCACAAATAACCTTTGGCCAATTACTCTCTCTCTCTCAATGTGCTCTACCTCGTAGGGTTGTTGTGAGGATAAAAGCAGCAGGGAGAGAGAGCCATGCACACTAGCTTGAGCTTTCTGGAGGAAAGGCAAGATATAAATATAGTTAATAAATACAATAAAGTAAAACCAACAGTAATAGTACTCTAAACCAGCCACCTTCAAAATCTACAGAATTGTAGTATGGCAAATGTCTGGATTAGAGAAGGGTGCTTTGTAGGTGCTTCGTATGTGTGACAGCTTCGTATGAATCTGTCGGTGCAGCAGCACTTTCTCCCCACCCTCTAGGTCAGCTGGGCCAGTCACCATTCTTTGTGTGTTGCCAGGGTCCTTCTGCTCCAGCAGCGTGCCAATCTGGGCAGGAGCTCAGACTGCCCGTCTCTGCCTCCTCAGGCAACTGATTACTTGTCAGCTGCATGGGGAGAATCCCCATCCCACCTCCTCGCCTGAATGGTCAGCTGCTTGAGGAGGCGGGGATGGGCAGCCTGAGTTCCTGCCCAGATTGACTTGCACAAGGCCCCCAGCGATGCATGAAGAACGGAGAGTGGCCCAGCTAGCCCCAGGAGGTGGAGAGAAGGTCTGTGCAGCCGCCGTACGAAGCTGTCAGGTGCATGAAGTGCCTTTTTCTAGTCCGGATCCAATTCTCAGTATATATATATGAAAAAGGAATAGTAAATTTAGGATAATCATGGCCAAATTCCAGTAGTAAATTGCACTAGATTAGGCCCATTGAATCAGTAAGGGTGAGATGAGTCATTTCCCCCATAAACTCAACTGATTCAGTTCGGCCCACTCTAGTTGTGACTTACGACTGGATTTCAACCATTGCAATGGGAATGTAGACATAATATATCCTGACTTCAGGAAAGTGTCCTATGATATTCTAATTAGCAAGCTTGCATTCACTTTGCAAACACCTTGAAACAATGCAGTAATAATCAGAGACCACTATGGATTTGTCAGGAACAAATCCTGCTAATCTAATTTTATCTCATTTTTTGTTTGGGTAACTTCCCTGGTGGATGATGGGAACATTGTAGGCATAATATATATTGACTTCAGCAAAGCCTTTGATAAAGTGTCCCATGTTATTCTGATTAGCAAGCTAACTACTAATGGGCTGGATAGAACAACCATCAGGTGGTTATACAGTTGATTATGGAATCATATTCAGAGAGTGCTTATAAATGGCTCCTTCTCAAACTGGGAGGAGGTAACATGGGGTATTACAAGGCTAAATCCTGGGCCCAGTGCCCTTCAACATTTTTATTAATGACTTGGATGAGGGAGTGCAGGGAATACTTATCAAATTTGCACAAAATTGGGAGGAATAGCTAATAACCTGGAAGACAGAAACAACATTCAAAAAAAATCTTGATAGACTTGAGCACCGGGCTGAAAACAACAGCGATAAATACAAAATTCTAAACCTAGGGGGAAAAACAACTTGCAAGATGGGGGATACTCAGCTCAGTCTATGAGCAAGAAGGATCTTGGAATTGTTGTAGATAAGAAGCTGAATATGAGCCAACAGTGCGATGTGGCTGCAAAAAAGACCAATGCTCTTTCAGGCTGCATTAACAGAAATTGCATATCCAAATCCTGTGAAACACTAGTTCCCTTCTATTCGACACTGGTTAGGCCTTATCTTCAGTATTGTGTCCAGCTCTGGACAGCAATCTATAAGAAGGATGCTGTCAAACTGGTGCAAGTTTGGAGGAGGGCAACAAAAATGGTCAGGAGACTGGAAACCAAGCTCTATGAGGAAAGATTGAAAGAACTGGGCAAGTTCAGCCTTGAGAAGACTTAGGGGAGATACGGTGGCACTCTTCAAATACTTGAAAGATTGTCATACAGAGGAGGGGCGGCATCTGTTCTCAATTGTCCCAGAGTGACAATAATAATACACATAATAATGGGCTCAAGTTACAAGAAGCCAAATTTTGGTTGAATATCAGGAAAAAAATCCTGTTCAGAGAAGTACAACAATGAAACTAATTACCTTGTGAGGTGGCAACTGCTCCAACGCTGGAGGCATTCAAGAGAAAATTAGATAACCATCTGTCAGATCTACTTTGGTTTGTATTCCTGCATTGAGCTGGGGGTTGAACTTGATAGCCTTATAGGCCCCTTCCAACTCCATTATTCTGCTATTTTAATTTATAGCTCATTTACCAAGTATCCATTGGTCACTGTATAGACTGCCGGTCTTCAATTTTACTTGCAACATCATGAGATTTTTTTTTTTGCAACCTTCCATACTTCTGATTTGTATAACTCCCTTACTTCTAACTGTGGAAAAGAGACAATGAGAAACTAGTATCACTCCAATAGTATTGTTGTGCCACTAACTGAGGGTGCAGTCCCACTGGCAATTTGAATTGATTCCTGTTCTGTCTTTTTTTGTATCGGGTTCAAGTCACATGGTACAGAAATTGGTAGCCACATTTACTTTTAACTGAAATTAAATTGATTTATTTCTGGTAGTTAAAACTAGTTTGAGGGGCTAGACTGAAAGTGATGTGTTTCCTTTCTGTTTTAGGAGCATGCTGTTCTTAAAGATATTAATTTTATTTTTTTATTTTTCAGAAAAAATAAGTGACACATCACTAAATCAAGGGTCTACAAGGCACCACCTGGTGTCATAATGGTTGCTAGAAAGTGCAAGGGAAACACCAGAGAGGTGACCCCAGCCAATTAATGATTGTTGTTGTTGTTGTTTAGTCGTTTAGTCGTGTCCGACTCTTCGGGACCCCATGGACCAGAGCACGCCAGGCCCTCCTGTCTTCCACTGCCTCCCGGAGTTGGGTCAAATTCATGTTGGTAGCTTCGATGACACTGTCCAACCATCTCGTCCTCTGTCGTCCCCTTCTCCTCTTGCCTTCACACTTTCCCAGCATCAGGGTCTTTTCCAGGGAGTCTTCTCTTCTCATGAAGAGAATAATTAATGATTAGCAAATGGGAATTTGAGGATATGAGGAAGGCTTCCGGTGGGTTCAGCAGGAAGGGAGCCGACGCTGGAGCCTCAGCCACTGCATTGCTCTCCTGGATGTGCTCCTCTGGGGTGGGGTGGGGTGGGGATGGCCCACAGGTCACATTAACACCCCCACTAGCGTTGTGCCCACTCTGCATCTGCTGGTCTTCTGCTGCTCTTCCAGCTCCTTCATTGGCCAAATGAAGAGAACGGGGTAAGTGGTTGTAATGCCAAAAGTACTGATGAAGTGATGCAGGAATAAATATTTTAGAAAAGCATAAAAACAATTTTTAAAAAGGAAACACGACAGTGCCCCTGCAACCCAAAATCCACATTGGCACAAATTAAAATGACAGCAGCGTTCACATCCATAAAACCACATTGAATTGAATTGATTTAAAAGTGAGATATTTTTCAAAGCCCCTGCTGGCCAGTTGAAAAAAACTCACTTTGCAGCCCATATAAATCAATTTCACCCATGCATCATGTGCCCAAGAATTTATAAATCAATTTCAATAATGCTTAAATCAATTTAACTGTGGTTCTTATTGCCAGTGGGACCACAGCTTGAGCTTTGACAGGACTTAATAAAAGCCACTTGTTTGCTTATGTTGCACTGATACTAGTATATATGGTAGGCACTGTAAAGGATGACAGCACAGGGCAGGAACTCCCTTTTGGCAAAAGGAAGTAGACTCTCTGCCTCAGGCAGCAGATGCTGGGGATCAGGGAGCAGCAGAAGAGGGCAAAGTTGCATATTCTAGCTTCAAGTCTGGGGAGGATCCTGTCCTATTTCCCGTTCTGCAGGCATCATGCAGGTGCCACTGCAGTCAGCTCCTGAACATGGAAGGGGAAGTGGCCAGTCAATTCACCCTTGACCTCAGGCAGCAATAAGTTTGGACTAATTGTGCATCAAACGGCTATTCAAATGCATTGGCTTTTTGCAAACTGCATCCCTGCAATGCATTGGACCAAGGATGATGTTTATATAGTGATCTGTTAAGGCATTCTCCACAGCAGCACACATCTTTCCTCACCAGATGTCTCAGATGGCAACTTCCGTCACCCCCAAACACCATGGCCATGTTGACTGTAAATGAAGGGAGTTAACATCCTGACTAGAACATCAGATTGTTCTGAGGAATCCCATCAACACAGCTGCTTTGAAATTAAGCCAGGGAATCTTGGAGGGTCACACTTTTGTGCACTTCATGGGAAAGCAGCCCAACTAAACACATGTAGGCATTGTTTTAAGCAAATATGTAAGAGATATCATTTTAGCCTTTAGTCCAAAGGCAATATAAAAGCTGAGTGGGAAAACAAAAGAGAAAGAAATTCTAAATTTGCTTATACATTTCATAATCACTTGGAATTTGGCCTTAGTCATGGTTTTCCATAAACTCACAGGAACTGGCAACCAATACATGCTAGCCCAGTTGGAGGTAGCGATGGTGGGAGTTAACGAAAGTGTTGCTGGTTATACATGCATAGTCAAGCATTTTATGACTATTTTCTCTCAGCTTTTCGAATCAATCCACATAGCCTACAGCTGCCACCACCCACATGTCCCAAAATCCTCTTTTAGAAAATATTTAGCTACTGTCAATTCACACCACCATCATGCTGCCTGATTAAAAAAAAAAGGCAGTTAGGCTTAATACACCAAAATACCTACTGTATCTTTGTGCATACTGGTGTAAATAATAATAATAATAATAAGCAGCCATGTTTTTCATTTCCAAACAGATCACTGTTTTCCATCTTTTTGAAAATGGCTTTCTGTATGGCACCCAATAATTACTAAGAAAACAGTTCAGATAAAATAGCTGAGCAACATTTTGATGGGAAATAATTCTATTAAAGCAGCATGACGTGTCCACATAGATTTTACACAAGCAAATAAAAACTTGCATTCCACATGCAGAGATACAAGGCACAAAATCGTGACTGTTTCTAGAAATCCATCTAAAAATGGTATGATTGTGGTGAAAGCAACTTAATTGCTAGCCCAGAGTCATATCTCATGATTCTATGAGTGGTTGCGCTTAGTGGTAGGGTTACTAGGTCTCAGGGCACCGGCTGAAGTTTCAGGGAATTGCTACATTTCTCTGGATCTTCGGGCAGGAAGACAAACCAAAGGCAAATGGCAGCAGATTTTTTGTTTATGAAATGACTTTACAGCTTGGGCACCTGTTTCTATCCATTCCTAGAGCTCAGCGTGAAGGTGTATCAATGAGTTGCTTCAAATGACTTGGTGGCTCCAAGTGCATGCACAATTAGCTCTCTCTTCTGTTGCCTATCACTACTCCTGCTTTCATTTGGTGCACTGATGTTGGGCCCACTGTGCTTTTGGGAACAAGGCAGAAGTGGAATACTAGCATCGCAATGCATGAGATTTCTTGTTACTCAAACCCTAGTGCCCGTGGCTGGGGGAAAAAAATCTTAGCCACCCTGCCACTATTACATCACAAGGTGGCATCCCCATGACAATTACAAGGCCCCACACGCCTGTTCTCAGGTTCTGGCCCTAAAATTTCAGGAGATACGATGCTGCCAACCTGCCAAACCACTCAGTGCTGTAGAGTGGCTGTCCATTCTCTGTGTTCACAGAGATAAGTATGGATTCAATTCTCACATGTTTTAAGGGTGTTTTAAAAACTCACTCATTTGGGGCCTTTTGTTACATCAATTAAATGGCACGTCTAATATTAAGGAGAATTTTTAGGTTTCTGTTTGTTATATTTTTAATCATAGCCTGTCATGCACATACATAGAAAGTATGCCACCTTGTGAAGTCTGTGATTTGTAGCACCAGCTGAAAATAAGAATATAAAATAAATACTGTAAAGCTAATTAAAATGTTGTTTTTATTGTCCTGGTATTCAGATCTTGCATGATGTGTGCACAATTTTTCACTTCTTGGATTAAGCTGAAAATAATCTTCACCTTAGAACATATACTTGTATAATTCCCATTTCAAGTAAGTGTTATAAAAAGCAACTTAGATTTCCCAAATCCTGACCCATCATGTTTAACTACTACAGTGCACTGACTTTCCTCTCCTTTTGTTGTATATCAGTTCTCCGAATCTTGTAGTTCTCCTCAAATCGCTGGCTGAAATCCAGAAGTAAGTGGCAATAAGAGTAGGTCCCCTTGAATCAGTGGAATTTATGGAGCAGTTGACTCACCACATCTGTACTGATTCAATGGGCCTACTGATGTTCATGCCATGGGAAGAATGTTGAGTCCATCGAGCACTAGCTAACCTCTGCATTATATCTTTCTTTATATTATAAAAACAACCAGCTGAAACCAAACCCTTTAAAAAACACAGGCCTATGCTTTCCACTTAAAGAACAGAGAAGCAGAGAGAACATTCTGAGTTAGCTAGGAAGTCAAGATTTTGGAACATTGCCTTACCTCAAAGTATTTGGGTGTCACTCTGAATCGAACCCTGACCTACGAAAATATTGTCTAAACACCAAACAAGTTGCTGCCACAAATAACTTACTTAGGAAATTGGCTGGGTCAGACTGGGGTGGACACCCACAGACATGAAGAGCAGCAGCTTTGTCCCTGTGCTACTCCACAGCAGAATCTGCTAGTGCCATATGGTATAAATCAGCACAGGCCAAACATGTGGATTTAGCTCTTAATGATGCATGCAGGACTTTTGCTAACTGCCTGAAACCTACCCTCGCTGAAAAAGTCTATTATTTGGCTGGCATTGCCCTTCTGGAAGTATGTCAAGAGGTGCTAGCAAATAATGAATGAAATAAGGTAATACAGCATCAAAACCGTCCACTTCATGGACACCAACCCCCTAGAGGACAGCCAAAATTGAGGAAAAGATTTCTGCACACATCTCAAGCTCTAAATATTAGACCGGAAAAAGCTAGGCTAAACCTGTGGAAAGCAAAAACAACGTATCTTGCCAAATAGATGGATGGATGCCAAAGAATGTTTCCTACCAGGGCAAGATTCTGGCTGGACCATCTGGAAGTCACTTAATAGACTTTGAAGCAGAGTAGGAAGATCAAAGAATAATGAAGTTAAATGGGGCTACCTTGATCTAGGACAAATTTTCTGTGAATGTGGAGAAATTCAATCAATGCATGATACGTATCTACATGCAATTTATGCCCTACCATGTATACAAAAAAAGATCTAATAAACAGCTAATATAACACTATTGAAGTAGCCTGCTTCTGGTTAAAAATAGTCTAAACATTTTATTTTTATTTTTATTTATTTTATCTATGTCCATAATTTTAAATTGTGCAGCACTCTGATCCGAATAAAGAAAGAATGAATGGGCCTGTTCTAGTTGCTACTTACTACTGTATTTCAGCCAATTATGTATGTCTGTAACATTGTGAGTGAGTTTTTAAAACACCCTTAAAACATGTGAGAATTGAATCCATGCTCATCTCTGTGCACTCAAATATTGTTTGAGCTGCTACTCCTGGAGGAAGGTGGTTTGCCAGTGCTTTGAAAATGTATACTTGGGCAGCCTTGGAGATCAAGTGCACAATAGGTAAAATGTTTGTGTGTGCAGCTGAGATTTTATTTTGTTATTCACAAATAAGCAGGCAAGCAGGGATCTGATCCAGATCAGGCCCATCTCATGTGGAGAGGTTAGGTTTATACTTCCCCTCATTAAGGACCTTCCCCTCCCTCTCCCCCCATTTCTCCCTATTGGCACCAATGTAGTTTGTTAGCCTCTGTGCAGGGATGGCAAACTCAGAGGGAGATCAGCTATGAGGAAGGTTTCAGTCACAACTATCAGGGTGAGGGGGGCTTGGAACTCAGAAAAGTTCTGGTTTGGGTCTAATCCTCCCAGAACCTTCACCCATCATGACCACTAACTATATGGGCACCGAAATTCTGAGAGTAACTGTTCTGAGCCTTTTGTTTGACCGAGGCTTGCCCCCTCTGCAAGGTACATCCAGCCTACCAGAGGCTATGACACTTGCCCCTGGCCCTCAAGTGGCTGCTGGCTTGCTCCTTTCCACCTTTTCTGCAAGTGTGATCACTCAAGGTATTTTCTTGATTCCAAACATTATTAATATGCAGATTGTGCTGCTTATCTCTCAGGAATCTGGAATATCCCAGCAGACAGGAAGAATATACATTAAAAGGGCTGCTTGGATAGATAAAATGCTCAAATATCTTATTAGTGCTGCATAGCCAGCCTGCCTTCATACTTCTCTTTCAACAGACCTCATGGAGGTGCTAAATATTTTTAATTTATTGAATAATGCTCCTGTTTCCTATTCTGATGTCCAGAGCCTAAATCCATCTGAATTCAAGCAGCGGATCGATTTTGGACCCTATTGCACACTAGTGCATGAGGTTGTAGATGTCTCTAACATGATGAGGAGCCAGGTGTGGCTCCTCATCCTGTTCTGTTTAGCAGAATTCAGGGCAGGGGCAATACTCAGGCACCTCAATAAACTTTCCAATTACTGTATGACACAGATGTTGTCCCAAAATAAACTGAAATTTGTTTTCTCTTAACTGAATCCTCCAATTTACGTAGTTATTTCCCTGGCAGTACTCTTATAAAAGATTTGGCATAACTGATCCAAAATATGCCAGAACCATGATCAGAAGCAGGATGGTGAGCTGTCTGACACAATGGGCTTTGTGGAATAGACTGGTAACTTACACCATGCATACGATTCACCCTGGAAAAGTACTGTCTTCATGAACTCTACCAACACAGCAAGTTTTTTCTTCCCCTAGATGGCATTTTAAAACATGATTCTCTGCTGTGAGATTCACCCCATGCTTGGTTTCCCTTCTGGAAAGATCTTCCAGCTTAATCTTAATTGGCACTGTGAAGATCTCCCCTTCTGTATTTGTCACAGAGTCAACATAGACAATAGATTTAGAACTTGGTTAGAAAAAGTCGTCCACAAATGACGGAAAACTAGAGGTGTACAGGAGGGCATCTTTGACATTACTTTATCAGTCAAAAGAGCATCTTCTCTAAGTCATTACTGATAGGAGGAGGGAGCCCAAACAAAACATTATAACTTTTGAACAGGCTCTTGAATCAGGACCACATCAGTACAACATGAATGTAGACAGTATGGGCTTGCTCTGTCCCAGATTTGCAGAAGATTGGACAAGTACTTTTAAAATTCTAATTTCTGTTATAAAAACAAAACACCTTCCAACTCACCCTTGTGATCTTATTTTGCTATCATTTTTTGTGGCTCATAGCAAACATCGTAGCTATTTTTCAAAGAGACATGACGTAGTAGTGATGGGAGATTTCAATTATCCAGATATATGTTGGGAGGCAAATTCTGCCAAGTATGGCCCTTCCAAGAAATTCCTGGCATTTGTGGCTGATAATTTTCTGCTACAAAAAGTGGAGAAAGAAACTAGAGGATTTGCTATCCTTGCCTTGATTCTGACCAACAAAGATGACTTGGTGGGGGAAGTGGCAGTAAGGGGAACTCTAGGCCAGAGTGACCATGTCCTTTTAGAATTCTTGATTTCAAAGGAAACAAAAGTAGAGTGTAGCCACACAGGTCTATTGGATATTAAAAAAAGCCAATTTCAATAATCTCAGAACAAGGATAAGTAAGGTCCCATGGCAGGAGATCCTAACAAGTAAAGGAGTCCAAGAAGGGTGGGAGCTTCTAAAAAAAGAATTTCTAAAGGCACAACTACAAACAATTCCAACAAGAAAAAAAGGGGGGAGGCAGCAAAAAAGTCCAGTGTGGCTTCACAAAAAGCTCAGGGAGGACCTAAAAAACAAAAAAAGACATGTATAGGAAATGGAAAGAAGGCTAGGCCACCAAGGAAGAGTACAGACAAGTAGCAAGGAAATACAGGTATGGCATTAGGACGGCAAAAGCTGAGAATGATCTGAGGTTAGCTTTGTTGTTGTTTAGTCGTTAAGTCGTGTCCGACTCTTCGGGACCCCATGGACCAGAGCATGCCAGGCCCTCCTGTCTTCCACTGCCTCCCGGAGTTGGGTCAAATTCATGTTGGTAGCTTCGATGACACTGTCCAACCATCTCATCCTCTGTCGTCCCCTTCTCCTCTTGCCTTCACACTTTCCCAACATCAGGGTCTTTTCCAGGGAGTCTTCTCTTCTCATGAGATGGCCAAAGTATTGGAGCCTCAGCTTCAGGATCTGTCCTTCCTGACATACAAAATAGAGAGACTCTATTTGTGAGCAAAGGAGGCCCCTTCCAACTTCACTTTTCTATGATTCTATGATTCTAAATGCTTGGCACTGCTTCTTGAAAAGGAAGTGATTCCTTCTATGCGGATTTTTTTTTTCAATTTCAGTTTGGTCAGCCATATCATTTAAAGGATGCCAGACCTTAAAATTCTTGATTTACATAGGAAAATGTTCATAAACTCTGGCAGCAAATGCATATTGAAGTATTTTGTACCAATTGCCCAAACTTCTTACCAGTACAGTGGTGCCTTGACTTACGACCATAATCTGTTCCAGAAGATGGACGTAACTCGAAATGGTCGTAAATTGAAGCACCATTTCCCATTGAAATGCATTGGAACGCGATTAATCCGTTCCAGCCAAAAAAAAAAAAACACCAAAAAAATAAATAAAAATAAAGCACACAGCAGCCCCGTCGGAAGGCGCTGGGGCTTTTTTTAAAAAACCAAAAATAAAGCACACACCAGCCCCGTCGGAAGGCACTGGGGCTTCAAAAAAAACCAAAAATAAAGCACACAGCAGCCCCGTCGGAAGGCGCTGGGGCTTAAAAAAAAACCAAAAATAAACAGCACAGCAAGCCCCATTGGAAGGCGCTGGGGCTGAAAAAAATAAACACACCAAAACACACAAAAAATCACAGCACAGAAACATAACCCCCCCCCCCAGCCCAAACCCACCCTGCAAAACCCTGTAAATGTACTTACTCAGAATCAGAAAGCAGCACCAGGCAGTCCCAAGCCTCCTCCGACGCACACACTCTAACCATTGGGGCAAAAGAGCTACAAAGAAGCTCTTCCCCGACCAACGGTTAGCCCTCTAATTTGAATTCCCTGCCATTTTCCCCTGCCTCTTTTGATCGCAACTCGAAGCTCCGGCTGCAAGTCGAAGCAAAATCTTGCAGCCGGAGCTGGTCGCAACTCGAAATGGTCATATGTTGGGACGGTCGTAAGTCGAGGCACCACTGTACTTTGGGAAACTAATGAGTCTCATTACGGTAAATGGGGCTTACTTCAAGAGAAGTTGGTAAAGGGATTTCAGCCCTATCACAAGAACAAATATCTTTGAACAAATTTACACACACACACACACACAAATGGTGGTGGAGAGGGGGGGAGAGAGAGAGAGAGAGGAGCCAGAGTGTGCCACAGAGATAGGGACCATGAAGAAGGAAGGGAGCCACAGAGAGAGGGGAGAGAGTGAGGAGAGAGTGAGAAGCAACATAGAGAGAAAGCAAAACATGGAGAGAGTGAGGAGCCACAGAGGGAGATAGGGAGATTATCTGGAACATTTTGTGGATATAGGAATCTGAAGAAATATGTTCCTAATATCCATTTCTTTCTTGCTCTCTCAAGTATTTAGGCAGACTAGAGCAAGCTGTTGTTGGTGTACTTTAAAGTCAGCCTCATTCAGCTTAACAGGGCTTATTTCCAAGAAGTAACTTAGCCTTTTGCACCTATGAACTGAGCAGCAAGTCTCTTTGAAGTAAATGAGGCTCACATCTGGAAAGATGGTATATTAGGACTGCAGCCTTACCATAGGAGTAAGGGTCATTGAACTTGGTCAGGCTTCCTTTAGAGTATACTGGCAGGCAGGACTGCTTGTGGATCCAGTATTCAGAATCATTCTCTTCTTGGATTGACAATAACTGCCGAAAACACTTGCAAGACAATCTTGTGTGAGCCTCGTCAGAAAGAAGCCATTTTGAGGGACTTGTTTCCTGGTGAGACCACCCCCTACCCAGGCTTGTCACTTTTAAAAACAACCCTCCTTTAAAGGGTTTGACTCTAGCCATTAAACATATTAGACCAAGCTGTTAAAAAAATGAAACAAATGATATTCTCTTTATTACAAAGTAACAATTTATAGGGAAACAGATTGAAACATATTTTCTTCAGTTACAGCCCAACTGCCCAAAACACAGCCTCCCTCTTCAATTGCATTCTAACTTCTCTTCACACATTCCAGATCTCCAGGCCCCTCCTCCTTCAGGCTCTCCTCGATAGGCTGGCCACCTGCACCCCGCAGCCAATCACCTTGTTTCTCCCGTTACCATGCAAATTGGCTAGGGTTCCGTCACACCTGGTATATATGATCCTGTAGCCTTCACCTCCTATTGATGCCTTCCATTGCAAATTTGAGTGTACTACGTATGTGTTATTAGGCTTCTATTTTAAAGGCCAGGAAATCAAACCCTTCAACAACAACAAAACCCCAAACTTGTTGTTTGTACAGTGTTTATGATTCAAAATGCCAGGAAATAGCCCAACATTGGCTTGCTATATCTTGCCCACATTGCCAGTGGAAATCACACGCCTTCAAAACCTCTGAGGGATATGATGTGTATTTGGGGGCAATTTTTCATTTAGGAGGTTCAGAGGAGCATGAGAAGACATGGAGGCTGTACTGGGAGCCACGGGGAGCTGCATGCAGCCCACAGACCATAATTTGCTGACCCCCGCTTTAGAGTAAAAGCATTTAGCACTAGCATATTGCACATGAAAATGTTGGCAGAATATGAGACTGGAGTGATAGAATGCACATCAGTCCTAGAAATAAAGAAACAGTTTTTGGGCTGGTGTGAAAACAATCAAGAGTCTGGTCATGTTCTAAAGGCTAACAATTTTATTGTGGCATAAACTTTGTGTGCCATAGCCTGCTTTGTTCAATGCATGAGAGGTCATTACAAAGAGAAGAACACATACAAAGAATCTAATCCGTTTGAGTGCTGTATTGTGCTAGGATACACTCACAGATATCTTATCCATAGCTTGACCTTTTGGCCTTTTTCATAATGAAAACTTCTTTTTCTTTCTTGTTTTCAGGGCTGTATATACTACCCATTGAAATGGTTACTATTTATATATTTATTTAATTTATATCCCGCCCATTTAGACCGAAGTCTACTCTGGGCGGCTAACAACAATATTAAAACTACACATCCATCAAAGCAAGCTGTGTCATATGAAAGTATATTCTGGGATAAATTGTGTTGCTTTTAATAGTCCCATACAATTTAGAGTTGTGGGGATTTTTTTTTTCCCAACTAAGGACGACACCTCTAGAATTTAATTTAGTATAATTTAGCATGTGGATTTATGTGAAGCCTATATAGCTCTATTCAGACATAAAACCTGAGCACATGTAGGCCTGAAGAGTGGCAACCAGGTCTTTTCAGAAGTTGAGAGAAGCTTGGGTCACTTTCCTTTTTTGAGGCTTACAATATATTAAAAAATTATGAAATGCTCAAAAAAGGTGTGACAATTTTACACTGTATGCATGCTTTGTGTCTAGGTCTTTATTTGCTTGCATGTTAAGTGCCTGGGGTTGATTGACAATGGTATTTAATTAACATGAGTGATGGTTATGACAGTCAAGCAGGACAAATCAATGGAATTATGATTAGCCTGTTTGGTTGGAAACATTGTGTTTTGTACAAAAGGAATTGTGAGAAGGAGAGAATTAGAGTTGAGAGTTAGAGTGGGGGAAAATAAGCTGTCAGGGAGAAAGGGTGTGAGAATGTGTGTGGCCTGCTTTAAGAGGATGTTATGAATAAAAGTACAGTATAGTCTTGTTATAACTTTTGTTATAGCAAGTATCTATTGATCAATCCATCTGTCTACCCATCTATCTATCTGTGTTTAAATTATAAAGTGATTAGATTATAAAGAAGAAACAGAAGACTTCTGGTTGGAGGCTGAAGAAACTGACAGCTTGAGACAATTTCTTTATAAAGTGTTTTCAATCGTTTTAACTCTTTAAGATACTATTGCATGTTTAACTGTTTTTAATGGAATAATTTATTGTGTTTTCAGTTGGTTGGTTTTTCAACAGTTTGTGAGCTGCCATGAGTCCCTTCACTGGGAGAAACATACAAATAAACAAATAAATAAATAGACGTTTTAATTGTATTTTGATTTTACCTGTTCAGTGAACTTTTTCATTTCTCTCTCTCTCTCTCTCTCTCTCTCTGTCTGTGTGTGTGTGTCTGTGTGTGTGTGTTTTAAAAATTAAAACTTTGGTTCATAAACTTTTCTGATTATTTTACAGATAGTGGTCATAAGATATTATACTCATGGTATTACAGCTCAGTGCTGTTATATGTGGTTTATGCAGTGTCACCAAAGAACACAAAACTCTGTTTCACCAAAAGCATTATTACTTAGTTTTCTAAGTGTGGAATATGTCCTTAGCAGACTCATAGCATCATTGTAAAATGGAACACTGGCTGTTAGCCTCTCTTAGCATTAGAAATAATCCAAGAGAAAGAGTCCTTGCTTGCAAGTTTAAACTGGAGTGGCTATGATTTTTGGCAGTAGCACACACAATTAGGGAAGTTATAGGAGTGCAACACAAGATTGTAAAAAATGTGGTTCATGTTACATTCAAGGCCCTCCTGGCCCCCCACATGGGCCCTGTTGGTGATTTTGGGATGCAGGTAAGCCTCACCTGCATCTCTGTCCTTCCACAGAACTCAGGCAGACCTTTCAGGCACCTCTAGGTGGGGCAGGGATGTGTGGATAGGGTTTAACTGCATTCCCACATCTCCACCACACACTCAGGCCCACACATGTTCAAACTTTTACACCTGGTAGAGATGAAGTTGGGTGTGAGAACTAGTCATTCAGCATCACAGATTCTCATAATATGAACAAAATTTTAGTAGTATTTCTTATAAGGTACAAAGAAGCAATTATGTTGAATTTAACTGGCAAATCTGTATTTAATTATTGTTCAGATTGGTCTCAAGTCAGCTGGGTTTACCTCAAGAAAGATTGTGCTTTATCCCTCACTGTTACCACCACTACTGTTTTCACATCTGCTTTTTATCTCTTTGATTTGTGTGGCAATTGAAGGCTTGATGTTCTGTGTTGTAGAAGACCTTGATGAGAACACTGTTTCTATTTAGCTTAAATGCCCCCTGTCCTATTTTCCTTTCCTCCATTCATCATCTAAAAGAACCACACTTAAAGGATTTAGATTCTGCTGACTAGGATCACAATACTAATCTTCTGAGCTATTCTATTGCCATGACATAGGATGCTGGTTTGAGTGAGTTACCTCATTTCTGCCATCAGACTCCTGATTGTAATGTGTTCCTAAGATCACATTATTAGAAAGATTGGAGCCTGGCGGCGCCTTAAACTTCAGAATAGCTACCACCAACCTTGCGTTTGAACTGGAATGGAAGCCCTCACTGAAATATAGTGCCTCTTAGTGGCAGTGTTGGCACAAGCTTTACTGTCACCTGAGGTAGGAGAAGAATCACTCCTCCCACAATGCCTTGGTTCCAAAGGCCACAGGAAAACAGCTGGCTGTGCAGCAGTGGCCATGCTCCAAAAGCATTTAGGCAGTCAATAGCAATTCAAAATAATAACCTGCTGCCAAGATCATCCTATTCTTCTTCATCAGCCCCCCTCCTAATCGTTCCTGTGCAGAGGTAGGGGCGTGGTCATGGCCATCCACCTGAGTGGATGGCGATCATACTGCCACACACACACCCAAGTAGTCTGTATCACTCCAGCTAATGGTCAGCCTAGCCCTATTTAGTACATTATCCAGTGGCATTTGAATACTTCAAGATCTGATGTAGGGAGAGGTTGGAGAATTGTGTTTGCTTTGCATTGTTAAATTAATTAACCTAATTAGAACTTCCCAGACTAATATACAAATGGTGTTCAGTAAATTGCCTATTACAGGTTTTATAACTCAGCCTTCAGCATTAAAAAAAAAAAGTGCAACCCAAGTTGTGGGGAATGCTTCCTCCCATGCCTTGTTTGGGAGGAAGCATATAATGCCAATGTGAACTCTGTGCAGATTTGAAAACACAAAACAGAAAATGGGAGTGAGTGGATTATGATTCAATATACATGAAGCAGGATAGAAATAGGCTGATCCATCTACTTGGATTTAAACTGAATTGAAATCCATTTAAAGAAAATGATGTGTACTATACAAGAGAATGTGAATTACTATATTTTGGAATAGTCATTCTCAATCTTTTGTTTGTCCGTGGCCATAAACACAATAGGAAAGAAATATAGGCTGAATCAGGATTGTATGAGTCACATAATGAACCTTACAAGGTGATATGTGAAGAATTGTTACTAGTCTGTGGCCCCCTTCAAATGTGCCAGGAACTCCCAGAGGGCCATCTGGCCCCCGTTGAGAATGGCTGTTTTACAAATGAAGAACAAAACATGCATTACAAACTCTTAATTATACAAATAAGCTAAAAAAAATGCATATGCTCATATTCTTTGACATTTAACAATAGCCTTATTTCATTTCCAATTAATACATGTTGTTAGGGTTGCTTCCAAGATTTTATATGGCTCTGGTGTACAGGCATGATAAGACTGCATTGCAAGCATTTGGCAGCCTACTTCTGAGATTGCATTACTGGTGTGAGACTGACATATCTTACATGTATTTTTCCCCATCATGATTTTCACAATTTGTACCCAAAAAAAACAGTGTGCAATACTCCTGTTTCTGTGCAAAAGTAGTATCTTTTTCCCTTTGTAAAGCTAGTCTGTTTGATCACAAAGACACAGGCAACCTATCCAATGCTACTGCTTTTATGTAACGAGTTTATGCAACGAGACAATAGCTACTGCATTTTTTAACACTGAATATTTTACCTCAGTGTGCAAAAAACACTTGCAGAAAAGGACACATTTTCTCCAAGAGCAACTAAAGGGCAGTCTGCTATCTTGGGATAAAGAGACTGTTTTTCTGGTTGTCTCATTTACCACACAAGCATAACTTTCCATCCATTCTTTGGGGTTGAAGGTCATGGCCTGCACAGGGTTTAGTGCAATGGTTAAAATGCTTTTAATGTTTTAATGTTGTGTTGATTTTAAATTGTTTTAAATACCTTATGTTTTTAAATTGCTTTGTAACTCACTCTGAGATCTGTGATACAAGGTGGGCATAAATGTTTAAACCAACCAACCCAGGTTTTGGGGTCACAAAGCATCTTTGTGACCAAGGAACCTAAGGTCTACATTCTGAAGCAAGAACAATATTCTTCTGACCACTGAGAAGCCTCCAGCCTCAAAACAGAAGATATTGGGTTGTTCCCCCTCTTTTTCCTCTAGCTGTTTCCTATCATATTCTTCCAAAAAGACATTTTCTATGTAGGAAAAATGGATAATGAGGCAGCAATTGTGTGATTTCCTTACCTAATGTTGACCCCAGAGCTATGCTCCAATACCATTTTTTTCACCAGAAATTGAAATTTACAGGAGAGTGAAGTCAGGAAAGATAAGAACCTGCACCTTTCACAAAAGTGAATTCAACCTTATTGTGATTAAGCATAGCAACTTTACGTCTTTCACATTTTTGCCCAACTCTATTAATACATTTAAATCCTGATTGTGGATGAGAGAGAACTGTAAACTTTAGTACCTGTGTCCCTATGTTCTTTACAGAAAATATACTATCAAGATCAGTTTGAAATTAAATTATTTTGCAATTAGAACATGTTAATACTGTACTTGGCACATTGCTGTCTAGGGAAGGTGTTCGGTCACAAGGTTCAGCTACTCCAAAGAGTGAAAATTATTACATTTGTATATAGGAGTTTTTGTTGTGAGCTGAACGATAACAGGCTTCTGATCTCATAAACTGTTGGTTGGAACCCTTCTGGAACACCTTCCACATAAGGTGTATATGCAACTTGTTGTGACCATTTACAACTAGCTGACAAGGTGTCAGGACATATCTTGTTTGTGTAATTAGCATATGACCATACACGTGACTGAGATGTGCCCCAGCACTCCATCTATTAGCTATGATTGGCTGTGGTATGTCACACAGATCTTATCTTATCTTATCTAGGTTCTGGTTGCTAACTCTTAAATATTAATTGCTCTTGTATTTTATGTGTACCATTGATTCAGTGGGTCTACTCTAGTGTGATTTACATTAATAAACAGGACTTTGGCCACTAAATGGTAATGAAGTCCAGTGTTGTACCTCATGAACACTTGAACATGACAAGGAAGAGGTGCATGGATGTCTAAAGAATTCAAATCTAAGCATGAAGTGTGTGTGTAGAAATGCCACATTCAAATGCAAATGCAAATTTTGTATTTGTAATTTCTCAGATGTTGAAGGTTGCAAGTAGAAGCTTTGCAACAGTGAATTTTTTTTAATACCACTAGATCATAATAATTAAAACACATACATGAAAATCCATAAACCCATCAAACATAAGCCCTTTGACTGGTGGATGGGACCAAATGGGTTGCTTTCTTCCCAGTCCCAAGGCAAATGTTCTTTCTGGCAATGTGTGGGGCAGAGGAGCTGCTGCTTCCATGGCTAATAGAATGGGCCAGGCAGATTTCCACCTGGTCATGGGAGACAAGGTGTAAAGCTTCCCAGTGGCCCTATACAGTGTCTCCTAGCTGATGCTGGAAGCCAACACAGATTTCCCTTTAGCTCTATATCCTGAGAGCACTTGGGCTGTCCAGTGCAGGTCCTGTGGATTCTCATGATCATCCATGTGTTCATTGGCTATTGATACTTGTCATTCATGGCTCTATTTAGGGCGTGTCTCTGCCTCTGCCCTATGGCACTCAGATGAAATGGCCACCTCATGCAGTATGCACCTGCCTCCTATCACCTTCCCTCCCCCTATAACACTGGCACTGTTCTAGAAATTAGATATATTTTGGAAACAATTTTTGGAGTGGAGAATTTCAAAGAACTGCAAATTGACTTCAAACCAAACGCTTGATAAGTCGATCAAAGATGATTTTAATCCATTTTAAATTAATTGCTTAACCCATTTATCAAAACAACCCCACTTCCCAAAATCTGGTAGCTAAGTATTCAGCCATTACATCAGAGCACCCACTGAAGCTGATAGCTTGCACATCAAAGTCCTTAACTGCTGGTTAAGTACTAAGAGGATTAATGTAGCAAGGTATACACTCATCCATCCATCACAATTCAAAGGACAAGTATGCATTCATAGTTGTCAGAACTAATGAACAGTCACATTTGATTCACAGACGAGAGAGGTGTTATGCATGAGGTGTGATCTCTTTCCTTCTACCTGTTCATGCATGTCCCAAATGCTTGTCAAAATCCTTAACCACCCCCCTTTCTTCTGTCATTTCCTTTTTGGTTTGTTTTCATGGCTCCTTTGGTTCATTTTCCAGTTCTGATTTCAGTTTCACCTCGTAGGCCACCCTGGTAGTTTAATACTCTGTGTTTTGGGTCATACAGAAGCTGCTACTTCTTCTTCTTCTTCTTCCTCTTCCTCTTCTTCTTCTTCTTCACAAGAAAAGAAATTCATTGCCAAAGAGGATGACAAAATGTATATAAGTAGATAAAAGTCAATGAAATTCAGGAACTATTTGTTGTTGTTTAGTCATTAATTCTTGTCCGACTCTTCGTGACCCCATGGACCAGAGCACGCCAGGCCCTCCTGTCTTCCACTGCCTCCTGGAGTTTGGTCAAATTCATGTTGGTAGCTTCGATGACACTGTCCAACCATCTCGTCCTCTGACGTCCCCTTCTCCTCTTGCCTTTACTCTTTCCCAACATCAGGGTCTTTTCCAGGGAGATTTCTCTTCTCATGAGATGGCCAAAGTATTGAAGCCTCGGATCTGTCCTTCAAGTGAGCACTCAGGGTTGATTTCCTTCAAAATGGATAGGTTTGATCTCCTTGCAGTCCAGGGGACTCTCAAGAGTCTCCTCCAGCACCACAATTCAAAAGCATCAATTCTTCGGCAGTCAGCCTTCTTTATGGTCCGGTTCTCACTTCCATACATCACTACTGGAAAAACCATAGCTTTGACTATGCGGACCTTTGTTGGCAAGGTGATGTCTCTGCTTTTTAAGATGCTGTCTAGGTTTCTCATCGCTTTCCTCCCAAGAAGCAGGCATCTTTTAATTTCATGGCTGCTGTCACCATCTGCAGTGATCATGGAGCCCAAAGAAGGTAAAATCTGTCACTGCCTCCATATCTTCCCCTTCTATTTGCCAGGAGGTGATGGGACCAGTGGCCATGATCTTCGTTTTTTTGATGTTGAGCTTCTGACCATTTTTGGCGCTCTCCTCTTTCACCCTCATTAACAGGTTCTTTCATTCCTCCTCACTTTCTGCCATCAGAGTGGTATCATCTGCATATCTGAGGTTGTTGATATTTCTTCCGGCAATCTTAATTCTGGCTTGGGATTCCTCCAGTCCAGCCTTTCGCATGATGTATTCTGCATATAAGTTAAATAAGCAGGGAGACAATATACAGCCTTGTCGTACTCCTTTCCCAATTTTGAACCAATCAGTTGTTCCATATCCAGTTCTAACTGTTGCTTCCTGTCCCATTTCTGGAACTCTCTGGCTTTCTGCATAATCCAGTGCATGTTAGCAATTTGGTCTCTAGTTCCTCTGCCCCTTCGAAATCCAGCTTGTACTTGTGGGAGTTCTCAGTCCACATACTGCTGAAGCCTACCTTGTAGGATTTTGAGCATAACCTTGCTAGCGTGTGAAATGAGTGCAATTGTTCGGTAGTTGGAGCATTCTTTGGCACTGCCCTTCTTTGGGATTGGGATGTAGACTGATCTTTTCCAATCCTCTGGCCACTGCTGAGTTTTCCAAACTTGCTGGCATATGGAGTGTAGCACCTTAACAGCATCATCTTTTAAGATTTTAAATAGTTCAACTGGAATGCCATCACCTCCACTGGCCTTGTTGTTCGCCATGCTTTCTAAGGCCCACTTGACTTCACTCTCCAGGATGTCTGGCTCAAGGTCAGCAACTACACTATCTGGGTTGTCCGGGACATCCAGATCTTTCTCGTATAATTCCTCTGTGTATTCTTGCCACCTCTTCACCTCGTCTTCTGCTTCTGTTAGGTCCCTACCATTCTTGTCCTTTATCCTGTGCATCTTTGCACGAAATGTTCCTTTAACATCTCCAATTTTCTTGAACAGATCTCTGGTTTTTCCCTTTCTATTCTTTTCCTCTATTTCTTTGCACTGTTCATTTAAGAAGACCCTCTTGTCTCTCCTTGCTATTCTTTGGAAGTCTGCATTCAATTTTTTGTAACTTTCCCTATCTCCCTTGCATTTTGTTTCCCTTCTCTCCTCCGCTATTTGTAAGGCCTCGCTGGACAGCCACTTTGCTTTCTTGCCTTTCCTTTTCTTTGGGATGGTTTTTGTTGCTGCCTCCTGTACAATGTTACGAGCCTCCATCCATAGTTCTTCAGGCACTCTGTCCACCAAATCTAGTTCCTTAAATCTGTTCTTCACTTCCACTGTGTATTCATAAGGGATTTGGTTTAGATTATACCTAACTAGCCAAGTGGTTCTTCCTACTTTCTTCAGTTTAAGCTTGAGTTTTGCTATAAGAAGCTGATGATCAGAGCCACAATTGGCTCCAGGTCTTGTTTTTGCTGACTGTATAGAGCTTCTCCATCTTTGGCTGCAGAGAACATAATCAATCTGATTTCGGTATTGCCCATCTGGTGATGTCCATGTGTAGAGTTGCCTCTTGTGTTGTTGGAAAAGAGTGTTTGTGATGACCAGCTTGTTCTCTTGACAAAACTCTATTAGCCTTTGCCCTGCTTCATTTTGAACTCCAAGGCCAAACTTACCTGTTGTTCCTTTTATCTCTTGACTCCCTACTTTAGCATTCCAGTCCCCTATAATGAGAAGATTACTATACTAATTACTATAATATACTATTTATTATACTAATATATTTATTATACTATTTATTATACTATTTACTATAATATAGTAATATACTATTACTATAATTTAAAAATGAATGCAACAAATACAATGGCTGTCAAGAAGCGCAAAGAAGATTAAAATAAGTAGTTGCGGCTATTCATCTAAATCCAATTGCTAATCCAATCTATAGTAGATCTACTACATCAGCAGTATTTACTCAAGTGTTGACTTACCATTTACCATTGATTTGAATAGTCTACTCTTGCAAAGAGTAGCAACTGTATTCAAATAACAATAGATCTAAGGCTTCAAAGAACAGTTATTCACTATTGCTAAACAACTCTTTGTTGTTATATATATAATATATAACATATATTATATATATAATGTACCAAAACACCATCTCCTCCTATCCACCTCAATATCAACTCTACACCCAAAACAGAGCAAAGGGCATCAACATACGCCAGTGTTTATACTGTCTGATATTTCTCCTGCACTATTTAGCATGACCACATCCATGTAACGAGAAAAGTAACTTAAAAGTTCCAGTTGCTCTGTGAAAAGAATGACATCATCTCTTCTTAAGTTGCAATCATAATGTAATGTACTTACAGAATAAATAACAAGTGGAAGTCATTATGTCCAAGGTCAGGACTAGACAGCCCTTCAAGTAAAAAATATTTTCTGACAGAGGACTATCCTCCCTAAAATAGGATACATGGTCAATCTTACTGTTGACAACCAACTTTGTTAGTTCCATTGTGTTTATTCAGCTGCATAAAGCAATGATGTTCCAGACTGCTAATCTGATTTTAAAAAAAAATGGTTAGCACCTGTTGGATCTTTTCTCTTTGTTCAAAGCATTTCATCAAAATGTAGGCACAGTATAACAACTGCAGACAGATCCTTTGTTATATATCCCATCTCTGCTATCTGAATAGTTTGCGCAATTGGAAATAAAACACCAGTTGGTCTCTTATTGTCCCAGATTGTGATGTCATAATAGGACCCAAGGTCAGGACTAGACAGCCCTTCAAGTAGAAAATACTTTCTGACAGACTATTCTCCCTAAAATAGGATACATGGTCAATCTTACTGTTGAAAATCTTACTTATTTTCCCAGATTGTGATGTCATAATGGGACCCTTGATCTCAGAAGCAGAATCTTTTCTAAAGAAAGGGGTTTCCCTTGCCTACTCTAGTTTCTTAACTGACTTCTTGTCTTCCCCCACCAGTAGTACATATTTTGCCTGTGACACAGATATACAGTACCTGTCCAAAAAGCAACTTCTGTGGATTTTGTAAGTATTGTGCCAGCAAAACTTCACTAGAAATGGTACTGCAGGCTTTAGACAGAGGTACGTATAAATAGCGAGAGGCAGTGTCATACAATGTTTAGAGTATTGGACTGGTATTTGAGAGATCTAGGTTGTAGCCTCCATGTAGCCATGAAACTCTAAATGGATATATCTTTCAGTGGCATTGAATAAGGATCCTACCAAGTTGTTTACCCTTATTTTTAAAACCCCACTTCTTTTCTGAGAAATCAGTACCTCTTTTGGAAACAAATCAAAACTCTTCAATAACCTTGAAGAAAGCCTTGTTGAAACCCTTCAAACCCTTGAAAATGATCTTATTTGCTGTATCTTTCCCCTCTCTTGCTTTACAAGATTAGCCTTAAATCGATAACTTCTATAATGGCAGCAGACCTTTGTTGCCAGCTCTCTTCATGAAACAGCTGACTTTAAAAATTACTCTTCTAAAATCTGGAAGAAACTCTAACAGTGATACTCTCTGTGGGACTTTGGTGGGGGTTGGGAGTGGTTTGTTTAAGCAAAGTGTGCTGCTTAAACTGTTTAAGTGGCATAGCGCTAAGTTGAAAGCATCAAACACAGCAGGCATTCACCGCTGATCCACTGTGGAAATCAGCTCTCTTTAACAAACAATTCCTGATAAAATCCTGCAAAGCAAGCAAGCAAACAAACAAAAAACACAAAGCTTCCAAAATGGTATTCACTGCTAAATGTTTTTGTTTCTTTATTTGTTTAACAGCAAATAGCCACCTGAACCCTGTCACTGATGCAAAGTGAAACAAACATAAAACAAAACAACCTCCCTCCACAAATCCTTCCTAGAGGGTTTTTTTAAAAACTAAAAGCAAGATTTTAACACACTTTGTTGATAATGGTTTAGCCATTAGAAAATACTTAGATCACCACTGCACAAAACAGAGAATAAATGTTCCATGTTCACAAGCACTGGTGTGACCTTGGCACAGTCATTCAGTCCCGCAGGGCAGATCATGAAGGTATCCAATGAATCAATCCAGTGTGTTTTCCCTGTATAGGAATGGTGGACAGCTTTGACAAGTCAAGGGGCCAATTTTATACCCCCAGGACCTTGTGAGGTCTCACAATCCAGCAAAACATGGTAAACACACATACTTCTCGTCTAATCTAAAGTTCAATCACCAGAAAAAGAGGAGGCCTGGGGCCACCAAAAACCGTGCGGGGGAGGGGGGAGAGGGCTACATAGGACCGGAGATCTGCACTCTGTCTGCCCCTGCTATGGAGCTCTCTAGTTTGGCTTCCTGTCTAAAATCAGGGATGGGAAAGTGAGTTGTAAAAAGGGCGAACAGATTAGTTCACTGTTAGTGAGAGCCAGAAAAGTCTAATTCAGTTAAGTTGAAGTGGGCAAATTTCTAGCAGTTAAGCTGACGTTAAATTGCTGCTAAAGTGGAAGATTGCTACACAGCCTTACCAGAAAAAAAGAAGGAAACCCCACACATTGTTTTATTCCTCTCCTGTCCATGTTCTTGCTATAAAGTTTTAGAAAGAAGGTAACTGCTACATGCACTTTTGAAAAGTCCATTTCAAATCCACTCCACAAAATCCCTTCTCTTGCTCTCACTGTCCCTTCCCATACAATGTCATCTCCACACCCTCGTGTGTTTTGATGGATGAAGTCAAGTAGGGTGAGGTGAAAAGTCAGTAGAGACTGCACTAGGGAGAACTTTACAGCCATCACTGCTTTTTCTTGAGTCTCTCTTCAGTTTAATTAGATGACATCAATGGAGCAACAATTTGAGTTCCAGCTTTTTTCTGATCAGTCAATACACAATTTAAATTTAACTCAATTTTAAACTAATTTTTCTTCTCTTTACCTAAAGGAAAAGCAAAGATCTAAAATCACAGGGAATTACTACAGTATAAGAACATATTTTCGATCTTAGTAGCTACAGAGAAATATAGCTGAAGCAGGAGGCAGAAGGGACTGCTTATTTTAAATGACGAGCAAATAACTTTAATTAGGGTCTCTGCAGGGTTACAAGTCTACAGAGCTCTAGTTTTTTTTAAAAAAAAAAAGCATGAAAGAGAGCAAAGAAGAAATCTCAAGTTTGGCAGCATTCTCCAAGCTCTTCCCATTCTCTATAAACAGTAAGAGCAAAGCCCTAAGACTACAGAAGGTGTCTGCCAATAGATTAGCAGTGCACTTTTGAACTTGTGTGATCCTTTTAGCAAAATGATGTAAAGGAAACAACTTCAACACACAGCAGTTACTTTGCTTAGAACCATCTTAAGAATGGTTGCCTAAGCAGAAGTATACATTGTGTTCATAAGGATGAGGATTGCAGTTAAATATCATTAAGGATTCACAGTCCCTGATCAAAGTAACTACAATGAAGACAAATATCAAAGATCCATAGGTATAACAATACCATGGATTTGGGGACACATTGTTATAAAAGCTACATATGGGGGTGCTTTCTGTGTTGGAATCCTCTCTGTGTTGGATCATAATATAGCCTATGGAGATTTGCAGATAAGACAACACTCCTTCTGTGTGACCCTCTGCCTCCTCTAAGCTGGAGGACCCTCAAAGTACGCCCCACCAACACTGGTCACTGATAGGAGATATTAGGTTTCTTATCTCTTTTTCCCTGTATGGGGAAGGAGGAGGTGGAGCTAAATCAGCTTCTCTCAAGTGATGCTTGCGAGTGTCTATGTGGCACAGGCTTCTTCAACAAAAAGATATGGAAATTAGAATGTAGGAAGGTGGAGTTAGAAATTAGTGTCCTACAGAAATGTTTCTAGAAACCTAACTATGTTAAAGTGTGGCCCTTATTAGTAACCATAGCTGGGTCCCAAGTGACAAACACTTGACCAGCTGAAGCTATGTTGAATCCATCCCCTCCTGGTCAAGGGGTGTTGGAAATTCCTTAGGAAGTATCGTTACTATGGCATTACTTTGGTGCTTAGCCTGATGAAGTGCAATTCCTCCACGAAAGCTTGCAATTTGTTTGATTTATTAACAGTCCAATAAAAGGTATCATCACCTCTTAATAATAATTATGTGTTGTGAAGTCAATTCTGACTTACAGCAATCATTTTAAGGGTTTTCTGGGTAGAAAGTACTCAGAAGTGGTTTACCATTCCCTTCTCCTGGGACTGTGAGGCTTGCCCAAGGTTACACAGGGTGGTTCTACTCGCAGAAGGCACAGTAAGGAATTGAGCTCCCAACCTCTGGCTCTCACCCAACTCACTGAGCTATCCAGCCAGCTCATCACCCACCCTTACATTTGAATGTTTTTGAAGATGATTTCTTTTGTATCAAATGTAAAGAGAATAGTTAACAACGACATTCTCATGGAGTAAATATTTGGCACAACACTCACTCAAACCTTCAGTTTGGTTCTGGCCCTTCTTACTGCTGGGTAAGCAAACAACCAGAGAATAAATCCCAACAAAAGCAGAAGCAAACTATATATAAATGTAAATCTGCAGAACCTTGAAACCAGTTAAAAGACATTAGAAATAAACATTTACTCCAATGCTTCACGAGTTTATTAACAGAATCTAAAATGTTCCTCCACCACCATAAGACAGCTGCAGTGTCCAGACTTGGGTATCACCAAGTCAGATCAGAAATGCATATAGTAATAGGAGAGGTATCAGGTTATGGCCTGCAGTACAGGAATGAGATAAACCCCCTTTTTCTCAAGGTTTCCAGATATTGGACAACATTATTCTGCATACAACTGGTGTCTTCTGTTTTGTGAAGCTAAGCATACATAGACAGCAGGACCGGTTGATTGATCAAAAAGATACCCATTCAGTGCTTCCTTTTTAGAAAGCCCACGCCAAGGCAGCGGCTATCACAGACTATCACAATTCCTGGGGGTGGGGTGGATAACAATCTTGTAAATGTGAAAAATAATAGAGAAAATATTTTCACTTGAAAGGCAAGGAAACATTTTTTTTTTTTTTACAATTCTCGTTCTAGCAAGGAAGAAATTACAGTTGTAGTATGCACATACACACATATGTTATCTATTTAGCCATCTATTAAGAGAGAGATTGAAACAGAATTCCTTCTGCCTGATATAGAGTTGGAGGAAGGGAGGGGCCAAGGAAAACCTGAATGAGCACTGGGAAGTTGTGGGGAAAAAGAACTCATGACAAAGACCAGGATATAATCAGAGTTGCCATGTTGTTTTCATAGAGCTGGCTGGGTTTATTTGAGCTCTAGACTCACCACCATAGTGCTTCTTTATACCATATGCTGATCTTGATTCCAGCTTTCATTAAGCAAATCAGAACAAAACAAAAACCAGACAGGTAAGTCTCTAGCCTTTGTAGAAGCCAAGACATCAGGCTAAATATGTAATCATGATTCCACCCAATAGTTTTGTGAGAAATGAGCCTGCTACTGCCTTCCACATCTCAGCAGTTTAGCTGAGATGTGGAGTCACAGCTGTGATTTCACATAACATCTGGAGGCCCTAGAGATTTAAAGTGTAGAGTGGCCCAATGATCTCTGCACTGTATGCATGGATAAAGTGTACAGTCACAGCAACTGGCATTGCTATAAAAGGGTGAAAGACCCTGCTCTCAATTCTGGATGCTGGGGGACAGGACCAAAAAACCCACAACGTATGTTTCAGGAAGGTGGTAAAGGTTAATTCTTCTTTTCCTTCAGTGGGTAGAAAAAAATTTAAATGCATTTTATAATTTTTCTGCATTGAATGTAGGGAGGGGGAGGTTAAGAGGTGGCCATAGGTGTAGGTATGGGTGTGTAGACATCATAGATGAATGTGGTGAAGATAAAGGTCCCTCTTCTAGAGACAAATTACAGTTTAGGCTCCAGTTTATCCTGCAGCCTTTTACTAGGAGTAAATCCCATAGAACTCAATGGTAGTTTCTTCTCAGTCAACATATATGGATGTAGGAATCAGCTTTTTAAAAACAAGTTGACCAATGTGGAAAGCTGTCTATGCATGTTTAGAGACAATTGGTCCTCAGGTTCAATTTAGGAAACAGAAGCAAGTTCTGTTCTTAAATGTAATGGAGGCACATTACACAATTTTGTCCTTGCTATTCTTATATAATATTGTTGCTACCAATAATTGGCATTTTTATAAGTGATTTTTCAACATACAGATCACTTTGCCTACATTAGCTTAGCAATCCTTACAGCAACTCCAACTTTCAGACTGGTCAGTTTGATTGTTCCCATTTTGCTGAAGAAATGTAGTCAGGGTGCTGGACCTGGGTGATTCTGCTTCATTTTAGATGCTTCAAGCAGGATCCCAAATATTGTAGAACCTCAGTTCCTAGAAAAGCTATACCTGTTGAATATCTGTATCTCCTGCAGCTGCTGTGAGCACAGGAGCCATATAAGGAATGAAGGTGAAAAAGATGTAGCCAAGAAAAGGTATTAATAGGAATGCACACAATACCTTGGTCTGCAGCTTGTGCACCTCGCCAGTGCATGAAAACAACCTTGTTTCCTGTTTATAAAGCAACTTTATAAAAGGAGGATTTTGTGAGTGAGACTTTGTGGTGCAAATTTGCTGGTCACTTCTGTCATTATCCACCACATGATTTGCATGATGAATGTTTGCCCATCCCTATGGCTGGCTTTGCATTCAACCATGTGAAGGAGTGCCTGGATGAGCTCAGTGGTAGCTCATCAGTAGTGAACTGCCAAAAAACTGGAACTGCTACAAAACGATATATATAAAAAGTAAAACCTATGATAGTTTTGCTATTTTGCATACTTCATGGCACTGCCCAGCATGTGGTTTGTGCTGACAAGAGCACAGTGACCGAGAAACCAAGGTTTGGGCAATGTCATTCACAATATATAGCAAACCTTTGAGAACCACCCATTTGACAGAGACTTCACCAAGATCCTCAAAGTGGAACAGAGCAGGAAATAAGAGGCACCTTCTTCTGGGCCCTTTTAAGAGACCTTCCTGGGATGGAGGAGCCTAAGAGTAGCAGAGGCTGTTGGACTGCCATGTTGTGCAATCTTTCACAACGCACGCAGCTGACAGAGTGACTGGACATGTATCTGTTCTGCTGTTTGTGCCATGTTCTTCATTGTTCCTTTTTATAGTTGATCTGTCAGCTACACATTATTAATACAATAATAATACACTTATTACTTTATATTCAAATAACATTAATCAACATTTTTATTACATACAAACTACTTCAGTCACTTTTATCCTTACTTAATCACAAGTACATCCAATTTTTGGCATGAATATGCTATATATTTTGTTCAGCTGGCAGAACTTGTGCTTTTGTGCAATGTTTCTGCTCACATTATTTTGGGTCACTTTTGGCTTGTGTGATCACCTCTACTAGTCTCTTGGGACTGTTGTTGAGAAAGTCCAGATGATGGGGTTTAGAACTGCAGAGCTGGAAGGGACCCTGTGGATCATCAAGTCCAGCCCTTGTCAAGGGGGCACAGTAGGGACTTGAACTCCCAACCTTTGGCTCTGCAGCCAGATACCTAAACCACTAAGCTATCCAGCAGTTCAGACGATGGAAAACTAGCATCCTTAAGTAACACTGCCAAGCTGCCCAATGTGGAATCCACTGGGCCATTTTGTCCCAGCCCTCAGCAAAGCAAGCCATTCCACCTCAGTTCTATTCTCCTTTTAAAGATACTTATTTTTAGGCAACAAAGATATATGTGCATCTAGAAACAGGATGTAGAAAAGATACGAAACTGGCCACTTTACTAATCAGTTCTGGTATTTGTCAGAGTTTCAAAGGGCTGTTCTGTAGGTTGCTCCCCCCCATGGATTGACTGTCTCTCTTATGAAACAAATTTGGAGGTTTAGCAAAACTATGTAGTACATGTGCATCCAGGGAATCTCATCTATGTAAGAGTTAAAGTCTTACACACATGTGAAAAATGACTGGGGAGAGAATATTAACATATGTACATCTGTTGTCTGTTAGTTGACTTTGATGTGGCCATGTGTTATTTCCCCTGTAGCACTGTATTTTATGTTACCTTGTTTGTTTGTTTTTCTGATATTTTGAATCCATCTCATTATACATAAAAATGTATACGGGCTGATTACATCTTGGACTTTGTCATTCCAATAGTGTAGGAATAAAGATCACTTTTCTATAAAACAGTTTTCATTTTTGTCTGCCTTCCTGAATTCTAATTAAATTGATTTGTTTTACCATACAGCTGTATCCCATCTTCTGAGTCACCATTCTGCCTTTGTTGGAGATAAATCATAAACAAAGTTATTAAATACAAAATTGTGCTGCTGTTAATAAATGTACAATTAATTCTATATCTTCCATAGCTGTAGTTTTAAAAGAGATAGCTGTGTTTGTCTGTGCTAGCATTTCAGGAAAAAATAAAATAAGAATTAAAAAAAATAAAGACAAGAACATTGTTGCATCTTAAAGACTAACTACTGCTATATTTTAATGTAAGCTTTTGTGGACACATCCACTTCTTCAGACAATATAGCAGCTACTATTTAAGGTGCCACAATGTCGTCATCGTCTTCTTCTTCTTCTTCTTCTTCTTGCCTGACATTCTGTATCTTCCTGTCCCACTAGCCCTTTTGCATAGCAAAATAGCACTATTAAGGGGTCACGTGATAACATGTAACCCATCACGTTTCTATTTTCTTACCAAATAGAAATGGAAAAAAAGGTCTAATTAATTAATTGGCAAGACCAGAATATATTATAAATATCTGCAACTTCTACCCTGGATGTCCAACAATTATCAGTAACTCTTGGATAGATTTTACCCAACCTTTGTTGAGAACAAGAACTGTCAGCCTTTATTCTTTGGTACTGTAGTAAAGAGGATCTAAAGAAAGAAAGAATCTCCGTATTAAAGATCTTTCCAAAAAATTGACAAAAATTGGAGAGTGAGCTTAGTTCTGGTCTGTCCCTCCACCCCATCCAGCTATAGACTATAACACAGAAGTACATCAGATGAATTAGGTACTGTCAGGCTCTTGAAGAGAGCAGGACTGGCAATATTAGGAGAGACTCTTAAGAACAGATTAGAGTAAAAATATTCTCAGACCCAATATAAAATTCATATAACCAAATATCCCTGTTTCAGTATCTGCATGTATAACATTTGGTAATATGGCTGTTTGAGACAAAGCACAGAATTTGAGAAACTGCTTTTTAAAAACTCCCATCATACTTAGCCAACATGGGCCATAGTAAGGGATCAGGGAAGTAAAAGCCCCAAACACTTGAAGAATACTGTACCAGATGTGTAGTGGTGCATGGTGGGTCAGTGGGTGGGAAGGATTTACATGACATAACTAGGCAAAATGCCTGTTTCTTTGTAAGACCAACATGGTTACAATGACACACATACAAAGTCACCTTTCCCGACCAGCTATTCTCATTTAAAAAGCCAAAAACCCTATTCACATATCATAATCACAAAATAATTCTTGGTGAATCAAATACCATTTTAAAAAATCTAAAAGTAAGAACCCATTTTGTCAGTAAGAGGGAAGGTGGAGATGTATCATTACTGTAGGAGCACTGTACATTTCTTTTTCATGTGTCCTTGATCTCATCTAATTTAAACTAGAGGAAAGAGCATTGAGAAGGTATGAATCAGCTACTCGGCAAAAGAGGTAATTCCCCCACCCACCCACAATAACTAAGTTATTGCCTAACTACTGTGTAACCCTTACATGAATGGCAAGTTCTTTGGATCATAAAGTGATCTTATACAGTGCATGCATACAGTATATGAATAAGTCAATGGAGAGGTACTTGTTATTTTCCCCAGTGGACACATGACTTATATTGCATAATATTGCCACTTCAGAGGTACAGATGTGGAGGTTTCCTTTTGCTGTCATGGATACAGGAACTCTCTAATCACACTGGTCCATGTGTTGGTAATCCCTAGGAACTCCCTAATCACACTAGTTCATCCATTGCTAATCTCTAGGATCGATTACTGCAATGCTGTCTACATGCCTTTGAAGGCAACATGGAAACTTCAACAAGTACAAAATGTGGCGACCAGGCTAGTATTGGGAGCAAGGAAGTATGATCATATATTTCCCTGATCCTGCCTCACCTGCATTGGTTGCCTGTTTCCTTCTGTGCCAGATTCAAAGTGTTAACTTATAAAGCCCTTCACAGTTTGGAACCTCATCAACTGTCAGAGCATCTCTCCTTCAGATTTTCTACCCAGGCAACCCACTCTATCCAGACTTTGTGTTTGTGGATGAGCACCACCAGGAACAGGGCTTTCTCAGTGGTGGCTACAACACTATGGAACACATTGCCTGTTGATGTTCACCAGTAAAGAAGGGCATGAACTGTAATTTGGAGGTTCAGCCCAGTTTGGTGAAGCATCTGCACAGGTGTTGCATGGGCACCACACACTCCCCTCTCCAACCTCCTCTGTGCACTCGCCCATTCCCTGGCCAAAGTGCACATCCCTCCCTCACCTCCTCAGAGTGCTTACCCACTCACCTCGCAGTGTGTGCTTCCCTCCTCTGCCTCCTCTGGCAGTTGCCCATTCAGACAAGACAGTGGCGCAAGGAAGCCCCCACCAGATGAGGTGGAGGATGAAAATGCGTGCTGAAAAGGTGATTTTTTCAGAGAGACCTTTGGTAACATCTCTTTTTTAAAAAAATTACAGACCCTTTTGCTTTTTAAGTGAGTTGTATTCACTGTTGCCTTTGGAGTTCCCAGGTAACAATAAGCCCAGTTTGAATCATGCCTCATCATTGTGTTCTTCCAAACTTATCCCCATTAATAACCTGTGGTTTGTTACCCACCTGAAAACCACGGTTAGAAGCCATGGTTTGTTGTTGGTTTATGGATGCTAACTTATTTAAAACTTAGCTTTTTCGTATGTCTGAAGCCATAACTATGGCTTACTCATTCTTTTCATCCAGTTGTTTATCCCAAAACAGGAACTGACAAAGAGGATGGGACAGAAATGAGTAGAGCAAACTATGAGCTTTTTGAGTTGCCTGTGGAGCAATTTCAGAATGTTTTTTAAAAAGCAATAAATCAGCAAGCGTGAATTATAACATAGAGTAGCATGCAGACATCTGGCATTTTTCATGAACCTGCAACTGAAGCTAGTTTCCTCTATAGCATGTGAGTTAGCATCTGACCATTGACAATTTCCTCCACAACCTGACCATAGTTTTTGCACAGTGGATGCCTTCTTTGCCACACAGTAAGAGGTGAACAAATATTCAACAATAATGGAAATCTGAGGGAAACAGATGGTGGCATATTCCCAAGGTGGGGCAATGGCAGAATGAAAAAAAACATAAACCCTGTAAAGAACGATTTTTTTTCCTATTAAAAATATGTCTGAAAAAATAAACATCTTTTTTATGTTTAGAAGTGATGATTTTCCCATTTCATTTGGAAAAACACACACGTGACAAGGTGAAACAGTTAACATTGTTGACAAAGGGAAATGTAATGGGTGGTTAGTTCTCAACTTAGTTTTCATCCCTGTTGTTCTGATGTTCAGCTGCTCAGCTGCTGTGGAAATGAACATTATCAGGAAGAGGGGCCTCTGCTGAAGCACTTTGACCTCCATCTGCTGACAATCTAGGGACCTCATGGCAGGCTTATAACAGGGGCAAAAGGAGGATCATCATTACCTTGATGTTTAGGGAGTTTGAGGCATTTATTTGTGTTTAGTGTCCAAAAATCATAGAATTGTAGACTTAAAAGGGATTCCAAGGGTGATTTCATCCAACCCTCTGCCAGTGCAGGAAATCCACAGTTAAAGCATCTGGTTAGAGGCAAACTCTGTTTAAAGATTTCCAGTGCAGTAGAGAGCACTGCCTTCCGAGGTAATCAGTTCCACCGTTGAACAGCTTTTACAATCAAGAAGTTCTTCTAATGTGTAGCTGAAATTGCTTTCTTGTAATGTAAATTCATTGGTCCTGTCTTCCGGGGCAGTAGAAAACCAGCTTGTTCCATTTTTCTCTTGAAAGCTCTACAGTTATTTGAAAAGCTCCTCTCTTAAAACCATTTAGCCATTATTGGTTCCTCCCAGTGAAACCTGGGAACTGTCATTCTGTGGAGGTGTTAGAGTTCTTTACATCAGCGTGTACCTCCACAGATTTATAATGAGCAATGTCCTTTGTAGGTAAGAGATTCCACTTTGGGCTTGGAATCTAGGTAAGTTTGGAGCAGTTCAAAAACATTTCATGAGATGTTAGTGTGGTCCATAGTCCCCATGGTGCCTTGGCCATATTTGTTTGTAAAACAGAACTGTGTGAACCATGCAGTCAGCTCTGCACCCTCTACATTAGCCTGCTTCTTTCCCTCAGTGGCAGATAGAGGACAATTTCATATTATCAGAGCTGCAGGAAGCTTAAGCTACCAGTCTAGTGTGCTTCTTTGCATGGAACAGGCATCTTCTCCTTTGCCTTAGGCAGCAAATATCTTGGGCTAACCCTAGAAGTAGACTAGACAGGCTCTTTCTGCCTTTACCTAGCAGCTTGCTACTTCCCAAAACACTTTACAGAGGTAAAATGAGACCATTTTGTGACTCAAATTTTAATGCGGCAACCCATGAAAATAACTTTCCCTTCCCAGTGATATGCAGCTGACTAGACTTTTCGGGCTCAGCCAAAGCAGGAAGCAAAGGTGATTTGGAAACAATGGAGTGAAGAGAATGGGGAAGAAATTGCACTAGGATCAGGAGATGCCAGCAAAGTTTGCAGTAGTTTCAGCTGAGGAATAGGTTAGCAGTGAGCTAAGAAGCAGTTCTTGAAGGACCTAGAAACCAGTCTTCAATAACATCATTGGCAATGGGAAAAGAGAGGCCATGTATCTTAACCTGACCTCATCACAAGAAAGGTGGATTTAAAAAAATATTTAAATGATAAGTAATAAGTAATAGTATCATAATAATGTTGACAAAATCAGGGGTTTGGGGGTGGTTTCAGTTGATCAGAGTGAGCAAACTGGTATCAGAGGAGCTGAGAGAAAATGGCACAGGGTTTTTTTTGGAGGCTAATTTGGTTCTGTTCCGTTACTCTGGTTATTTTAACCTCCTGTGCTTTTTCCAGCATTTCAAAAATATTCCTGTAGCAATGTGCCAATGCATCTAAATGTAACTGGTTATATTAACCAAGCAATTGGTTTGAAAACAGAAGATGAACAGTGGGCAGTGGGGGGAGGGCAGGCCACCTACTGCCTGGAGTATATACACATTTCAGCTAGGACTGTCATCCATTTCAGGAAATTTTAGTCAGTTAGCCATTTATATGTTAGCCAATAGGTTAACGGATTCACAGATGGGCAAAAACAATAGTTTGTAAGCAAGAAATGTGCTTACAAGCGAGCGCCTATTGTGAGCAATGTGTGCATTATCTTGGAACAGACAGTATTTTCATGGGAGAAATAAGAGAGGAGAGGACTCTTTAAGATGGCACTTGCTTACTGTCTTAAGGACCTATATTAAAAATATCTTCTTTCAAAACAACTACTGTTCATCACTTACATGTGTTTATTTGCTTAAAAGTTAAAATCATTTAATGGCTGCAGCCCTGTTATTAATATTGATGCCCTGCTTGACAATATTTTTCAGCTGCATGGTGCTGCCGAAGTCTTTGCAGTTGGAAGCATTGGAGGCTGCCTGACTCCTTGAGTTCTTTGTCCCATCATTGCTTCGTCACGGTTCCCACTCCTGCTTGCCCACCTTCAGCAAATTGCGTAGCCATTCCATCCAAGAGCAGATGCGGGCAGGGCTCTCCCCATACTTCATCCTCTGCCTTGCAGCATGCAGGGAAGGCAGCTGCTTCACTGTTTTATTCCACAGAGCTTCCCCGCTCTCAAATCTTAATCAATTCCTTTCATTCAAAGAAGGGTCTACGCTTGCAGGATGGAATAGATTAATCTTCCTGCCTTTCTGCTGAGTTTCCCTGCTGCTACTTTGCCATTCTTGGCATATGCTGCATCTATCTTCCACATGTGTGTGTGTGTGTGTGTGTGTGTGTGTAAAGAGGGGGACAACCTCAAACATTTAATATTCTGCACTACCTCTGTTTTTCAAAGACATAGCACTTAGCATATAGTACTTTCAGTGCTTGAAATGCTCCTCATATCTTAGTAAATCTCACAACAGCCCTAGAAGGCAGGCTAGCTTTATTATCCCTTTCATAATAATGTGGGTTTGAAGCTAAAAAGTAGCATTCTGTCTGAAGAAGGGTTGGTGAATACATGATCCTCACAGTTTTGCTGAACTGCAACTCCCATGATCCTCCATCCCCTAGCTATGCTGCCTAGTGCTGAAGGGCATTGTAGCCCAACAGCAGCTGGAAGGCCACACATTTCTTCCAGTTGGCTTACAGTGAACAAGTAAACACATGACAAACTTGAGATTTAACCTAGCCCCATCATGGATGGCAGCTTATTTTCTTATTTGCCAAGTTACACCATTTCTTGGTTATAACAATGATGGGTCCAGGCTAACTGAATTCCACTTAGCTCTCAAAAGTCATAATTAATTTTTCATTGATTTTAATAAGACCAAAAAACGGGTGAGCATATTTTGGATCCAAACTATGTTATTCTCCTGGCCCTTTTTGAGACAGAATACATTTCCATATTCCACTGCTTGTAAGAAAAATGACAAATTCAAACTGGGCTGGTATGAAACAATGGCTTGACTAAATATTTGTGAAATGCAGCCTACTGTGTAGGTAAAAATGATTGAGAGACATGGTTACACTCACCTTTATTTCACTGGGCAAATTTCATTTTCTCTGTGCCAAAAAGCAATAATAAAACAGCCACTGCGTACAGGTGTCATTAACAATTTACAGGCTTCAGAAATCTGTATTAGTATAATCTGTATTAGAGCAGTCAGCAAGGAGCAAAAATGTGTGCAAACTTTTGAGCTATCCAGAATTCTTCAGCAGGGATGATACTAGACATAGCAGGGTGTAGATTAATATTGAGTAATGTTTGATTTAAGTCACACTGGTGACGACTGAGACTCAACTTGGGGTTTTTGTTGTAGAAGACTTGGACTTGACTCGGATCCATTTTTCTAAATCATGTTGTCAAGTCTCTATTAGGGACGGGTCTTCCTAACTGCTTCTGCCAGCAGTGATGGGAGCAGGTAGAGAGGCCATCGACTTGAAACTCAGACTTGAACCTTTGGACTTGGGACTGAAGACTTGAAATCAGACTCTGACCCAGAGACTTGCCAACATCCCTGTTCATTAATCAGCCCAACAAAAAGTAAGTCATTAGCAAGAAAGGCCTGGATACAATGGTGTCATTCCGCTGGTAGAAGCTATTCCATCAACAAAGCTGAAAAAGGGCTATTCCCCTTCCCATTAGAGTCCCCACATGCCTTTAAATTCTCTTTTATAAAAGAAAAGTGCTGCATTTTTGGAGAAACCTGTAGCAAACTCTCTCCAGTGAGTGGCCCACACTTCACTGACAAGAACCCCAGGCAAATGTTCACTTTGTGTACAAAGTAAACACAGGCGGAGGGGTAGCCCACTAATTCCTCTCCCTCAGTCTCCTCTTCCCATTCCTCTTTATGTGCAGAGGGCATTAGGATAAACTGGAGAACTATGGAAGCTCTCCACACAATTGAGAAACTTGGAGGTGACTATTGTGCTCTCCCTCCTTAGGGATTCACATGTGAAGCAAGAACTCATGCCGGGCTGAGAATACTGCATGGGAGTGTGTCAGAGTTCAGTCCTAAACATTCAGAAATGCAGTGCCAAATTCTGAAGTGGAGGCACTCAGCATGATCATCTCCTCAGCCACATCTCTAAAAACTGCAGCCAGCTGGGTTGATTTATACTATCTCCACCGGGGCAAGAATTTTGTAAATCTAATGGGTCTTAACTGCCCCATCTATGTCAACCCCTCCTTCACCCAATGCTCTGGATGACAACAGGGAAAGGTCATTACATTATACTGCTCCTCATACATACCTATTCCAGCTCCTGTGAAGACTGCAGTTAAGCTCAGAAGGGGAAGAAAGAGTGATTGTAGATAAGATGTCTTTCCCCCTACCAATAAAAAGGCCATGTGCCTTGACCCTGCAGGCCACGGCACCACTACAATCATGTAAACATTTCTTCTCAGAAGTAAACCCCATTGTCATCCAAGGGGTGTGGTGTACTGCTAGGTATGTAACAATAGGAGTACAGCCTCAATGTCTTTGTGAGCAGTGCATTTGTAAGCTCAGAGACTGTGACAGACATATATTCCACTTACCTTCCACAATCATAATGACAGACCTTTTGATCATAGTTTCTTTTCCAGGCTAGTCCTCTAAACATGGTGGTCTCCAAACATTTTTAATTTCAATTTCCATGATGTCCACCACTGGCAATGTTTGCTATGATGGGACTCACAGACTAAAGGATATGCAGGGCACCAGACTGGAGATGGTTGGTATGACAGAACGACTAGTCATACTTTTATCTTCCTCAGGACTATTGAGGTGGTCCCTTGTCACTAATGTTTCAGTGCAGAAATTGGTGCATTTTCTGGTATTGTCCAAGCTCTAGTTCTGCTCTTACTATTTCCTCCTGTGCCAGTATTTATAATGGAGCTACTTCTCAATCCTAACCATTATTCCAGGGTAGCCTGAGTGTCTACAGAGAGAAGGTGTCTCACACAGAGCCATTAATCCATTTCCATCACTGACCTTGGGCAAGATTCTTATCCAACGTTCCTAGGAATGGCAAAGACTGAAAATGGAACCATTTGTGTTCAAGGTATGGGCTAGTCTATCCCTAAGCTAATGGCCCTTCTCAAAGTTATTGGAGGTTAGCCCATCCCAGACTTTCGACAGTTACACCAAATCAGAAGGAACATGTGAACCTACCCAGCAGTTAAGATCTAGCCAGGGGGCCCTTTTGAAAGAGCCGTCCCTCAAGGAGGTAAGAGGGATGGCTTGTAGACAAAGGGCCTTTTCGGCAGCTGCCCCCAGACTATGGAACGCCCTCCCGATTGAGATTCGTCTGGCGCCGACGCTGATGACATTTCGGCGCCAGGTCAAAACCTTCCTGTTCCAGAAGGCTTTTAACTGAAATAATATCAACTGTGGGTCCTGATGGCAATTTTTAAAATATGTAATTTAATTGTATTTTAATTGTTTTATCTTTTTTATTGTATTTTAATTGTTGTAAGCTGCCCAGAGACCTTTGGGTAGTGTGGGCGTCATATAAGTTAAATAAATAAATAAATGTGGGAAACATGACCTGGAAATAGACTGGAAATAGCTACACGTGGAATCTGAGATCCTGAAGTTATTTTGGCTTTTGTCTTTGTGTCTGCTATTTTCCCCAGTGATTTGCATCCATGCTTTCTCTCCTGTTGGAAGCTGTCAAACCATTGGTCCATCTAGCCCAGGATTGGGAGAGTGATAACTAGCTTATTTTATGTCCAAGGCAAGAATACAAAATGGTGCCCGCACGCTCTGTTTCTCACTCTCCAAAAAGAGTCCAGGAAGTGTTGAATCATGAACATACACAATACTGTGTGAAGTTTGAAATTCACAACACTTTGCTCAGTTTCATAGAATCATGGAGTTGGAAGGGGGCTTATAAGGCCATTGAGTCCAACTTCTTGCTGAATGCAGGAATCCAAATCAAAGCACATATGAATTTGAATGTATAACCCTTATTTAGTTATTCTTGGGGTTCTACATGCAAGCAGAGACCTTTCCCCTGAAGACTTTCCACTTCCCTTGCATTGAAAGTGATGATGGAAATGGGAGGACTAGTTATTCCTCTCTCTGCATGGTGAGCTTCTCCAGAGTAGGAAGTGAGTGAACAGAACTTACATATGAAATATACCCTTCTCCTAACAGCACAGCATGCTTGGGACAGTAGCTGCACATTGCATATATTTTGCCTGCACTTCTCAATTTGCCATGCTCTTGTTAAAGCTCCGACTGTTGGCAGCTCTCACTGGCAGTAGCTTTCCAGGGTTTAAGGCAGAAGTTTTTCCTAGCCCTACCAGGATATTCTTCCAGTTTTCTTTGTGGTCTCCCATCCAAGTAGTACCCAGGCCTGCCTGATGTTGCTTAGTTTCCAAAATCAGATGAGATTAGATATTTTCCATGTGATATTGGTGGTAAGCCATAAGCTTACCATTACTCTTACTTTGTGATTGGAGGCTCTAATTGACCACATTTAAAAATCTTGGCTCTCACGCCAACTCTTTCATCATTCTTTCCATTAGATATTGGCCAACAATGTCCCCGTGAATATTTTATTGCTGCTCTGGGTTTTTTGCAATATGCAGTTAATGCATTCTGTAACTGTACCTTATGAGCACTGTAATCTAACTGGTTAATTAACTACTACAAAATCCTGGCAGTGAATCTGATTTCCCCTTCTTTTATTAAAAAAAGAAGAAGAAGCTTTAAGCTGTTGACCACTCTAACATAATGTGTTGGAACTCAAATAAAAATGTCGCCATGATTTAATATCTCGATGATTGCTTTCCTGTTGTTTTGGCATCCTGCAACACTGGAAATATTTGCTTTATTTCCATGTAGCAGACAATATTTTGAAAGAGCTGTAAACTCTGCACGAGTGGCTTTTTAAAGCCTTCATAATATTTTTTTCAGCTGTCCTTCCTAATTACAGTAGCTAAAGACAGAGAAAATAAAAAAGCAAATTCAGCACCTGTTTTTTTTTTCTTTTAAGTTATCTTCATTCTAGGGAAAAGACAAAATAAAAACAACTGCTGGATAGCTCAGTGACTTAAGTATCTGGTTGTAGAGCCAGAGGTTGGGAGTTCAATTCCCTTCTGTGCCTCCTTAAGAGGGACTGGACTTGATGGTCCCCTCCAGCTCTGCAGTTTTATGATGATGATGATTATACAAAAGTCAGCTGTGTGTTTCTTAACATATAGGTTTATGAAGGCATAAACATCTGAGTTGTGAATCTCAGTTGAACAATGACATTTTCAACTCGAATAGGGAATTTTTTACTGAGGTTGCTGTGAGTATAGATACTGGCTTTCCAACTGCTATGCCTGAACCAAGGCACACATATACTGTATGTGGCTGCACTGTTCTTGTCAGTACTAAGAGTAAAAGATATTTGGTGGAGCATGTAATTTTGTCCCTGAATAGGGAGACTGGTAATATTGTGGTTGGGATCTCCTGATGACAGGCCAACCAAGAAACATTGGCCAAATAACTCTCAGTAGATTCGCCTAGAGCCAGCATGGTGTAATGGGTAGAGGACTGGACTAAGTCCCAGGGGATTTGGGTTCAGGTTTGCACTCAGCTGCAGTAAACTGCACCTTGAACATTTCACATATTTCAAAAGCCATGTTAGGATCACCATAAGTAGGAAGCAACTTGATGGCATATCACACACAGAGACTTGACCAAGCTGCTGGGCTTTATAAAAATTTTTGCCTGGATGAATTTTTTTTTAAAAAAAGAGGAAAAAGGTGGAAGAATCGAGGCTCCTTGTTCAAGCTCAGATAAGGAACTCTTTGCAGATGTTGCTTCCTTAGGCTCAAGAGGCTACTAAATCTCTTGTTACCTGCCCTAAAGTTAGGGTTTTCTGTTATTGCCTGATGTATTTGTGCAAGTCTGCAGCAGAATCTAATACTGCCTGCTGTCAAAGACGAATGATAGATTAAGCCATCGGTCTAATCCAGGAAAAATTGTTCTTGTAAGCACAATTGTTTCCAAGGCTTTCTCTGAACCTGGATTTCACCTGTAAACCATTTTGGCAGCTTTCACTGAGTTAAAACACTGTCCTTGGTTTTCTGCTAGGAGAAACAGCCTAGCAGCAATAATTTTCCGGCTCTGTGAGTGTCCTGCTCCCAATGTTTGAGCCTGAGGAAATGGATTTCAATCTATGAAAACTCAAATCTGCTAGCCTTTAAGGAGCCATAATAGTTGCCTGGCCTTGCTTCCCTCACCAACATGCTGAAAGAGACATGGCTATGTCTTTGGAATCTCCCCAAGTTTTTTATATTTTATCAGCATCTCCCCTCTCCTTCTTATAATCTCCTCCTATAGCTCAGCAGTGGAGGTAGGAAAAGAGTTATGCATTCTCAGAGTTTAGCTGCAGAGCCTGGAAAAGGTATGTTTTGGGGCTACAACATCCAGAATCCTTTAGTCATAATGGCAAGCAGCTGGGGATATAGAAGATGGATGAGCAACAGAAAGAAGAAATTGCCTATGCACAGGGCAACGGATGGAAAAATTCCACACTCTCCAACAACACAATGGTCAAAACCCTGTTCCTTAGTGTAGTAAATTATACTAGAGGAGGTCCATTTGGTGAGTCAGCACCTCCATAAATTCCATGGAGTCAAATGGACCTACTCTAACTGCGCTTACTTTATTCAAGTAAGTCACAGATAGAGTAGGCCCATTTGAATCAATGGAACATATGGAGGAGTTGACTCACCAAATTGCCATTGATTTAATGGGCCTCCTCTGGTGCAATTTACTACATGAAGCAATAGGATTTTGGCCAACCTGTCTACTGTCCATGTAAGAGAGGCCAGTTTAAACAGAAAGGAATATTACATATTGGCCAGGATCATGTTTGTTAGGGCCACCACCATGACTCCATCAGAGTAAAGTTCAATGGCTAAATGCTGCCAGTTACGTCAGGGTTGTTTTTTTTCCTTGTCACACAATAGTCACTTGGTGATTGACTAGACTGACTAGAAGAACCAGCACTGACTTAACTGGTGGCAATTCACCACTGAACTGTAAGCCAATGGGGTTACAGGGGTGTAAATACATAACAGGATTCTGGTTGTCAGTTAGTTCTTCAGGTAGCACCTCTTCTTGCCTGAGTCATTTCAACACCTGTCCTTGAAAATGATGCACTGACCTACACTGACAAAACCAGGGGGTTGCAGACATCAGCAGAATTAGTGGTGGGAAAGAGCAGTGGTTCCCAACGTTGGGTCCCCAGATGTTCTTGGGTGAAAACTCCCAGAAGACTTCACCTCTAGCTGTGCTGGCCAGGATTTCTGGGAGCTGTAGTCCAAGAACATCTGGGGACCCAACATTGGAAACCACTGGGATAGAGGTTGCGCTCCTCCTTTCAAGGAAAATAGAACCAGAGGTATAAGGAAAGATGGGGATTTGAAGTTTGCCCTATGAGAGATCATCCCTCCCCATTTCCTTGCTGTAATCCAAACCCCATTGTTCTTTGGAATTATTCACACCTCATATATGCCAGTATAGTATAAAAGATTGAAGTCGGGGTTCGTGCTGATGAGGATTTTACTTGGCTGTTGCACACAGTCTGCTTTGTCAAGGCACCTCATTTCTATCTTGCAGCCCTTCTGTTGAGCCTCTGGTGAGCACAAATGGAGAAAGCAGCCAGTCTGTGGTATCTGGTGAATTTTAATACCTGCTCATTCATTCTCTCATTTTCAGAGGTTGTTTATTTGTATTGTTTTTAAACCCACTGGATTCTGAACCATAAAATCAACTGAAATCCATGCAAAATATGCAGCTGTAGTTTGTGGTATGAACCAACCTGGTAGTTGCCTTGCTGAAAATGAAAGAAAAACAATCAATGAGGCAATGTTTTAAAATGGCCTTCCTTTCCTATGAAGGAAATCAACATTCAGCTATTTAGCCTGCTAAATTTTGAGTCCGCTACTGCAATTTGAAAGACACAAGATGCCACTGGTGAACAACAACACTGTTAACATACTAAAACGGAAGGAAGCATGCTGTGTCTTAGATTTGTCTAAGGCACATAGACTGTTTTACCTCTCCTGCAGTAAAACCTAAAAACACTGCCTCTAACTTGTGGATCTCCTGCAGGTCTGACAGCACAGGCAGAGTAACATGGTCTGCCAAAGTGAGGCAATCTTCTGCATCATTTTGCCCTGTGTGCTATGGTCAGAGGAAAGACCTCTCAAAGCCAAGCATCTGGGCATGGCTTGCCATTTGCATCAAACATTTCTCTCACCGACCTACCAACCCTTGTGCTTCTCTTTGCAAGGCATACAGAGGATGAGTAATGCAGATGAAGTAGCAGCCACAAGCAATGGGAAATGGGATGGGAAATGCAGTGGGGGCCTCTTTCTACCTCAGCTGGTAAGAGAGCTAGCACTAAGATCCCATTCCTTGGGATTTCAGGGCTAAACCTGAGGCCAGGGGAAAGGCCTGTAGGATGTCACAATTTTCAATTGGTCCAATGTACAAGTGGTCAAAATGGCAGGCAAGTCCATTGCTAGCTAGGCCAATCCATTGGGCACCTGGCACAAGACTCTCCATATCCTGCTTTGCTTCAAATGGTACCATGGGCCTCTATGTGTGCATTCATTGGGTTTCTCCCCATCTCCTGCCCTTGCCCGTGGGTTATTTGGCATTCAGTGAACACAAGACATATTCAAAGACCTTTGTTCTGAGCCAGGGAGTCCTGCCACCAGTTGAGAATGGATGGAGATAGGCATCCAGGCTTTAAAGCTATCACAAAATATATAAAACCAGACTTTATCTTCCTTCAGTGCCACTTATCCGGAGATTTGTCTCTTTCCCCAGAGAGTCAAAGAAGCATCATAATTCTAAATCTTCCACCTGTGAGGCCCAGCAAGTCTAGCTAACCCTGCAATTGAAGCTTCGCTATCACTGCCCTAAGGTCACAATCCTCCCACTTTTTATTTCTGGATCCTTTGAAAATTGATGAGGTTCTCCCATTTTAACAGTTGATGTGCTTGGTTTATTTATTTGATTTGTGAGAGACATTCCATCAAATGAGGGGGAAATATTTCTTAGTTCTATCCTCAGGTCTGGTTCAATAAAGTTAGTAGTAACTAGTAAATTTTTAGAGGAAAATTAATAGTTTTTACCAGCACCACATTATGGCATTCATAATCTCTTGGCCAAAGCAGCCTTGGTGAGTTCTGTTGGACTAAACTAAATCAAGCACAGAGCCAGGCAGAGAAGTTCTTGGTTGCTCTGTTTCTTTCTATGGAGCATCTGAATGGAGGTCACAGATCTCCAGTGTCTTGTGGCCTACAGTTTGAGAATCTCTGACCCCAAGCAGAAACTGTCAGCACAGTTTTTGTCATACATATTTTATTGTTTGCTAGAAGAATCCCCACTAATACCACATCAAGTAGTAGACATCAGTAGTGGTTTAAATGTGGAGGCTTTCCCTGGCAATTAAAATTGTTTTGGTTTCCTAATAGACTGTCTCTGCTGATCTCTTCTCATTGCAGCCTCTCCATTTTTCTCGGGCTTTCAAAATTCACAGCTTGTAAAAGCGGTTGGTTGGCCACAGATGGTTCTGGACCCTTCTTCCAGCACACACTGTGACCGTCTGCCCCTCTTCACTAAAGCTTTCAAAAATCATCAGTGTGATTTTTGCAGCAGTCCTTGTGATCTAGAAAGAACATCCACTACCATCAAGTTCATGTCAAGATGGAATGATCTGGAAGTGTGCCACAGCATGCTTCACTTCCTTCTTAAGTTGAACTAAGCCACTGACTTTGAGCATGTGCTGCCGTGTAAATACTGACTGCATTATATGAGTCTTGCCAAACTTATGACTACAGCTCCCATCTTACATACCCATAATAACCACTGAATGGTAGTGATGGGGTTTCAGTCCAACATATCTGAAGGGGATCAGGCTGGAGGAAGGTTGCATTAGATCAGGGGTTCCCAAACTTTTCAGGACCATACCTCTTTTTGAAAAGGGATGTGGTGGCGCTGTGGGTTAAACCGCAGAAGCCTCTGTGCTGCAGGGTCAGAAGACCAGCAGTCGTAAGATCGAATCCACACGACGGAGTGAGCTCCCGTCACTTGTCCCAGCTCCTGCCAACCTAGCAGTTCGAAAGCATGCAAATGCAAGTAGATAAATAGGTACCACCTCAGTGGGAAGGTAACGGCGTTCCGTGTCTAGTCGCACTGGCCACATGACCACGGAAACTGTCTTTGGACAAAACACTGGCTCTATGGCTTGGAAACAGGGATGAGCACCGCCCCCTAGAGTCAGACACGACTGGACTAAATGTCAAGGGGAACCTTTACCTTACCTATTTTTGATTTTTGAAAACCCTCACATCTCCACATCTCCCATTTACCATCATCCAGCCCAGTTTTTAAATCAAAAATTCAGTTCATAAGGTAAAGTTTAAAATAACACAAATAGTAAAGTATATTAAAAATTAAAAATTACAAATAAGTGCAAGTAGTTGTGCTTGCCACAGAAAGTTGGTCACAGTGTACTTGACCTTAAGTAACGTGACTAAGTAAAAGCCGAAATGGAACTGAATGGAACGGAACAGGCAGTTCTTAATGAAAATTGATGTCATAAATAGTGGGATCTGATGGACAAACTTCAGAACAATATTTTAGACTTCAGACAGAACAAATATTACTCTTTATTAATACTTTATTGCGCCAAACCCACTGGAACAGTACACAATGGCAGGAATGACAACTTCTGAGTAGGATGACCAAACCAAATTGATAAACAATTAGCAGACATACGTGACTAGATGAGACAGATGCAGCAAACCAAAAACCATCCCCCAGGAACAACATCCCAGTACTTGTTCTGGGCAGAAAAATCATATTGTGAAAAAAATAGACCAGAATGGTAACTTCCAGCTAAGACGGCTTCATGAGATACACCCCTCCCATCTACATAGAGGGGACAGATGCAACCAGCCACAGAAAACTCCTAGAAGCAACATCTGGTGCCTGTTCAAGGCAGAAAATCAATACTGCAAAGAAGAGTCTGGAATGGTGGCTTCCAAGTAGGACAGCTCAGCAAAATTCACCCATCGCTCTAGAGGAGGCAGATACAAACAGCTATAAAATACCCCCAGGAACAATATTCCTGTACTCATTCTGGGCAGAAAACAGCCCATTACCAAAAAAACACAAAAAAAACCAGCCCAAAACAATGAATTCTGTGCAGGACAAACCGATGAAATTCATATAGTTCCATATATATCTCTAGTTTGACTTTTTTTAAAAAAAATAATTTTTTTTGAGAGACCTTAGGAAAGCCTGTCTCCAAGGCCAACAGAATGAAAACTGATGCTCCTAGACATCTCCAGGAGCAGAAAATCATGATTGTTCTTTTTTTTACTAAAAATGTTTCTTCTTCTTTTTTCATGGAGCTGTTGAAGATCCTGGGAAACTTCTTAAGTGCCCCTTGGAGACCTCATGTGGTCCACAGGCCACACTTTCTCCACATATTTGCTCCTATATATTCAGAAAATATTAAGTAATAAATATATTATATTCATCAAATATTAAACAAAATTAATATGCTTTTATTTTTTAAGCCTACTTACTGCCAGAAAATGAGGAACATTAATATGGACTGCCTCATTACTTCAACAGTACTTGTTTCCATTTCAAACATTCTCTGATAGCACAAAGCAACTACTATTCTTAAAAAGAGTGGAGAGTGTGTGGCATGAACATATACCATGCCACATAAAGTGTGAAATTTGCAATGTTTGGGTCATTTTAAACTATGAGCTGTGTTCAGTCACTGTTACCCAAGTTAGGGGAGAGTGGCTAACCTCCCCCCATCACTTTTTACACATTGTTGTTTAGTTGTTATGTCGTGTCCGACTCTTCGTGACCCCATGGACCAGAGCACACCAGGCCCTCCTGTCTTCCACTGCCTCCTGGAGTTTGGTGAAATTCATGTTGGTAGCTTCGATGACACTGTCCAATCATCTCATCCTCTGTCGTCCCCTTCTCCTCTTGCCTTCACTCTTTCCCAACATCAGGGTCTTTTCCAGGGAGATTTCTCTTCTCATGAGATGGCCTCAGCTTCAGGATCTTCCAGTGAGCCCTCAGGGTTGATTTCCTTCAGAATAGATAGGTTTGACCTCCTTGCAGTCCAGGGGACTCTCAAGAGTCTCCTCCAGCACCACAATTCAAAAGCATCAATTCTTCAGTGGTCAGCCTTCTTTATGGTCCAGCTCTCACTTCCATACATCGCTACTGGAAAAACCATAGCTTTGACTATGCAGACCTTTGTCGGCAAGGTGATGTCTCTGCTTTTTAAGATGCTGTTTAGGTTTGTCATCGCTTTCCTCCCAAGAAGCAGGTGTCTTTTAATTTCATGGCTGCTGTCACCATCTGCAGTGATCATGGAGCCCAGGAAAGTAAAATCTGTCACTGCCTCCATATCTTCCCCTTCTATTTGCCACGAGGTGATGGGACCAGTGGCCATGATCTTCGTTTTTTTGTTTGTTTTTTTAACATTTTTTTTTATTTTAAACATAAACAAACATACAAAACAAACACAAACATATATGCGGGGAGATAATTTCATGTATCCATCTAGCATATAAATCTGACTACATAAACAATCTTGCCCTACCAAACATATTTAGGCCATATCCATCTAATATATAATTCTGACTACATAAACCATATTACCCTACTAAGCATATTTAAGCCATTGTTAAGCTCATAGAGTAACTTCCTAGCTTTATAATAATTAACATACGTACATTGTCTAATGTACAAACTTAAATCTGTATTGATCTTATATTCAGGCCACTCTTAATTGCATAGACCAAACTATAATTCATATATTACTTAGTGTCTTCATGTTTCTGACTTATCATCAATACCTTCTAAACAATTATAATCAGAATATATAATCTAATTTAAGCATTATCTGTACTTATCAACCATTTAAAACATTCAGCAAGTAACTTTCCAATTTTTGTTGTATTTCTTAGCTCCATGTATAGACCAGGGATTTCTGATTACTTATAGCCTTGTGAATCTAGGAATTCATTTCCTACATTCTTTTTACTAGCTTTTAAGATGCCATCTATAAAGTCTCTATAGAATCTTTCACCTGCCTACCCCTCTATCCAATACTCATCATAAGCAATTCTAATTTCATCATTAAGGTAACTTATCCACACACACACACACAAAAGCTCTAGGCCAGGTCAATACATTTCTCAAAAATCCCCACTTTTGCAGGTAAAAAGACAATGTATACCTAATCTTGTCTATATAATCAGTATAGTAATTCACTCATATTTAATCTCTATATATGTACCATAGAAACAAAAGCTTCCAATATTATTATTCTTCATTAACCTTTCTAAAATTCATAATTACATATGCTTATCTACCATTTAGATTCTCACCTAGCCAAAATTGTTCATAGTGTAATTATTCATATTGCTTTATGTGTAACTATATATCTCTCAAAACCAAGAAATTTTAAGCATTTAATCCGCAGGTTACTTTTCCCCTTTTCATTTTTGCTTCTCAGCTCCAGTATCATACTTCCGAGATTCATTTCTTGCTCCCCTTTTGCCAGTTTTAAAATGCCATCTATGAAATCTCTTTAAGGCATTTTCTATTCGATTTACTAATTTCCTCCCAATATAATCAATATCTTTATTTTGGAGCAACACGGAGCTATCCGATCTCTGATCACAAATTTCTGCCTTTAAATTCACCCATGCTTTCCCTTTTACATTATTTTCCATCAAGGTAATCTCAATATGCTTCCCCACCTTGTCCCCACCCCTCCTTTCCTCATTTTTAAATATTTCATTCTGCTTTTTTTAAAAAAAGGTTTCTCTCTCCCTCTCCGGAGGTAAACATTTGATGAATTCAAAGCAGTCAGTCATTTTGTCTCCGGTCTCCTTCTGCTCAGGAACAGTAGATTCTTCCTCTCTCTCTGACGATGGTAGTTGTTCAGAAAATTCAGTAAATACAGTCTGTTTGTCTCCTGTCTCTATCTTAGTGTCCAAGCCAAGAAGTATTGTTTTGATATCTGTCTCCAGTTCTGAAACTTGAGCCTTGAGATGATTGATAAGATTGAATTGAAATTCCTTAAGACAGCATACAAGATAAGTCTCCATTTTAAAGTCCCAATAATGAGTCTCACCCTCAATCTTCCCTCCCTGCTCCTTGGCCAGAACGAATTCCGAGTCTTGCGGAGAGCACTCTGGTCATAAAAGTGACTATTTGATTTATAATCCCCCTTTATGGCTCAAAGTAAAGTTCCATAGATTAAGTTGTTCATAGTCATTCAGGATTCTCAGGATTCTAATTTATAAAAAGCCAAATCTTAGGAAGGGAGGGTTAAGGTGGAAAAGACAATTAGTTTCGCTTTCTCAGTTCTATCAGTTATGGCGCAGTAAAAAAAAAAACCTCCAACATTGCCAAAGATTCTCTGCCGCTTAAAGAGATCTATCTCCACATTCGGCTTCCAGGAAAAAACCAAAACATCTGGTCTGTTACTTGCCGTAAAAATAGCCGTTCAACTTCTGTTCATGCAGTCAGATCATAAATCTTCATTTCTCCCCCTCTCTGGGCAGCTACACACCAATTTATCATGGCGACTTGACGAGTCAGTTGCAATTAAGGAAAGGAAACTCCCGAAAAAAGCAGATTGCAAGTCTGAATTCTCCGGCGTCTCCAGCTTCCCTGCTGCAAGCCCACTTCTCCTGTGGAAAACTTGCCCTCCCTTTCTCGGGGGGTCCGCTAACTCGGAATAAAACCCAGGGGTTCTCAGAGCCCTGAGAATTCCCCTGTTCTCGCTGCCCGTTGCTCCGCCTCCCCCGATCTTCGTTTTTTTGATGTTGAGCTTCAGACCATTTTTTGCACTCTCCTCTTTCACCCTCATTAAGAGGTTCTTTAATTCCTCCTCACTTTCTGCCATCAGAGTGGTATCATCTGCATATCTGAGGTTGTTGATATTTCTTCCGGCAATCTTAATTCCGGTTTGGGATTCATCCAGTCCAGCCTTTCGCATGATGTATTCTGCATATAAGTTAAATAAGCAGGGAGACAATATACAGCCTTGTCGTACTCCTTTCCCAATTTTGAGCCAATCAGTTGTTCCATATCCAGTTCTAACTGTTGCTTCCTGTCCCACATTTAGATTTCTCAGGAGATAGATAAGGTGGTCAGGCACTCCCATTTCTTTAAGAACTTGCCATAGTTTGTTGTGGTCCACGCAGTCAAAGGCTTTTGCGTAGTCAATGAAGCAGAAGTAGATGTTTTTCTGGAACTCTCTGGCTTTCTCCATAATCCAGCGCATGTTAGCAATTTGGTCTCTAGTTCCTCTGCCCCTTCGAAATCTAGCTTGTACTTCTGGGAGTTCTTGGTCCACATTCTGCTGAAGCCTACCTTGTAGGATTTTGAGCATAACCTTGCTAGCGTGTGAAATGAGTGCAATTGTATGATAGTTGGAGCATTCTTTGGCTCTGCCCTTCTTTGGGATTGGGATGTAGACTGATCTTTTCCAATTCTCTGGCCACTGCTGAGTTTTCCAAACTTGCTGGCATATTGAGTGCAGTGCCTTATTTTTACACATAGAAAGCATCAAATCCGCAGAGGAGATGCATACACCCTATCAGAACACAAACCCCCTCATATTTGTCATTTTCCACACGTAGGAGGCAATGACTGAGAGCAGAGAGACTAGGCGTTTCCCCATAAGTTTATCCAGATAGGCAACGATTGAACCAGAAGGCAGCTTTTCCTAATGGTCTGGCATGCTTGGGATAGTAGAGGCATATTTTATACACTTTTTCTGTGCCCCTCAGCTTTGCATGCAGGATGCATATGCTTGATTTGCCTCAGACATGTTAATGCCTCAGACCCTTCCAAGATCTTTGGGAGCTTTTAAAAATACTACTCCCCACAGAACGGAAAGCACTGGCCCATGATTTGGTGTGATTATTCGGTTTGGGCTCATTAAGAATTGATTTAAAAGGTGGACTTTAAACTAGGCTTGGAGCTTATAAAAAGGCTCTTCACTGACATTATTATCATCAACATGCTCCTATTAAAGGAAATTGAATTCCCTGCCCTTAAAAGTGCCTGTAGTGTTTGCTCAGGTAAAATGCCTGCACGTGTTCATTAAGGTTTGCCTGCTCCCGCCATTCCCTCTGCTCTTTTTCAGTCACTTTCATTTCTATGCCCACTGAAAATCATCTTTATTCCCATTGATAAACAATTAGCAAACAAAGAGCTTTCAATCAGATAACTGCTTTTGACTACCTGTGCTCCTGGAAACTAGATTACAGACAGCAAAGCAAAGCAAAACAAAACAAAACAAAAACTGAGGAGGCTCATTAAGTCTCAGCTCAATGAATACCTTCTATTTTAATTCTCCCTGGCTGCTTTTGCGATTGAACTGCTCTGATACAGTGGACCCTCGACTTACGGAATTAATCCGTATTGGAACGGTGGCCGCAGGTCGAAAAGTCCGTAGGTCGAGGGTCCATTTTCCATAGGAATGCACTGAAAACCATTTAATCCGTTCCAGCCAAAGGAAAAAAATCCCGGGCTTCCACAGCTGCCCCCGCTGCCCTCTGCCTTCTGTCCCCGCTGCCCTCTGCCTCCCGTCCCCGCGGGGACAGGAGGCAGAGGGCATCGCATCGGGGACAGGAAACAAGAGGGCAGCGGGTGCAGCTTTCGAAGCCCGGCAAGCCGAAAGCCGGCAGCGGGCGCGGAGGTCGGGGCGGCTTTTGGCTTGCCGGGCTTCCAAAGCTGCCCCCACTGCCCTCTGCCTCCTGTCCCCACGGAGGACATTTCCCCCTGCCTTTCGTAGGTCGAAGCTCCGGCCGGAAGTCGAACCAAAATTTTGCGGCCGGAGCTTTTCGTACCTCGAAATTTTCATAAGTAGGGACCTTCGTAAGTCGAGGGTCCACTGTATTACAGGCTCTGAAAGGAGAGGCAAGGAAAACATTGGGGCCAAGGAGAAGAATAAGTGGAGCCTGTTATGGCAGGTCAGTTTGACAGCATTTTTTGAGGAAAATAGTGTGAGGAGAATGGTCTGTAGAGACTAGGTGAAAATGAGATGCTTTTTAAAGACAGTAATCTTGGTGAAGTGAAATGGCCTTCTTAGATCATAGCACTGGCATCAAGATACTTGCTCATCAAAAGTTGGTATTTATTCTAAAGACGGCTTCACATTTGGTGAGGATATGTTTCTTTTTTCACCTATCATATACCACTTTGGTATACACTGTAATGTTTGGGGTGGAAGTGGGGTAGGTGCATTTCCAAATATGTATGTACGTAGGGGCCATGAGGAAATGCAGCTCTCTAAATGTCTCCCCAAGGTATCCCTTTTTATGTAGAAACACGTGGATCTTTTCTGAAATGTCTTATGATAACTGAGAGACAGGTGGCAGACACACAGGAGGCCTTTTCAACATGGATGAGACGGCTGCCAAATTCTGTTAGGAGATGGAAGTTCTGGTAGGAGATGGAAATTGGAAGGGAGTTTTGTTGCTCTGGTTTGGTTGGTCAGGCAAACTTCAGCCTGTTCAAGATCCCCTTAAGTGGGTGAGGAACATCAAGGTTTTGCATGTGAAATCAGATTTCACATTCACAATAGGAATGGGTGACAACTTTCTTTCCATTCATTTTGATGAAAATTTGCCCACCAAAATCTGCATTTTTCTTCATATTTGGGATTGGGAAATGTCAGTTTTTGTTCTTGATATTTTATTTTATTTTATCTGAATGTAGGAGAAATTGAAATTGATGAATCTGCCCATCCAGACCCAGGGCTTTGAATGCTTGACTTTAGATTTCAGTCCCTGTATATTTAACCATATTTGTGGTGCTGATTTAGGGTTACTAGCTTTTTTTTTTTCTAAGACGCTCCTCATCTTCATCTATGATATGGCAGGAAGGCACAAGTTCCTCCATGCAGGGAATGGCTGTATCTGTTGAATTAGGCAGCTGCACACTAGGGAGCAGGGATTATTTTAGAAGAATTTACCAAAATGTTTCTATTACTTTATGTTCAGGACACAGAATTTGAGTTTTAAACAACCTGAATGCGGGAGAAATTAAAACTGACTGGTTCCCCCATACTGAATTCACAAACAGCATTCAAACCTCAGAATATTTCCACAATAATTGGTTACTTCCTCCTCCTCGAAAAACAAATGATAGATTTAGCTGTCATGTACAGTATTTCATTGTATTCTATATTTTATAGTGAACCTCTGCATCCTAAAGTTACATTTGGCTTCTACATAAGAGCTCTTACCTTCCCCCAAAATGGGATTGGATGACTTTGGTTAAGAATTTGAATAAACAGACAGACCGTAATGGCAGAGGGGATTGCCCCCTTGGGATTGAACTAAGTGAGGTTGTAATGAGAGATGGAGACCTCAGCAAACAGAAGGACTGTCTGTTTGGCTCCCCCCCCCCCCCCCCCGAGATGTAACCCAGCTGCATTTGTGCATGGTACTAATAGGCAGTTGGAGGAAATCTTGCCGTAAGCTTTGAACTGTGAATCCCCAGAAGAATAATTCTGCCTGACCATCTCGTTGTCATGGTGACAAAAAGTATCATTACTTATAATGTTACTCTGTGCTACTTGCCAGGGAAGGAAGGGGGATTGCTGAATGTCACCATTTAGTGGCAGGAAATATTTGCATTATCTCTTTGCAGCTTTAGGTTCAAAAAAGCCATGAGGAAAGCTTTATGGACTACCAGATAAGACGTAGGCCCAGCCTGTGTGGTACCTTTTGGTATGTTTTGCACATGTCAGCAGCACTCAGTGGAGTGTGCAGATCAAGGCCATCACGTGATGACTTCAGCTGCCTCCCAGATATATTTAATTATGCTGATTTGATTTGTTTTCTGCCTTTCTTCTCAGGAACCTATTGCAGCTGGCAGCCTACATAAAGAGACAGTTGAAATCCAGCACTACCCCTGACCTATATGCCGTGAGCACGAAAGTGTGAAAGAAAAGTTTAAGTGCATTCGGCTCGGATCCCCTACACTCAACAGCAGTTTGATGCCACGTTAACTGACATGGCTTAGAATTTTCTGCTAAAGAGCTCCCTGCTGAACCCTAGCAGAGAATGCAAAGTGCGCCACAGTTGAGATTAACAGACCAGTTTAGGGAGTGCCTGAGAAGTGCTTTTTCCAACAGAGGGGAATTTCAGTTGAAGGCTCAGAAAAAATAGCAGAGGTATTTCCATTGCTGCCCCCTACATTTGCCGTTTGAGATTGTTGCCTTATTCTGTCTAGAATGGGGGCTGCCTATACAAAATTATTAGGTACTTGTAACAACTGAGTACAACGGCTTGGTGCAATGGCTTGGTTTTCTTCATGTTGATTCAGACGTAGGTCCCACTATGATCCAGGAGTGTCTACTAGAAAGAAAATGAATATTCTGGGAGTTGATAAAATACTTTTCACTTTATTGTTTCTGGAAATATATTCAAAGATAGGTTGGAACTGAAATTCTTAATCTTCCAAAGCCCCTAGAGCTGGCTTTCATGAGGACAGGAGTGCTTACTGCCGTCATGTAGGAGATTTGTGGCTGCTTCTTTCTTAGAGGAAGAAGGAAGAGCAACTTGCAGAAGAAGCAGGAAGGAAGTAGAAACTAATACAGTAATAGCAATCTGCACACTCAGATATCTAACAAGTAGCTACTTAAAAGATGAGAAAGGAGACACCCCTAGGTCCACATGGTTATTCTCTTGTCTATCACCTCTTGCCGGTTTAGATTACTTCTCAGAAGTGTTGATATCTTTCCTATGGTTCTGCAATATAGGGGTGGGCAAAGTGTGGCTCACCACATGTTGATGGATTGCAATTTCCCCTGGCTTTTGCCGGCGTGGCTAACATGGAGGAATATTGAGACCTGGAATTCAGTAACATCTGAAAAGCCTAACATTTTCCTGCCCTGCTGTAACGTCTACTCAGAAATAAGCCTGGCTGAGTTTGGAGCCTTACTCTAAAATATGTGTTATAGAACCGCAGCCTAAATCTCTTATCCACTTTGCAGCTACTTGTTTCTAAGTATTCACTATTTAGTTGTAACATCCATTTCAATCTTTATTTTGAAGGGAGTTGGCAATCATTCCCACTCCAATCCATTAACAGTCACCATGAAAAGCAATTATTCAAAAGCATAATAAGCAGTGTGGTATCATTTATGTTTCTGAATTAACTTAATGATGAATTTCATTCAAGTCAATTCTAGCTATGTTTACTCGGATTCAAGTGACACTGTGCTCCAGGAGAGCTACTCTCAAGAAATAATGCACAGGATTGTTGCACAGCCTTAGCCATTTCATTCTCTGGCCATTATTTTATGCTGCATAATTATCTCTGAAAGCAAATTATATTTGACCTTGCTACAAGGATACAGTACTAAATGGGTGTGAGGCCTGCTGCCCCTTACCCTATCGGAACTGACGACCTTGGTGTCGCCCACCAATAACTTCTTTGGCTCCAGGTTGCTGGTAAGGGTGTTCTTTATTTGGCCAGGTCCTTCCAACAGCGGTTCCCTGTCATGGCCCTCCCGGATCCCAGGGGGCTGAGTTTCCTTCACAAGCCCCCTGGAAACAGTCAGTTCCATATGGGTCTCTGTTCCTGTCACGGAGGACACTGAAGTCCTGGTGCTGAACAAGCCCAATCTGGAAATAGCCCTTTAACGAGGATTGGTAGAGGCAGCTGGCAGCACCTGTTGACTGCTCTCGTGCTTCTTGAGAAGCGTCACCCTCTTCTCACACTGGCATTTGCACTGCCAGCAGCTTAGCTGGATTGAGCATCATAGGACCCACTGGGCATCTTGGGCACCACAGAGCTGGTGGGGCAGAAGCCTTCTCTGGGGCTGCTACAGTGGAGGTCCTTTTCCCCTGGCCTTGGCCCCTTGCCACAGGGAAGCTGCTCACCAAGGCAGTACAAGGCCAGCTCACCTACAACCCACTTTTGTGCAGAAGATGGGCTCTAGATGTTCTACCACTGAGCCCAAGGTTTCCTCTTCCTCTGTCAAATCCTTATCGGGTGTCACGGGCCCCAAGGACCCTGCATCTTCCTCCCCATCCTCATTTAACCCTGCCAACAGGTCCTCCTCCCAACTTGCCAGGTGCTTTTCCTTCCCCAACTCCCCAGAGACACCGGGGCTTCCCTCCTCCTAGCCTTCCCAAGAGCCCAGAGCGGCTGGTCTGCCAGGTTCCCATGGGGTTTTTGGGGCAAGGGCAGATGTCCCACCAATGGTGACCCTCTCACAATGAGTCAAACTGCATGTCCAAGGAGACTCACTTTGCTGCATTCCTTTCTATGCTCCATCTCCCTCTTTTCAAAATATATTCCAGCAGCCAATGTTTACTTCCTGAGATACTCATCCAAGTTTTTATCTACAGTACAACAATATTCATAGTGAGTTGGATACAGAAACATAATCTAGTCTGGATCCAACCCATTGTCTTACTTGGTTCCAGTTTTTACCTACTGAAATATTTAAATTCATTTGCCTAGTAATCAACATGCAGTCAGAGGACTCCATTGGTACAGGTTTACCTACAGACACTACAGAGTTATACCAGTTTCATACCTCTTTATACATTTGTGGTTACATCGAGGGGCACTGTATCAGTTTCAGTCACTTGGGTAGAAGAAGAGAGAGAGAAAAAAACCAGAAAGGGGAGGAAGAAAGCTCTTAGGTGAGATGGCATCACAAGTCTGAACCCAGGTGAAATCAGACACTATTACTAGTTTGGGAGGCGTATGTATAGAATTTCTAGGTTCTAACCTTCCCAGACAGACAAATCTGATATTTGCTGAGGCAGTCAATATGTATTTGTGCTATCCTGAGTAAAATCACTGAACACTCTCCCAATCAAGGACACATTCTCTCTCTCTCTCGGTAGCATGTTTTTTTTAATCAGTTGTTCAAAAATCCTCTGGTTTATTAATGTAGGATATTATGTTCTGTACCCACGATTCAAGTAGACCTGAATATTGGCCAAAATATTGTGCCCACATTGTCTGCAGGAAAAAGGATGCAAGCTTTACATTGAATGTTGACAACACCAATGGTAACAGTCAAGATGGTCTACAGGATACCCTCTTCTGCTCACTATCACCCACAAAGGGACACCATGCAAGGGAAAATCCCAGAAGCTGAGCCCTTTTTTCATCATTTATCCACCCAAACAAAAAGCAATTGTCAGGGCTGTTTTTCAACGTGTGAATGGTATTGAGCAGATGAGGGTATCTCAACTGCTGTAGTGTATGTGTGTCACAGGTTAATTGGCTATTATAAAAGGGGGTTGTGACTTAAAATAGGTTGGGAACCACTGCCCTAAGTGAAATGGATAAAGTATAAATACAGAAAAAGCAGAAAATGTGTATTAGATACATGATTAAAGTTCTTTTATAAGTTACATTTTTACCAGAGTTTATTCTGAGGGCTTTTCCATCTGATGACATGCTGCGCCTTCATATATTTGCCAGTTTTCTCTGAGTGAAAATTGTGTGATCGACATAAGAAGGTAGTCAAGATACTCAGTTCAACAGAGGCTTAATAGAAACTGTTCTATGAACTGAGGAGCTCAACCTCCTGCCTGTGTCAACGCCAAACAGCTGGTCTTTCAAATGTATTCATGTTACAATTCTGTGTGTCCCCTCCCATTACCAATAACAATAATAATAACAGAAATTAAAGAGGAGAATGATCCCAAAATTGGAACAAAACCATAGATATTTCCCTTTTGGCTGGAAAAGAAGACACTTTGAATAATGAAATGAAAATATTTTCAAACAGTCTTGGGATGCTGTGAATTAATAAATTAACTCTTTTTCAATCAGGTACATCAAGAAATAAGGAATAAATAGATGATTTTAAAAAAAAAGAACAAGAAAGCAGGAAGGAAAGGATGGGTGTGTCATTACAGCAAAGGCTTGAGGCTCCAGTGGTGAGTTCCTTCCAGGTTTTACTCAAAGCTTTGAAGGAATTCGCCAAGGTGCTGGACCTCTTTTGGACTCTGAATTGAACGTGTAAGTTTCACATCAAAATCCCAAGCAGATACACTGATACTGAGCGTTCATTGATTATTTTGTGTTTGCAAGACAAGACACAGATTTACCAAGTCACAACAGTTACAATTTGGGGGCAGTCAAAGACATCCCAAGAGGTATCCCATGTCCATTCCATTTATTCCAGTCACTTTTTGTATTTGCTCTCATTTGCTTTTGAGGCCCTGCTTCTATTTCTTATTTATTATATACATTTTATATTGTCTTTTCTTTCTGTCATCATGGAACTCAAGGTGGACCCCAGGTGGGCTCAGTGTCCAAGCACAAATCCAGAGCTTGCATGATTACATTTTTAAAAGTGCATTCCCCAGAACCTTCTAGCCAACATGGTTCAGGTATCCTAGGAGCTGTAGTTCAACAGTAACTTTTCAACTTTGGCCTTCCATCCCACTCTACAATACAACTTGATAAGCTTATATTTAGCTGTGTGACAGACTGGACATTTTTTTAAAGTGCAGGTGAGCCAGGGTAGACTTGAAAAATGATCCAGTGAAGTTGCAGCAAGCTAAACACGTAGCAATACTCACAATGATGAGAAGATACATTCTTTCTGAGTGCAAGCACTCAGAAGAGCTAGAGAAACAGAGCTATTTGCCCCTCTTCCTATCCAGGCTGGAGAAACCTGGGAGTTGTAGGGTATTAAAATAAAAATTTCCAAGTTCTGTACAAACCAGACCTGGATCTACCGAACGTTAGCAAAATGACAGGACCAGCCCATGTCCTAGAATTATTTACATGGAAATCTTGTGAAACAATCCCCATTGACTTCAGCAGGTTCCTGCTGAAATATGTAGGGTCGGTCTCTATACCAAATTCTGCCAAAGCCTCAGTTATTAACTGAATCAGACAGATAGCTACAAGGTCCTGACAAAAGCAGGTTCAGTTCTAGGTTCAAGGGAAGCAAATTTAGAGAGTTATTTCAATCCAGAGCACAAATCTGGAGTTTGTTTTTAAAGCAAATTTAAAGATCCATACTATATAGACCTCTGCAGCTGGGTGTGTGAAGTCCAGCAGGTTTATCACCCACCCCCTTTAGGGGTCTATTATGCCTTCATGTACATCAGTGGGAAAACTAAAAGGTTACAGTCATACTGGGTTTCCAATGCAGGTGACTGGGTTTATAAATTGATGTGGATCCAGGAAACAAACTGCTCTAGACTGACTCCGAATCCATTCCAAAGCCCCATCTTAGCCTCTCATGTACAACTCTGATGTATAGGATTGCTGCCTTGGTCTACAATCATTCTGTTCTTGTTCTTATTCTATTAGTCAGTCATCAAGTTCAGGATGGAGGCTTTAATTATTTTTTATAACATAATGACAAATGAAGTAGGAGTCTCTTATGGAAACACCAACCCTGTCCCTTCCAGAAAGTTATCAAGTTATCAAGCCATTTCCAAGAAGATTTAAGACTGAAACCAACAAAGCAAAAGAAACCACAGAAGTTATAAAAATCGCATTGAAATATTGGCAAAAAGTACAGACATGCTTGCCCAACCAACCCTGCATCTAGAAAGCAAAATCTTTGGTACAAAATCAGTGTCTTTACTTTACCTGCACTTCTTATTTAGCAGTCTTTTTCTTTTGCATGCAAACGCCCAACTCTGAAGCTGACAAATATTTCTGACAGGTATTTATAGCTACAGAAATGTTGATGGAGAAAAGCAATTTAATCAGTCTCCCCTTCTCTTTTGGTTCTCTTGAACTTTGAACGTCTGAGCTTAGAGAACGTCTTGCTATTGTTTGGATTAGGAAGCACATCTGTCTTCACAAGAAACAAAAGGGAGAGTTAAAAGAAGATGTCCATTTTGAAAATTGGCAATATCCATTTTTGTTGCCCAGTTAATCTGCTTCTGGTTAAAGAAGCTTTATTGGGTGACTGAAATGTGATTTTTTTGAGGGGAATTAAGTCACTACCACATCGGACCATTCAGGAATAAATGCTATGAAATTAAAAGTCTGCTTATTACTTTGATGGAGATGAAATTAATTCAGTAAAACTTTATTATTATTATTATTATTATTATTATTATTATTATTATTATTATTATTATTATTATTATTATTATTATTATTATTATTATTATTATTATACAATTGCCTCTCTATCAGTCCATTTCCTTCCTTATGATCTCATATATTGGTTATATATTTGTTCAAATATTTCAAATCACTTTGCCAGATGAACAAGAGCCAACAAATAGGTTTACACTGAAACAAAACAAAAAAACTTAAGTGACCAAAAAATGACAACATATTATGGCTGGCTACATGAGTGACTTTAAGATTGATTGTTATGCATTACTGCTCTGACTGGTTCTTTAGAATTACTTGTGTTTACCATCTCTCAGAGTGGTATTTGCTCCTTTTTAGAATTTGCATACTTGTTTTCAGTTTTAAATATTGTCTTTCAAGGTTTTAAGCTGCTTTGGGTCCTTTTTCAGGGGAAAGGTGGGCTAAAATATTTTAAATAAATAAATAAATTTTGAAGTAAGAATTTTTAAAAACTATCACCTTAAAAGCACAGTTAAATCTTCAGCCAACTATTAAAATCCATTAAATGTCACATGTTACAAAATGTTTCCACTGCCTGTCTGAATAGAATAGTGTTGCTAATTTTGGAAGTTAATTCTGTACCAAGGGTGCTACCACAGAAAAGGCTCTGCTGTCTCATGTTCCCACCAAACAATCGAATTTTTTTTTTTAAACTTCTAGGTCATGTTTACTAATAATCTCATCAGTTTTCTTAAAACTTCCTGTGCTAACAATTGAATTCCCTTATTCTCTATGTGCTTATATGTGTCTTGAACTCAGCTGTATCCTAATTTATATTATTCATTATTTTTCTTGCAAGAAGGAATAGGAAAAGTTACTGTTTTGACTACAACTTCCAGAAAATCTCAGCAGTCTTTGCTGCCCCCCCCCCCTTGTATTTTTTCTTCGGCTTATTTTACAGTGGTTCCTGACCTTGGGTAAACCAGATGTTTTTGATCTGCAACTCCCAGAAACCTTCACCATTAAGTGTGCTGGCCGGAATTTCTGGGAATTGCAGTCCAAGAACACCTGGGTTACCCAAGGTTGGGAACCACTGTTGTAGAACAATCAGATTAATTCCATAGAACTCTGAATCACCAGAAAATGACATCTCACCCTGGATTAGATTCACATCCCTGGAGCTTGATGTTTGCATTATCTCTGCATGCAGCCCTTAGGTCACAAATGGAGCCTTTGTTTTCCCATTCCACTTCAAGCAAAAGGGGACATTTTGGTGCAGAGGCAGAGTTGTAATGGGAAGTTCTGAAATGAAGCTACCCATCATGACAGTCCATTTAGTCAAGATGCAGGTCTGCAGGGAGACTATGAATATAATATATATAATGAACTGTTCTGGTGCATATCAGTAAACAAGCTGTAATAGTTGTCATTTCCATAGAAGCAGGTCTTTTGAAAAGCAAATGGACCTTAATTTCCCACTCAAAAACAAGTCATGTTTTTTGAGTATTACAACTGGTGTGCCAACTGTGTCTCTCAAGAGAATTTCAACTCTTATTCATCAATCTGACAGAAAAGAAATTTGCTTCAAACGTCTTTCAAAGTTGAAAAAATTCTGAACGAATTCTCATGAGTCAATTCAGGATCCTCCTACTTACCTGACTTTTGAGGTACCTGAGGTATACGTGCGAATGGTCCGTCTATCACTGTAGAATCATCTCTGGTGGCTGCTGGCATTGCACCAACACACACACACACACACTTCCCTCTACTTTAATTAAAGCATGGGGAAGATGTAATAGGATAACTCTCTCCTACCCCCCGCCAGGACTTTGTGGATCAAGAAATGTCATCAGCCAAGGAAACTGCAGAGGGACAATGAGATGTGTAAGATTTGGGGGGGGGGGGGTGGAGGAAAAATAGCGGTCTATACTGTTCCAATAAGCTCAAAAATATAACCAAAAGAAAGCGCTCTGCATATAAGGGCAATCAACAACCAACCAAGCAAAGGAAGTCTCTTTCTTGGGGAAATCAGCAGACAAATTATAGCATAGCACTAGCTCCACATTTTCCCCTAGAACTGCCCCTCCCTTAGGCTTGCTACTTACAGGAAAGGAGCTGTATTGTAAGAATTTTAGTAGAAACAAAATGTACTGACAAGGACCCCTCACAAAGGGGCTGTTTGGAGGGCCCAGGGAAACTGCTGAACCCTGGAGAACCGTAGCTGGCGCAGAGCCAACATTTCTCTGAAAACAAATTCTGATCCCTTCTGTTCATCGGTCCTTGATAAACAAAAGGCCAATTTGCAGAATTATTTACCGTGGGGGAATCGGCTGCCTCCCCATGATACCAGCATCACCCTAGGAGGACACTTGGGGGGAAGGAAATGCGGAGGAGGCAAAGGGGTCGTTCAAGAAAGAACAACAAGTCCTTTGCAGTTTGTCGGGTTGGCAGCAAAAATCCTAGCCTTCCTGCTGAAATGCAAATATTGGCCCAAATCCTGTTGCTTGGCATACTAAATCACATTAGAGTAGGCCCATTCAATCAATGGGGATTTGGTGAGTCAGCTCCTCTATAAGTTCAGTTGATTCAAATGGGCCTCCTCTAATTGTGACTTACTGTTGACACACATCAGCTCTCCAGTATATAATCTTTTTGGTTCCTGCTTGATAGCTGTAAAGTGGAACCCCAATTTCTCATTAGGTTCAGTGTTAAAATAAGTGTTTTGTTCCTGTAGAATGTTCATGTCTTATAAACAAAACGGCTGTCTTCTCGCTTCCCCTGGTTCTTTCTCTTTCTTGACTGCTAAGCACTCCCCTCCAACCTCTACTGTCTCCCCCCCCCCCACCGTCACTCCCACCTTCAGGCTGTTGCTGTCATGCAACACACAGTGCCGATTTCAGTAGGCTTAAAGGCAGAGAGAGGGGAAAGATTAGCTAATAAGGATGGGACTTTCATTTAGAAACAATATCTCTTGTTTTTATGGTCTTTTGTTGGTTGCTTTTGTATCATGGGTTGATTTTGTTACAAAGTTTTATTTACAACCTTGTATGCTGTCTATAGTTTGAATGACTGAGAGGGACATTTTTCTGCACTGGGGAGATTGTCTGCCTACCCAGCATTAATGAATCATTCCTTCTAGCTTTTGAAATTCAAAGAGATCCCTCCAGTGAGCATTCTGTCCTGTCTTTCATCAGTTAGTGACAGTTGTTTGTTGCTGTTGATCTGTTCAGTTGTTTGTTAGTAAGTGTGCAGTCAAGAAAGCAGTATATACAACTCTGTAATTTCAAGCAATTGTAAGAAAAGACACATTTTCATTCTTTCTCCAGAAGTGTCTCAGAGTGAGTTATTGAGACTTCAAGTGCCAGTTAATGAGAAAGGGGGGACTCTGGGGAAATTGTAGCTATTCTCCTCTATGGATATCTCCTTTTTTTTAAAAAAAAAAGTGGATTTTACCAGAAATTCAAAACTCTGCAAGAGATCTTGCATCTCTTTCACGTCTCCTTTTTATTTGTCATTTGTCAAATCACCCATGAAATGTTTAATCAAACAGTGTAGTGAGGGCTGCTGTGAGCAGCCAATCATAATGCTACCATTTAAGGAATGCCTTCAGGGACTAGAGTGCAAGAAAGCTCCCACTTTTCCTCTATGACAAGCTTGTTTAGTTATCTCCCCCTCCCTAATGCCAGCCTGCTCTCTAGCCTTTCAGAGAAGACTTCCAAGCCAGCAGCCCCTTTTCCCTCCTCCATAACCAGATTGTTCTCTCAGTGCTTTGGTGTCTTGAGAAGCTTCTGCTGCAGCATGGATCCACCACTGAGCCAGCAGTACCAGCTGACCAGTCTCAAAATGTGACAATCAGTACTGTTATCTAGTCTGCTGAATGGGACCCCTCAACGCCTGTCCCATTTCCTCCCTTGGAAATGACCCCAGATCTAGTGACCCCAGATCCAGAAAGACAACACAATGACTGGTAGAATGAAATTATCTGAATTGGGGGGGGGGGGCATTGGTGAAGTAGGAGAATACCTTCCCTTCTCTCTCCTCTATAAAAAGCCTTTCTTCAACAAGACCTTCCTTTTCCCCCACCCCAGACTACAGCTTCCAGAATTCTGCTTCTAGAATACAAGAGCTGAAGTCCAGAAAAAGAACATAGCATAAGAAGCTGGTATTCAGAGGGGTGGCGCTGTGGGTTAAACTGCTGAAGCCTCTGTGCTGCAAGGTCAGAAGACCTGCAGTCGTAAGATCGAATCCACGCGACGGAGTGAGCCCCCGTCACTTGTCCCAGCTCCCGCCAACCTAGCGGTTCGAAAGCATGCAAAATGCAAAAATGTGAGTAGATAAATAGGTACCACCTCAGTGGGAAGGTAAACGGCATTCCATGTCTAGTCACGCTGGCCACGTGACCACGGAGGATTGTCTGTGGACAAACGCTAGCTCTATGGGTTGGAAACGGAGATGAGCACCGCCGCCTAGAGTCGGACACGACTGGACAAATTGTCAAGGGGAACCTTTACCTTTACCTTTACTACCCAAGGAGATTATGTAGAACCCTTATGACTGGTAGCCATTGATAGGCCCCTGTCAAGTATCTGCTGAGAACTTCACTTAACTTCCCAAGAAGATTCTGCCCTGCAAAGTCTGAATGTGGAAGATGTAATGGCAGAAAGGTATTTGCAGTTGGTAAAGCTATCATTACTGATGCAAAGCAGTTTTTGAATGCAAAATTAATGTCTAATTTAGTACTCATTGTCTTTTGAAGTGTCATTTAGCTAGGACAATGAGGCACTGCAGGATGAGAGAATGCCTCTGTCAGAGAGGTGGTGTCAATTCATAATCCTCCACCCATAAAACATCACTCATAGTGCTGGTGGCACTCTGTAAGCCCCAGAATGCCAGAGAAACAATTGCTTAAAGGCACAAACTACAGGAAGTATAAAAGATTATTCCTAACTGTTCACAGATTTCATTTCTTCTCTACAACCTACATGCCCACCCAAGCAATTTGGGCCTAGTAGGTTCATGGCTCATTTTTAAAATCTGTCTCATTGAAACATTTGTCTTGTTCAAGTGAAACTGTATAAATTGCTTTTGGTGTCTTCACTGATTGTACCTGCTCTGAGATTTGCTGGTACAGTGCATTAAGTTAGTTATGCACCATCAATTCAGAACCAATTTATAGTGACCCTAATAGAGACTTCAAGGTAAGTGAGATATATAAGGAGTGGCTTTACCAGTTCCAAACCTTTAGTGAATTTCGATGGCTGAGTGGGGATTAAAACCCTGGTCTCCAGAGTCTTAGTCCACCACTGTATCCCAGTGGTTCCCAACCTTGGGTCCCCAGATGTTCTTGGACTTCAACTCCCAGAAATCTTGGCCAGCATGGCTAGTGGTGAAGGCTTCTGGGAGTTTCAGTCCAAGAACATTTGGGGACCCAAGGTTAGGAGCCACTGCTCTGTCTACTACACCACACTCGGTACTGCAGTGCATTTAGAAATATCTTGAAAATATTTCTGAAAGTTTGTCCTGGAAGATCTTCAAAATGGTAAGAGCTGGTTTCCCAGCTAATCATTGGGATGTTTGCATCTCAAATAGATTCCTCCAGTGGCCCTTATATTGGCTCCAGTGGATTAGTCAGTTTGCTCCAAAAGATCTCTGAAATGGGAAGAGCTACAAACATTTAGTATGTTGCTGCTTAGTCCCTCATTGCTGAACTCCATAGGACTTCCTCTTAAGTCAGTGTGCATAGGATTGCAGTGGGGCCAAACTAAAGAACTAGAATGGCTGCACCTCAAAAGCAGCTCTCCAGGAGTCATCGATAAACAAAGTTTTAGGAGCCCCTGATCACAGATTGTTTGCTAGACACTTTGTCAAGTAGATACAAGATTAATGAATGCCAAGGTGGGCAGAGAAAGAAAGATCATGAAAGAAAGAATTCTGGGAATGGGTGGCACTGGGGTGAGGACAGAACTCATGGGTCTTGAATCCAGGGAGTGGCAGGTACTTTGGCTAATAATAAATAAATAAAATAGCATGGTTTTCTAGGTAGTGGTTGAAAAGTATCTACATATGGAAGGTCTGTCTAAACACTTGTACCGGTTTCTCTTCTTTTCTTAAACTAGTATAAGTTACATGGTGAGTCCTCCTGCATCAACTATATCTGCACAGAAATGTGTCTATTTTTATGTTCACATCTTTTATTCTGCCAGTCAAGGTAAGCCTAGTGACAAGAGTCCAGTATCTGGGTATGTTTATTGTGTATCTTTTAAGCAGAGAAGGAAATGGGGCAGAAAATTCTGGCTCTCTCCAAGGAGGTAGAAACATTCTCAGTTTTCAAACATGAATCCAGAGCTTTTTAAAAGTGGGAGTATTGTGCAAAGACAGATTGAGGGTGAAATCCTACTCCAAAATCTTGTTATTAATTCTGGCAGAAATGTGATTTAGCTGTGTATTGCTTGTCTTTCAGCATGAAAGAAATGTTGCTTGAACGTGACTTATGTGTTATCGTTATGCATCTGAATGTTATGCAGTTTTACTCCCTAGTTGCTCTATTCCATAGGACTTCCTCTCAAGTCAATATGCATAAGCTTGCAAGGCTAATGAGCTTTATCCCCATTTCACTCCTAATTAAAGTAGACCTTTGTCAGTTGCAACCAATCTACCGTGAATTGATTTCAGTGATTCAATGATTGATTTCAATTGATTTTAATCTAGATAGAACTAATGGTAGATTTAGCCCACCAAGAGAGTTGTCTGGAGGGCTAGATATGTCTGTTGAAAAAGATACTGAATGCTCAATCAAGAGACATTTAGGGATCCATAGTTAATCATAGCGGAAGTCAATCTGACTTAAGTTCATCATGACTAATTTGCTCCATTGATTGGGTCTATTCTAAGTATGACCAAGTGTCAAATTAGACAATAACATGTCATTAGATTGCAAGGCTACTGAGCTTTATCCCCATTTCATAAGGTTTGTGCCTAAGTATAAGGTTTGTGCCTAAGTATAAGGTTTGTGCCTAAGCAATCAGATTTGCACACAAACCCCATGTTTCCTTCCTGATGACTAATCACAAAACAAGCTGATCTACAAAGTGCTGAAGGTGAAAAAGCTCATCCTGCAACAGACATATTCTAGCACTTAAAGAATTCCAGCTTCTAGCTTTATTGTATAGTTTGAATCTAAATCTAGATTCACCCCAGTATCATGGGTTTTAAAATCCATGTTGATTCCTTCCTGTATCTCACTTTAGAATAGTCTGAAGAATCACAGCTCTTGCACCTGAGAACAGCCTTGTTGTGCTATTTCAGTGGTTCCCAACCTTAGGTAACCCAGGTGTTCTTGGACTGCAACTCCCAGAAACCCTGGCCAACACAGTTGATTTTGCTTCTGGAAATTGCAGTCCAAGAATACCTGGGTTATCCAAGGTTGGGAACCACTGGCTTATTTAGTCCAGCTTCCTGGTCCAGGAAAAGACTGGTAGAAGAGACACATGACTTTTTCCATTGTTTGCCACTTCAAATTAGCTAGGATTTAGAGAATACTGGCTCTGAAACTGGAGTAATAAGTAGCCCATCATGGCTAATTGCCACCAATAGACCTATTTATTGCCACTTAATATGTATACTTTTTTTAAAAAAAGCTACTGTACCCTGTGGCAGTGAAGATCATCATTTAATTAAAAATTATAACTTTTGATTATAAGTTTTTACTTACTCTTTCCCTCCCTTTCTTCTCAGTATATTGCCCATCACTTCTTTCAAGCTGACCTCAAGTTAGTGTTCTGGGGGACAAAAATATCTTTCTCCAAACCATTCACAAATTTAAAATCTAACGTCCTCTTAGTTCTCTGTCTCTCCCTCTCTCTTCAAAACGAAAAGGAAAAAAGCATTCTTAAAATGGCAGAACATTTCTGCAGAAGGAGAGAAACTGCCTTATGGGTGGCTTTCCTTTTAAAGGGCTGGCTGAATAAATGCTTTAAATAAAGTGTTCCACAACTGTAAGACTCACAGCAGAGGAGCAATTATGTCTCACTGTGAGCGGTGCCAAGGGACGGTTCAATAAATAAGTTTTTGTGGTTTGTGATGAGGATCCAAAATACATATATACTTCTATCACAGTATCCTGGTCTGCCCTTCTGGAAGGAGAAAACTTGAATTTTTTTACTCATTTGAAACACCCTGAAAACTCAATCTGATGGCAATGAAAACACAAGAGAACAAATAAACTTGTGGATTATCCTTAGTATACTGCAGATGGAACCACTTTAACACTTGGAAAATGTATAATCTCTATGAGCCCTGCCTTTACTTTACAATAGATTTACATTTAGGGATAGGTGAGAATTTCCATCCATTTTTAGTCTGACTTTACCAACACTTAGAAAAATACATATCTGGAATAAAGTGAAAATAACATATATACTCATCCCTCACCCGTGTAGGACTACCTTCAATGATGAGCAGTCCTTTTTAGATTTAACCTGCTGGCATTTTAATGTTGCTCTTTTTAAAGAGAAGAAACAGTGGCCAATAGATGGTGCTCTTGTTATGTTAAAGAGTCCCTGAGCAAAATAATGGGATGTTGCTGAATACTGAAATAAGAAATGTCCTGTAATTTTGAAATTACATGATAGGTATTTGAGGAAGCCACAGCTATGTTAATAATTGCATTTGTGCCTGCATATAATGTTGAGATTTTGATATGAAAATGTATTAAATATTAATGTTATGAGAATACACGTTATAATCAAAATTCTCAACATATAAACAGTACCACTCCTGAATGCTAGAGGACAAACCTTTCTAGAGCTCTGGTTAGGAAGGGTGCACCCTTCCCAAAGGGGCTGCTGTGTTAAGTTTGTTGCAGCAAAAACCACAAGGAATCGTGTGGACCTAAAACACTAACAATTATGCTGTAGGTTTTCATGGACCTTAGTCCTTTTCATCAGTGCATGAAATGTTGTCTTGACATACAGGAGTGTTCTCTCTTGCAACTGCACTGTGCAATTATCTGGCTGAACCAGGGCACGAACTCTGGGATGTGTGCCGAGGGGGTCAAGGACAGACCCTTCAGAAAAGCAGAACAAAACAGCTGTCTGAGGGTACAGTTACATTATGGAAACAAATTGGGAGAGGGATTGGGGTTTTGAAATAGGGTTAAAATCACGTGGTAGTCACATGGTATTTGAGTCAGTGTGGGTATCCTCTTGGGAAAGCCTTTAATCTGTTCTTGAGCTGTGTTTTATATCAGTCAAAGGGGCTACACAGGCTTTTGAAATCATTGCAATTGAGACTTTGTCCTGTGCCCATCTGTCCTCGCACTGGCCACCTGCTGGTGCTGCTGTGGTGTTATTTTTAAAATTTGTTTTATTTGCTTTATGTCTTTCAAAATTACATATTGATATACCAGTATCAATTTTCACCAGATGGAAAAAATAAAAATAAAAGAGGTTGCCTGCAGCCTGTGGAAGCCAGATAGAGGCTCCTTTTTCATTAATTTTTTAAACGGACAGCAACCTTCTCTCATTGAAAACTTGTAAGTGAGGATGCTCAGGGAACACACACATACAGAGAGAGAGAGAGAGAGAGAGAGAAGGAGGGAGGGAAAGCAGCCAGCCCTGGCAAAAGGGAAGGCAAGAGAAATTGATGAGACATTGACAACAAAACCCAGTAGGTTCTAGGCTTGTGAAGAAGGGAGCACTTTCCCCCTCACACTGGCTGCCATTTTTAAAAAATGTCTTTCAAACTGGGATATCGTTCTCAATATAACAGATAGGGGGAAAAACCTGATTGGACTGCAGCCCAATACAGGTGCACGGACACACAGAGAGAGAGAGAGAGAGAGAGAAAGAAAGAGAAGGAAGCCCTGTGGATAAGGAGAGGAAACATGCATCAGGGTCTGGCAAGAGGAAAAGCACTCCAGTGAGTCATGGGAGTGGCAAACCCCACAATTTACACCAACAGAGGTGTTCTCATATGGCAAAATGATTCAAACTAAATCAATTTCACAAGCGAGTTAAAAATGAACAACCTTCTTGCCATTCAGTAAAATACCTCACTTTCTGACCAAAAATCACACATTTCCTGGCTGGGTGGGGGAGGAAATCTGAGCTTCCATGTGCATCATGTAGTCACCTTCTTAAAAAGTCAATTTAAAACATGCTAAACCCAATTCAAATATTATTTTCCCCTAGTGTAATCATGCTCTGAGCCAGCAGTTTCTGTGGAGACAGCCGTGGCAACACCTCCCACACTTCCTCCTAAGCCCCCTAGCTGTTTTCCTCTCTTGGAGCACAGACCTGAGTGTGACACACAGCTTGTCCTACATCCCTTAATCTAGCCTGTTCCCTTTGTGTGTGATGGGGGGGGGGGGTGCTATCCTATTGCTATTGTTGAAGTAAGCTTCAACTTCCAGTCCAGCCTGCTTCTTGTGTGTTGAATGGAAGCAGGTGCCATTTTGCCCTTTGCCTCAGGCAGCACAATATTACAAGCTGACCTTGCTGTTGGTAACTGGACTGTATGGCCATTCCATACAGTCCAGTTACCAACAGAATGAAAGGGAGGACCTTATGTCTGCCTTCTAATTTACCACTAGAGACTTTGCCTTTTAAATTACATGAGAATCAGAACTCTTCTAACAAGCAACGGCCAGTTAATGCATTTTGTATCCCTACCCAGTCAGAGCTTGAAGGCAAGAGGCTTCCCCCTCATATCCTGTCTCCTGCAACTATTGTTTAGAAGCATTCCTCTTCTGTTCCTATAGGGTCCATGTAGGCTTGCTAATTTTGGGTGATATATATATTTGGGGTGAAATTGTCATTTAATACTGCATAGGCCAGTGGCAGTTTTACATTTTTGTCAAGCCAATTTCCATCAACTCAGTGTGTCTTGCGTGAAGAAGTATTTTCTAAGCACCTCCCTGTCTGCCCTGAACTGACTACCAGTTCATTTCTTCACACACTCTCTGAGTTGCAATCTTATGAAAATATCAGAAGGAAGAAATGTCTCTGAAGAGTCTAGACTCTCTGAAGTAGCTGCCAAATTTCTAGAAGAGTTCTTGGCCAAATGTAGAATATCATAGTCTTTTTCAGCAGGATATTCTCACAAGGCTTTTGGTTTTAAAATGCATCTTTTAGGATCCACCAAAAATGAAGCAGCATTTTCTTCCCAAAATCAGAACTGGGACTTGCCATGTCATGAGGCAGAGTGAAGCGGCTGCCTCAGGAACCAAGTCTGGGGTCTCATGAATGAGTTTCTTTGAGGTGTTACGGATAGACTTGTTTGGTGCTTCGTTTGATGTTCCTGTGTTATCCTTAATGGCCTTGGTAGTTATTTCATTTCTATTGACTCTTGTCATGTTACTGCTAGGCAGATGGAAAAATGATTCTGTTGTTTTCCATCTCATGTACTGAAATAATTTGGCAGGGTTTAGGTGTGGGTTCCTGATCTGCTCCTTATTTTGAGCAGCAAAGTTTTTGGGCCAGCCCTAATCAGAATGCAATAAGAAAGAAAGAAAGAAAGAAAGAAAGAAAGAAAGAAAGAAAGAAAGAAAGAAAGAAAGAAAGAAAGAAAGAAAAGCAAGGTCACAGGTCACTGACTCAGTGGTGGGGGAAATTCTACCAGTCATAAAAGTTCAAGAGCAGGCAATAGCTTTATAGATCAATTAAAAAAAAGAAGCCCCCATACAATCTGCTAGCTTTTGTGGATCGAGACTGCCAGTCAGACTTGTACCGGTGTAAAAAACTTGAAGTCCCCAAAGTCTGTGGCAAGACGGAGTTTGCCACGCGTTTTTCTTAGATGTAAATCAGGTACGAGGGAGGCTGCATAAAGTTACAGCGGCGGAAGCTGCGGATTGGATACCACACACACACACACACACACACTCCCTTCCTCAAAGAAAGCAGGGCAGGCCCAGGCGCCTACCTTCCCGTTTGGCCTTTCTTTGAATGCCTGCTTCTGTTTCGGTCATACGAGTGTAACACAATGTAGCCGTGTCAGATATCAGGAGTCCTTCCGGAGCTCTTGGCATGCTGTTTGCTGCTGCTGCAGCTCAGAGGATGATTCATCTTCTCCTCAGGGCTGTGACTTGACTTCGCATGTTTCGCAACACTGGGTGGCTTTATAACGACATAATTGCCGGCTGTGTGTGCCTCCCAGAAGCTTTCTTTGCAAACTTGCGAGCGAAGGAGCAGCGGTAAGGGGGGAAACAAACCTTAAAACAGCAGCTCCCCCCCCCCTCCTTGGGGAAACAATGGCGCTTTACATCTGCCAGCTCTTCCTCCTAGCTGCCGATTTAACGCTGGCGTCTGCTGTCTCCTGCGTCCTTTACACGCTCACCTGCCTGTGTATTGGGACTGTCGTCAGTTTGTTAATCCTTCTCTGCTCCTTTGGGGTGGCGAAGAACATGAGGAAAATTGTGGGCCAAATGGGGGGTGCGCTCCTCAGCTTGGCTTGGAGGAGCCCCGTTGGAAAGATGCTTTTGAGGAAATCTGAACAAACAGAATTTGATGTGCTGGCAGCACCTCATGCCCAGGAGGCAAACTGGGACCCTGTTCCGAAGGAGGAATGCGCCTCCGCCACTAAACTGCCAGGGACTCCAAAGAAATCACAGAAGCCTCTGGGGCAGAGTCAGCTTCCTCCGAAAGGTACTTCCCAGGGGCAGCTCAAGCTGTTTTTCTGGCCCAGAACTTGCTTATTCTCAGCCCAGCCTGGTGTTCTTTCTTTCTTTCTTTCTTTCTTTCTTTCTTTCTTTCTTTCTTTCTTTCTTTCTTTCTTTCTTTGGAGTACAGCTTTCAGAGTCTCTTAGGGAATTCTGGGAGTTGTAGTCTGCCATGTAACTGTTCCAAGCTCTGCTTCTTTCTTTCTTTCTTTGGAGTACAGCTTTCAGAGTCTCTTAGGGAATTCTGGGAGTTGTAGTCTGCCATGTAACTTTTCCAAGCTCTGCTTGTTTTCTTCAAAGACACAAGTTGGGAAAACTAGCAGACAGTTGGTTGCAACATTAAGTTAATTGTTGATAAGCAAAAAAAACGGACCAAATCGTATCGATGCTGAAAAAAAGGGGCATTTGAATTCATGTTCAAATTTATGTTATGTTATGACACTGTTAATGATCCTGTCTCCTGGCAAGGACTTTCTTTCCTTGCACTCGCTCATCCCTGGCCAGCTTATTACTGGAGAAATGTTGATGCAAAAAACAAACAAACAAAAAACCCAAGATGAGTTAAACATAAGTTAAACTACTCAATTGGGATGGCCTTCCACTGCTCATCTCACCTGTAGGGACAGGTATCCTCAAATTCCTTATGAGAAAGAATCCAGTAGAGAAAGGTAAGCAGCTAAGGATGACACTAGATGCCTATTCTTCTTTTGCAAAAGGACTTGGTCCACAGGAATAATTATTGACAACCCCCCTGTGAGGAGGCTCCTGATGACTTTTTTGTTTTAAAATATATACTAGGAATTTTCACCCACTGTGGTGTAGTGGATAGAGTGATGGATTAGGACTCTGCAGACCAGGGTTCAAATCCCCACTTGGTCATGGAAACTAATTGGGGGAGTGGAACTGGTAAAGCCATTTCTTAAATATCTCACCTTGAAAGCCCTTATTACAGTTGCTATAAGTTGATTGCTTCTCAATGGGGCATAACTAACTAGGACTTTTCACAATATTTGTGCTTATTATTGGTAAGCTGCATTGGGAGGATATGTATTCTGAAAGGCAGGTCACAAACAATTGCATCCATCTATCAGTTTTTCAATGCAACTGATAACTACTCCAGTGCTCATCACTAGGTTTACTTATCCTGAAATCAATCTAGTAGACCACCCCGAACAGACCTGTAATTCTGGGATATAGGCCCACATGCAAGCTGCTGCAGATCACACACAGGATTCCTTCCAACTTCTTTAATCGCCACCTGATGCCAAATATGCCAAAATGACAAACATTGCTAATTTTTGACTATGGCTTCCATGGCCAGGATAGAAGGCATCTCCACATGAATGTGGCTCTTAAGAACGCAGCCTGTGTGTGCTTGTGAAAAAGTGTGCAAGTAAGATGACTACTACACAGGCATGGCTCAATCATTTAATCTTAAATCCGCGTCTGCCTACAATCTGCTTTCATAAGACCCAGATAAAATTTTTTGTTGTTGTTTAGTCGTTAAGTCGTGTCCGACTCTTCGTGACCCCATGGACCAGAGCACGCCAAGCCCTCCTGTCTTCCACTGCCTCCCGGAGTTGGGTCAAATTCATGTTGGTCGCTTCGGTGACACTGTCCAGCCATCTCGTCCTCTGTCGTCCCCTTCTCCTCTTGCCTTCACACTTTCCCAACATCAGGGTCTTTTCCAGGGAGTCTTCTCTTCTCATGAGATGGCCAAAGTATTGGAGCCTCAGCTTCAGGATCTGTCCTTCCAGTGAGCACTCAGGGTTGATTTCCTTCAAAATGGATAGGTTTGTTCTCCTTGCAGTCCAGGGGACTCTCAAGAGACTCCTCCAGCACCACAATTCAAAAGCATCAATTCTTCGGCAGTCAGCCTTCTTTATGGTCCAGCTCTCACTTCCATACATCGCTACTGGAAAAACCATAGATTTGACTATGCGGACCTTTGTCGGCAAGGTGATGTCTCTGCTTTTTAAGATGCTGTCTAGGTTTGTCATCGCTTTCCTCCCAAGAAGCAGGCGTCTTTTAATTTCATGGCTGCTGTCACCATCTGCAGTGATCATGGAGCCCAAGAAAGTAAAATCTGTCGCTGCCTCCATATCTTCCCCTTCTATTTGCCAGGAGGTGATGGGACCAGTGGCCATGATCTTAGTTTTTTTGACGTTGAGCTTCAGACCAGTTTTGGCGCTCTCCTCTTTCACCCTCATTAAGAGGTTCTTTCATTCCTCCTCACTTTCTGCCATCAGAGTGGTATCATCTGCATATTTGAGGTTGTTGATATTTCTTCCGCCAATCTTAATTCCGGCTTGGGATTCCTCCAGTCCAGCCTTTCGCATGATGTATTCTGCATATAAGCTAAATAAGCAGGGAGACAATATACAGGCTTGTTGTACTCCTTTCCCAATTTTGAGCCAATCAGTTGTTCCATATCCAGTTCTAACTGTTGCTTCCTGTCCCACATATAGATTTCTCAGGAGATAGATAAGGTGGTCAGGCACTCCCATTTCTCTAAGAACTTGCCATAGTTTGTTGTGGTCCACACAGTCAATGAAGCAGAAGTAGATCTTTTTCTGGAACTCTCTGGCTTTCTCCATAATCCAGCTCATGTTAGCAATTTGGTCTCTAGTTCCTCTGCCCCTTCGAAATCCAGCTTGTACTTCTGGGAGTTCTCGGTCCACATATTGCTGAAGCCTACCTTGTAGGATTTTGAGCATAACCTTGCTAGCGTGTGAAATGAGTGCAATTGTACGGTAGTTGGGGCATTCTTTGACACTGCCCTTCTTTGGGATTGGATGTAGACTGATCTTTTCCAATCCTCTAGCCACTGCTGAGTTTTCCAAACTTGCTGGCATATTGAGTGTAGCACCTTAACAGCGTCATCTTTTAAGATTTTAAATAGTTCAGCTGGAATGCCATCACCTCCCCTGGCCTTGTTGTTAGCCATGCTTTCTAAGGCCCACTTGACTTCACTCTCCAGGATATCTGGCTCAAGGTCAGCAACCACACTATCTGGGTTGTCCGGGACATCCAGATCTTTCTGGTATAATTCCTCTGTGTATTCTTGCCACCTTTTCTTGATGTCTTCTGCTTCTGTGAGGTCCCTACCATTTTTGTCCTTTATCCTGTCCATCTTTGCACGAAATGTTCCTTTAATATCTCCAATTTTCTTGAACAGATCTCTGGTTTTTCCCTTTCTATTATTTTCCTCTATATCTTTGCATTTGATAAAAATTAAAATAAAAATAAAAATTATTTGATAAAAATTACATATCCCGAACAAAGCCGAGTTGTTGCTCCTACTGGATTCATTTAACTCTCATTTTAATAACAGTTGTGTGAATGTACTTACAATACTTCAGTGGAGTCCCGCTGGCTTGGAGAATATTTGTTTGTCAGCTGAAGATGAGAACAGAGATTTATCTGTCCAATGTGATTGCAACATGGTTGTGTTGCTTTCCCATTTCTAACTTTCTAAATCCAGGACCTATTTCTAATTGTTTGCTTCTAAAATCATGACCTGGCTCAGGAACATTAAAAGGATCAGACAGAATTTTTTGGAATGAGTTTTCATATATTGGAATGAGATTAGAATAGCATCCCATTCTCTCTCCCGCCTGATTCTGGACTACTTTTAGAAATTGGGTCAGGCTTTGCTAAGATCAGAAGAGTTCAAGCTCATTGCTATTCCCTGATTTTGACACAAATGTTCAAAGGGTTTGAGGAAATGAGATGAGAATCACACAGCGGTGCTGGGCATGGTGGCTTCACGCTGCAGCTTAGCTTATCATAGGGAAATTGATTTTCTTATTTAGTAGTAGGAAAAAACAAAAATAAGACCTAACCAATTTCCAGGCCAGCTAAAAAGATGAAACTGCATATTTATAGTGTGATTAATTTTGTAGCAAGTAATTGCATTCAAAACATGGTGGTTCACCAAACATATTTTTCCAGCTTCATGACCCTCTGGGTGCTTCACCACCACACCTAAGTGACACTTTCCCCAGTTTTGTTTAAAATAGTTTTTTGCTAAACAGGACGTGAGCAGCATACGTTGCTTTAGAGCAGACACGGACAACTTTGGTGGGCTTGGAGTCAAACTTCTGCTCCCAATACTTTTCATAGACACCAGGCTTCGAAATGGCAGAAGTCCCCCCAAATGTAGGAAAAATCAAAATAGAAATATCTAATCAGCCCATTTGTATTTTGATTATGGGGATTATGGGGTGTGGGGATCCCAGCAATACCCCCAAAACATTCAGGAGTGGGGAAAAACATTTCTGACTCTCTACCTTGTATTGCACGCAGACACACTGCCACATCTGGAGCTTTACACTGGTCTGGAGGGGGCAGAAGTGCCATTGAGGAGTGCAGGTAACTCAGAGGCTGCACTTCTCACCTTCCTGATTTAGAGTTACAACTTGTCTGTTTTTGGGGGTGGGGTGAAGTGGGGAGAATTAAAATAGTGGGTATTTTTCTCTCCGGGGATTCCAGGTTCCACACAAATAGCAGGGGGGGAGGTTTCTCATGTGAGTCATGCAGTTCACTAACTCTCAGCCCAGCCCTCAAAACTTCATCTTGGAGCAGAGAAATACATTTGCTGGATAATGGATGGAATCCAGAAGCATTTATTTATGAACCGCAGAATCAAGGTGTGTGCATATAGGGCTGCTGTGGGTTAGTTTATTTGTCCATTTAGCCCAGTATTGTGTACTCTGCCTGACAGTGACTCTTCGGGGTCTCAAGTAGATGCCTTCATGATCTCACCTGATCCTTCTAATTGGAAATGTCAGAGCTGGAACCAGGACGTTTCAAAGGAAGTCTTCTACCATTAAACTATGACCCCATGCACTTCCTTTCTCCTCTATCAATGGGAAGCTAGTAGACTGGTGGTCCTTTTTAGCATCAGTGGTCCAGATGGCCTTTGGGTTTCATTCAGAAATCAATCTGTGGATCTGACAGGCAGGAGCAGTTCTGGATCTCAGGTGGTCATCTGTCCCATCGCCTCATTTTCTTTTAAGCAGAGCTGCCATAAATTGAACATGGGGCCTTTTCTACTGAAACCAGGTGCTCTACTGCTAAGCTACTTGTGTTTCTTTCAGATAGTATTGAGAGTTTGTGCTCAACGTGTTTTTTATTTGTTTTAGAAAGCCTCTGTATTGTCCCATGGCATTTATTTGGCTATACAGAAGCAAAGTAGGAGAAGATGAAGACCGTAAATTGGCAATAGGTATTTAGAGAGCCCTAAAACTCAAGATTTCATTCTTTTCAGAGCTCCCATTATCTCTGTTGAAACTGGTTTTGCTGCTCATTGTGCAACATTGCTGCTCATCCTCAGCAGTAAAGCCAGCATTGCTTGCAACAGATCTGTGTACATGTTGGTATGACCCCAGGTTGAAATCAATTTTTTCCTCCAAATTCTCTTTTGAGAGTCTCTTTTGCAAATCTCTGTGTCAAATATGTCCTCCCCCTGTGGTAAGGAACACTCTGGGGATGGGCTGGTTCATTCTAGCAAATAAATTGTCTGATTTCCAGAAAAAAAGTGAGCCCACCCACCTCCAAAGTAGACAAAACCGAGGGCCAAATGCCTTTGTAGTCACACCCATACTTTAAAAATCATTGCATGGATACTTAACAATGCATGGATACTTATGCACATGAATGGTAAAGATGGCAAAAGCCTTCCAGAGGCCTTTAATGAAACAGAAACCATTTCTGCTGCAGCACAAACACCACCCCAAGCCTCTCCTGCTCTCCCCACCCACTACCTCTGTAAAGTTTACAAGGTTGGATTAAGACTTTTGATGGGGAATCCACTCATTTGACAGTAGCAGGGCTGGGGAATGTCTTGCTCTCCAGATATTGCAGAACTTGTAATCTTCCATCTCTCCCCATTGGCTACACTAATTGGAGCTGATACATAGGAATTGTAGGCTGAAAGGATCTGGAAGGCTTCCCAACTCATGTTCACTAATGCTGCACTGCAGCAAGAGGAGGGAACATCAGTTTGATTAAGGGCCACATTCACATATGGAAAACCTGGCTGGGGTTACATGCTACAGCTGGAACCAAAAGTGGGTAGTACTCCCTGTTTCTCTGTCTCTCCTCCTCTTTCTCCCCTTATCATGCCTTCTTCTCTGTTCTTCCCCATCCCTTGGGAAAAACAGATCTCTTTAGGGAGGAATCTGAATTGATTGCTTGCAGAAAGCTTTAGAAATCGGGCTAGGTCTGTGGCCAGCCTTAGTGTTGTACATTGCCAACAAACAGTAACCATTTCCACCAGCTCCAAGTTCAGTCACCACACATTCATGGCTTTTTCCTTTGCTTGAAGGGGGCTCTTTTCTACTTGAGTGTTTTTCCAGCATGATGCTCCCTCGCCATAGGCATTAAATATATTTCCTGTGCATTGACCCAATTGCATAACAAATCAAAGACTTAATTCAGGGATAAAAGAAAGCATTCTCACGGATATTCTCTCTGATCATTCAGATGACATTTTGGGAGGGGAGAAACAAGAGTTTGCTGACAAAAAAGAGTGAACTGATATTTTTAGTCTCAAGTAATGAAATCCAGATGTTTGTCATCACCTACTTGAAAAAAGGCCTAAAGAAATTCAGAAGACTTGGGGACAGAAGATAAAACCTAGAATTCCTAAGTTCCTGTTCAAAGCTCTAACCACTACATCTCTCAGTAGTATGGGTGAGAAAGAAAGAGGTGTGTTCAAGAGGGTGAACAGCCCACCAGCCTTGCTTTCTCCAGGACTCCACACTGGCTGCAGGACTCCAGAAGTCATAGTCTTAAAAACAACCCCTCCAAGCTCTTTCACTATCGCCCCGTTCTTGCTTTTTGCAGCCTAGATACGTCAGCACCCCCAAAAAGCCATCAATGGGTGGAAGGAAGTTAGGAATATTGCTGACAACTGCATGCACTTAGGCCCACTGCACAATTAGGTGGAAGGCCAAGAGTGGAGCACCTGCCTCAGGAATCCTGAACATTCTTGTTGCACAACAGTGGCTAGAACCTGGGGGAGAGAATTCCTCCTGGGCTGGTAACGAGTCCCATTAATGGGCTAGAAGAGTTCCCTACATATCATGTGTCCTTTTGGTAAGGTTCTGCAAGATAAAACCAATGGCAATCACTGCTTCTGCTGGATACATTTTGAGGCCTGTCCAGCCATCAAAAGATTCACCACCACCACCACCAGGATGCCCTATTATCTGGTTAGCCAGGTTTTACACCAGATTCAGGGCCCATTGACCTGGAATCTCCTTATGGTCATTTTCATATTCAGTTGGCCCAGAAGCTGTATTGCCCTGCCTACATGTCTCTCCTGACACTATGACATCATAATATCCCACCCCATTACACCACAAAGCACTGTTTGACCTTGAAATCTCAAGGCCTGCAGATTTTATTCATCTAACAACCCTACTGTCTGCCTAGGTGAGTGGTCAGCTCTGCCCTTTCCTACCTCACCACAGATGTGTTGATTTCTGTTCTGTTCCACAGCTGGATATAAGCCAAAGTTTGAGTGGTAACTTTCTGACAGGTGTTGATATTTGTTCTCCATGTCTGAAAGCTGGAAGAAGGTCAGTCACCTCATCTACCCTTATCACCCAATCAGAAGCCTCCCTAACTAGGAGAACACGAAGGCCTAATAATGAAGATGTGCTTGCTTTATCTCTGTAAACATTATTAAGACATTTGCAGATACTAGCCAGAATGTATGTGGGCTTGTAATTACAGTTTGATACTCTAACCTGGCATTTAATCATAAATCTCTGCACCCAAACCTGATTTTAATTGTGGGGCACAGAAGCAGAAAATGTCACATGATCACATCTCTCAGGGCTCAGCCGAAGACATGAGGCAACCTGAGGGAAGGCAACCCTTTTTGCCCCTTCTCTGCACAAACTGAGGAACATAAGTCCTGAAACCAACCAATTGCTGTGTAGCACATCAGGTTGTAGATCTCATAAGTACCTTTCCCCATTCTTGGCAATCAAAACAACAGTAAAACAACTGTAATAATGAGAATTGTACGGGGAATTTAAATAACTAACCAGAATCTGCTGCCTGAGACCACTGCATCATTCTGTCTAATGGTATGTCTGGAGAAAACCTTTCTGACAACTTTTGAGACATTAGGACCTTTATAGAAACTCTAACATTAATTTAACCCCCCAAAAACTGTTTTAAATCTACATTTATCTGTCATACTAAGTGCTTCACTTTCAGTGAGTGTGACATTGAGGGTATTGCTTCAAAATCTGGTTAAAAAAATGGGAACTGCTTCTTTAAGTATGTTGTTAACATGTGTAATAGGTTAGTGCATCGTCTAACAGATCATTATATAGATATTGTTACAGGAAAGGCAGGGTTGGGGTCAGAAACGTTTGCAAGGAAGACTCCGTGGGTGAGAGCAGGCACACCTGTCTCCTGCCTTACACAAGTTGATTCTCTTGTAGAGTCAGTGGGAGGTAGTCATTAGAGCAGGGGTAGATGTGTTTGGTAAGTCACAGGGTGCATTTAGAACCTCAGGCCACACAGGAACACATACAAACTCACTGGAATGCTAATGGATGTCTTAGGCAAATTGAGGAACCCCTGTTGAAAGCAAATGCTGACATTAGGTGGGGTTTGCTTTGAACTGGGATAAGCAAGTTCTGAGGGACTGGGGACCATTTTGCAGCCCCAGGACCCTCTAAGGCAGGCGTCCCCAACCCCCGGTCCGTGACCTTGGCAGGACTGGGCCGTGGAGACAGATATCCCACCCCCGGACACGCAGACACACACATGGCCCACCCATGGACGGATGCATGCCCCCCCACATGCATGCACGGACACACACATGCCCTCCATGCATGCATGGAGGCATGCACACACCCCTGCATGCACGCATGGACATGCCCCCACACATGCATGCCCCCTGCACATGCACAGGCATACTCCCACATGGAAACATGCACGCACAGACGCCCCCTGATTCCCCACATGCACACTAAACCGGTCTGTGGTGTCAAAAAGGTTGGGGACCACTGCTCTAAGGGACATACCTGCCCCTCTCGATGAAACAAGAAGTGACATGAATGAAAGCTTTAAAAGAAAGGGACTGGGTTGTTGTTTCCTTCAAAAACTGGTATTGTGTTCCTGAAACATGATTTGGGAGGACACCTTCTGTTTCGGAAAGAGCTATGCCCTCCTAAAGGTGTGATTGTCCCATTTTTGGAGGAAAAAAATGTGAGGACTATTTCTGCTGATGAGGCTCCCCCCCCCCCCCCGGCCTAAAAAAAAAAGGTGGTATCATGCAATCCATAGGATGCATTATTTCTACGCTGGCTTTAAATGGTGTTTTCCAGCTAGCGGTATGCTTTTAGCAGCATGACCTGCTGCTTAATTTTTGCCGTACAGTTTTTTGGGGCCCATAAAACAGGCTTTGTGGGGGGGGGGATGCATGAGGCTCACTCATGGGCTGTAGGTTGCCCCCTCTGGGTTAGAGTGTTGGCTTAGGTAGGGATGGAGAGATCCAGCTTCTGGTCCCTGTTCAGCCCTGAGGCCAACTGGGCACCCTTGAGCTAGACACAATTCCTCAGCCTGACCAACCTCACCTGGGGTGCTGGGGTAGGAAACCTCTGAATGCTCAGCTTACACACATGGCAGGAAAAAAGAGAAATGAGTGTAAGAAGTAGATAAATAAAGAGATGTCTTTCCCTCTGGACAGTTTTCATGGTCTGAAAACCATGAAAAGCACGTTTCCTATTGTACATTTGCAGGGAAAAATTGATAGACACAGAATGGAGTAAAGCCTCCCTTTTTAATGCTTCCCAATTTTGTCCTATGATCATTCTCTCACCCCCAACATTTACATTATCTTAGTAAATACGCAAGAGGAGGAGGAAAGTATTTTCTATGGTCATTTTCTGCCTCATGCAAACTGTCCTACAGAGAAAGCAGCCTTTGGCAAAAGGAGGTCACTGCTGTTGGAGAAGATGCAGAGTCCAGGCAGGAGTTTCAAGTACTGCCCAGTTATTTGTACGTCTTTTTTGGGAGCGGGAAGTAACTGAAGCATAAAGAAGTCCCATTTCAAAGCCAATGATGCAATGAGCGGGAACAATATAATTTGAGTTACTTTTCAGTGTTGCTTTTAGGGTCATTTTAGAGGCAGCTTGAATGGATATTTAAAAGCCTGTTGCCATTCTTCTCCCACCCCACCCCTAATCATAAGTTGTATTCTCCCCGCCTCCCTCCCACACACGTTAAGGAAAAGGTAACCCAAAAGAACAGGACAAACATCATAGCCAACTGTTAAGATAATTTTGCAGCATTAAAGATAATGAGGTTCATTTGAGGCTTTGTAGCAAATCACAACAAATTGTTCTTTAAAATAACTCTCTGGCCTCTGCTTGGAGCCACAGATGTCTTATGCAAGTAGAAAAGCACTTCTGTTTCTCTCAGTCAGTCCCATTAGATTCTTTCAACACTGACAATCCACTGCACCCTACCATGTTCTCTCCTACATTGTTCTAGAAGGTAATGAATGCAAAAATTGAACGGAATGTGACATAGGGACAAGAATCAGGAATCCCCCACTGTTCTATGGTCAAGCTATACATTATAGATATTTTGTAATTAAAACAGAGAATTCCTTGTGTGCTGAAAACCTCTGGTTTCCACAGCAAGAGCTTTTCATATTTACTGTAGTTTTCAAATGAGCTTCCTTTGTTTTGTGATTGGTTATCAGAGATAAGCACAGGCTTTGCTTGCAGGTATGAGTGCTTGGGACATGGTGGCGCTGCAGGTTAAAACGCAGAAGCCTCTGTGCTGCAGGTCAGAAGACCAGCAGTCGTAAGATCGAATCCACGCGACGGAGTGAGCTTCCGTCGCTTGTCCCAGCTCCTGCCAACCTAGCAGTTCGAAAGCATGCAAATGCAAGTAGCTAAATAGGTACCACCACAGTGGGAAGGTAACGGCGTTCCGTGTCTAGTCGCGCTGGCCACGTGACCACGGAAACTGTCTATGGACAAACGCTGGCTCTATGGCTTGGAAACAGGGATGAGCACTGCCCCCTAGAGTCGGACACGACTGGACTAAATGTCAAGGGGAACCTTTACCTTTACCTATGAGTGCTTAGTCAGAAAGGTCTGGCTGAATCACATTTATTTCAGCTTCTGTTGATAGACAATGTGTAATGTGTAGTTTGGCCCCCAGTGGCATTCCACTTGGTTATCTCTGGTTACGTAGGAATTGTTACATTGGACAGAACAATTATACAATCATGGAGCTGAGAGGGATCTCAAGGACCATGAAGTCCAATTTCCTGCCAAAATAGGAAATTCACAGCTAAATCATCTCTGACAGATGATTATTCAATCTCTGGTTAAAAACTTCTGATGACGGAGAGTCCATCATCAGTTGTCAAAGAGCTCTTACTGTGAGGAAGTTCTTCCTAATGTTTAGCTGGATTCTCTTTTGTTATAAATTAAATCCAGTACTTAGCATTTATCCTTTGGAGCTGCAGAAAATAAGCACATGGCAGCTCTTCCGTTTCTGAAGATGGCTATCATACCATCTGTTAGACTATTTTTTTTCTTCAGGCTGGACAAACCGAAGTTGGCTCAGTGAGCTGTGGAGCCAAAGGTTATCAGTTAATTTCTCCACTGTATTTTCCAGGAGAAGACCTAGCCTGTGTAGCCTTGGGCAAGCTGCATGGTCCCAAGGCACCCACAGAAGAAGGGAATGGTAAACCATTTCTGAATACTCCATAATTAGAAAACGCCTAGAAAACATCACCATAATTGTGGATTGACTTGACAACATGTAATTTTGAAAACATACCCAACTTTCTCACTGTTCTTCATAGGGTTTTACCTGCCTTTTATCATCATCCTCACCATCTACTGGACACATTCTAACTTCTCTGTATCATTCTGGATGATATATCTGTGTTCAGGGATGCTTAGTATTACATTAGTGTTTTCAGTTTGTTTTGCTATCCCCTCACAATGTTGATTCTTGTTTAGCCTGTCGCCTAGGAGAATCCCCTTGATCCTTTTCACACATACTAAAGGTGTCCTCTTCCAGCAGAGTATGCTCAGCTCTATCCAGAAACTCTTCATCTTCCCTGGTGAGTCAAAGTGTAATAGGGATGGGAATTCTAGATTTCTTGTACTACAAATCCCATAATTCTCCATTCTGGAAGTTCCACGTGACAGACACCTAAGTGTGGCTCATTTGGAAGAAAGGCCTCAACTGGAAGGCCTTGAGACTGAATTAAGCATAGCTCCACCTAAGCTTCCTCTTCATGCCCCAGTGTTAGTTGGGAGCTTTCTTTCTGAACAGGAAGCTAGGCAGAGCTAGGCCTAGCTCAGCCTCAAAGCCTTCCAGTTGAGGCTTTGCTCCCAGGTGAGCCACATTTGGCTGGCTGGCTGTCAGGAAGAAGATCCAGAATGGAGAATGATGAAATCTGTAGTCTAAGAAATCAAACAAATCCCATCCCTAGTGGAGAGGGTCACAAGCTGCTATACCTTCTCTCCTAATGGAGCAACCAGTTTGCACTTGCTGCAGGTACAGGTTTCTACATCCATTTTAGGTAGGAAGCCAAAAATAGTACAGGTGTGGCAGCAGTTCCTTTGCCATCCATCACTCTTGTTCTATGCAGGTGATGATACAATGCTTTTGGCTTGCTTCTCAAACACCCTCAATTAAAAATATGCTTTTCTCTTACCCTGCTCACGATTATCCGTAACAATCTCACATACAAACATTGACTCTTTAAAAGATTTATCCATTTATACTTCACTGGGTTCCTGTATAATACAATATGCCTCATAAAACAGATTTTCTTTCCAGGTATGGCCAGATAAACTATTACTAACAAAAAATAAAACTATCATTGCTCTCATGCTTGCTTCATAAGTTAATTTTCTGTTCCTGAAAGGGTCAATGTAATTCCTTTGTGGAAGAATTTTATTAAACAGCCTGGCAATTCCACTGAAATATCCTGCATTGTGTGCCATACACCACGTTGGCACATCAGCTTCAGCTTGCAGTCCCATGACCACACACCTACACGGAAGCCCCAACAAACACAGCGAATCTTTATACTGAGTAAACACCCACAGACGTTACCTACAAAGAAGGCACTTTTTTCACCCTGTGTTATGAATCAAGTGGTTAAGATTAAACGGAAGCAAAATGAAGAACCACCCAAATGGCAAACACAGTAAATAATGGGAAAAAGGACCAGTTGATCCAGTTAAACTGCTGTGCCTCCTTTGTGGGCAAACAATGAGATTGTTAGGTATGAGCAAGACACTCACTACTGTGGCTTTGCAGAGTCATTTTCATCTCTGAGGCCAAAGGTTTCCATTTCATTTCAATGGATAGTTGCTCCTTATAATTTGTGCATTATTCTTCATGTGTCTGGCAAAGCATTGCTGGTCTCTTCAAGCTGGACTGCAGGACATGAAACTTCACACAGGTTTAAGCTGTCCACCAGGGCTGACTTCGCCATTAGGCAGAGTGAGGCAGTTACCTCAGGAGGCAGATCCGGGGGGGGGGGGGGGAACAGTGGCAGACCATTCCCAGCTATTCTTTAGTCACCCAAGCACTCCAGAAGCCACAGTGCTGGTAGATAAACACCAGTAACATGCCAACATGAGCTCTTGGAGAGATGGAGATGTGCTAGGGTTCCACCCTAGACCAGAGGTTGTCAACCCCTGGTCCGCGGCCCGGTGCCGGTCCGTGGCCTGAGTCGGACCGGGCTGCAGAGACAGACTTCCCGGGGGGGCCCCCCCGCACGCACTCCACTCCCCACAGCTCCTTTGCACATGCGTGTGCGTGCCAGCACCAGCATAAGTGCTCCCCCACCCCTTCACGCATGCGCCCGAGCGAAGGGGTGGGCGCACATGCGCGTGGGCGTGCAGGTGCTCCTGCGCATGCGCGAAGGGGTGGGGGAGCGCTCACGCTGGCGGGGGCACGCACGCTCCCCCACCGCTTCGCGCATGCGCCCGAGAGAGTGCTGGGGGTGCCCCACCTTCCTCAGAGGCTCAGCCGGTCCGCAGTCCCAAAAAAGTTGGGGACCGCTGCCCTAGACAACTTTGTCCTCTCTAAGGCACCCCATAACATTTCCAGATTTGCAAATTCAGCAACAAATTCAGCAGTGGTAAAGCTAAAAAAATGGCTTCCCTTAAATGGAAGGGGCAAATTGCTTAAAAGTATTGAAAGAAAGCAATGTTTACTCCAACTGGTTTTCTCTCCTGATTTCAGCAGTAGTGAGAAGTACAGCAGTAGCAAGTACTGAGAGAATACAATGATAATCATGTGTTGTCAAGTCCATTCTGACTTATGGCAGCCCTTTTCAGGATTTTCCAAGTAAAGAGTACTCAGAAGTGGTTTACCATTCCCTTCTTCTGGGGATGCCTTGGGATTCTGCAGCTTGCCCAAGGCCACATAGGCTGGCTCTTCTCCCAGGAAGCACAGTGGGGAATCGAACTTCTAACCATTGGCTCTGCAGTCAGAGATCCCTAAACCACTGAGCTATCCAGCCAGCACTGGGAAAACATACCTGGTCCCTGTTTCCAGAAACAATGACTGATATTATTGCTATAAGCCCATAAATATTTTCAAATTGGCAGGAACGTCTGGAGTAATAACAACAACAATCTTTATTTGCGGTCTCCGACCCATTAAGATACATACATGTAATATTTAAAATAAATGGAAGCGATTAAAACATTTCAAAACAGCTAAAACAGTATAAATTGGTAAAATAGATTACCCTTACAATGTTTTTTTTTTTTTAATGACGGGGTTAGGTAGGGGTCAAGATTGTTTTTCGTATTCTTTGGGCAGAGAGGAGGAATTTGGCCACTGATTCGGTGGTTATCTTGTTTGTGTCACTTAATAAATATTTTGTATGCCAAATCAGAGTCCTACCTGGGAAGACATTCATTATGGGCTTAAGGAATTTAATACGCTCGTTTCTGTAAAAATTGCACTCAAAAAGGACTTGCTTCATAGTTTCAATTTCTCTATCCTTACAAGGGCACAATCTTTTTTCATAAGGGGTGCCAGAATATCGCCCATCTAAGATTGCAGATTGGAGACAGTTAAATCGGGCTCTTGAGAATACATGCCTGTATTTTGGGGTAATCAAGTTCTCTAAATACCTAGCACTTTGGGAGAAATTATAGTTTAGGCCAAGGTGCAAGATGGAGCATGTTTTGCGAGCCATTGAAATAGAATACTGGAAGTCAATGTCCCTGATCCGCTTTTCTAAGATAGAGTTGGCTGCCTTGGAGTCCTGGGCATAAAGAAAGTCCAAAGAGAGCCCTAATAGATGCAGTTTGGCTGGAAAAGCTTTAAGCCATGAGCTGTTATGGACATCTTTCTGTAGAAGGTTAAGATATCCCATAGAGGGGTCAGCATGTATTACCTTGTTCCAATATCTAAAAGCAAAGAGCCAAGCGCTGCATTCTAGTGATGTTAGACCAGTCTCTAATCGTAAGGCAGCTGCAGGGACGCATCTTGGCATTCCCAAAATGGATCTTAGAAAAATTGAAAGAACACTCTCTATACTTGTGTGAAATCCTAGGATCCACGTTGGTATACCATATAACAGTTGGGGCAGAATCTTGAGCTTAAAAACTTGGATAACAGCTGGTATAAATTGTCCCCCCTTAGTAAAGAAAAAACGCAAGATAGCTTTCTGCATGAAACAATGACTGATATTATTGCTATAAGCCCATAAATATTTTCAAATTGGCAGGGACGTCTGGAGTAATAAAGAAGCCTTCCATCTTGATGTGGGAAGAGGAGAAGGAAACATCAAAAGAATATGAAGGCAGTATACCTCGTAAGCGGAAGAACAGTTTTCTGTCACCTGGTAAGAGGAGCCGAAAGGTCCATAATCAATCACCCATCTAACAACACATGGTGGAGTATGCAGGTCTCATCTCAGTTCAAAATAACGCAGAGGAAATCTACTTTTAATAATTAGCCACAGTTATAGGTCCATGCTTCCGAAAGAGTTATTTACCATGATAGTTCCATTTAAAAAACAAAACAGAACTAAAAAAAATCTACTTTTCTACTTCTTAAAAGTCTTGTTTTTTTAAAAAAATAGTGTTTGTCATTCAGCAGTACAAACATTTGAACTGCCTTTTTTTTCTTCTTCCACTATTTAGTAAAGACACTCCATAACATTAAGATTTGAAATTTACATTTTAAACATCACGGCTGTACGAGAAAGAAGCAAAGTTATCCCTTATTAAGTTATGATCATAAAGCAACATAGTTATACAGCAGCTATTCCAAAAGGGATTAATAATAAGCACCCAGTTATTTCTTGTTTTTATTTTTTTTATTAATATAACAAAATATAACAAAAACAAATGACAGATAAAATCACAACTCAAATATACAGTGTAACCCATCACCATTGGGAATATAAATTTATACAGTATATATATATTCTCATCAATATGTTTCATTTTAATTTATATCATGTGCCCTGTGTTTTTCCAAAAATATAATGATTCTTGTGTTGGGGTATAACAGTTATTTCTAACTAGCTATTTCCAAGCTATCTTCATCATCCTCCAACCTGTTGCTGGTTGAATTGTGATGTTTGCAGCAGGGAACCTGTTACATTTGTGTGTGTGTGTGTGTGTGTGTGTGTGTGTGTGTGTGTGTGTGTGTGTGTGTGTGTGTGTGTGTGTGTGTGCAAAGCCCACAAAAATCTTCTAGCTCTTTATTAGAAACACAAACATGGGTCTGGTTTGTTTAACCAACATTCCCTCATCCTCTCCTTTATGATTGGAAGTCTTTTCTCCTCTCCCCTTCCTATATTCTACTCTGAAAATAAGTTTAATTGCTAAATTATTTTACCATACAAATCATGCTGCTTTCGGCAGCCCTTGCAAACTTTCCTTACCCCATGGCTTTCTTCTTACCTGAATGATATAAGTGTGTTTGTGTGTTGGAAAAGCTGCCAATATTTGCTCCAAGACAGTGAATCAAAAAGAATGGAATAAATATATTGAGAGCTGTTCAAGACACCATTTTAAAGCAATTGTGTTTTTCCCCCCAATTTTTCAGTTTTTTTGCTTGCTCTCCTCTGGGCTCCCGTGGACCTGGTGTACCCTTGTCTGAAGAAAACAAGTTATCGGTTGCTTAGCACCCTACTGAAATCTCAAGACTAAGAGGTGAGGCAGCCTGGACATGTACCCCCACAGATATATATCTGAACGGAGCTCCCTAGCTAAAGAGACAAGTGTAACCTGAAACAAAACAATGTAGTGTTGATCTGGTAGGGAGAACGGAAGGGCCAGGCAAGTGGAAGGGAAAAACAGTGACCTTTGTCCCCACACCCTCTTTCAGCAGAGAGTGCTAACTTATTTAATGGGCTGTGTACGGATCAAGTGAACAGAAAATTTAATGTGAATTCCAGGAATTACCGTATTTTTCTGTGTATAAAACAACACTTTTTCCTAAAATAATTAAAGGAAAAATTGAGGGTCATTTTATACAGGGAAGTAAGGAGGGGGGGAGGGATCAAAGCCCTTTGATCCCTGCTTTCCCCCTCCACGTTTTGCAAAGAAAATGGAGGGGGGAAAGCGATTCCTGCTTTCCCCCTACACTTGCGTTGCAAAAAGCAGCTTTCCCCCTCCACATTTTGCAAAGAAAATGGAGGGCGAAAAGCTATTCCTGCTTTTCCCCTACACTTTTGTTGCAAAAAGCAGCTTTCCCCCTCCACGTTTTGCAAAGAAAATGGAGAGGGAAAGTGATTCCTGCTTTCCCCCTACATTTTCATTGTAAAACGTTTGCAACGTTTTGCAATGAAATGTTTGAAGTTTTATGAGTCGAGCTGCTTTTTCATTATTAAGCTCCTACAATTTATTTAGCTTCATGGAAAGTATCATTGCTTGGAATTTGTTTAATTGTTTGCACTACTGAATTGATAATGCCTATAGAGCCTTTAAGTCCTATTTCTTGGGCTTGCGAGACTATTTGCAGGTTCTAGAATCTCAAGAATTTTCTTCATAAACACCAAACAAAACATACAGTTTTCATGACGGTAGAATCTTCAAAGAGCACGACCCGTGGTGTCTGACGTGCTTATGTTTAGTACTATATTCTCTCAAATAACTTGTGCCATGGTGTCTATAATTTTCTTCTCCATTTTTTGAATATTGATAACTTGTATTTCCTTGAATTTGTTTACTAATTTTTGAGTGTTCCACCTTTTAAAACAGTATATTCAAATACATTTCTAAATAAGCCATGCTTTTCTTTCTCCTCAAGATAATACATTCTGCATGTAGCTAGCCTATTCATGACTACAAATGGAATAATATCAGCAGTTGATTTTAAATAATAGCTGTTGCCTTTAAGAACTATAGTACTCATCAAAGGAGACACAGACGTCCAAACAGAGAGTCACCTCTCTTTCTGGGGCCACTTAGACATTCTTGGAATATGAGCATATAGTGTGTTTATGAAGTGTTTTCTTCCATCATTCTTTGAAACGTCTTAGAATTAAGACATTTTATTTTGATATATTTGGAAGGGGAATTTGAAAAGTGTTGCAGAATGCCTCATTCACTGATGGAAAATGATCATTCCTCTTTCGGAAACAATTATTGTTAGAAATTACAGCTCTCACTATTGTTCAGGTATGAATGAAATTTACCCTGTTAAACAGTCTCATCTTTTTTAAAAAAAGAAGAGATTCCCAAGAAAGGCTGAAAAACCTGATTTTGTCTATAGGTACAGTCCTGTTTCATCTGTACAGTGGGGTCTCGACCTACAGAATTAATCCGTATTGGAACGGGGTCCGTAGGTCAAAAAGTCCGCAGGTCGAAAATGCATTTCCGATAGGAATGCATTGAAAACCATTTAATCAGTAACCGGCCCAGGACCCCCCCCCCCACACACACAAAAAAAAATGTTTAAAAAGGGAACTTACCTTTCCGAAGCCTTCCAGGGGTCCCCCGCCGCCGCCATCACCGCTGCCGGAGGACTCTGAGGGCTTCGGCGCCGCTGCCGGAGGCCTCTCGGAGGTCTCCCCCCCCCCGCCAACGCAGGCTTTCCCAGGGTGGACCGGGCCTACCAGGGGAGGGCTTCCCCCGGTAGGCCCAGTCTACTCCCTGGGAAAGCCTGCGTTGGCGGGGGGGGAACCCCCGGAGGCCTCTCGGAGGTTCCCCGCCGCCGCCGATCGTGCCTCCGAAGCACGTTCGGCGGTGGGGGTGGACCTCCGAGAGGCCTCAGATGGCGGCGGGGAAGGCATCCGGAGGTCCCCCGCCGCAGCCGGGAGCCGAGCTGCGCCGGGGGAAGTCCAGGAGTCCGAGCATGGCCGGGATCGCCCGGCGCGGCTCGGCTCCCAGCGGCGGCAGCAGCGGGGGACCTCCGGATGCCTTCTCCGCCGCCATGGGAGGCCTCTCGGAGGTCCCCCACCGCCGCCGCCGCCGGGAGCCGAGCCGCGCCGGGCGATCCCGGCCACGCTCGGACTCCTGGACTTCCCCCGGCGTAGCTCGGCTCCCGGCGGCGGCGGCGGGGGGGAACCTCCGGATGCCTTCCCCGCCGCCATCTGAGGCCTCTCGGAGGTCCACCCCCCTGCCGATCGTGCTTCGGAGGCACTATCGGCGGCGGGGGGGGGAACTCCAAGATGCCTCCCATGGCGGCGGAGAAGCCCTGGAAAGCATCCGGAGGCAGATCCGCGGCCTACGGACTGGAAGGGGGAGGCGGGGAAAGTGCCAAATTTGAATTTGGCGCTTTCCCCGTCTCCCTCTTCTGGTCCGTAGGTCGATTCTCCGGCCGCAAGTCGAAGTGAAACTTTGCGGCCAGAGAAGTACGGATGTCGAAAACTCCGTAAGTGGAGCCGTCTGTAAGTCGAGACTCCACTGTAGTCTGTACCTATGTTCCTATGCTTCATGAACTGAACTTTAGTAATGACAGTGAGCTTCTGAGTTTGTTGTTGATGTTGGATTAGGCATCTCAGTTGTACAAACAAACTTTTCCATGATGCAAGTTTTGGGTAAGGGCGGTGAAAGAATATAAATAGAGTGTTTTGATTACAATAGGACCTCTCTATATGTGTGATCAGTGGTGATCCCATGATTTCATTTATTTGCGTTTGGAAAATATTAAAAATATCAAAAGAAAAAAACTAGAAATATTATTTATTTATTTATTTAATTATTTAATTAATTAATTAATTAATTAGATTTATACCCTGCCCATCTAGACCAAAGGTCTACTCTTTGTACATATGAAAATATATATTTTCATGATGTATGTACCAGACCTGGGCACTAGAGGGAGCCAGAGACTATGCTATATATTCTTGTTGTTGAAGCATATATAACATGGTCTCTGCCTCCCTCTAGTGGCCAGTTCTGGTAACACATGATGGAAATACTTTTTTTCTGCATTTTTTTCTTTTATCATGCTATGTAGAGTGTTCACTATTATTTGTGGGTTTCAGCATCTGTGTGGTGGGCTTGGAACCAATACCCTATGGGTACGGGGGTCCTACTGTACATCCCTCTTCCTTTCTAGACTTCTTGGCCTTTAGATTTCCTTCTTGTTGGATGATTAAGCGGAAAACGTTCTAAGAGACTGCTAGATAAAGGAGTAACTAAACATATAGAAACTAACTGTGGAAGGCAGTTGGGTATTTTTTATTGGTTACTTGGTTGAATTCTTTCCACATAAACCCTGAAATGACTTTACACTGAGCTATATGGGTTGGGAAATTGATAAAATAGTTCTGAGTTACAGCCCAAAGGGCCAGCCAATCCCCTAAGTGAAGCATGTACTGCATGTTTGTGCTTCTTTAGGGCTGTTTCCATCTTTCTCGTCCTTCTCTTAGAAAAAGGAATAATGGCTGCTATAATTGTAAATATGGGGAGTACTTTAAAAAAGTAAAGGGTAACTTAGGATAGATTTTTTCTCAGGTCACTTTAATGCACATATTTACTTCATCCTTTAGTATTAAGCTCTGCTCATCATAATTACTGCAGAATGAACAAAATCTAACTTTTTCCTGCAGGCAAACAAACATGCTTCTTTACTGCTGGCTGAGTAGAGAGCAGAATTGAACCTGACACTGAAAAGCAGAACAAAGAAAAACCCAAGGATCATTTTAGGATCATTTTAGTAATTGGGGTTTATGAAAAATCTACCCTCAGCAAAAGTGTTGAGTGACCAGACGTTTCAGGGGTCTTTTAAATGAGGCTTTTGCTGTGCACTCACCCAGTTTAATTCACTAATTTTTTCAGGGGGTCCTATTCTTACATTGCTTTCTGTTCTTAAGCAGTTCTTTTCTTTCTTTCTTTCTTTGTTCTTTTCAGAGGAGAATGTCATTGTCTCCCTTGCACAAATTAAAAAGATAATTATCTGGGGGCGGGAGAGAAATCCTATGGTGGTGAAGCGCAACTTAGGGGGGCGGTGCACTCATTTTGCTTCTGCCTGGTTGCAACGTAATCCTTCAGTCAGTTCTGCTCCTGAGTCTCTCACATTCGTCCGACACATATCTTGATGGCCTTCAGCGGAGGAGAGTTGGTGCCTCCGAGTTCCAGTGCCAGAAAAGGTTCTTAACCTTTAAGCAGAATTTGGAAACATTCGTCTTAGAATTCTGAAGTTTATGTTCAATTATCTTTTTTTAAATTCCATCTCTTCTTTTAGATAAAAGGGATCTGAGCTAGCAGGAGCTGGCCTAGAAATGGTTCTTGGAGTTGTGCTGGATAGCTCAATGAAAAGATCAATCTAGCATGCAGCTACAATAAGAAAAGGCAAATTTTGCGTTAGGCATAATTGGTAAGGGAAATGAAAATGAAACTAACTTGAAAATGAAATAAATTTTAGAACGGTTGCAGAAATTCGTAACAAATCAGGAGCAATGAATTGATTGCTAACTGCTTCCAAACTCTGCTTGAAGGTGTCACAAGGTGTTATAGTACTTAGCCAAATTATAATTCCTCAGTGGATGTGAGGTGCTGTGATAGTGTACATGCACACTCTGGCACCATGAGCATGAAATGAACTGTGGCCTGAGGGATCTCCTGGATTTATCTCTGAGCCTGGATACCCAGGTTTCAGTGGTGGCCAGGAGTGTATTTGCACAATTAGAACTAGTGTGCTAGCTGCGTCCTTTCCTGGAGAGGTCTGATCTGGCCATGGTGACACATGCCTTAGTTACATTCTGGCTGGTCACAGTAACACGATCTATGTTGGGTTGCCTCTGGAAAGTGTTCAAAAATGTCAGTGGGTCCAAAACGCAAGGACCACATCTCCCTTTATGACTCTGCTTGAGTGTTGAGATCACCAGGAGAAGCCTTTTTCCCAGTCCTGCTACTTTTATAGGTATGGTTAGGGAGAGGGTTTGCTCTGTTGCCGCTCCCAGACACTGGAACTCCCTCCCACAGGAGGCCGGGCTGGCCCCATCTCTGCTGTCCTTCCACAAGCAGACAAAGACTTTTCACTTCAGGGAAGCTTTCTCTCAGTGACTGGCTGTCTGAGTGGGTTTTTTAAAGGGACTGATGTGCCTCACTGCTTTGAATTTGTTTTGGTGTTGTTTTTATTTACAGTTTTTAGGGTGGCATTTGTTTTTAGTATTTGTATACTCACTGTTGTTAGCCCGACATACTATGTTTTAATGATGTAAGCCTCCTTGGATCTTTTTTAAGGAGAAAGGCAAGGTAAAAATATTATAAATAAAATAAAGACAGGAGGAAGAAAACCAAAACAAATGAGTGGTTTCTAAAAATTCAACAAGCAAGTTTGTAATTATCACATTGGTTCCCAAATTTGATGAGAACAACTTGCCCACCATTGCTTGAAAGTTTTATTCTCTGTGGCATTTATTGAAAGAAGGTGGCAGATACATATTCATACCTGCTTTTAAAAAAATGTGCACCTTGCGCGTGTTTATCTGTGCTCACAGAGGGCTGGTGTTTTCCTTAGACATTCTAGGGTTGTTGGTAATTTTTGTTGTTGCTTTGAACAGGTCATCCCAGTATTGATGTTGACGCATGGAGAGGGTATTTGTTGCTTGGTATACTGGGATGCACTGGGTCCTCTCAGTAACACCTGATCATGCACAATCAGAATTGCTCGCTGAGGTCTCCCTCCCAACACAGATTGCCTGCCCCCTTTTTCCACTCTTCTCCACCTTCTCCTCACCCACTTCACTCACTCACTCTTCCCCTCCCTCCTTGCTTTAACCACCCATCATTCTGAAACCTTCACATTTCAGTTACAATGCTTTTAATTTCTTTTGTTTTTCGTTTTCACTTTTGTGCTATGGTAAACATGATAATCATTTGAAAGGAAAAAGCAGAATATAGGAACAGCTGATACCAGTGGTTTAGGTCTCTGGCTGCAGAGCCAGAGGTTGGCAGTTCAATTCCCCACTGTGCCTCTTTGTCAGGGGCTGGACTTGATGATCCATAGGGTCCCTTCCAGCTCTGCAGTTCTAAAGTTATTATATAGTTAAATGGGAGGGGCAGTATGGCATGGAGGGGTAGAGACTGGGCAGAAGAATGAGGCCTATAAAGAAACACCATCTGAAAGAATATAAAGTGCACAGATCAACACACACCAACGTAGTGCACAGGGTTCAGCATGAGCAGATTGGGCAGTGGAACATATCAGAGCAAAGAACAAAAAACCATTGCTTCCCAGCAGTGGCATAAAAAGAACAATGAAAACCAAAAAGCAAGGGTTTTTTTGTCCACCTTTAACTCTCTTGACACTAATTTCAGCCTTGCATCACATGGATGCTGGACTGAGTTACCAATATCATGGCTTCAAGGAAAGGTGAACAAATGCTGAGTGGGGACAAGTTGCTTTCATTCACATACATATTAAAAAGTCTCTTCAAAATGAAATTCATCATACGTTTTTGTTAATTTTTTTGTGTATATGCAATTAATTGTGACTTTTCTAACTGTGTTTGTGCATATCTTCACTTGCATAACAGGCTGAACATGTGATTGACTAATGATTGTAACCGGTGTGGATATCATACGGAGGAACATCTGTCTTCCTTTTCTCCTCACTTACACAGAAGAGACATTTAATGGCTTGCTAAGTATAAAACTGCTGTGGCTCAAAATAGGTGTTGGCACAACAAATGTTGGAGAAAGAAAACGTTGGGTCCTGTTTTGCAGGACTGAAATTAGAGGTTTAGGCCTGTGACAGAACTTTTACCAGCTAGACGTGGATGGAAAGATCATCCTGACTGCACTGAGAGACTAGAGTGCAATTTTCACATCTGCCTGGTGGGAAGCGTTGTCAAAATGTTACCTGCAGGGATAAGTGATGTACGGTGACAGGAAGCAATGAAGGACACCCTGTGAAAAGGCTATTGGAAATTAAGCTCTCAGCACACACAAAGCTTCAGTTGAGCCAAACACCAGCCTTTTCGCTCTCGTGCTATAACTCAGAATTGTCTCCATGTCTTTTCCTTCTGGCGATGACTCAAATCAATACAGCAGAGCATCCGTCTCTCTAGCAGAAAGGCCTTCTGGGAGGGCATGCTTTTCTACCTGTACAGATGAAACACCACTGAGGACAGCCAGAGTGCAAGTGACACTAACGATGGCCAACATTCCCCCCCTTCTTTTTTTTTTTACTGGGCCAGGCATGTGAGAAACACCACAAGAGATGCATGTATTCTGGACAGAGGAAATGTCCTGTTTCTTAAAAAGGGGGAGGCCTGGAAAGGCCTAAAACGGGTCATAAAGGGGCAAAAATGATTGTATTTGGCAAATTGGGTGGACAGGGCCTCTGGGGTGCATATTTTCATTCCTCCCTAAAATTGGGTAGGCTGTTTTTGGAAGGTCTAAGGAAGTGACTCTCTAAGATCTGGTGCCCTAGGCTCTTAGAAGCTGCCCATCACGATTCTAGTTGTACCAGGCATCACCTCTAGGCCTTGTTTACTTCATAGGGTCGCTGTACAAGACAAAAGAAAGGGGGAGGGCATCTTGAGACTTGAGCTCAGTCACCCCAGAGGAAAGGCAAGATAAAATTTAATAAAGATAATAATAAGATGTTTGTATAGTTCACTGAATACATATGTGCTGGGAAGGTCTAACTAATCACAGCATCTTAAAACGTGAACAGTGTAATAAGAAACGTGCATCTTAAGTGATCCAAGTAGGCAGTGGTCAAGGGACAGGTAAGTGAAGTGGATGCTCTTCCTTGAAAGAGCTGTTTAAATTAACAGAAGACTGGTGGGTTGCTGGGGAAAGGGCTTTTTCCTTAAGGGGGTATGTGCTATATTTTCTTTACTTTTTCTTTAATAGTGTGAATCCCATTTGGGGACAGTGCTGGCAAATAAGCAATTAATGTGAATTGCTTTGGACATTTTTCAAGACTATGTAATTTTGCTAAAGTGTTGTTATTATTTTAAAAATGTATTATTTATTAAAATAAAATAAAAGTGCATTTTATTTGTTTGCTATCTACCATCGAGTCGCATCCAATATGTTGTTGTTGTTGTTTAGTCGTTAAGTCGTGTCCGACTCTTCGTGACCCCATGGACCAGAGCACGCCAGGCCCTCCTGTCTTCCACTGCCTCCCGGAGTTTGGTCAAGTTCATGTTGGTAGCCGCATCCAATATACAGCAACTTTAATAGGGTTTTCAAGGTATGTGAGATATTTAAGGAGTGATTTTAACATTATCACCCACTCCAATTGAGTTTCCATGGCTGAGCCAGATTTCAACCCAAGTCTCCTGAATCTTAGTCTACCATCACTTTGTCTACTACACCAGCCATTCTCAGCCTGTTTTTGACCATGGACATAGACACAATATGAAAGAAATATAGGCTGAATCAAAATTGTACAAGTCACATAACGAGCCTTATAAGATGGTATATGAAGAATTGTTTCCAGTCTGTGGCCCCCTTTGAATGTGCTAGTGCCCCCCAGGGGGCCATATGATCTCCCCCCCCCCCCCCATTGAGAGTGGCTACACTATAATGCACTGGCTCTCAACATACATGCATTTATTACTTATTATTGAATTACTCAATATTAAATAGTTTTATTTTTAAATTATTTTCTCATTTTATTATTTATTACTATTTCTAATTGTTGTATATCTGTACTTTTGCAAAAGTACATACAATTAGGAAAAAAAGAAGGGGGGGGGGGGAAGCTGGGTCTGAATAACTGCCCATACCAGCATCGCTCTATCATTTCACTGAATCTCAGGGTTAAACAAAGCTAGCCCCACAACAGTCCTCTTACTTCATCCACAGATGACTACAATCATTTTAGAAGCTGAGTTTGACTTGACTTGACTTCATATCTCTGGCTGCAGCTTACCTACAACTCGAATTTACTTTGCAGAAAGTTGCAATCTCTTTTCATGGCACAACTTCAAATGCTGGCTCCCAGCCAGCATTCTAATTTTGACCCTCAAAGCTGAACTTTTAAAGAACCTTTTCTTTGTAAAAATTACCCGAGTCCTAAATAAATATGGTTGGAAATATATCCAACTCAGAGCTTGGAAATCATTAATTTCAAGTGACTGCTTTCTGTAATTAATTCCCTTTTTCAGTAATGATGACTTGGTTATGTATCATTATGACTGTAAAGTAACAAGGGTGAAGTCACAGTTTTTTGTGGTGTTAACTGTAACTGTTTTGAGAGGAACATGGCCTCATTAAATGTTGGAGGAGGAACGTCACGTGGTTTAAGCATTAGTCCATGCTGCACCTCATCCTGCTCTGCTATAGCTGAAGGACAAGGTAAACAGGATGAAAGTGTGTTTTGTACCATAGCTCATTGCCTTGAAGCATTCATATTTTAAAAAGTAATATAAAGGCATGTTAACTACTTTTGAGAAATGGGAAGTAAAAAGTTACTTCTCAGAACTGCAACTATAACAATAACTATTAAGTGGGACTTGAAAGAATAAAAGTAATTATTTTAACTTTTAACTTTCTAAACTCTAATTCCATTTACTGCAGTGGAATTTTTTAAAAAAATCACTTTTCAGTTATATGGCAAATGTTTGTGACATGCACAAGAGTGTAGTGCCCTCAAAGTGACCAAAGTAGGGACTCGGTGCTTATTCACTTATAACATAGGAAGAACACAAATTGGACAAAGCTACTCTGTGATGTCCAGCATGTGTGTGTGTATGTGATGGTGGGTAAGTAGATGTCCCCCAAGTTGCTTGAGAGGGATGTTTTTTCTGTTCATTATTATAAAATGTTATTTTGAAAAAAAACATTACAAATAATTCAAAATAGGCAAGAATGACAAAATTGTCTGGTCACTTCTCACACCCATTCCAATAACAAATACTCTATTTCTTGAAAACACACCATGCCTGAAATCCTGTTGCTTACTGTGGTAAGTTGCTCCACAGTAGGCCCATTGAATCAATGCAGATTTGGTGAGTCAACTCCTTCCTAAGTTCCATTGATTCAAATGGGTCTGCCCTTGTTGTGATTTACTATATCAAGCAACAGGATTTCAGCCAATACGTTTATAGTGATCAGATCAATCTTATGTAACTCCAGGAGGACCCCAGGATCTGCTGGGAATCACTTCCAAGACCCCTCCCAGTGGATTCTGAAAACTAGATAATAGCGAACACTATATATAATATACTTATTGGACCCAGGGCTCTCCCTGTACCTGTAATGACAATAACCAAGGGTGGCTGGCGATGACAATGCTCTGTTAGGTAGAGGGAGTTGCCTTAAGATAGCAGGAGACTAGGTGAAATACTGGCAAGTTACCTATACAGCATTCTCTCTGGTTCCCTCTAGTGGCCATTTATATAATTACATCATGTAAACATGTATTTTGGGGTTTTAAAAATATCTATTTTTAATATTTTCAAATTGCAGATAAATGAAATTGTGGATACTGATCCCATGGATGCGGGGGTCCTACTGTACCTTCATATACACCAAAGCAATTGACATATTTAAAATGAAAAAACAAAGAAACTTCTTAGCAATTTTTTCTTTTGTATTGCTTCTTTAAGCCTTGAGATTCTCTTTTGCATGCTGATGCAGCCCTTCCTCTCCCTGCTCATCTCCCTGTAAACCTCCTTTGGTTGCAATCCTGCTCAGCACTCACCAGCTTGGGTTTGCTGTCAATCGAGCTGACTGCAACATGGGCATCTCCCTTTGACATGCTCTGGGGGAAGGGGGAGGAACAGTTTGTTCTTAGTTTTTGATAGTGGATGATCCATCTATCATGCATATGTCAGTCCAGCTTGGGGTCTGCAAGACCTAATGAACTAAAATGGAATCAGAGAGTGCTGGAGTCAGAGGGTGCTTTAATTACTATACTGTATTAACATATTCTTATTTTGCGTAACTACGTTGGGATTTTAATTTTTGTTGTTGTGAGTCACTTCCAATGTAGGATAAGGGGGCATATGAATGTTTCAAAGAAAACAAAGGCAACATGGGCGAGGGATGACTGGAAGAATTACCGAGAAGGCGGCTGCTTTGCTGTGTCAATTTAACACTTCATGGTTCATTGTGCTATTTCTTATTTAGCAACCATGCTTTTTGGATGGCTGTCAAACATTCTTCTGCAATCCCAGGAAGAAGTCAATCTCAAACCTCAGAGGAAATTTCCAGAGGATGCAGAAAAACTCTCAGTTTATTTTTAGCACATCTAAGAGCCTATATCCTGACCCAGAACCAACAGCACTCTCTCCGGTTCCCATGTAAATGGCTGAGGTAGGGTGGCCTTGCTTTGGAAAGCAAACCATGTTTCATTTGGGAAGCAAGCTTGTGAAATGTGTTTCAGGACTGGAGGAGATGTCATAGCCGGGGTTACAAAATGATGCACGGCATGGAGAACAGAGGTGGAGGGGTCTTCTGCAATACTTTTCCTTGGAGAAGGAGCATCCAGCGAAGCTGTTTGGCATGAAATTCAGGGCAAAAGGAAGGACATTCTGGGAATGTTGGCATAAATCCGTGGAATCCACTACCACAAGAAATAGCTGCAGCTCGTCCAAAGAGTTTCGCTGTCTCGCAGACTCAAAAGTGTTTCAATCTCAAGTTGTTTTAAACTCAGTTTTAAAAGAAATGTAGGAATTTGGGTCAAATTCTTTCCAAGTGAATTTTTTGCTACCACCTGCATAGGCCAAATTCAGTTCAACTGAAGAATGGTGGGATTTTTTTCTGCCAATCTCAGAGAAGATAAATGCATTTCTGAGACTAGTGAGTTCTTCTCCCTTTTTTGCATATTTCCATCATGTGCAGTTTGAGGGACGTTGCTAACTGTTATCTTCACAGACAAACCACTATATGTAGTCATACATGGATTGGTAGTCTGCCTCTTTGTACTCTTTCCCATTGCACTTGATATGTTTGTGTGTGTGTGCATGTGCTTAACTTCACAAAGGGGAAAAGACACACTGCACCAGTTTTAGGCAGAGTCAAACTGCTAAGACTACACCAAAAATAATATTGCTTGCTGTCTCCGGCTGCAACTACACTTGCGTTGGTCCCATTTTTCAGCTGCACCAGGGCTTCTGTCCTGGCTGACCAGTACTAGAAGGTTTCCCAGCTACTGATGGCACCAGGGTCGGGGTTTGTCATGCCAGAACAATCTTGCTGCCTGGCCATTGCTGTGGAGGCTACCATGGCACTGGCCAGCTGGTCACATGGTTTTTGCTAGGATGGGGGCAACTCTAGTGGCTCCTTTTCCCCAGCATGGCAAGCGGGTCAAGGCTTCCCTGACCCCAGTGCTATCAGTAGCTGTGGGAAGGCTTCCAGCAATGGGTAGCCCGCAGGCTGGGGACTGCCCCACATCCCGCTTTAATGAGATTTCCATTGAAGTAGGACATGAGAAGCAGATGGTTTCATATCTGTTTTTAGAGAACTCACCATAAACAAATACTGTGGGTTATCTGTAGGTCCTGTTGGTCTCATGATCTCTCTGAGATATCTTATGGGGATACAAGATTCCCCAAAGGGCTGTCTCACCATAAAGAAATGGTCTGGCTCTTTTCATGTTGTGCAACCTCAAGGAACAGATCAGATTGTTCTGCTTCCATTTTAACCACAGTTTTACATGGCGTCCAAATCTTGATCTGTGATTAGTAATCTTGTGATTATAGTTCAACATATCTTCCAGACTACCCAGCTGGGGAAGTCTGCTATGGGAGAACATAACTATTTTATTGTATTTTAAATATTTTTACCCCATCTTTCTCCTAAAAAAAAAGGACCCAATAAATTATTCAAATATTTTAAAAAAATTAATAACATTATTTTTAAAATGTTAGGTAAAAGCATTACTAAAAACAGATTGAAATGCAACAAAATATAAACCACCCTGTTTATTGTCTCCTAAACAGTCAGTCACTAATTAAAAGCCTGCCTGAAGAGAAAGGTCTTCACCTGCTTCTCACATATGGAAAAAACTATGCTTTTCCATACATGAGACTCTTCCATTTTGTCAGTCTGCTCTAAAATATTGGTGACTTAAGGAACCAGGTAGGAGCACCACCTCCAGAGGGTTGTGGAAGAATTGTGGAAGTGTGTGCCTTCAGACACACAACAGATGGGAAATCTTGACATCTGGTGCAGCATGGCCTCTCCCATTTTGAAGAGACACTTGTCCAGCAGGCTGAGGCAAAGAGGCAGTCCCGAAACCAGCAAAATCAGGGAGCTAGACAGGGGACAGATTGTATTTGTCTTCAGTGTGGAAGGGATTGTCACTCTTGTATTGGCTTTCTCAGCCACACTAGACGCTGTTCCAAGACCTCTATTCAGAGCACGTTACCATAGTCTCTCAAGACTGAAGGATGCCTACCTAGGTGCCTTCAGACAATTGTGGAAGAACAGACTGAATCACAGGTATATGTGTGATTCCGGGGTATCTACAGATGCTTATTCCCAAGGTGGAGCACCATCACAATGGATCTTTCATATTCCATTTGGCATTTGCAGGGTTAAAAAGATGGTCAGCAATTTGAATTGAGGACAGGGGGAATCCAAAGCCATGCAGTAGATTGAGCTGCTGCCCCAGAAGAAGGAGGGGAGTTACAGCTGAATCCCCCCACTAAAGGCCCAACTCTCCCTTGGACACTCCAATCACTGAGGTGCTATGGAGGGCTCAGAATAAAGACCACACACTGCACATCTTTTTAGAGCCACTCTGCAAGGCATCTGGAAGAGCTGTAGGGTGAAGAGAAACCCGTGCTGCTGTTTTTGCATCCTGGAATATTATTCATTTTCTTTCTTCTCCCACTCAACTTAGTTTACCAAATTTAATCTGTATGCAAATTATTCAAACACAGGCCAGGTCTCTGGGCTTCTGCATGCTCCAGAAAAGTACCACAAAGGCATCCTTCCCTGCTATTCAAAAGATGCTGATTTGTGTTCTAAAACTTTTATTGTGTGAGGTGCCATCTTGTGGACAAACTTTGGAATCTCTCTCTCTCTTTTTAATTAATCTGTGTTGCAACAAAAAGAACAAAGAACCATGCAGCACCTTAATAGTAAACACTATTATTTTGGAATAAGCCTTCATGGACCAGAGTCTGCATCACGGGAATCACGAAATGTTATCCTCAGCTATAAATGTTATCCTCCGATGATACACACTTGACCGGTGTATCCTCCATGAATGATGGCTATGTGAGAGAGGGAAGACTTGTGGTAGGAAATGACAGGATGGTAAACCTGTGGCCCTCCAAATATTATTGGAGATCTGTTTCCATCTGTCCCAGCTCATAGGGTCCTTTTCTCTTTCCGCTCTGGTTAGGCTCCTCAGGTGAGACAAGCCCATCATGCTTCAAAGTGTCTGGATTCCACACACATTAAAGGGAATGTGCGAGCCCTTCCCTTCTCCATCATCTTTTTTATCACACCTTTCCATGTGAGCCAACCCTCCTCCTCTCAAGCAGCTCCTCCTGCTTCAGATGGCCATGTTGATATGATTAGAGAGATGATAGAGAACAGCAGGGTTAGCATGTTTAGTGCATGTGGGAAGCACACCTGGGTAGGCCTATAGAAAGGACGAAATGTACTGCAAAGCGTCCTCTGAGGAACAGACCCAATACAATCTGTTGAAAATAATTATAATGGTGTTGTCTGTCTGTTCAGAAATAGATCCTGAATTATCAGCTAGGGAAATGGTTGGGTACCATGTGGTTTGGTACCATTCGTTGGCCTACCTCAGGTAGGTTTATGTTTTGGGTCGACGCTGCTGTGGTTTCATAACTTGTGCCCACTCTGGCCTCTTCCTGGAGCCTGGAATGTGTCTGCAAGTAAAAGATGCTATTTGCATGCCTGGTACACTGAAATAAAGTAACCCAGCAATCCTTAAATAGAACTTTTTCTTGATCATGTGAGATCTCCATTTGTTCATGTATCTGCTCCATTCACAAATGGGGAGATGTACCTCCTCACATGTTATCTTTCTATCTCCTGGGGCATATTCTTTTTTTTCCCCCAGGCCAATTCACATATGTGCTGCGTTGGTGGGGAGGGAAAGAGCTTAGGTGGCAGATCATAGGAATATGAGGAAGGCAGAGGGCTCCCTTCCTTTCAACCATGCAACCCTTTTGATAGCGAAAAAAGAACTCCACTTAAGTAACGCAGGCACGTGTACAGCAAACATGGCTGTCACCAGTGGTGTAGTGGAGGCAGGTCTCACAAAATCAAAATCCTGGGACTTTCTGAGTAGGAAGGACTATGACATCATTTGCCACTACTAGCTGGCTTCTGGCAGCATTTGGACTACTGAGCAGATGGACTACTGCAATACACTTTACATGGGGCTGCCTTTGAAGAGTGTTCGGAAACTGCAGCTGGTTCAAAATGCTGCAGCCATACCTCTGATGGGTGCTGGTTAGAGGGAGCAGGTAACTCCCTTACTACAACAGCTTCACTGCCTGCCAGTCTGCTTCCAGGCCCAATCCAAAGTGTTAGTTTTTGCCTAAAAACCCTACTTGTCTTGGGTCCCAGCTATTTGAAGGATTGTATCCCCTCCCCCATATGAGCCTTCTCAGCTTTTAAGATCTTTTGGGGAGTCCCTTCTCTCAGTTTTGCTACTTTCCCAAGCTCACTTGGTGAGGACATGACAGAGTGTCTTCTCAGTGGCTGCTCCCAGGCTTTGGAATTCATTGCCCCAAGAAGTCAGGTTGGCCCCCCTCCCTCTTGACCTTCCGTTGTCAGACAAAGACCTTCTTCCTCCTCGAGCAGGCTTTTAAGCAGCAAGTTATCTCAGGAAGGCTGGTTTTTTAACTTACAGGTTTTTAAATGTTTTGGAATTGTTTTTATACTTGGTTTTTAAAATGTTAATGCATGTTTAATTGTTTTCTAAATGTAATATTTATATAGTGTTTTTATCAGTTGTGAGCCACCTTGCGTCCCCTGTGGGGAAAAAGGCAGCATATAAATAATTGAAACACACACACACACAAACAAATCCTCTTGAGTTTAGCTGCAATCCTTCCAGTAACTAATGTGTTTTCTTGTCCCACTGGATAATGCCTATGGAAGCTGAGAAGATTCCATCTCTGAATCCTGAATGAGAGCCACCACTTCCAAATCTGGACAGCACTCATGTCATGCTAAGAACAGCGGCAAAGTTGCACCTGAGGCACCACCAAGATATTTATTCTGTATACAATGTGCCTTTTGGATTTTACATCCACATTCCTATAGCTAAATATCAGATGAAGTGCTGTTATGGCAACCATTTTCTTTTGTTCTCCAGTTAGATTTTTGATCACATCTGTCATTTTGCTTCAGTCCCATTGGGAATTTGTTTGCTGTTTGAAGCAATGCACTGCCATTCCCTTTTGATACAGACATCCTGTAGAGGCTGCCTTTTTGTACTCACTATTACTCCTGTATTAGCTTGTTTTGTCCAGACAGCAGACCATTTGTTTTGGCTGGGTTTGGACCTAGAGGGCTTCCCTGTTCCAGCTCCTCCAGAAGCAGAACCATTGTGAAGCCAGGTGCATTGCTTAAAACACCATTGAAAAACAATTCTTGAGATGAACAAGTGATTACATCAAGGTACCTTGTTGCCTGGTGTTGTAATTGACATGCACATGTATGTGCTCATGTGCACAGGTAATCTGGGCGAGACACGGGAAAAAGAAAAACAAACATTAAAAAGAAACCAAATGCAAAAGAGAGAAAAAAGCTCTTAAGGATGGGGGGGAAAGGAAGGGGAGATTATTCTTATAAGCAATCCAACATGCTTTGGCCAAAAAAATATTTGGCTTGCTTTTATCAGAGCAGATAGAACAATACGTATACATTGGGCAGAATCCTATTGGCCAGTGACGGTGGCGCAAGTGCAATAGTTTAAGTTACAGCAGCAAATTTGAAGCACTTTACACGTTGTCACATGTACTTCTCATCACAAGCCAGTCACATGAGTCAGTGCCTGACAAGCCATAGAAGCCGCAACGCATTAACAGCACCAAATTCTCGCCATTGCATTCATGCAGCTGTAACTAACCAATCAACAGGACTGTGGCCAGTAGTAACTGTAAACAGAACACAAAATAGAAATAAATGTAAACCTTTCATAGAAATATCGGTCTGAAATTAGCTTACTTAGAAAATTAGACACTATAAAAGAAGATACAGTGAAGTCCAATAAAAACCAAATGATTACTCTCTGGATGCTTACAAAGCAATATAGAAATCTATCAGCAGCGATGTTAAGAACATTCCACAAGTGCTAGTAGTTTATTCAGGAGGAAGTAAATCTAAATCTCAATATGTCTACTGAGGTTAGTTGGTTTGTTTTTCTGTGTATCACAGATAGTTTCAAGGCTGTCTTGGTCATAATGATTTAGCAGCTCAAAGAAAACAGGGAGTATGGGGAAAAACATGAAGTGAAAGCAATAGTCAACTGCTCTATTTGAATGATAAGAAACACAGGAAACTGTTATACATATACTGACTCACATCAATCTCTGGCTTCTAGGAAGAATGGGTAGCAAGTGAGGTGAGGGAAGTCTGCTACCTAGTCAGAGGAGATAGTCATGAGCTAGCTAGATGGGCAGGTAGTCTCTGGTCTGCCACAAGGCAACTTCCTATGTTTCTGCACCAGATGGGGACAAGTTGTGACTTCTATATGTTTTGGGAATACAACATAGGTAAAGGTAAAGGTTCCCCTTGACATTTAGTCCAGTCGTGTCCGACTCTAGGGCGCAGTGCTCATCCCCGTCTCCAAGCCGTAGAGCCAGCGTTTGTCCGTAGACAGTTTCCGTGGTCACGTGGCCAGCGCGACTAGACACAGAACACTGTTACCTTCCCACCGAGGTGGTACCTATTTATCTATTCACATTTACATGCTTTCGAACTGCTAGGTTGGCAGGAACTGAGACAAGCGACGGGAGCTCACTCCGTCGCATGGATTCGATCATACGACTGCTGGTCTTCTGACCTTGCAGCACAGAGGCTTCTGCGGTTCAACCCGCAGCACCACCACGTCCCTAGCATAACCAGCATAACCAGTGGTGAGGAATGTTGGAAGCTATGGTTCAACAATATCTGGAGGATCACAAGCTGCCCACCGTAGCATTCTCTATCAGGGGCAGCTAGTGGATGAAGTTTCTCTCTGTGTGTGCATGACTCTCTGCAAATTTCAGAAGGGCACTCCCCATCCCACTCAAAAATGGTTTCAATTCTGGGTGCATAGAAGGTGCTTCAGCTGCAGATATTCTCAGAGGAACTTGAGGAAACCTGCTTTCCAGAATCAGCTTTGTTATATGTGAATTAGTAGTAATAAGTACCCCAGTACTTATAATATCAATAGAATTCCTTGCCTCTTGGCAGCCAGTCAGCTGCAGAAGCACTGTGTTAGTTTTGTTCAAGGGCTTAGTGGGGAGAGGCATTACAATAATTAGTTGGTTGTTAGGCCTGCTGTCACAGCTCAGTTTAGGGCCAAAGATGCTGTTCTCATAATTAGATAACAACAGCATATTTTCCAGCCAGTAACACAATTCCTTCAGTCCGTTGTGACTGAGTAACTAGATCTGCAAATGAAGCACATGTTTACCTGTTGAAGACCAGTCTCTGAACAAAGCAAGGCAATTTGCAAAATGCCAAAGTGAGAAAAAGTGAGACGTCTGCCATCACATCAAGGAACTCAACATGTGGGGCTAATTGTCTAATAGTCTGACTCTTAGCAATCTCAGAGTCTATGCCCAGTGTGGTGTAGTGCATAGAGTGATGGACTAGGACTCGGGAGACCTGGGTTTGATTCCCTGTTTGGCCACTGGGAGTGGGGGTAGAGCTGGTAAAACCACTCCTTAAATTCCTCTTACCCTAAGGTAAAGGTAAAGGTTCCCCTTGACAATTTGTCCAGTCGTGTTCGACTCTAGGGGGCGGTGCTCATCCCCGTTTCCAAGCCATAGAGCCAGCGTTTTGTCCGAAGACAGTTTCCGTGGTCACGTGGCCAGCGCGACTAGACACGGAACGCCGTTACCTTCCCACCGTGGTGGTACCTATTTATCTACTTGCATTTTTACATGCTTTCAAACTGCTAGGTTGGTTCTCTTACCCTAAAAGCCCTATCATATGAAAGCCTTATAAGTTGGTTCTGACTTGATGTCACATAACACAAATACAATCTCAGATTGTAACACACACAACCAGATTATTATGCAGGTTGACTTGCAGAAATAGAATGTAGGAAATGGCATCTTTGCTGCATTTGTCAAGACCTCAGTTGTGATGAAGAAGGGCGGTTTCCCCCAAGGGTTCTGTTTTACCTTTCCTTGCTTACTTCCACAATAGCTGGCAGGTAAGTCTATTCACATGCCATTACAACATTACTGGTTTTGTTAACCAAAATCAATGTAAATACTCCCACTGAATGAAAGCATTGTGTGATGCATAATCATTATACCTTTGTGTGTATTTTTTTTTTTAATGGTGCTGCTAAAACCCTTTGCGGGGGAATTGTTTTATTCAAATCAAAAGTGGTTTCTCAGCCTGAAACCGGGAAAGTTCTCATTAGAGGCTTTGACATTAATGCTGCCAGGCCAAATGGGAAGTGAACTAAGTAGAATGAATGGGCGTCTCTGAAAAACTACCTGTGTGTACTTCTTCTTAGAATTAAGATTGCCAGTGTCAGCAGCATCTCATTCCCTGAAATGTCACAAACAACACTGGAGACCAGGAGGCGGGGCTTTTGTCATAGAGGCAGGGCTGGCAAGGGTTGGGAAGAGAGGCAGAACCGCTTCAGGGCCAGCTGGTTATGGAAAAGGGCAGGAGGAGAACTGGGCTAAAATGGCCCAGAATCTGTGAAAAACCTGGCTAATGCGATCACGAGACAACTCAGAGGAGGGAGAAAAGCATGTTTTGGTGCCTGGGCAGGTGATGAAGTGCAACCAGCAGCTGCAGTGTTTGCTGGTTTTCCTGTTATGGTGTGCACCCCACACTTCACACCAAATTCGTGCATTCTCCTCCTCCAGCACCCCTTGCCCTGAGGTTTGTTTCTCCACCTGGAGACCTGCTGGAGCAGAGCAATAACCTGAGACGCCAGGTAGACCCAGCAATCCTAGTTAGAGTAAGGATATATTCCATATGGAATGAGGTTTGGAATAAATGGGTAGCAAATGGATTACCCATACAAATCTTCTGTAGCGGGACATCTACACATATGATCACCCTCTAGGCAGCCTGAGAACCCTGACACTTTGCACTGTGGTGAGGTTCTCTTGGCCAAGTCGGTGAAACTTCTAGACTGCTAACAGTTACTTCCTCCCTTATCCTTCATTATTGATCTGATCTAGTGGTATAGTGGTGCTAGAGCAAACAAGATCAAAGACTTGGGGCCTTCTGAGCAACAGGGAATATGACATAATCTACCACCCTCTTGTTCCCTCTGATTTTACTTCCTATCCTCACAATAGCAGGGGGAGGGGGAGGATTTTCCCAGAAACAGTATAAGTTGGCAAGCTATTCTTGTTATAATGCAAAGTATTAAGGGTAGTCTAGTCGGTAATTAAGAGCCATTAACTTTATAAAAGTCCTATTTGTTGATATGGTCATTTTGGACTCTTCTTGCATGGTGGGATGGGCTGGCATTGGGAACTCTCATGATGAGCACTTGCACTTGAAAATTTAAAACTACACCACTGATCTGATGAAATTCATAGTTCCCACTTTGACTGTACTGCAATTGGTGAATGTGGGGGGTACTGTGAAGAGGGTGATTCTGTGTCTCTTGGCATCTTTGGCAATGAATCACCAACTAGCAAGACAATGAATGATTGGATGGATGTATGCAAACTAGTCCTTACAGTACACCAACAAGCAAATATTTGAAGAAGGGTATTCTCTGACTCCAGGTGATGTCCCGTGAGCCTCCCTACAGTATATCACAGAACTGAGTACACCCCCTCACATTTCATAAATATTTTAGTATATCTTTTCATGTGACAACACTGAAGAAATGACACTTGGCTACAACGTAAAGCAGTGAGTATACAGCTTGTATAACAGTGTAAATGTGCTTTCCCCTCAAAATAACGCAACACACAGCCATTAATGTCTAAACCACTGGCAACAAAAGTGAGTACACCCCTAAGTGACAATGTCCAAATAGGGCCCAAGTAGTCGTTTTCCCTCCCTGGTGTCATGAGACCCGTTAGTGTCTCAGGTGTGAAGGGGGAGCAGGTGTTATCGCTCTCACTCTCTCAGACTGGTCACTGGAAGTTCCACATGGTACCTCATGGTAATGAACTATCTGAGGATCTGAAAAAATGAATTGTTGCTCTACATAAAGATGGCCTAGGCATAAGCAGATTGCCAAAACCCTGAAACTGAGCTGCAGCACGGTGGCCAAGACCATACAGCAGTTTAACAGGACAGGTTCCACTCAGAACAGGCCTCGCCATGGTCGACCAAAGAAGTTGAGTGCCCGTGCTTAGCATCATATCCAGAGGTTGGCTTTGGGAAATAGACATATGAGTGCTGCCAGCATTGCTGCAGAGGTTGAAGGGGTGGGGGATCAGCCTGTCAGTGCTCAGACCATACGCCGCACACTGCATCAAATTGGTCTCCAGAGCTGTCGTCCCAGAAGGAAGCCTCTTCTAAAAATGATGCACAAGAAAGCCCACATACGGTTTGCTACAGACAAGCAGACTAAGGACATGGATTTCTGGAACCATGTCCTGTGGTCTGATGAGACCAAGATAAACTTATTTGGTTCAGATGGTGTCAAGCGTGTATGGCGGCAACCAGGTGAGGAGTACAAAGACAAGTGTGTCATGCCTACAGTCAAGCATGGTGGTGGGAGTGTCATGGTCTGGGGCTGCATGAGTGCTGCCGGCACTGGGGAGCTACAGTTCATTGAGGGAACCATGAATGCCAACATGTACTGTGACATACTGAAGCAGAGCATGATCCCCTCCCTTCAGAGACTGGGCCGCAGGGCAGTATTCCAACATGATAACAACCCCAAACACACCTCCAAAACAATAACTGCCTTGCTAAAGAAGCTGAGGGTAAAGGTGATGGACTGGCCAAGCATGTCTCCAGACCTAAACCCTATTGAGCATCTGTGGGGCATCCTGAAACGGAAGGTGGAGGTGCGCAAGGTCTCTAACATCCACCAGCTCTGTGATGTCGTCATGGAGGAGTGGAAGAGGACTCCAGTGGCAACATGTGAAGCTCTGGTGAACTCTATGCCCAAGAGGGTTAAGGCAGTGCTGGAAAATAATGGTGGCCGCACAAAATATTGACACTTTGTGCCCAATTTGGACATTGTCACTTAGGGGTGTACTCACTTTTGTTGCCAGTGGTTTAGACATTAATGGTTGTGTGTTGCGTTATTTTGAGGGGACAGCACATTTACACTGTTATACAAGCTGTATATTCACTGCTTTACATTGTAGCCAAGTGTCATTTCTTCAGTGTTGTCACATTAAAAGATATACTAAAATATTTATGAAATGTGAGGGGGTGTACTCACTATTGTGATATACTGTATATAGGCATAGTGTTGACAGGCAGGGCAAAGATGGTCAGCTCTGAAGAGGCAAATAGGTAATTACTAGGCAGACAGAGCATAGTAACTTGCCCCTGAACACATACAGATACATACACACACACACACATGTGCACACGGCATGAATTTGCACAGATGTGCTATGGTTTTTAGTTATTGGCCAGCTACTACTGAATGACTTTCCTGAAAATATTTGCAGTGGGTGAGCATTAAAGGATAGATCTGACTACTTTTGTCTCATTCATGAAAATTTAATTAAACTGCTCACCGGTGCATAGTTGGTTTTATATAAATAACAATACTTGGGTACACAACAAAGCTCCAGACTTGTCCCCTGCCTCTGATCATATTATCCATTAATGATTTATGAAAACAATAACATTAATGATTTGTTAAGGAACTTTAATTAAGTGGCTTCAGATCAGTTACTGAGATGCTTTAGCACATTTTTCTTTGCATATTAGGGTTTTGGTTAATATTTAGATTTTTTTTCTTAAAAAACTTGGTTTTTAGCCCATGTTTTTTGAGGGCAGGGAGTCTGAGTAACAGCAATATGATAAATAATGTAACTGCACTGGCTGGCATTTTGCTTTTAGGCCTAAGTAAGTCTGTTATATTAATGCAGTGAATTACAGAGAGGCAGCAGTGAAGCTTGGGGCCTACATTCCATTTGTTGATATTCATTTGTATGGCTGCCTCTGCTATTACCAATTTCAAAAAGGAGCTAATAATGAGGCATTCAAGAAATGTGCAAAACTGAGACCCAGACCTACCAATGGGCAATAGTTTTATTAGGAGTAACTGAAATTCTGCATGAGTGTAGAAGCCAGATACAAGCTCGCACACTCTTGCACCAGTTCAGTGGGTCCTAACAAAGGCATTGCCCATGAGTAGATCTTAGACTTTGCTTTGTCTCGTGGGCCAACACGTCTGTCTTTGTTTTCTGCAGAAGCTTTCATTAATCAAAAAAACATGTGGTGAGCCTGCTATGAAAGTATGTTGTTTGCTAGTTGACTGTCCTAGATGAATATTCACATAGACAGAATGAACAGTGTAAGAGTTATTACCCTACTTGAGATAGCGCCAAGGCAAAGCTGTACAGTGTAAGGTGTGTTAAGAAGGCTGGCCCTGCTATCAGACAGAGTGAGGCAGCCTTCTCAGATAGCAAATTTTGGATGTCGTGAAAAGGCTTGCTTGCTTGCTTGCTTGCTTACTTACTTATGTACTTACTTACTTACTTTTACTTTCACTTTACTTTACTTTTCCTTCCTTCCTTCCAATATCACACCATGGACACAAAACAAAATTCAGTAACCAACATGAACTTAGAACAAATTTGTCATTTGTTGTAGTTTTTACTGTCAAAAGTGGGAATAGGACTTAGCAGGATTTTCTGTCTCATGTGTCAAAATAATAATTTGACTGGTTAATCAACATACACCTTAGTTAGTGTGCGTGCTGTTTCATATACTCATTGGAATGTTGTGGGTAATTCAAAGGGGGCCAGCCTGGACTCCCGAGGAAGAAGTTCCAGTCTCCTCACTCCAGAATTTAAGAGTGCACCCTTACTCAAAGCATGAGCTGCCAGTGAGCTTATAGAAGGATCCCTCTGGGCTCTAGGACTCCTTATTTACACCTTCAATAGTGGACATCTTAAAATACAGGGCTGAGGATGTTCTAACAGGACGTGAAGCACACAGGTCACTCCCAGGATAACATTCAGCAATGATGATTGTCTTCAATCATCTTTCCTGGGCTGTTTTCTCACAAGATGCAGAACACACATTCAGACTCACAGGAAGACAGCAAGGAGATGAATGGATTTTCCTCTCTGGCCCAGAATACCTCCACCTGGGACAGGGGGGAGATCATTCCTCTTTCACTGCTGCTTATCCAGGATGGCAGGTGGATAAATAATTCACTGGCCTTGTACACAAGAAAGCTGAGACGCACGACTCATGCTGGAAGCTCCTGTTTCTCATCTGTCCTAAAAGCTTAAGTAAGGCCTTGCAAGGCATATTAGTACATGAGAAAGATCAGTGCCTCTCAGCGGGGAGTCAATTACTCTGAACCAGAATACATGTGGGGAAAAGGCAAGCCTGATCTGTCCCCTCCATGGCTGAGGTAATCAAATAATACTGAATTAACAGCAAGTGCCCATGTTTACTAATATCATTCTGTATCCTTCGCAGTCTCAGGGTAACCCGACATCTTGCTGCCTGAGGGAGAACTGAAAAAATGGCACTCCTTTAACCCTCACAAAGCTGTTGGGTACTTCCCCCCACCCCCCGGTTGGATCATTTTGGAGCCTAATGCAGATGATCCCATCTCACCCACCACAATAAACTATAGCCCGGGTGTTAAGGTCATCAGGGAATGCCTTTGCCTCAGTCCCACCAACTTTACAGGTACAGGTATGGGAGAGGGCCTTCTCTGTTGCTGCTCCCAGACTTTGGAACTCCTTCCCACTGGAGGCCAGGCTGGCCCCATCTTTGCTGTCCTCCCACAAGCAGGCAAAGACCTTTCGGGAAATGTGAGAGATTTGGGCAGAGTGAAAATATACCACCACCACCACCCCCAACTCTCCACACTGTGTACATGTCGTCAATATGTGAGGAGAAAGGGGAAGTTTAAGACAGGCAGAGTTCTCCCAACAGTTGGCACAGCTTGGTGGCAAGGGAGAGCAAGGGAATTAAGTTCTTTTCTAAGGAATTTCAGCTCGATTCACACTGGAAGAAAGTACAGCAGGATTCAGCTGTTACATACACACATTACATGACACTCCACTGCAATGTCTGAACATCCCTTATATTTTTGGTTAATACTAGTGTTGGGCTGAAGAGACAGGCTGAAATGGGTAAGAGTCAAGCCTAATCCTCCCTTTAACAATACTAAAATTATATTTAACAACATTAAAACTGGATCTGCAATTGCATCTGAAAGTCTGTCTTACTGAATAAACTCGAGCATACGACTCAAATTCCTCAACAGTCCGGAGAGCGTTCAGACCAACTCCATTGGTCCATTTGTTAGAGAGCAAAGTACCAAGGAGGCTCCACACATCAAAAGGCAAAGATAGCCCAATACTGATCCTAACAAAAAACCAAAATCCATATTAGGGCAATACATTTATGTTTATTAAACGAAACTCCAGTGCCAGAAAACATACTTAATTTTGATGTTCATCTTATGATTATTTTTATTTTATTTTTTATGTTTTGCTGGCCAACTAAAGGTGCTGCCCTTGGCTTTTGGAATGTTCTGCTGGAAGAGCCTCCCTGAACATTCCCTGAGAGATCTTAGGATCATAGAATCAGAACTGGAGGAGATTCTAAGAGTCACCGCATGCAACTCACATGAGAGATGGCTGCCTAAGAAACTTGCCTGTAATAGGAAAAAAAACACCTCCTGACTGGGGAAGGTTGGGATACGTACTTATCCCTTGAATAACAGAAATTGTAGGAATTGTAATCCAGAAGTGGAGGAGGGGAGGGAGAGTTTCCCATCTCTAGGCTGAAGTTATAAAAAAAAAAAAAAACACACCCAAAGAGAATACTTTCATATACAAAGCCTTGTATATTGTATAATATAGCAGTTAGTCTTTAAGGTGCTACATCTCTCTCTCTCTCTCTTTAATAATCTGATACTCATATACAGTGGCATTCCCAGTGTCTACATTTATTCAAAAAAGTTTTTTCAGGAGGATGCAACAGCCGTGTAGAGCAGCCTCTCCTCCCCGTATAGCAGCTGAGTGGGATTGACAGACAAGAGATGCTGTTTTTGAGTAAAGCTGCCTGTAAGGAGCTGATCAAACAGCTGTGATTTGGACTAGGGACTTCTACCCCATGGCTCCTTGTTCTTATTTAAACCCTAATTAAAGACCTTCTTTTAAACACTTTAAAGGTCTTTTGGTTAACTTTCAGATAGGTTTTAAAATATTTTTTGATGAAAACCCTTCCTCCTTCATCACACAAGGCATACACCTCGACTCAGTATAAAAGCTAGTAATGTCTGGGGACATGGTACCTGAAATTATATCCCAAATGTTTTGTACACAAGTACCATTACACCTTCTGACATGTCTGCTGAATTTTACGCAGTTGTGCTGTATCTAAAAGATTGGTGTTATCAAGAGCCGCCAGGATGCTCTTTGCCAGAAGTTAGACTGGGATGGATATTGTGGCCTTCCAGATGGTGCTGAATAGCAACTGCTATAATCCCTCCTCATACGCTGTGCTGGCAAAGTGTTAAGGGAATAGGAATCCAAAGTCTGGAGGGCTAGGAGTGAAAGAACAAACACTTCTTTCAAAGCAAGGATTCTTACAAAAAGTATGGGGATGTGGTTGGTTTTTTGGGGGGGGTATTTACAGTAAGACTCCCATATCTGCGGGTGATCGGTTCCAAGTCCCCCTCCGCACATGCTGAAAAACAGACTTTTCTTTTAATATTAATATCTTTAGCTTTTTCAGACCGTGGATAAGTGACTCAGCAGATACTGATTCCGTGGATACGGAGGTCCTACTGTATTGATTTATTTTTTGGCCATGATATAGCTGGATGTCTCAGTTTGCTGTTCTTAATCTAAAGAGAAATTGGAACCTTACTTGAATTATGGGGTGGAGGGCCTTCTATTTTTTAAACATAGCCCTCATTGATATAATTGGAGCACAATCCTAAGTGATCTGTTGTGGTGAACTAAGGGCCGGATCTTAGCTTGTATGGTTCCACTTTAAAATCCCTTTTTGTTTGTTTTTCTGTGACCAGCCCTTTACCTAAGAAACATCGCTGGACTCTCCCCTATTTTACTCCCATTTCCTTTTAAAGGCCCGCAAGTCACCTTCGGTTACAATTATTCCTGCTGAAACAGGCCAGTGTGGCTACTTATTTCTTTCTTTCTTTTTTTAAAAAGAATTCTTCAGAAAGAAAGAATTCTTCAGCCACAAGAGGTAACACCGCCCCTTCCCCCAATTCAAACACGGGGCGCGTCTCTAAAGGATTGCTCGTTCCCCCTCTTTTATATATATATAGATGAGAAGCCTCGAGTCCGCCGGAGTGTGAACGTGGGCAAACAGGTAGGGAACCTGTTAACTCGCCGGGCAGACTCCTGGCCTGCGTGGTTGGGAGACTCCTGTTTGTCCTTTTTCTGCAATCTCGGGGCGCAGCCTGAAGAAGTGGCCTTCACCCCCGAAAGCTCGCCGGTTGCTTGGGGTCGTGGAGCGGTCAAATCCAGGGATCGCCTCCCCTTACCTTGGTCTCCCGTAAGGACCACACGGCTCGCTTCGTTTGGTTTTCTTTTGAGAGAGGCAACCGGTGGCCCTCCAGATGTCTCTGGACTACAGTACCCACCGTCCCTCCCCCTCGGGGCTAGGGACTGATGGGAACCATAATTCGACAACATCCGGAGGAAAGACATACTTCGCTCTCGGTTGCTGTTCAATCTTGGAACAGGGACAAAAGGGTGCCGGCTTTGTTCGACGCGGCTTGTCTCCTGAAGAGCCACATTTCCCCAAAACCAGGAGACTGGCCGAAGAGGTCAAAACCGACGGCTGGTGTCCGGAAAAGGGGACGTGGATCCCCCGAGACTTCTCCCCCTGCCAGAAGCTTGCTCTTCAAAGGGCCACCGTGGTTTATCATCCCCGCCCTCATCTCCCTTTCATTTCCTCCTCTCCCGAGGAGTAGCGCTGGAGGGGAGGCGTCTCGGCCCCCGGGCGCAGCCGGCGCCCCCCCCCCCCCCGGGAGGGCTGGCCAATCTGGCGACCATTGTGACGCCCGCGCTGGCCCGCCCGCCTCTCCGCTCCCGCCGTTCCGTTGCTATAGGAGCTGCTGAGCTAACACCCCCCCTCCGCCTCCTCCGGCCGCCGCCCCAGCAGCCCCCGAGCCGCGCTTGGCTTGGTCCCGGCGGGAAGCGCCATGCCCGTCTGCCCGCCGCCTGGCCAGCAGCGACGCGCGCCTCGCGTTTCCTCCCGCGGGCGCGGAGGCTACGCGGAGCTTGCCGGTAAACGGGATTAGGGAGGGGAGAGAGTCTCTCTTTCCACACACACGCAGCCTCTGGTCACTCCTGAGGAGCCCCCACGTTCTGCGTTTTTTTTTTTTTTTTTTGGATCCGGACAACCCAACATAACCTTTAAGGGAGGTCGAAAGAGGATCAGGCCCTGATGGAGGGCGAATGCCTTTTGGGGTGGCCGAGATTTTATTTATTTTTTTGCTAGCCACGAAAACGACTCTTAATTGCGCGCTCAGGCAGCCTCTCGTGTTCCCCAGCGCGGGTCACTGTGGAACGAGGAGGCTGCGATCCCGGAGAACGTTTACGCGGAGGAAGTCCTGCTTCGCGCAGACGGAGATGTTACTGAGTTATAGGCGCACCGAATCGCCCTGCTCATCTTATCGGGAGCCGTGGTACTCTGGTTTTTTGTTTTTTTTTTTTTTTGTAGTGGATTAGTTCCCCTCTCGGTAGCATCGTCTCTCACTGCTCCCCCTCTCCGCCCAAATGCAGGGGTTTTTTGTTTTTTTTTCCAGACGTGGGCTTTTTCAGAGGGTTGATTGACAGGTTCGGGTCGAGAGCGCTGCATCTCGTCCCTTGAGAAGACGTTAGAGAGGAAGATGGGCATCACCAGAACTGAATGTTAAAACGCTTGCCAGGTGTCACGAAAGCTCTGCCAGTGGCGTTTGGTCACTGAATGACGGCTTCAGGCGTGCAAGTTGTAGGACTTACACGCCACCCTAGGATATAATAGATCTGTGTGCCTCTTTGCTGTGTGGTGGTTTTGGTTAGTGAACTTGCATTTCATGCCTAGGAGTTTCAAGATCTCTTTCAGGCTGCCTTGGCTGTGGTTTGTACCCCAGGTATGTGGAAGTAAATTCTATTTTACCCAATGGAGGACAGGCATTGGTTGGAATATGTGATTGCTTTACACAATGCATTGCATTTTATGTGATTGCACCTAAATGTTGCCCTGCATTTTACCAGGGGCATCAGAGCCTTTATTTCTTTTTAATACTGCAAGGAGAGAAGGGAGTAAATGAGATAAATCTTTAGATGAGATATCTGTGAAGATTCCCAATCATCCAGGTGAAGTTATCTGGAAGCTGAGTCATGGCAACTGGACTTCTTTCTTATTAGGTTGAAATGTTTTGCTACTCCTCCAAGGAGATGCTGCTTTAGACGAGACTGCATGCAGTTTGGGGAGTGAAACCACATCATTGGCTTCAGCTGTGGACCCCATTGAGCAACTGGATCACTTCTGGACATTTGACCCGTGCTTGTTCCATGGATCGGCTTTCTTCCATTTGAACCTCTGCAGTGTGTGGGGGTGTTGAAATTACGTTTCATTTTTAAAAAAGGATTAAATCGTTTGGATGGAAGGAGCATTAATTAAAAAGAAATCTTTTTTTATTTGTGATGATATATGCAAAGTTCACAGTCTGCAAAAAGTGCGAAAGGGTTGAAGTTTACTTAAAGTGATGCAGTTGAGGAGCTGATCGGAACTAGTATTTTTTAAATAGTACAAGGAGAAACGTATGTGCTTGTCTTTTTCTCTTTATGACAGCTGAGATGGATTGTTGCCATTGTTATTGCTATTTGCGAATTGCTGTCAGCAGTAGCACTGTACAGTTCATTGCAAACAGAAGTGTTTGTAGCATATAGTGGGACTCTCTGGTTTACTGGGCAGAAGCCTGCTTGTCCAGCAGCCAGTAGCATGGCTCACCACCCATTCACCAATTGCATTTGTACTGCCATCGCCAGCATTGGTTATGCTTTTTACAGTATGTTTATGACATCGTTGTGTTTGGGGATACACCGCTACACACTTCTACTTGTTCCTTCTGAAAAAAGGGTGTCTCAGAATTGGATGAGGTGTAGAAAAGGGCAAGAAAAATGACCAAGAGAAATGGGATAGTTTTCTGAGAAGGGAAGCCTAAAGTGCCTGGAACTTTTTTTTGTTTTACGAGAGAGACAACTCAAGTGGGAAGAGATGTGATAGGATTTTATGGAAATGTACAGAGCATGCAGGAAGTGGATAGAGGAAGCAGGTCCTTTTGCCTAACATTAGAACTGTGCCTGTCTGCATGCCACCAAAGGAAATTGGTTCAGCAGATTTCAGTTTCTAAAAAGGGGCTTCTTTATATCTTATGTAACTAATGCATGGAACTCACTGCCACAAGATGTGGTGCTAGCACCATTTTAACAAGCTTTAAAAGGCAGAGATGGCACGTTGATGGAGGAAGAACTGTCTGTCAATGGCACTTATTCATTTGTTCGTTTATGCATTTATCAATTGCATTTATTTGTTTTAGCCACAATCACTTAAGTTTTACCTCCAAGGTAAGAGGTGGCAGGAGGCAGACATTAGAGGGAAGGAAGTTGCCTTTGTGACTTGCTTGTGGGCTTCTCTGAAAGTACTTGGATCAGTTAGTGAGAGAGAGTGAAAAACTAGACAGTTGGCTTGATCTGAGCTTGGAGACAAGAACAGAAGTTTCTGAGGATAATGGGGGAAGCTCTGTGAGCTACATCCAGCTTGAGGGGTAGAGATTTCCCACCCTTTGCTTAAAATCTAAGCCATACCATCAGGTCAGAAAGTCTGACACTTGAACACCTCCCTAAGAACATCTCCCTATAGGACTTGATAGACCTCTAGGAAAAATCAGAAGCCTGTGTTCATCACAGCTGGCATTTCTCCCAAAAAGGGTTAATTCCAGTATGAAATCAGATAACCGGTCCCAATCTCATCACAATTCATCTGGGTATCAAGGTAAAGGTTGCTTCATTGTTGCAGTAATTCCAGGCAATATCAACTTGTCTGTTTCTACATGCTTTATTATCGACATTGCTTCTATGTTCCATATGCAGAAGAATACTTCAAAGTTGTTGACAACATCCAAAAGTCTTACAGCTGTGAAAAAACCTGTAGGCACAAATGCTTAAACAGAAATCCATCTTTGCAGCTTGTGAAAAGCTGCAGGTATGATTGCCATCCCAAATTCTTACAGCTATGAGAAGCTGCAAACAAAAGTACTGTACATTCAAAAACAAAACTTAAGTTGTAGGCAAAACTTAAATCATGTTGTAATTATGTTTCAAAATTGCAAGAGTATACATTCTAAAAATGCAGGCACTTATAGCCTTAAAGGGCACATTGGAAAGTGCAGAATACTTTTTAAAAATATCAAAGTTCCTAAAAGTAAGGATATACGGTATATATAGTAAAATGCATCTCTTAGCCTTTAAGCATATTATAACTATTAAATAATGTTCTCACCCAGCCAAGCTGGCCATGTGCCAGTCTGCATTTATAGAAGGAAATCCATGATGTTTGTGTTACTGGCTTTTGGAAGTAAAGCCTGCTACTATGCTGCAACACGCCTGCTTCTCTTTAATGTCAGGTCTTTAATATTAGTATTGTTGCTATCTGGTGTGTGTGGTGTGGTGTCTTCTTGTGTGTCCCTTTGCCTCCCTGTATTTATATTTCTCTCAGTTATTTACATTTCCCTTCAACTCTAAACAACTGAATTTTGCTGGTGTAGTAAGTTACTGAAGTTACTGATTCAGTGGAAATCTCTTATTACTTTTACCGGAGTGGCAAAATATGACTCATAATGTACAAGGCTAGCAAGTTGCTATTATAGCCTGATTTTGAATAAATGGGTTCCTGCAGCTGCGGAAATAGAAAGTTGCTTGGGTACCATTTTACTGGGTAGGGAAAATGCTATGGGTGTAAAGTGCTGGTGGACGAAGCTGGTCAGGTGCTTTTGCCACACTTTAGGACTCCAGGAGTTTTCCCCCTCACTTGTTTTGTATTATCATTTGTTTACACATCTGACTATCGGTCGTGAAAGAGATTCTTTTGCAAGCCAATGTTATTGTACATTGACCTTGCTTCCAGACTTGGCTGGAGATCTGGCTGTTTATTTCGCAGTGACTTTTAGTAAACTGCTGTTCAAACCTCATTTTTAAAGCACAAGGTATGTTTTCAGGATTGTTTTCTACACCACCCGTTAATTATTTCGACACTCTATGCATACAACATTTCATACCTTGACAGTACAAGGGTGAGCAACAACAGGGAACAAAAACAGCCAAAGTGCAGTTTCTCTGGATAGGGTCTATTTCTGAAGAAGACTTGATGCTTTTCTCTTTTTGCCTTTTATCCAGAATCTATCATTCTGGGAAGATACTTTCTTCAATTGACTGAAAATGGCTTTGGCCGACAAGAGGCTTGAAAACCTTCAGATCTACAAAGTTCTCCAGTGTGTTCGTCAGAAGGACAAGAAGCAGATCGAAAAGCTCACCAAACTGGGATACCCTGAACTCATTAATTTCACTGAACCCATCAATGGAGACAGTGCCCTTCACTTGGCCTGTGTGGCTAATGACATTGACATGTGCAATTTTCTGTTAGAACTTGGTGCTCACCCTGATGTCCAGGATCGAATGGGGCGTACGCCGGTGATGAAAGCAGCTGAGCTTGGCCACGACTTAGCCCTGGATGTGTTGGTCCAGGCAGAGGCAGACATGACCATTGTGGACGCAGAAGGAAAAGGTAAAGAAGGACCACACATTCCATCTTCTTTTGCAGAAAAGAGGGGGAAATCTTTTTTTAGTTGTAACAAAAGCTCAGGTTTTACTATTTAGTCTTTCATAGTTGGTATTTCTGTTGGGGGCTCACTTGCTAAACTATTTGATGCCACTGTTCTTGAACAGGTGTGCTGTTCTACTGCATTTTGCCCACCAAGCGGCACTACCGCTGTGTCCAGATTGTCCTAGAATTTGGAGCAGATGTTAACAACTGCACTCTTGAAGGGAAGCCTGTTTTTGTACAAGCTTGTGAGCAAGCCCACGAAATCAAAGAGATCTGTATGAAATTCTTGGAAAGAGGAGCCAACCCGAATGCAACAAACCCAGTAAGATTTTTCCTACCATTCAAAGAAGAGGAGTTAGGACACTAGAGGTACAACCACAGAACTAACTAGGGCAGAAACCATTGGAAATCTGAACCAACATGACAGCAGATGATTATTATTCAAGTCAGTCCATTGAATAAATGGAATTTGTTCAGCCTAAACATAGGTCAATCCTATTATTTCAGTGGATCTACTCTAGTTGGGATTAACAGTTGGATTTAGCCCATAATAATTAGGGCTGGCTGCAACAATTACCTAGTTCAGTCAATGATTTAAAAAAAAAAAGATTCACAATAAGGTTTTATAGTTTAATCAGAAAGCAGATTTTTAAATATATATATATATATTTAATGCAAGTATTTCTGCAGGTGGCAAAATTATAGGTCTCAGAAGAGCAACCCCCTCCCCTTTCTCTCACCTTCAGAAAGGAATGGGATGCCTCATCTGAGACAGTGTGTGCTAGAAAGAGTATTCTTTCATCGTCTAGATGTGCGTCATCTAGAAATGAAAACAGAATACTCTTTCCTTCAGAAGTTCTGTTTTTGCATTTGTCCACGTGCCACTGATGGTTTGAGGGCTTCAATAATAATCTTTCATTCATGACACCTGAAGCGATCCTTCACATGGTACTGAGGGAAATGGCAGGTGAAATTCACAGAGTGAAATGGTAATTTCTACAGATTCATAATCACATGGGGAAGGATGAGGTAGATTTCTAGACTTCTTTTAACCATAGATAGTGGTGTGAGGAGGGCTGTGTCTATGAATCTCCCTGTTACTAGTGACTTGTGTTCTGAGCAGAAATTGGGATCAGTAGCAGACACACTGAGGTGCACCTTTCTTCATTCAGACCACCTTTAGAAGTCCTGCATGAAAGAACATACACATAATACCTCCTGCATGGAAAAAAAACAACTTACAGAGTGGGGATTGCTTTGTCTTGCACATGCAAACACAAAGCCATGGTAAAAGGGTAATGAATGATATATACAGTTGTCTGAGAACTTAGTCTTTTGCTTGACACTGGAAAATACAGGTATAATGCATGAATATATTGCCACTTTTTAGAATATGGGGAGGAGGAGAATAGAGGGATACTTTCCCTCAACAAGCCTGAGCCTGCTTTTAGTTCTTTGATCAAAAATTAAAATGATGTGCTTTCCCCTCTTTCTACAGTATGATTAATATACATAACCAGATATATATCATAGCTAATATGTCAGTATGGTATAATGGTTAGAGTGACAGACTAGAGGATAAAGCACATACCTGTAGTCTGAGAAATGCATCTTTCTTATCTTACAGCATTTTACCCCCACTAATATGATTTTCTTTGTTATGGGCATCTCTGGAATTAGACATGCCAAGGAAGCCAGAGCTAATCCACAGGACACAAATGCCTGTCCTCTTAATATTTCTCTTTTAATGTCTTAATATTTGTGTGTGTGTATCTGCACCTTTGTACCTTCTTTGCCATTTGAGTTAGCACTTCCTAGATATGGGGTTCATGTGCATCGAGGCCCCAGGAGATGCAGGTTCAAATCCAGCTGACTGACTCTTAACCTGGGTCTTCGCCAGAGGGAGATAAAGACGGAGTGGGAGGGAGTCACATCTACTGGCTTGCATTTCTTGGAGGAAAGACATAATCAATAAGAAGGAGTCATAAATAGGAAGATGGAGATGAAATTGTTTTTTTTCTTTATCTCTCTCCTTCGCAGGCAACGGACCGCACAGCCTTGATGGAAGCAGCCAGGGAAGGAGTTTTGGAAATAGTCCGTGGCATCCTTGAGAGAGGAGGAGATGTGAATGTTTTTGACCATGAAAGACACCATGCTGCCCATTTTGCTGCCAAAGGAGGGTTTCTTGAGGTATTCTTTATTGGTGGTGTCAGAAACAAAGGTATCCAGCCAAGTAATTAACTCTCTTGGTTAATTACTAATGATCAGCCTTTATTAGTGGAGGGATTCCAGAAAGAACGACTTTTCTACGTTATGTGTACACAGATTGATAATGATGATGATGATCCACCGTCAAGTTGATTCGGACTTATGGCAACACTTTCCAGTGTTCAGATAAAAACAGAGATCATAGCAGGTGCCGATAAAAATAGCCAAAAGTTACAATGTGAAAGCACAATTAGATAAATAGAATAAGAATAATGTTATGTCAAATCAATTCTGACTTGTGGAAACCTTTCTGAGTACTCAGAAGCGGTTTATCATTCCCTCCTTCTGGGAGTTTCCCTGGGACTGTGTAGCTTGCCCATGACTACACAGGCTGGCTCTTCTCCCGGGATGCACAGTGGAGAATCTGTCGGAGGAGTTGTGGTGATGACACAATGCACAATGTGTTGAGGTCTCATTATTCTATGTCTTTCCATAACTAAAGTCAGTGAGCAGGTGAACTTGCTGCCAGGTTGCCATTATCAACAATAATCCCACATCTCTCATCATATCTACTGTATGCCCCTATTTTGGTCAGAGAGATCATTATAATTATTATTAATAGTACTAATCAACATCATCATCTTAGAATTGCAGAGCTGGAAGGGAACCTATGGATCATTAAGTCCAGCCCCTGTAAGAAGGCACAATGGAGAACTGAACTCCCAATCTCTGGCTCTGCGGCCAGATGCCCAAGTCACTGAGCTATCCAGCAAATAATGGATCAGAATGGAGCTGATCTGATACTTGCACCCTATAGTGCAGCTCTTTCGTTAGGAAATCCTCCAGCCTGATCTTCTTTGCTTCAGTTCCATGGTGCAGATGCTGTGCCAGGAAGGTTCCAAAGTGGATTTCTCTGAGAGAAAATAACATGCTAAATGCGTGTTTTCTTTCTTCTTTTTTAAAAAAACATTTTTCAAATTGGCCATTTTCATTTTGAAAGATAGCAGTTGCATGGGGGTACCAATCCAGATCATGCATCTGATCCAGATTGCGGACTTGTTTCTGATTTCCCCTCCCAAATCTCCCCTCGTCTGTCTGCTTCTCATCTCCAAAGGGGGGTTCTGTTGTAAGCAGCCCCACAGGGACTAATATCAGCCCGGGGGGCAGGGGGGGGAGTCTGTAGAAAACAAGCATGGGCTCTACTTGTCTTTCAAAATAAAAGTGACGGTTAAAGTACATTTTTAGAAAGCATGCTCAATGTATCACATAATTTGTCACTAGATGAAGGGGAGAATAGAGCCCCTCCAGTCCTCACTGAGCCCTGCAACTCACTGGGTGACTAGTCACTCCTTCCTTCTGTCTGACCCACCTAACATCCTTGTTGTGACTCTCAGGTGGAGTGGAAGAGACCCATGCATGTCATGTGGAGCTCACTGGAGGAGAGGCAGGATGATAGATAGTAATTACAATTAAAAATAAATAAATAAGCATGATTATTGTACATGCATTTGTGGCCGAGGTTGGAAAAGTTACATTTTGCACAGGAGTCCCAGCTGGCTTTTGTGGTTACTTGTTGTTATGGGCTATCGAGCTGCTTCTGATGTACGGCAACTGTAATTGGGTTTTTTTATATACTTCAGAGTTCAAGGGGTGGTTTACATTTGCTACTCCCCGCACCCATGAATTTCCATGGTTAAGAAAGAATTTGAACCCAAGTCTGTCTAAATCCTAATCTAATAATTCATCCAATATCCTACATGGCTCAGTTGCTGCCAGAATTTAGAAGTGGGTGGGAAGTTACTAAATAACATAACTAAATAATCTTGCATGGCAACAAATTTAGGTATGTTTTAACAGAATTTCGATTGGGGGTTGGTGACATGAAACAAAATTGGGGAAAGCTTTCTGCTAAATAAAAGAAAACCAAGTCAAAAGATACAATAGGACACACACTCCCCACATCCATGGCATCAATATCCACAGTTTTCCTTATTGACAGTCTGAAAATATTAGAAATATTAAATTAAAAAACCCAAAAATATGTATTCCCATGATATAATTACCAGAATTGGTACCAAAGACTATGCTATATATAGGGTTATCCACAGTGTTTGGCATTCGTGGGGAGAGGGACTTGGAACTGATTAGAGATGGGCATGAATCTGGATCGTCAGATCATGCTGGATCATTCTACTGGCCCCACAGGTGCCATGCGGTTCTGCCCCCCCACCCTGGCTGGATTCCTCCACTCACCAGCTGGCGCACACTCTGCACACTCTGCTCCTTCTCCTCGCTCATTTCACTAGTTGCAGCAGGAGCACAGGCTTCCCTTCTCCATCTCCTACAGCAGCTACCCACTCAGATAAGGAGGTAGGGCAGGGATTGCTGCAGCTCTGCCTTTAAGTGGGCAGTTGCTGGAGGAGGCAGAGAAGGGAAGTCTGTGTTCCTGCCACAACTGGGGAAACAGCCAAAGAGGAGGAGGAACAGAGAGCACGCTGGCTGGTGAGTGGGGGAATCTGGCTGGGGTGGGTGGGAGGTGGGATTGCATGGCACCTGCAGTGCCAGTATGACAATCCAGCATGATCCAACCATCTCAATTTGTGCCTATCTCTAGAACTGATCTGTGCAGATACTGTAGTCGTAATGCAGTTGCCAGGCAGAGGCTAAACACTGTTTCTTATGCAAAGAATATGTGGAAACTGGGGTGTGGGAGGAAGAAAGGTATAAATTCCACTTGAAAATGAACACAAAAGACTATGATCCATTCTTGGATATGAATCTAGTGGCTCAAAGGGAGCTGCCTGGCTTCTCTGCCCCGCCTGCTCTGGGTGGTACCTCCGAGTGGGCGCTGGCCAGAAGAGGTGGGGCTTTGAAGTGCCAAACACCTGTTTGGATGCTAAACGAACCTCCAAATTTGCGGTTCTTGCCCATCTCTAATGTGGAAGAAGGTGGAGGCCCTTGAAGATTTAAAAGCAGTGAGGAGATAGTTCAAATGAGAATGATTTTGATGCTGACAAGATAGCTGTCAAAATGGTCTGTTAGGGACAAATTACATGTTATGTTAACTTTTGTAAAATTGCATGTATTCTAAGCAACAACAGCTGGCCTTCGGATATAGCTTGGAACTGCAATCCTAATGGAGTGGGTTAAGCGGGTTTTCCTTTCTGGAGCCCTGAGAAAAATAATCACCTCCCATCCCCAAATCTTCTGCCCTAAGGCAGGGAGCAATTTCAGGTGCACGTGGGAGGTGGGAAGGAGATTTACATTGAGGCTCAGTGGCTGAAATTTTATTGCTTACCGTAGTAAGTTGCACTACAGCAGGCCCATTGAATCACGGAGGATTTGGTTAGGCAGTTCTTCTATAAATTCCATTAATTCAAATGGGCCTACTCTAAAAATATATTCTGCTTATATATCTCCCCATAGCACTTAAAACACACTCTGAATGGTTTGAAATTTTTAATTATGCAGGCTGCACATTGCCCCCACCCCAGCAAGCTTGGTACTCAGTTTACTGACCTCAGAAGGATGGAAGGCTGAGTCAACCTGGTGCTGGCTACCTGAGGTCATGGGCAGAGTCTTGGCTGCAGTACTGCAGTTTATCCAGTATGCCATGAGGCTCCTAACTCTAGTGGTGACTTATTATGCTAAGCAACTAGATTTTAACTAGTGTATACCTAGTGTTTACATTCCAACAAAGCTGTTGTCTTCGTCAAACCCTTCCCTTTGTGGTTGCTGTTAAACTCATACTGTATGTATGTGTGTTCTCTTAAGGCAATTTTCCCCCCTTAGGACAGCCTTTCCCAAACTGACGTGCTTCCAAATGTTTTGGACTATAGCTCCCATCATCCTCAGCCATGGGAAGGTCATTGCTTGCTGGGGATGATGAAAGTCATAGTCAGATATGTCAGATGGTGCCAGTTTGGGAAAGCTGTCCTAAAGGGTCAAAATACTGTCCTTTTGTCTTTACTGATCAGGTGGGGTTCACCTACTCCAGGGGCCACTGTATTTGGCTTAACATAATAGCAGCATGTTACCGTTGACATAACATCTATTGCAGAATAAGACAGGAAATAAATCTGGCTGAATGCCATGTACGCGGAGGTCGTTGCACATACCTGTGTCTCCTTCTAAATCCCATGGCTTTGCCTCCTTAGATCTTGAAGCTTATTTCTGCCTATAATGGAGATGTCGGCCTGATAGCAATGAATGGAAACACGCCACTTCATTACGCTGCCGCTGGAGGTTTTGCAGAATGTTGCCGGTTCATTGGTCAAAGAGGTAAAGTAAAGGTGGTTGCAGCTCCACTACTTTTCTTACTGGGAATCTATGGGGGGAAGGGGTTCATAACCTGATGCAGTGGTCAAGAAAAGATTCTGCTCAAACAAAAGGAAAATACTTTCACATCTTCATAGACTTGAAGATCCTCCATAGATATAAAGGGAGAGTCACAGGATCCCCACTCATTCACTGAAAGCATGCATGAAGATTGTCTTGCAGTCATGCTGGCTAGTTCCCTTCCTGCCCATATGCGGGCTGGCCTGAATCTCTGCCATCCACACATGTGGCAGCGACATGAAAGGATGCTGACTATGGTTGAGATGCAGCAGGAAAACCACAAGTATTGGCATTGTTCTGCTAGTCAGACTGCCAGCACAAGACAATGGCTGCATTTTTGAACGTTGTCCTTCATTCGCAGCCCCCCGAACTTTGCACAGAAGGAGAGGTCTGGAGAACTTAAAAACATTCCATGTTTGTAATACAGTAGCAGTATTATTTTGTCCAGAATTCAGTTCTGTTCCCAGTGTTCTGCTGTGCTCTGACATGGCTAATGGAGTGTTTAGACTGTTGGCTGACTACTCCAGCTTTCCTGCTGGAGACACTTATGTGCTTGGAACACTGTGTGATATGCCCTTGGCTTAAAGCAGTTGAATATTAATATTCAATGTTGTATGTTTCTAAAGGAATCTCGAGGGTTATGAAATCAGCCTTTGGTCTTGATCCTCAGGCCTTTGTGCATTTTTGCAAGCTGCCCGCCCCCCGCCCCCCCATGATTTTTTCTTCTTCTGGTTTTTAGGCTGTGATCCCACATGGAAGAATCTCGAGAAGAAGACAGCAAGACAGGTGGCTAAAGATGGTGGCTTCAAAGCGGCTGTCAAGGAGATCCGTAAAATTGAGCGCCGCTATGCCAAATTTTTAAAACCCAAGCCTGGTGTGAAGAACCCCAACCCACCCTGGGCGGTGAGGTTGCACGACTGGTCCATAGAGCATCAGGCGAGTCTTCATGATTTATTTGGGGTGGTGGACCGAGGTGACGGGACTGTCAGCAGAGAAGACTTTGTCTCCATCATTGAGGAGAAGTGTCCATTCGTGGAACCCGAGCAAATACAAACGATTGCCCAGGCCCACGAGAAGACAAAAGGCCGAGGGGTCAACCCTGAAGAGTTCCTTACAGGGAAACGGTACTTGCAGAAGCCTTTCCTCCTTTCATCTTATGGTCCCAAGAAAAAGAAGGGCAAGAAAGGAAAGGGCAAGAAAGGGAAATTTGCCATCCCCATGCCCATCTGTGTCATCCCCGACAGTTTGCGCCCACGTCACCCGGATGGCGGGGCCACCGGAGTACATGATCGAAACCTATCAGAACGTGACCGACTGTAATCGGTTCAACCGGGATCACCCACCCGAGCATCCCATTCAAGATGATTCTTGGTGGTACATTGACGACCCTATGAAGAACTTTTCAAACATCAATTACCTTACGAAAGATGGAGACCTTTCATCCCTGAAAAAAGCCTTTGAATCCGGGGTGCCAGTGGACATGAGGGACCATTTCTACAAGACTCCCTTGATGGCTGCCTGCGCGAGTGGCAACATAGAGGCGGTGAAATTCCTTCTGGAAAAAGGGTATGTACTGGGCATGGCCTTGTGGGCCTTCTTAATTCCTTCATGTGAAAACCCAAGAACCACCAAGCAGAGTCAGGGAAGATGGTGTGCACCCAGCATCAGAGAATTGGGAGCCCAGAAGTGTATTTTGTGTACCATCTAAACAAAGCCCACAGTCCTTCCACACTTACTGTTGAGCTTGGGAAGTTCTTTTAAGGGCCAGTGGTACAGAACCATATAAGTAGTGAGGCCATGTGTCTGTAATTAAAAAAAGTAATTTCAATGTGGCTAGTTATAGTTACATCAGAAAGTGGAAGGAATTCTCCCTTCTTTCATCACAAACTTAGGCTGAAATCCAGTTGCTTAGGGTAGGCTGTTGCACTAGAGTAGGGCCATTGAATGAGTGGGGATTCTGTGACTTTTCCGTAAGTTCTACTGAATCAAATGGAACTTTTTTATTTGTGATGTTAGTATTGTTAAGTCAAACTAGAGTAGTCCCATGAAATTTATGGAGGAGTTGACTCACCAAATCCCCACTAATTCAGTGGGCCTCCTCCTGTTACATTAGGCAGCAGGATTTTAGCCATAGTGCCATTTCGTTATGTCTTAGTTACTTGGAAAAAGTTACAAATTATATGTATTCTATTGTTTGTAACCAGTTACTTCTAAGCGCTTGTCATTTTGGAGTCCATTTGTCATTCGTATTTGGAAGGGTCAATGAAACTATGCACTCAGCATGTGTTTAGGATAAATGCTTCCTCAAGTGGAGAAAGACATCTGATTATCAGACCATGTGCTTTTCATCACCCACATATCTTTGCACTGAGTGTGCTTTGTTTTATGATTAAGTACTGGAAGGCAAACACAAACTTAATTTGCAAATCTGATTACTTGCATCTTTGAGGCAATAGTGTCACTAGAGGAAAAATGGGCTAATTGCAGGAAATACACATTCACCGTAGCATCAATTTTTAGAAGTTCTTCCTTTTTCACTTCTGATCAACCAGAGATTTACTAGTACAATGATCTGCTTCCCATCCACCTCTGGCTAATAGGATGTATTTCAATGAAAGATGTTACCATGTGCTCAACTAGCATGTCTTTTCAGAATTTCTGTGGGTTGTGGACTTCATAGGCTGTGCAAGGCAGTGCGGATTTCACATTTGGTTATGGGTAAAAGGGTGTGGAAGGAGGTGTGACGCACATCGCATCTCAGTCTAACTTATCTCACAAGGTACTTAATTTGCAGAACAAAACCAAAAATCAGTAAATCTGTGTACATAGAGGGTCAGAGTGCCTATGATATGTCAGACATGTGCTACAGTCTCCCATGGTTCTTCTCCAAGTTTTTAAATGAGAAAGCCACCATGGGAAATAGCAGATTTGATCAGGGAAGCTATTTGAAAATCAAGAGGGCAAGCAATTTGGTTGTACCAATGAAAAGTCTACCGGGGGAGTCAGGAAATGTAGTATAATATGTAGTTAAAATAGTGGGGTAGATAAATGTAGCTGAATGATAACCTGACTATAGGCAGATCTACATTCAGGTTATCATTCAGCTGTAGAGCTCACTGAATATCCTTTAGCCAGTGAATGTAGCTGTATTTAGACCTTATCTAAGCGCAGTACGTACTCAAAGAGAGGGAGTGTATTAATCCTATCGTTCCCTCATTCTCTGTATGCAGAAAGTGAGAATCTGAAGAAGAGGAATGCCTCCACACATGGAAGTTGTTAATGCAGTCTGGAACCCTGGAAAATCAGAGTTCTGGATTATGTAGAGAGTCTCTATGATGAGGCTGTCCTCTAGGAGTTTTTATTTTATTTTATTTTATTTTCGTTTTCTTTTCCTTTCCTTTCCTTTGGACTAAACCCCCAGAATTGCCCAAGAAAGATGGCCGGGAACCTCATGATGCAGTGGTTAAACTCTGCTCACAACCTGAGTTCGACCCCAATGGGTTCAGGCAGTCGGCTCAAGGTTGACTCAACCTTCCATTCTCCCAAAGTCGGTAATTTGAGTACCCAGCTTATTGGGGTGGGGCAATGTGTGACCTGCATAATTAAATTGTAAGCCACCCAGAGAGTGCTTTAAGTGCTATGAGGCAGTATATAAGCAGCACACTTTATTAATGAAAGTTTCACAGTGCAGAGACACATGCAAGGACAACAGCCCAGTTACCTCCTGGATTATCATGCTGATAAGCAACAGTTGAACCCGTGTCTTAAATTGGACTGGCTGAAACTGAGGGAAAGCATTGGCTAGATCTTTGGGTCAAGCTACACTGGGAAGTAAGACGTGTATTTGCAATAGTAGTAGTAGCAGCAGCAGCAGCAGTAACAACAACAACAACAAACTTTTTGAAAGTGTTTTTCAGACATACAAATCACTTCTCCCACATCAATTCAGTAGTAATTACAGCAACCCTAAGATGGAATGAAGTCAGTTATAATATTATTCCTGTTTTGCAGATAGTATATGAATATGAGGCTTAACACAGGTTTAGTTAAAGAATTTTAAATGCTTCAAGCAGGGTCCCAGACTTTGTAGAATCCTCATTTCTGGGCAAATTGTACTGGCTGAATAGCTGCAAGATATAAAAGCACTGGGATGAGAAAAGAGAGTAAGAAGATAGAAAAGAAAATAGGTCATGGGGATTGAACACGAAAAGATTTTAGGTTCTGTTCCCCTTCACTTTGTGCAAAGAATCAAAGAAAACACAACTTTTTGTTTCCTGTCTATACATGAGCTTTGAAAGGGCTGCTTCTGAGGGGGAACTTAGCAGTGTTTGTGTGTGAATTATAATATGTGTGGTGGTCAACTCTTTTATAATGGACATGATTTGCTTAATGAACAAATAAGTTTCATAGTATGCAAATGTATCAGACAGAAAACAAGAGACAGAAATGTTGTGGTGCCTTGAAGGCCAACTGCCATATTTTGAGGTGAGCTTTCATGGATAGGCCCATGAAATATTATATATTAGAGTGATTTTCTGATGAAAATGGAACATAATTATCTTAGCTGCCACAGCAGAAACTGTCAAGTTCACAGCATGAACTGTCAAGAGGGTAAAGGAGTTTGCAAATGTTGCTGTCTGGATTTAGGGAGCAGAATATGGCAACCCCAAGAAAGAAGGTGTGATAGAAACTCCCAGTTTCTCTCTGGGATGCAAAGAAGAGGAAGGAAAGGGAAAAAACAGAATGAATATCAGGGTGGAGAGCAGAAAACATAGGGTGGGCAAGAAGATTGGACGAGAAGCATGTGGATGAGGAGGCCAATGGTCTAACCTGGGCAAAGCTGGTACAATGTGAACAAGTGCCAGGATAGAGAAAGAAAACACAGCAAAAGAAAAAGACTTTGGTAAGGTAAGAGGAGAGAAAGAACAGTGAGGTCAGGATGGAACAAATGAGTTTTAAATTGAGCAAAGCCACTTATTTTCACTACTCACTAATACAACAAAAGATAGTAAGTGGTTTGGTCAAAAGCACTTCAGACCATTCGATTACACTGCCATAATCTGTGTTCCAAAAAAGAAGAAGAAAAGATGACCCCAGGACTTGCATATTAGAGCTATTAAATTCTCTGATGAAAATGGAACATAATGTCTTAGCTGCCACAGCAGAAAGAGCTGTTGCATGAGCAGTGTATTGCCAGCCATTCACTGCACCACTAAATTCTCATGTGTTTCATCTGTTTATTTCCAAATAATGTATATAGCAGAATTCTTCGTCCCTGAGAAAATATACTTGCTTATTTAAATCAATAAAAAGGGACTACTGAGGGAGGAACCTGTAAGGCAAGGGATACGCCGAAAGCAGATTTCTAAATCGCTGAATAAATCTGTGAAGATTCTTAGTCATCCAGGTGAGGTTATCTGGAAGTTGAGTCAAGGCAACTGGACTTCTTTCTTATTAGAAAGAATAAATGGTGAAAAAATGGTTGACTAAATGGTGAGCATTTTTATGCTGTTCTACATTCTCAGGCTTTCCATCTGTAGGGGAGAAGACTGAAATGTTATTTTATGGCGTTTGTAATTCTTAATCTAGACATCTTCTGCTTTGCATGCTAATTGATAAAGGATTATTCCAAGATTTTGATGGAATTAATCAGAATTGCAGATAGCTCAGCTTTGGTATTTGCAGGGGAACAACTGTCTGCTTGTTAAAGTTAAGCAAAGTTACAGGAACCAGTTTATGAATAAGCTTTATTCTTCTCACTTGGAAAATGTTGGCTAGGGGCTTCTGGGAGTTGTAGTTGGTGATTTTCTGTCATTAAAGAGTTCTGTTCCCCATTCTGTGGCTCCCAAAGGCTTCCCCAGGTTGAAGGGGAGCCCTAGAGAGCCCCAGAACTGGGGAGGGGAGAAGAAGGTTTTGATGCCCCCAAAATGGCTGCAACATGGCCAGGGCTGATGACACCAGACAAGTTATGCAGGTTTGACTTGGTGAAACAGGATTCCAGTCAGTAGCTCATCAAATGAAGAAAATTAATTTTCAAGCAACCATTATTTTTGCTAACACATAAATAGAACCTGACAAAGAATTCAGAACAGCATGCTTCTTACACTACTGATTCTTTTCCGGCAGGGCTAGTGTGAATGCAACGGATAATTTCATGTGGACACCTCTCCACCATGCCTGCCATGCAGGTCAGCAGGATATTGCTGAACTGCTCATTAATTCTGGAGCAACAGTAGATGCTGTTTCAATCAATGATGGAACTCCATTAATGAGAGGAATTGAGAGTTGTCGGCTGGACACCGTACAGTATTTAGTCAACACTGGTGCTAAACCTCAATTGGCCAACAGAAGAGGTAACTTTTTCGTGCTCCTTCGAAATTTGCTTCTCTTAATGGATGCTAAATGCATGCTATAAATGAGCTATAACATAGATGGCATGTGATGTGGGGGAACACCTCCCCAATGTTTTGGGTTAAGGCTACTCCCCTTTTTCAGTACACAAGTTGTAATTGGCACTTAGCAGTAACTCCTAATGATTCTTACAGACTACAGATTTCAACCTCCCTGCACCACCATCTGATTTTCAAACTGTTGTTCTAGAATAGAAATGGACTTGTTTCCTCTTTACATTGGCTTTTTTCTTTTAAATTCCAAATATAACTTCCCTTGCCATTATGTTTAGAGAGGGATGAACTAGTTCAGTTTTACATCTATTCAATCATAAATTTATTCTGTCCAGTTACTGCATCTGTGAGGTTAGGGAATCTCATGCTTGAACCTCTCCCTAACAGTCCTACAGAACTTTATAGACCTCCAGGGAAAAATCAAAAGCCTGTGTTTGCCACAGCATGCATTTATCCCAGTTAAATTCCAGAATGAAATCAGACAATCGTTTCCAATCACATCAAAATTCATCAAGGTATAAGTCTAATAATTGCAGGTGACATCAGTTTGTCTAAATCTACAAGCTTTATTTATCTACATTGCTTCTATTTCCCATAAGTACCAAAATACTTCAGAGTTTGAAACATTCAAGTGTCTTACAGCTTTGAAAAACTGTAGGCATAAATGCTTAAAAAATACATGAAAACTAAACTTAAGTTGCAGGCAAATACTGAAGCCAGAATTCAGTCCAAAATAAGTAGAAATATATTTTAAGAGTAAAAATAATAATAATGAGAATGTTTCAATTGCATTCTAAAAATTCAAGAGTTTATAGCCTTAAAAGGCACATTTAAGAAGCTGGGAATACGTATCTTAAAATATCAAAGTCCCTAAAAGTAAAAATATATTTAAAGTCATTTTTAAAGTGTCTAAGCATATTAAGAAACACAAAATGATTCCAAATGCTCACCCAGCTAAACAATTTGAATGTATGGAGGAAAAAGCATGTCATCCTTATCTCCTACCACTATTTCTGCTATGTGATTGTTGTAGGTATCCAGTGTGTGTGGCATGGTGTGTGATTATTTGAATGCTGATGTTAGTGCACTTGTGCTGTTTCTATATATTTATAGTTCTTTCAGTTGTTTTCCTTTACCTTCAAACTATAAACAATTCTTTCTGCTGGGCTTGGAGGATCCAAGGGCCTGGTGTACCAAGAAAAACAAATTAATAAGAATCTCTCTTGTCCCTGCACTTCCTGTAACTTCAAGGGGTTGTAACTCAAAATCTGGCAGGCTGCCACTATGACAATAACATCATTGTTTTTAACTAAAAATTTTGCAAAGCCTGAAGGAATAAAGGCCTACACCGAGTACTGTAGAACCAGAGTATAGGACCTGCAAATGCCCTCTCTGGGCATATTAACATATTGCAGTGTTTTACTTGTTTTATTGATTCTCTCCTTTCTTTGCCTGATGCTGATCTGTCAGCCCTGGCAGTGTTATTGTATAGCACAATTTTGTTCAGCTGGAGAGCTGGCTAATGATGTTGTAGTCACTTTAGTAAACTATTGTTCAAGCCTCAATTTTGAAAGCACTTTCATTTCCAGGGCTGCTTTTTCCACACACCCCTTAATTATTTTAACACTGTATGCACAAAATTTCACAACTTGACACATCAGTCAGCAGTCAAAAAACACATATGTGAAATGCACATTATTTTCATATGCATTTTCCCCGAACTATTTGCATGCAAGTTTTGAGCTGACACCTGTGTTGGAGAAGTGTGCAATGGAGGCGAGTAGGGAATGGGTCAACCTCCCCGTCTGTATTTAGCATTCAGTCATTTCCATAGGCTTAAACATTTGATTTAATGTGGCTTTTCTTTGAAGAAACTTTGTTTCAAAAGTATCTCTTTGCCCAGCACACACAAACACACACACTAGCCCCTGTGTCTTCGTTCTGTATGTGAGAGAATACTTGTTATTCAGCAAAGGGCAAACTGGTAGATAGTAATTCTGACAAGACAGGAATGTAATTTTCAATATACAAAGGCTGATTTAAGATGAGTGGGTTAATGCACTGGATATTCACCAACTGTGACCTAGTTTCCTTTTGATGGTGGTCAACCTATGTCTCAGCTGTTGAACTTCAGGCTGCTGCAGCAGCTGGTGTGTATGAGGTGGTGGTGGTGAATGATTTACAACCACATTCTCTTCTACAGAAGAAAGTAAATAAATCAATTCTAACTTAACCTTCTTGAGATGCTAGTTTTCTGTGTGCAGAGAGTTAACACGGTGCTGACAGATATTTGAGCCTTGTGTCTCTCCACCTTGTTCAAGATTTTATTCATCCAGTTTTCACTGGTATACAGGTTCTACCCCACACTCCCCACTGAAAATATTTCAGGCATAAAGAAGGTTCAAGCTATTATTTTACTGATGAGGACCATTGAGATCAGTATTGGAAATCAAACCAGCCATATGAGTGTAGCGTCTCTAGGCAGGTCAAAGCTGGCTTATTGAACATGCAGCCTGCAAGGTCTGCATGCTGCTATTAGTATAGAAGCCATCTTTCTTTCTCTCCTCCTTTAATGTATAAATCATGCTTTTCACCTACAAGGTGCCAAGGGGATAGGTAAAATAAACATATAATTAAAATGTCTTACAGATGCAAGAATAAATCAGAACCAGGAGGCATTCAGTGAAAGGCAAAAACTGGAGGAGTTTTTTAAAAAAATCAGAATTCCAGATCTTTATGTTACGACACCTAGCATATTTCAGGTCTCTAACAGTTCTGGGGTTTTCCTCAGAGGTTAAAGAGGTTTTCCTCAGAGGTTAAAGATAAATTAAATAAAAATACATTTTTTAAGAAAGGCCCCCAGATTAATAGAGGGCTGAAGTGCATGGGGATTTGTAGAATGAAGATGTTTATCTGGCTTGCTGGGATCCTTTTTTCCCTCTAGCTTTTGGCTCATAGATGCAAAATAATAATAATAATAATAAAATCATCAGGAACACAGAGACAAAAAGGCACACAAGAAAATTTGAGAGCAGCACTAAAACTGGAGAGGAACAGAACATGATACAAAATCAAAAGAGTGGCAGAACAGAACGGTCTTTCCTTCCTCAACAGCTTGAGAGAGAGCCAAGTTCACCTCCAATGGGAGGCAGATTCCCGGTCAGGGTGCTGTTTCTGCAGAGGCTCTGTCTCAGTTAGCTCTGGCTCCAACTTGGCTAGGTGGGTAGGATATATATAACACGGAATATTCAGTTCAGGGAATTATGGTTATAACTTATTTTCCCCCCATTTTCTAATGTTGTTTATTTACATAGCACTGTTTAGGTACACAGCACTTAACATAAGAAGAACAAAAAAGTGAGCCTTAATCTCAGGAGGGGGTGAAGTTGAAGTGGTTCTCTTCCTTCCTTCCTTCCTTCCTTCCTTCCTTCCTTCCTTCCTTCCTTCCTTCCTTCCTTCCTTCCTTCCTTCCTTCCTTCCTTTCTTCTTTCTCTTTCTTTCTTTCTTTCTTTTCTTTCTTTCTTTCTTTCTTTCTTTCTTTCTTTCTTTCTTTCTTTCTTTCTTTCTTTCTCTACCACCCCATTAGTGCTAGCACTACACTGCACGGTTTACACAAAAGACTTCAGGGTTAAGTTCTGAGGGCGATTTTGAAGAGAAGAGGCAAAGGTGGCATTTTAGGAAAGTGTTCCAAGGAGAAGGAGCAGCAAGGGAGAATGAGAAGAGCCATTGAAGGGAGGAGGAAAGGCTGCAGGAGTTAGAGGAGTGAAAGTCATATGCCAGGAGGTCTTGGGAAGAGCAGATGGAAGCAAGGTCCACTGGGGTGGGACTGACAGTAAGATCTGGGAGAGCTGCGCTTGATTTGGAAGTGTAGGGAAGTGCCGGTGCACAGATTTGGAGATGACTATCCGGTGGCACCTCCAGAGCTTGGAAAAGTTCCATTCTGAATTACTACAGGCACAATTCCCAAGGAAGTTCAGGATGCCATCATCCAGAAATGTAGCTTTCTAAGCTCTAGCCAGAGCACTGACAACGTTCTGGATAGAAATGGGAAGGCCACAGCATGACAGTGGAAGGCCCAAGAGAAGAAAGATGCAGCAGTCAAGTCAGAAGAGGAGGGGAATGTAAAGCAGGAGTTTCCCCAAGGGCATTGGGTTGTTGTAATGACCTTGCAGTGCTTATCCATGTTTTATCTCGTGAAAACAGGACAAAATGCCCTGGAAATCGCAAAGGCATATGCTGACAATCGGTTGGTTCACTTCATTCAAGACACAGTGGACCGTTTGCCTAAACCCCCGGAAACCAAGGTTGATAAGCAGAAGGGGAAAAAAGGAGGCAAACCTAAAGCACCCACCCAAGCACCAGGATCCACGCTGGCGCCAGCTCCTGCTAAAATAAAGTCTGCTGATCTTGATGCAAAGGAGTCCGTGAAAGACGAGGTATGGTAATGATGCTGTACAGTCTCATAAGCATGAGTAACCCATTGGGCAAAATCTGCCCATTCCATCTTTAGCTATTGCCCTAGTAACTGGCAAAAAAGTCTGCTGAAGAATGGTGTCATACATGGCTTCCATCATCCACTTCAGTCTCACAACAGCCTTGTGAGATAGGTCAGCCACAGAGCGAGATTGTGTGACTGACCCATAGCCATTGAGTTTCATGGCTCAATAGGAGACATGAACATGGATCTCCCAACCCCTAGTCCAGCTCTGTAAATTTTTCATCACATTCACTCCATAGACAACATAATGGGGTGGAACACATCCATTTAATGCCTAATATTGCCTCGAATGTCTGGACTGGCAAGTGGGATATAATTTTGTGTAAGAGAAAGAAGAAGACCCGTTGTGTGTCTGAAAGAGAAGGACTGGGGAAGGCTAGGTTCAGCTGACCTGTTTTCTCCCATGTCCCAGGCCAGCACTCTGAAGACTACTCCATGCGCCTCCCGCTTCACTGGGAGGAAAGCAGAGAGGGCTTATTCCTCCCTATGAAACAGTAAGGACAGGTCAGGGAGGGAGTATGGCCTTCCGGATGTTGATGGGCTGTATCAGGTGTAATGGCTGGGTCCAATGGATATAACAGTCCAGCAACAGCATGAAGGCCTCACCTCCACCACTCATTCAGCAATCAGACACATGCTTTGCATAAGCATTCTGGTTAAAAGGATCTCAGGCTGAAGAGCTCAGTATGGGACTGCCTGCATTCCCTTGTGATGACCCCAGATCTTTCTCCCAGGACATCGTAAAGCAACCCATACACAAATCAATAAGAAAGGGCATCATAAAATGACTCATGCAGATCAATAAAACAGATGCAAATTTGCTTTATGTTTTTGTGGCACTGACTGTGCTTTTCCAAGAAGGGACATGGACATCAATAGATTGCATACCAAAAGCACTGAGGGGCAGAAACACAGGAAGACATCTTATCCCAAGTCAGATCATTGGTCCGTTGGTGTCAGTGTTGTCTGCACTGACAGATGCCACCCCCACCCCCCATGGGTTTAGATAGAAGGTGTTGTCTGAGCCCTTCCTGCAGAAACTTGGAGATCAAGCCTGGGAGCTTCTATTCAAAAGTAGATGTTTGATCACCTTCCCTCAGTCATCAAGCGGGGAGGTCATCTTCAGGTTGTGGTGAGGAGACTGACCCTCCCATACGTCTGGTGACAGCTGCCGTAGCTCTGATATTTCAGCCTTTTGATTTTGACACTTAATTAGACATTTAGGTTTTTTTAAAGAAAGATCTGTACAGGCAAATTGCCCAAGACATTTGTCAAACTTTTTTGTGGACCTGATAATGTTACCTCTTTCAGATTCTTCAGCCACTGGAACCGGCCATGGAGAAGTCTCTTTTTGAAGAGGAAAAAGAATCCCTCAGGGATAATGTTGTCCATTTGAACTCACTGATAACCAGGGGAGCTACAAGGAAATTGAACATCACATTCACACCACAGAGGGTAAGTACATCTGTGGAAGATGACGAACATTCTTTTTGCTTTAAGCTCCTGCTTTGTTTGGAGCTGTGTTACCAAGCATGTGAGCGCTTTTCCTTCATTGAAATGAACCCGCTGGCATCCCCATTACCCAAAATATAGCACTTTAAAACATTGAGTCCTAATAACCTCCAGCTCCTTTTCTGCAACTTTATGAGAATATGTCACTCTATAATAGATGTGATTGCCATTTCCCCCACAGTTTCTGTTAATCAGAACATTTTGCAACTCTACTATCACCAGGCCATTTGGAGAGTGAAATTCATGATGCTGGATTACAAAATTAAGAATTTAAGAAGGCTATCAGAGTCTTTCTAGACTGAAGAATGGTTAATTAGTTCTCTGCAAGCCAAATCACTCAAAAGAATCATGCCTGGTCCATGGCAGAATGGTTCCATTCTCATTGTTCCATCCATCAGGAAAAGGATCTCCCACCCCCAGCATGCACATCATGTGCAGCAGATGCTGTACATCACTATTTTTTTTGCTTCTGTAATAAATGCATGGAAATAGAGCCCATTTAACAGCTCACACAGGCTCTTAACCAGGGATTGTTTTTCCGTTTTCTCTAGACTTGGAGCCCAGAATTGACGACAAAGGATCTCCTTAAAAAGAGGGAGTTACGTCGTCAACGTTTTACTTATGAAGTGGATTTTGAGGACTTTATGATGCCATTTAAGAGGAATTTTATGGACAAAGTCTGTGCACTAGAACAGGCGGCTGCCTTGCGTTAATCATGAAGCAGTTTCAGCATGGATGTACAGAAAAGAAAGAGCCCAAGTCTCAGGAGAAATAGGTTTGAGCGGCCATAATCATGTTGTTCCTAATTGTGATAAAAGTGTTGCTTCATTCTTCAGTTGTGTAATTTCAGCACAGCACACACTTGACACTGTGATTGCCTTTGTGCCTTGCTTACAATTTGGACATGGATCTAGGATGTTTGCAGGGCAAATATCTCAATGCATTCCCATTGACCTTTTATTAACCTTTTCCATTCAACATGATCTTATAATTTCCTCTTGTTGCTTAGAAAATAGACTCTATCCTCCTGCAGAAACTTGAAGCCAGTTATTTCCAGGTGCTATAAATATCCATTGCACTGACTGGTGTGACCAATACTCAAATCTAGGGCAACTCTAGGATTTGTACAGGTGCTCAAAATTTCCCCTCAAGAAACATGTCCTCTTACTAACAATGATACGTGGGTTGTTTCTTATTTCCCTGAAGATGCATTTATGGTGAAGTGTGGCTTGTAGAGGAAAGTGATCTGGGGTTCCTTATCATTCACTTCCCAGAGCTTAGAGAAGTTACTTTTTTTGGAGCCCAATTCATTAGCCATCATGGCTAGTGGCCATGCTAAATCTTTGGCCTTGAGGCGTTGTTTTCCAAAAACATACCATTAGACACTGTGACTCTTGACTTTGTCCTTCCATCCAGATATGTCCCAAAAAAGAGCATCAATGAGGATGAACTGGAGAAAAGTTAAAACCAGGGTAAACCCTAATCCTGAAAATGTTCTTCTTTAGTTTATATATAAATAGGTACCTGAGGCTGTTTACAAGAATTACATAATGCTAAAAGTATTAAGTAATTTCTCATTTTATCGCCCATGGCGAGTGATGCTTGTCTCTGTATTTGCTTCCTTTTCCTACCCTCGGCCCTGGCAGTACCAGAGCCACAGAAAATGGTGGTCATTTCATCTGTGAGATATATGTATAGATAGATATATAAATACGAGTGCTCACTGGAAGGACAGATCCTGAAGCTGAGGCTCCAATACTTTGGCCATCTCATGAGAAGAGAAGACTCCCTGGAAAAGCCCCTGATGTTAGGAAAATGTGAGGGCAAGAGGAGAAGGGGACAACAGAGGACGAGATGGTTGGACAGTGTCATCGAAGCTACCAACATGAATTTGACCCAACTCTGGGAGGCAGTGGAAGACAGGAGGGCCTGGCGTGCTCTGGTCCATGGGGTCACGAAGAGTCGGACACGACTAAACGACTAAACAACAACAAAAATACAAGGGGCATGTTCTCTGGTGGGCTGGACTACCCTAAGTTGTACATGTTCTTTGCAGGAAGTGAAAGAAGGCGTTGGGTAGCATGGGATATATAATCGTACATGCACATGCATGCCCACTTTTTCTTGCCCAGGAGAACATTTACAGCCCAGCCCTACCCAGCTTCTTCCCTCCCTTTTAGCTTTTAGACTAAGGTGGTAGCAAAGTGGCCGCAAGAGCGAACATTAGTGCTGGGCACAGCAGTAACGATGGCTTCCTGTTCTGAAATTTACTCTATATTTATAGTATAAATTTTACAAAATGGACAGCAGGTATGTTAGCTTTCCTAATAACAGCAGTTCGAACTCAGGCCTTCTGAATCAGCCATGCCCCATGAGACCTCTGGATACACAAAGATGTTTCAGTTAAATAAGAGGGAGCCTTAATACCAGAAACAAAAATACCCAGTTGTGTGGAGTGGAGCGTGAAGCTTTTTAAAAAAAAAAACACACACATGGACTTTGTGACTATTTGGGATTTGGGAAGTAGGGATCATGATACAGAAAATCATGGGAGGAAGGATGAGTACATGTATAATTGCTAAGTAGATTTTAAATATATTAACAAGGTGGATTTGATTTAAATCATGATTTAAATTT